>JAWMRA010000078.1:58992814-59104590 GCA_035584735.1 Pseudotriccus pelzelni | reverse complement strand
ATCCAATGCGCAGGCTGGAAGGTGTAAAGACCTTCCCCGGTTCTTCGTTCGCGAAGACTGGCCATTTACATTACATTTTATGATGTTCTCCTAATAGGTTGAAAAAGATGCTGCTGCAATCCAGCACACAAAACACCTTCACTGGCCCCACACAACTGTTGCTGTCCTTTGGCAGTATAAAGCTGAAGCAAATATAGTGATTACACCACGAGCTGTAATTACAGTTGGTTGAGCCCCAGCACGTGACAACTCAGAGATTGCAGAGGAGTGTCACAGACTGGGAATGGGAAGGGTCTGGGATGTCCATGAAGAAGGATCATGTACATCTTAGCAGAGCCTTTCCTGGATTTCTTACAACACCTGTAGGAAATCAGCTTGAAAAAAACCTCCAGCTTTTACTATCTCTAAGATTTAATAAGGTTATTAATGAGCATCATTTGGTAGTTAAGTATTTTGATGGAAGGTGTTTCAATAAAATTGCTTTCAGTGGAAAACTGTGTTACACAGCAAATTTTCCTTCAGTTTAAAGTTGCACAAGAGAAAACACACATAGTAAGGAGGTGGGCAGATGGCTATTTCACAGCAGAAAATTGTATTCAGCTTTAATGTCAAAATAAAGAACGCTTAGGTATTTCTAAATCAAACTATTCCGCAGCATTTTATTCCATCAGTGATAGTTTGCCTTTTTATACACAGTGAAGACCTAAATGAAATACAGATATTCCACAATTCCATGTAGATTGTAAATCCTATTTTATGACTAGCTCTAAATACCGCTACTGAAATAAACAAATTCAAAAGTGGGTTTTTTTCTTTAATTTTTAATATTGAAAATATATTGTCTTTGTCTAAAAAATAAATCAATACATGGTGTAAATAAACATTGTAATAATTATTTGGAGGAAAAACAGAGGACCACAAGAATAAATAAAGACAAATTGTTTATGGCATCCTCATTTTCTTTTTACGAAACAAGGAAAAATAAATCTTTCACAGCTGAAGGCCAGTTTTGAATTCTGGTTCCTTACAGATATTTTTTCCGCATTTTTTAAAGTTCACAAATCAAGACAAGGGCATGTTCTCCTGTTCTCAGTAGGCAAAGCATATAGTTTTACTGCAAGGGGAAAAGGGCAGCAAAGTTGATCTGCAGATCTCTTACTTGAGCCTTAGTAATTTTAGACAGGTGCCCTTTGCTTAGCAATATTTTTTTCTTGGAAGAATGTATCTTGGCACAAAAGGGAAAAAAATAATTGTAGACATGTGGCCTTTAGAAAGCCAATGGCTTACAAATTAATTTTACTGGAGGCTGTAACAATTACAAGACTTTATAGTGCCATCTGGATATTCACCTGAACCTCACTGAAGAGTCCACTCCTCTGTCCAGGTTTCTGTAGCAATTTGCTGAGAAAATGCTGTAGATCTTGACATGTCCTAAAAGCAAAATATTGTGGTCCTCTCACTGCTGAAGAGAATCAGACTGTGTGTCTCTGTGTTGATACTCAAAGCCTTTCAGAGTCAGGTGTTCCGTGCATGGAAGTTCACCTTTCGCTCTGCAGCTGCCATTTCTTTCTGTGAGCAGTCGTCTCCGCTGAGATTAAGGATGCTGCCAGCTCGAAATGAGCACTGCTGCTCTCCAAGGGGCTCAAAATATCTTTAATTAAACTTTTTTTAGCAGACTGAGGAGAGAAAAAATGCTGTCCAAATGACAGCACCTGTCTGGGAAATGAAACCTTTTTTACAGGGAGCTGCTGATCTCTCAGGGAAAGATCTATTCACAAACATCAGGAAAAGGGTCCTAATTCTGCTCAAAGAGTGGGAGACTGGAAGTAGTTTGAGAATATCAGCAAATGGAAAAAGCCAGCTCAGATCTGTCACCTGCCCAGGAATCAAAAGAGCATCGAACTCCTGCATCCTGAGTGCCTTAATCCACAAAACACAGGCACAACAGCTATTACCCACATTTACACACGAAACATCGAGGGATTAAGGGTCATTTTCCGTATTAAATCTGGCTTTGTTTTCAAAAACATTACTAATTTTGTGTGGTGGAAGGAAATATTTTCAGCCCAATTCCATTATTAGCACAAATTATAAAAAAAAAATAAAATAAAATAATTAATTAAGATAAGATAAGATAAGACAAGGCACTCTTTTTCTGGGAAAGAAGAGAAATACAGTGAACAATAATACAATGGAAAAGACCCCAGTGTCATCAACAGAATTAGAGTCTAGCTTATACCATCAATTATTCAGTGTCTCCCAAGTTTGAAGGCTTTCTGTTGTGCAATCTTATGTGTGGATCCAGGACCCATGGACAGCACTGTACCCCACACCAGAAACTTGTTTTCTGTCTTCAGCAGGGTGTGGGACTGCACGAGGTCAGGGCAGAGCAGTCACCAGCTTGTGGTACCTTTGAGACAGCTACACGATGCTCTCTGAGCTATGACCCTTCAAATCTTGCCTGGGTATCACAAGGCTCAAGTCTGGTGTGGTTTCTTGGGAACCTCACCCACTTTATTACTGAAACTGCCTGTATGAAACATTTTAAACCCATTTTAAAGCTAATGGCATGTGTTTTGAGAGGTAGTAACATGGCATGATTTCTTCTCATTAAAACCTCTTCACAGTATTTTTCCCAGTTATGTCACTCTTAACTTTCTGTGCTTTTTAAATATTTGGGTTCCTGTCATGTCTGTGCTGCTTTAGCTTCTTAAACTGTATTCTTTTGAAATGTCTTTTTTTCTAGTAAATCAACCCAAAATTTAAATAATAACTGAACAATAATTCACTAAAGAAGATACTCGTGGCGTTTTAACTCAAATGTGAGTTTATTTTCCATAATAAAATATGTCAATATTGATCCTTATTTAAAGCACAATTTTCTCATATAATGGAGCCAATATTAAGGGAACTATCTATCTTAGAGATATATAAGATGCCATTTTTAATTGTCTGGAGACTGCAAAACTAAGAAATATTGTAACTGCTGCTATACTAGCATATCTCTTGAGTCAGCTTCGATAGGGAGACATGAGATTTTTTCCATTAATCATTCTTTCACTGCTACTCAGTTTCAGTCATTAACTTGTAATGCCCCAAAGGCTTATAGCACAGAGAATTTGACTGCTGCCAATGTAAAATCACCAACAAGAAGCTGGGCTTTTCAAAAGATCTGTAGCAATTTGTATGTGTTTTTAACAGCAGAATCCAGAAGGTAAATACTCCTAAAGGTTTTGAAACTTGTGAAACTAGTTATAAATTGTAAGTATGAATATTGATAAAATTATTGCAATATCTTGTAAAAAGATACTTACAGTCGAAGCCTGACTGCTTTTCAATAGAAATGAAAGCAGCAGTGGCCTTGAATAAAAACTCTATATCTATGAGGCCTGAAATAATGAGGTATTAAAAATGCAGCTCTCAGTCTTGATCTTTGCTCTGTTCTAAACTTTAGTTTAACTCTGCCCCACGAATTGAAGCCTTACATTTACAGCTTGGTCATCCAGGGAAGGAAAAGGACGTAGTCCTCCAAATGTCATTGCTGCATTGTTCTCAGCACACCAGGGCAGAGACATAACTTTATACAACTCTGTCTCCGAATATTTAACTGGCCTTTTTTCAAAGGAAAAGAGAATCCTTGAGTTCAAAACCTGTATTTTTTCTCATATATTTAATCTCATCAAATTTCTTTGTGCATAACTATCAGTAAGTCAGTACTAATCTAAATACCCAGATAAATATTATCACCTGCATCAGAGAAATTCATCATCTTTTTCATTTGCAGCCTGGCTACCATGCAGCTGATAATGGCAGTGCCCTTATCTGGGCTGAAATACAGCTCTAAGGAGTAGTGGGTGAAATTTAGGTGATATAAAACCAAAATTAAATCTTTTGACAGCACCTTTATGTTTGAAGGCTTTTGCAGGAAACGGTAGTGGTCGAAATTTATTCCTGTGAATGGGGTTGGTCCTCATTCTCTGTGAGGTACAAAATAGCTTACATAGACCACATACATAAGCCTGAAATTCAGTGGCTGTGAATTCTGAAACACAACCCCAATAAAAGGACAAATAGCTTCAGATGTCTTGAAATAAATCTGGATTTTTCTGCTCCTGTCTACTGTTTCAAATGGACCAGCTTGTTGGCAGGACCAAAAGTGTATGGTGATTTTGACTTTAAGGTGAATGTTCTCCTTTTTTAACCTAGTTAATCTGTCTGGAGACCTTCCTGCCGATGGCTGTCTAGGGTAGAGATCACATTTCAGTCTGGTTTGAAGGGGAGACTTCAAATGGCTGTCCCAGAGAATATGGGGCAAGAAACCTTTCACAGACAGATAGACAACAAGAGGCAGCTTAACTTTTACTACATCAGGTATCTGTTTGTTTTGCCAGTGTACACTGTAGTTTTAGAGACATTCGTGAATTTGCTTGTTTCAATTCTATGTGATCATTTTAGAATCCTAAAGTTTTTTCCAGGCAGAACCAGTGTGAATCTGTGGAAGCGGGTATAAGTTCCCTAACAAATGCAGACACCAGCTTCCACCAGGTTCCAATCTGGCTTTCCTTCAACAGGTACATCACTGCCTATCATAGCATGCTGTAACTCTCAGCTTCATAATTTAATGGAGAAACCCCTAGTTGCCACACAGTTTTCCTGAGAAGATAAGACTATTCAGGCTTATTGCTCATCTTCCTTGGAGTCTGGACTCCCTGCCCAGCAAAAATGATGCTTCCAAAACTGCACAAAAGAGTGCAATTTTTAAAGGTAGATGAATTTATACTAGTCCTATAGGAGCTCTCACAGTTGAAAGAAATGTCTCTGCTATATTGCTGCAAAAGCAGCACGTAGGGTTGCTTCCCTTTCCTTCACTGTGTCAGAAAGCTTCTCAACTTATAACGCTTATGACCACTCACACACATACGTAAGTGTCCCATACTTCAGCCTAACAGCCAGATGTGGCACATCTGCAGCACCTGAGGGATCTTTGACCACGGTGCAAGCTTTAAATTCTCCCTTGCAGACTCCAAACTAGATGCACACAGCTCCTGAAGAGCAGAATTGTTGCAGCTTTATAAAGAGAATTTCCTTTCAGCCTCATCTGGCACACTATGTGCCAGATGTCACGTGCAGGAAGAGAAGTTACGATGGCTGTTTGGCACTGCCCTTCAGAGCCAGGTAAAGGGGACCCCATGCCCAGCAGTGTGACAGCTCTGCTTCTCCCAGAGTCTGAACTCAACGTTAGAGAGCAGCACGACAGCGTAACACACACCAGTTGAAGCCACATCATCACTGAAATCAGCTTGGCCCTCACATTTTTGTGTTCTTGCTCTAGTAATGATGGGAAGAGGATGTGGCGATCAGAAGGATTGCACAGATTTCATCTCAAGCCCCAGATGTGGAATGTGGACAGCAGACACCATACACACATGTCCATTGTAGATCCATACAGGTCTCACTGAAGAATGTGTCCTGTTTTAGGTTATGTGGTTCCCTTTTTCATGCAAACCTATCAACACCTTCCTTTCTCACTTCTTCACCAATTCCTTCTGGGATGGAGCTCCCTTAATGAACTAATCTTGCTTCTGAAGCTCTAAATTTTGACCGTCCTGGGGGAAAGCACAGGTAGTGCCATGATCACCAGTGGTAATTCGCAGTTATAAATGTATTATTAGCAGCATGTAAAGTATATAAACAGTACAAAATTATTATTTGAATGTACAAAAAGTAACACCAGAGCAAAGCATGGTAGGATCCATCCAGGGCCATTGGAAGAGCAAGACACAAAGATCATAAATGGAGCAGGAAGGGGAGTCCCCTCCTCAAACAGAGCAAACACAACACTGAGTAGGTGGTATCCTGCCCCAAAATGAGGCAAGAGTTTTCTGATCCCACCTTTTAGGCAGTCAGGGGAACAGAGGCTGTGATCACTCACAGAAGCAAGACACCTACTCATGTTGAACTCTAACATCTCTGCATGAGGCAGTGCTGCACAATGTGCTCACACTGTGTGCTCACAGCTCCCACCCAGGGAGAGCCCAGGGCTCTCTCCCACAGCCCTGCGCTGCACCAACACTGCACTGGCCGCCTGCCCTCCCACCATTAATCCAAGCAAGATCTGGGTAAACATCTGTTGGCACACAGCTTTGCAGGCAAGCAAATCTGAGCACATTTGTAAAGTAATTAACTTCCTTACAAATTGCTTAGATTTGCTTCTCTAATCATAAAAAGCCACACAATACAAATAGCACTGGCTTTCTCATTACAGAAATGACCCTGTTGCTACCCACACTGTTGTCATTCTGCTAGGCTAGGCTATTACAATTAGAATTTAGAGTCATAATCATCATTCTTCATCCACCCCTCTCAAAAGTAAATGTCTTGGGATAGATCTCTGGGTGCAGGGAAACTGCTGTAAAACTGAAGCAATGTCATTGTGTTCAAAGAGGGAATGAGACCAGAAATTTCTCTGCTGGATGCAAAAACAGTTGACCCTTCTTTAGTAACAGCTGACACAGACCAATAGTCTATTATCAGACTTGACTTTCAGTTACGGAAGAAATTCAACGTGGAGCCATCCATAAAAAAATACCCAGGTAAGCAATAGCTTACCAAAAGCAAAATATGGCATGTATCCACTGGATTGATTGAATCCATACACAAATAACTACTTGGCTAAAAGGAAATTACAAAAAATAGAAACTATATTTTCAGACTTTCTTTTGATTGCCCTTCATATAAGTTTTTACTATAAGAGTTCTTTAGGAGTCTTATCTTTCTAGTTAGTGATTGAAGTAAAGACTCACTTAAGGTTTTGCATTTATGTGCCAGTTGCCTAGTGAAGAGCAGAATTAATAAAATGTGATATCCATGTGATTGCTTGTGGGTCAATTTTTGCCATGCTTTTTTCAGAGGAATACAGCTTATCTGCTTCCACTGAGCCTTGAGTTACATAAAGCTGATAATGGCTCCTCTTCACAGAGTCTTAAAAGAAAGGATCCTGCTTATGTTCTGCTGCTTTTTCTTTTCTTTAGCTTCAAACCCATGTCCTGCCAGTCAAAAAAATTATCTTTAGTATGAAAAGGCGGTGCAACGTGTATGATTTTAATTGTATGACCGTGGCAGAACAGTGTACTCCAATTGAATTTTACACTCTGAGCTGTACTCAGCACAGGGTCATTTCCAGTTTGCTTCATGTCAGAATTAAACTGTTGAAACTGTTGTGTTACTGACCACAGACAACTTTTCAAAACATTGCTTCTCTTGCTTTTAGTTTGGGGAGTAGTGCTCCAGTCCAGCTCCTTGTATCCTACGGCTGGAACCAGCATTCTCTCCTCTCTGCATTTCCATCAAGTTTTATTTAAATTACACCTAAGAAACTGAGGTCTGAAAAACAACGAGTTCTGGAGAATTTCATGGGGATCAGAGGGATAGAGGAGTGTTATTGAACAGCTAAACAAAAAAGTGAATAATCCACATATTAGTTACCCTGAACTGTGGAAAATAGTACTACCGGGTTTTGGCCAGTACAGGCAAAGTTCAAGAGCATAACATAATATTTCAAAGACTGTGAAACAGTTGTAAAAGTAGAAAGGCTACTAAACATTATTACTGAATATAGGATACCCATAAATGTATGGATTAAATCAATAAAAACCTTTAAAAATCCACTAGAACATTGCACCAATTACAGCAGACCAGATGTTCAGGCATAAAAACAGCAGCACAAAAATTTTCAAAATGTTAGCAAGAATGTATTGTATCAAAGTTTTCATGTGTACAAATACCTGTACTTAATAAAAACAGTGATAAATGAAAGGTGAGACATCATGTATACACCAAGATTTAAAGAAACACCTCCTGTATTTACTGATACAGTTCTAGAGCAAATGGTTCTAACGAGAAAGCAGCATTTCAGGTCTATATTCAGTCTTGAGTCTAATCTCTTTTCTATTCCACCTCAAAGACAGAGTGACATAAAAATAGTAGGTGGGAAACTGCTTTGGTTGTACAAAATGTACAGTGTCACTTATTATTTCATGTGACTTAGTTCTGATCTAGTAATGAATGGTACTGAAGGATCTGAAGAAAAATAGGTGGCCAAACCTCCCACCACATCTCTGAAGGTGTTTAGACTGCAGTGTTAACTGGATTTCATCTGAACTTTGAAAAAAAAAAGTAATTACAGATAATGAAGAGAATAGAATTCTTATCCCTTGCAATCATTCCTTTCAGATTTACCATTGTTGCACACATGTACTCAACTGTGATGAGTCCTTTTGAAATGTACTGATTGCAGCCTCTGAGAGCTAAATCTCAGTGCCCAGCACTATAATTAACTCAAGATTTATTAATTTATCAAGACTCCTGAAACAAGCATGTCTAATTGCCTTTCTTTATTAATACTTTCAAGAATGTTTAACATTTTACTGCTATTTAAACAAGAGTTCTAATAAGATACTGTATCAATTAATGGTCCTATTAAAAGTCAACTGGTATTTTTACAATAGCAGCAGAACTCCTTGTTACACATTAAACACCATGAAGCAATCGTAACCTTTGTGGCTTTCTTTGGAAAGGTGCATTGCAAAGATACACTGCCAAGATTTTAACAAGCATCTCCCACAAGACATTCCTTCCTTAGGAGGATAGCAAAAGACTCTTAGTTTTGGACTTGCCCACAAAAAGAGAATGAAGGAACAGGAATTCCACTAGCGTGTTTGTCCTTTAAAAGCAATATGCTTTTCCAAAGCCCTAAGGATGCAAATTCACAAGACTACTGCTTTTGTTTGGTTCTTGAAAAGTGTTGTTCTTACAGTCTGCATTTAGTTTTTGGCTTTGTTTTTTTTTCTGGGGAGGGTCATCAGTTTGAACCAAGCTGAGGTTAGTATACACCCCACCCCTATGCTCCTCACTTGGGGTGTTCCTGACCTCTGGGAGTGTGATGCAGTCCACACCTGGGTGAAGGCTGGTGCTGAAAAGCCTTTGTCAGAAGTGGCAGTTCCTTCCTTGCTGAAGAGAGCAAGACTTGATAGCTCACTTGCATTAAAGCAGTCTTGTTTTGTAACCACAAATAACGGCCCAAAGGCACAAACAGAGCCAGCCAGAACGGCTTTTTGACAAGGCACATTGTTATTTCAAAAGTTTTCTATAGGTAGACTGATCTTCATCCAAGCGTTATTAGGATGCTTTCTTTCAAAACCTGAGGCTTGATGATGATATGGCTATAATTAAATAGTTGACTACAGTGTCTGTTAAAACACTGGCCTGTGATGTGAGCAGCACATCACAAATGCTCTGCACTGTTTTGCAGTGGCAATTGCCAGGGCACCTTCAAAGTAACCAGATTGAATGATGATCTAGCAATCAAACTCAATTTCTTACTTCAGTATTGTCCAATAAACTAATACTTTTACTTACTGAAAGAATCGCTATAAACTTTATATGTAGATTCACTAAGCCAATTGAAGTATTTTTATTTCCTTTGTGAATCATAGAATCATAACATTCCATAAACCAATGAACACTAAAGAGCTGAACACGATAAACTGGGAAATTATTTGCTAACTCAGGCATAGTGGGTAGTGTATTCAAACACCACCAGACATCAGGAGCTACCATTCTGGCAGCCACAAGCCTCTGCAGTTTTATTTACTGAAAAAGTAATCTCTAACCATGGAATTTCCAGACCTTCTCTTTTCCTTTGTCTTTCTAGTTGTCAATCAGCCTCACTTCACAGGGCAGTAACACAGATAAGCTAGCACATAGCAAAGGAGGTGTCTTAAGAAGTTCTTACTGTCTAAAAAACAAAATTTTCAACAATCACATGAAGTCAGATTTTTACCCAGAAAATTTTAATTTTCATCCTGAAGTGCATATCAGACTCAGGATCTTTGCTGTTGGAGTCCTTATGCTTTTTCTGATGTGTCCTACACTCTTCCAAATTGGACATGTGCCTCAATTATTTTTAAAAAAATATTAAAGGTAATAAAATCAAACTTTCAGTTAGAGGCATTTAGCTATCCCTTCCTCAATGAGACATTTAAGAAGCCTCCTATGTTTGAACATACATTCAGCTTTTCTTCATGAGAATAACTTTTCCCAGTGAAAATGGAAAAATTTTCCAACAAATTTTTCTGAATTTCAGGTCCAGGACACTTTGCACCAAGGCCTTGAGCCAAGTGATTTCACCATCACAAACTGTTCGTCCTGGTATTGTGCAACACAGGGCATGCCTCATCCTTCAGGCAGAGGGGTCATACATTGTGATTTAGATGGGCTAAAAAGAAGGGAACATTCACAGGTAAGTATCCACTAGGGAAAATGCTCTTCTTTGGGCAGTGTACAGTTTGTCACCCTACCCATACACTTACCTGTCCCTGCACGCAGTACTGTGTAGGAAGACCTAGGGTGACTCCAAGACCAAAAGTGTCCCTGTTTACGACTCCATGAAGAAGCAGTTTGATACTGTAGAGACCTTTAGAGTTCACTCACCCATAGTGTAGTTGGCTTTTCTGCCTCCATTTCTGTCTTGTGTCCCTCTAGTGATAATGCCAGCCCAAGAAGGGAAATAGGCTCCTTCTCAGCAGGGTTAGGCATGACCCACTTGGGTAGCCTTCAGGACTCTGAGATAACGTGGGTCCTCAGAGGGGATGTCCATCCTACAGGACCTGTGCAGAGCAGGGGGGAGACAGTTCAGTCAGTGCTGGAGCAGACACAGTGCAGTCATGCTCGGGCCATCTCTTCCTATGCTTATGTGATTTCCTTGGAAGCTTTATTTGTTTCAGTGAATATTATGCTAAACTAATGATTCTACCACATGGACCAGCTCAAATAGAGTCAGTCCTGCATCGGGCCATACAAATAGACTCAAGAGAAGCAAAATAGTTCTGTTTGCTTTGTGGCCTGGGAATGCAAAGCCAAAGAGTTTCAATCTTCACACCAATGATCCTGTGGAACCCACAAGTGCTCCTTGTCCAAGTGCCAGGTTTTGTATTCAGGGAGTCATTTGCAGTGGGATTCTGTTACCCTTTCAAAACAAAGGCTGCATAATTGCTGGAAACAAACTGCTTAGCTAGGAAGGAATGACTTGTAATGTTTTAAAAGCCAATAAAGAATACTTAGCAATCCCATTATCATCTAATTATTACATGGTGACCAATTGAAGGGACTGACTGCCTAAAATACTGTCAGCTTTTTCTATCTCTCTCAGCTGGTCTAAGAAAAGATTTTACCCCTTGTTATTAATTTTGCTGCTCACATTCCTCATCCCCATCCATAACAGTCAACTCCTCAGTTCCACAAATGAGACAACAGCAGTCCCCTGGGGTTTTCTCTGAGGAATAAACCAAAGTGTTCAATGCAATATCACCACATTTCTCTGGTTTTGGACAGTTGCACAATGCTTATTTTCTCTTTTTTTGTTTGTTTGTTTTCACACTGTTAAGGCAAAGGAACAAAATTAGTAGCCAGAACAGGGTTTTAAATTATTTGCGTTTATTTCGTTCAAGGTCATACCTGGGACTCTGGAACCCAGGTTTAATCCCTCAAATCTCCATTCATAAGTAAGGGATAATAATTTCTCTGTCTGTCTGGTCTGCTTGGATTAACACCCTGCAGGACGTTAATTCTGAATTCTTCCCTGGCAAAGGCAGCTTTTGCATAAAGCCTGAAGGTACCATTAGAATACACACATTTATCAGCACAAGCACCTATTTTCTGCCCAGAAAAAAACCTTTTAATTTAAAATCATCATCACTGTTTCACCCTCTTCAAACATCTTTTATTGAAAGCTAAAACAATTGAAAGTAAACTTCATAACAACCAGCTTTGGCAGGGACATTTAAATGTAACCATCAGTGAGCAGAGGAACAGGTGCAATGTGGGTTTGAACCCTGTCTCTGTTATTTTTTCTGTGGCCTTTGGCTTCACTACCTTTAAAATTAAGGTAGCAACATCCACCTTCCCCATTTACCACTTTGTACCATAGACATTTCAGTGCTCTCCTCTGATGACCATCTCTCTGCCAGCTAGTGGAGGTTTCCGAGCTGAGGTAATCACCCAAGTTGTCAACAAGGTGAAAGGGATGAAACTGTCATGTAAAAAACCAAAACTGAGTGACAGCTGCTGAGTCAGCCAGCAGCGAGCAGCAGAAGGAAGAGGTTTACATTCTGTCTACATGGCATCATCAACCTACTTCAAAGCTATTGCAACTCTAAATCCTGTCAAAATTAAAGGGCTTTTTAAGTGTTTGGGATTTAGGGTAGGGATTTATCTGCTTTCGGTTTCTGTTAATATGCAAATTTTCCCTGCAAACTCTGAAATTGGAATTTTTAATTTAGGTATAAATACAATTTCAGTTTGTCAAAGAACATCTGAAATTTCTAAAACCACCGCAACGTTATGAGATTTCAACATTAAAAAATGCCGAATCAAAAAATGTTTTCTACTTCTCTGTGAATCCCTAAGCATCCTCTCTGCCTATGGATCCCTTGTAGACTCGAGTCCACAAGACTTCAGCAAGCACAGTATTTTGTTTTCAACACAACCAACTGCACTCTTGCCACTGAAAGAGCAAAATAAGAGAGAACTATATGATGTCTCTCAGGCAGGAGCATTTAGCTTGAGCCCATGGAAGGCAATGGATTTTGCTTGCCCTCTCCTGTGATATGAAATCAGTTTGTCTTATGATACCACAAAATGAATGGCCCCAGATAGGGGCAAACCTCAGAATCACAGGCAGTAACTCCAGCCCTGCCCACTTGTTCTTTACATAGCCATTTCTGAACCAGCAATATCAGAACAGCTGGTTCAGAATATCAAGATCAGGACAAATTGTACTCAGTTTATGGCTGCCCAGCTCAAACACGGAATTTTGTGGTCAGGAGAGCACTTGCTGGTGGTCCACAGAGACCTTAGTCACATGCATGATGACGGCTCCTCCTCTGAATGTCTGATGGAAGAAGGGGAAGAGCTGATGCCAGTGACACAGTTACTGTCTCATAGGGGTTGGGATGGTCCTGAGTCCCAAAAGACTGAAAATATTCCACGATCTTCCTAATATCAAAGTTCTGAGTGTAAGCCTTTAAAGTCCATTCCAAGAGTATTCTGATAGTCAGAAGCAACTTACACTAATACTGGGGCATGGGTTAGCAACCATATGAATACATCACTGTTGAAAGAAATCCCATGATAAGCAAACTTTGGGAGTCACTGGAACCTATTGGAATTTGTAGGAAAGGATCCTTGAGTCAGTAAATACTTCGGAATAAGTTCAATGTCATAAAAAATGGTTAAATACCACTAAGTTCCCAAAGTTATTGCATTGTAAGGTTTATCACAGAATCACAGAATGCTTTAGGTTGGAAAATACTTTAAAGATCATCTAATTCCAATCCCTTCCATTACATCAGGTTGCTTAGAGCCCCATCCAACCTGTCTTTGAACACTTCCAGTGATCGAGCATCCTCTTCATCCAATTTTATGCCTCAGAAGTGTTTAGAAACACAAATAAGTGAACTAATGACTCCTGATGGATCCACCACAGCAAATGGGGCGCAAATCAGAGCACTGTGAGGAGTCCAAAGGCATCCAGGATGTTAACAGGTGGCTGACAGGTATGATGCAGAACGTTCAGCAGACCACAATCTGCAGTATACCCAGTGGTGAGTGCAATCATGCTAAACTCTCCACTTGAGAGACAACTAAATAACAGCAGACTTTCTTGTGTGAGGTGTTCTACACAATGAGAAAGCACATCTTCCTAGACAGACTTATAATTAAAAGAGCCACGTGAGGGTTAAGGTGAAAGCAATTATCGTCCTGGTTCTACATAAATAGGCAGAAAGGGACAGCAATTTACTTAACAGTCACTGAGGAAGTCTACGATTCATAGACCAGTCTCATTCTGGTGCCTCATTCAAAAGACCACACTCCCATGTCCCCCCTCTGTGTGCACAGACACCCCACAGGAGTGTGTACCATCTCAAAAAAGGGTGCAGCCTTACCCAACTATTTCCCAAATGCTGTATTAGGACTACAGGGTTACAAGGGTGTGCACAAGACAGAGCTCCTCCTGGGTCATCCAAATTTTGCCAGAGAGAAGCTGTAGCAGGAAAGTAACCAAGTTGAAGGAAATGAAAATGTTGCTTGAAGTCTTCCTGGATTCCCTCCAGGATTTGTGTTAAGTGTTGCTGGCTGAACACGAGAATTTTATTCTCCTCCTCCCTATACTCCTCCTCAAAAAGTGATCCTCCTGTGCTGCTTTTAGGACAGTGCACATATCTGTGTGCTGTGCCAGGAGTCAGACCGTTCTGACTCTGACTGTAACACAGGCTCCCATCAGACAGCAGCATTTCTGTGTGGTTAGCATGGACAAAGAAATGCTCTGCTCCCAGAGGCAGAGAGACACAGCCAGATCATTAATTATTTCCATACCTTCAAAAACTTCACAAAGAAGTAAATAGTCATGGAGGCTTATGCCAGGACTTGGACCTCACATAGCAGAAAACTCTTGGCTTCTTGGGAGCCCATCCCCTCAGGGGTCTTATGTTCCTTTCATGAACATGACAATTTATGCCCTGCAGACAGGATGGACACTGATGGATTGTGAGTTCTTTCTTTCCCCCATCCTCTTATAATTTAAGATCTTCCCTCTTTGATTTTACATTTCCTCTCCTGCTACATGTATTTTTTCAGCTTAACTTACGTGGGTGTTTATCCCAAAGCAGCCTCTCCTCCCCCAGTTTCCTCTTCCCCCTCCTTACTCATTGTGAAGAAGACCTCTCTGTCTAAAGCAGCAATTGATGAAGAGCCTCAAGAGTACTCATTTCTTGTCCACCCCCTTTTTTGATGCACTGATTATCCTCTTCTTGGATCAATAGCCCATCTGCTTTTAGAAGTTTTCTAGAATTCTGATGCTAAATTAAAACAGAGAGAATCAATCCTCAGTTAATTTACCCAACCAAACAATTTATTTCTCTCTTCTGATCTACCATCATGTGAATTATACAATACTGACACAGTGTGAGGCCTTCCCAGACAAAGTAAGCACTTTTATAATGCTAAATTATCTTCTTTATTAGTAATTCTCAAATGTGACAAACCAAGAGATTTATTTTATAAGGTTGCATAGTCTTTGGTTGAACTTGTTAAAACTCCCAGCTATTGTAATGAAGTAATTTGCTAATTAACAGTGGGTTTTGCTTTGTTTTTAATGGACTTTGGGGATACATTTCAGACTTAGATTAAGATTAGTGCAAAAAAAGAGTTCCCCTTAATTATTTCAAATTGAGTGTTATGCTAATAGTAAACAATTAGTTCTTTCCTGAATGAAAATTAATGTTCTATAAATAATTACAAAACCAAGCTGTTATGTGAGTCCCAAAAGGAGCTGCCAGACTTGGTGGTTAAGCCACAAGAAAGAGCTGTGAATTTTTCCAGGGTCTCACACTTTGTGAAAATTAGGCATGAGCCTTGATGATTTTCTAGGGTTTTTCTACCCTAACTGAAAAAAAATTAAAAAGATAGATAGATAGACAGATAGATAGATAGATAGATAGATAGATAGATAGATAGATAGATAGATAGATAGATAGATAGTCTGTCAGTGAGGATAGGGAAGGGGTCTACTGGTAGCTTCCTCTTGCCCCAGTTTACTACATAAATGTGTTCCACTTCCAAATGTGCCCAGTAGCTTGAATCAGTATGGTACAATGACTTCATCAGTTCACTAATATTTGAGATATTTGTTTCTAAAATTTACACTGCTGGCTTTTGACCTTTTTTTTTTTTTTTTTACTACTGTGTTTCAACCTGATTTTCTTCCAAGTCCTGACTAGTTTGTAAGTGATTATTACTGCTACTTTATAGAGAAGGTCCATTGGTAGTTTTTTGTCATATTCATGAAGATCACAAGAAGAAGTCTGTTTCTTTAACTTAACCTTGATGACTGAACCTTGAAAGAAATATGTTAATCAACACCCAGTTGCTTCAATATTTATGCTGAAATAATATCTTGTGACTGGAACTCCTTTAAGATAAGTGTGATTTATAACCCATTAACTTCAAGTGTTGGAAGATGAAAGTAGATCTGGGACTTTTGACAGTGTACTCAAAACACCATCTAGTATAAACCAAGACTGAATGAGGGTTTAGATGGCTATGTCTCCTTACCTGTGAGCAGTGATTTTTAAAAAGCACTGTATTTCAATCAGACAGTAAAACAATAAAGATCTACATCTGCTTGCATACAGAGGCCATTATGGAAACTGTGCTGGAAAAGTTGCCTGGAGGTTAGCCTGCTGATATCTGCTTGCTTGTTTGAGTTTGAGGGTTTTTTTTCCAGGTGTAGATGCTCAAGTTATGTACAGATACAATTACATTTATAAGTACTGCAGTCGGGCAGTTTAAATTATACACACAGGATAGCTAGGAAATACGTTTTGCATGGGCAAAAAAACCTTGAAATGTTTTTCAAGTGCTTTTTAGGCACCTATGGAAAAAAATAAAAAGAAGCTAACAGAAAAACAAAAATCTGGCAATGCTTGCTCTAATAGCTGAAAGCCTGGGGCTGGAGCCAAAGGTCTAGAATAGAAACGGGCAACAAAACAGTCTTTTTTGGTGAGTAATATAAAGCCTCTGTTAGAGTTCCTAACTCAGAGCAATCCTAAATATAATACCAGGTGAGCTAGGAAACAGTGGAGAGAAACTTGCAGAGAGAAGGAGCAAATGAGCTGCATTTTTCTTGGTAAGCTCTATCAGAGGACTGACTCACTGAGTAAAACTGGTTAAACCAGGATGCTCAAGCTTTCACGAGTTAGATGCCTTTACAGGCATCTGTTTAAGGAAAACCCACACCTTTAATTTTTATAAAAATGCCATTCTACTTTAATGGGCCAAGTTGTCTTATCCAGAAAACTTTGATCAAAAACTTTGGTGGTTCTTCAAAGCTGACTCTAACCACTGTGGGTAGAAAGCCAAAGTGAAAGTATGTGAAGGTTTTCATACCTCCTGCTTTCCTTTAAGTTGGAAATGCCAGAAGAGGGACTTCTCATTTCCCTTGTGGTTGTTTCCCCTGTTTCTCCTCATACTTTGAGTCCTTGGTGAAAAGGGGCTTGTGGGTCATGATTGTGAAACCTCTTTGTTGTTCAGAGAGAAATGTGACTCGAGTAAAATAGTGATATATGCTAAGAAATAGTTGATATTATTATTTCCTTTGTGTTTGCCCACCACTAGCATAAATTTGGGCTTAGCAGTGAGAAGAACTGAGGCTGTAATCTGCTACAAATGCCCTCATCGCATTTGTACCTACTGGAAGTAAATGATGCTCAGCATCTCACAAGACTTGTCTTCATATCTTGTTTTAAAAGAGGGGTTAAGTAGGTTACAGGAGAGCTTTCTGCTGTCTTTTTCAGAAAGATCATATTTTTCCATCCCCTTCCTCAGAAACAAATTTATTTGGGAAGAGTCCTGAGTGGTAACAGAGAGGGGCAAAACTTTACCCTGTCAAGCCTCCCTCTGTAAAGTCAAGGAAAGCAGTGTTGGCATGTGAAGTCAGTCAGTTCAAGGGGGAGTTTAAGTGCTCTCCACTCATCCGAAACTGTCTCGGGAAGTTTTATGAAACTCCAGAAAGGCAGTTGTAAGATTGTAGTGGGTGGGAAGACCCAAGAAACTGGGTGGAGTGGTGAGAAAATTTTAAGAATAGCTGGCAATTAATCTTAGCTCCTGGGACTTAGGGACTTTCCAATGCTGGCAGGTCTCAGTATGTGTGTTGTTATTCAGGCTGCAAGCCAAGAATATTTAATGCTGACTGCCGAGCGTGTTGGAGAAAAGTCATTGTGCAGACACTGTCACTCAAAGTAAATACGCCACACCATAATCATTGGTTCAACAGTCATTTTTCAGACAATGAATGCTGACATTTGGATACCAAATGGAACAAATAGCAAAAGAGGTGGGTGAGTGAGTAAACCTTTGACTTTTTGGTAGTTAAGACCATTAAATCTGTTAGTATATATTGTCTGTATGCAGGTCCTGAGATGCTGTTGCAGTTTTGATAAATACAGTTCTGTGAGAGGGTGTTAGGGCACACAGGGAAAAGGTGATAGTTGAAATAACAATGGCCCTTTCTGGTGAAAAAACCCCCTGTCTTTTTCCTCAAAAAACATAAAACATAAAGCAATAAACCAGAGGAAATTAATAAAAGATGGCAGAAAAGAGGAAAACAGTTTGGATATAATGTAAAGATGTGAGTTGCCCTGCAGATTTCAACTGAGCCTGGACTTCAGACCTTAATTTGTGTAATATGCTATCTGTCAGTTGTGACAGGCTGGGATGTGCCCTTCGTACTGCAATATGTCAGTGACTGCTTATGGAGTGAGCCTATTTAGAGTGCTGGGATGAGTGGGGACACTGACTGAGCAAATGAAGATATGGGTGTCTCTTCCTGAACTGAGCCAAGCAAAGGTACAGAGCTATGGGAAGTGTGTGAACATGGCCATGATGGCCTTTTAGGCCACGCCTTCCTTGTTGCCCCACAGATGTCCATTTGAGGATCTTCCAAGGCAGCTCATCAGCACCCAGGGCCACCCACGCCATATGGTGCACAGGGTGCCCCTGACATTAAGCAGCGATACTGGCGCTCTGTGGTACCTTGCCTGCACCCATCACATCCTACCTGTCACTCTTCAGCCCTACCAGAGTGCTGAGGCAGCTCCAGGAAGAAGGGAGAAGCAGGAGATGGGCAGAAAGGCAAACACACTGCAGTGAGCAGCAGCCTCTCAGTGGTTGCTGCAGGGCCAGTTGGCTGCCTTATCTTTGAGACTTGACTTGATAACCCCGGCGCCAGTGCCGGTCTCTTGCAGATTATCAGCCAGTCACTGCCTTAGATGTGCAGGACAGGATCACTGCCACACTTTGTCTTGGTCCTTGAGGGAATACATGTAGTGTTCCAGGGCACTTTGAGAATGGCCTCAATTATTAATAACCATTATGATTATTTTTTTCTGTTAGACTATGAAGTCTTGCTGGTCATCATGGATTATTTATACACCCTAGTACTGATTGCACCAGTTCTGTATCACTAGCCCTCCAGTGCCTACCTTTCTGCCTGGCATCCTTTTTCCTATCCAATACCCCCTGCTAGACCACAGGTGTAGTGAGCTGTCTGATCAACAGATATATTCTCTGTTCACCCCATTGTAGATACAGCCATGGTGTTGAGACTTCAGAAAGTTCAAACATGTCCTAACAGATGTGTTTGTGGTAAAGGACAGTTAAAGGATGCACAAGGCTCAACTTTGTTGGTGACTCAAGGTTGTGGCCCATGGAAGTTGTAGTAATATTAATGGTATTTTTCACCCCATCTTTTCTGATGTTCACGACTTCCTTCTACTCATCCAGCTGGTGGAGAGGTGTTTCCCCTTCCTCCTCCCTGCTGCTTTTCAATGGTAGCTTGATGCATGTTCATCAGCATGGTGGCTTCCCTCCCAAAGACTGAGACAGCTTATTCTGAAGTCAAGATCACCTCCAGCTTGGAGAATTACTATTCCTGGTCTTGCAAAAGCTATCATTTTTTATCCGTCATTGGAATCCAGCCTGTATGTATTCTTTTGGCATCCTTTCCCTCCCAAAGAAATCCTATTTCTTTCTGAAAAATACTGCCAAACTAGAACCAGTTGGAAATTTTTCAGATGGATACATAGGCGTGACCATTGCATGTTGTCTTTCTGAAATGGCAGTCAAAGGTGAGTTGTCTGGAACACCTGTTATGTGGAGCTTTCTTGGAGGTCCCAGGGTGTACAGGAGATTCCTGAGGTTTAGTCCAGAGATGGAACAATGAAGGCCTCTTCACGTCTTTGTCACTGTGGGTCGATGATGTTGTGTCTCCTGGATGCCACCAGAGCTCCCTGCAGAAGCAGCTGAGGAAAACAGTTCTAGCAAGAACAATGACATAGGAGAAGCTTAGGTTAAATAAAGGGGCAAGGAACAAATTAAGAAGAGACTGGAACAAAGCAAAGAGAGCAGGTTCACAGGTACTGAGAGCAGTAAGGATCTGCCTAAATGTCCATTGGTTAGTAACAAACAAACAAACTAAAACCGAAACTCTACTCTTCCTTTAATTGTCTTTTCTTCTGCATGTGTGTGAAGAATAAATGTATTCCCTGTTTGCCTCTGTATGAAAAATAAATGTATTCCCCGTTTTACGCTATAGAATTGCACTGCAGAGACAACGAGGCATAACAGCCCTCCTCTGCTGGCACGCCCCACCTCCAATTAGCTAACTCTGTAGTGCATTGCTGGGCTTCTGGGCCAGAGACCTTGGCTGGGGGACAAGAAGTAAGCCCACAAGGGGTTGAGAGTGCTCTTTATGGGTAATGTTAAACCAGTCGAAAGGCTTAGTGCCTTCAAAAAGATTATTCCCTTGCTATATTCCTTCTGCAGTGAGCAGAGAGTTACACTGGCAGGAAGGGTCTCAATGTTTGAAGGTCTTCATGTCTTCAGAAATTTGCATAGCCCCAGGAGCTGGAGGTTGGAATATGAGGCTGGAGAAGTGGGATCCCTGCTTTAGGTGGTGGTCTGCTACTGGAAGAACTAAACCTGCTGTGCGGAACTGAAATCTCTCCTAACTATTACTAAAATTCTCAGAGCAGGAACAGTGAAGGTGTAGTCACCTTCATGGCTCTAAGGGTTTTAGGTTTACTCCTGGAGGTTGGAGGTTTGTCTTCAAAGTCAAGGCCTGAAGCAGTTCATAGAACTTGGAGAGCAGTAGGGCTCCAGAGGAAAGCTGAGCACCAGGAGTTGAATCTGGTAATAGGAACATTTTTAATGTTGAAGTTCTTCTGAGGGTTTCACTGTGTTTAAACACGGCTAATTTGTAACACTGTTTTCATTGCTAGTGAGATGTAGATAGCTCCAAAACAGTCATAAAAGCAGATAAAATAATTTTTAGAGAATATGTGGGCATATTACATTAAAAAAATAATGTATAAAATGTTAACTGAGTGCTTGTATAAAATTGGCATCTGGTGTCATCAGCAAGACAAGATTATAGACAGTGATGAGACAGTGATGTTACTAATGCTATTGACATGCAAGAAGAAGCAGCAGGAATTCTTCCCTTTTGTGTCATCAAAATCTAAGCACATGGTTAAAGCCAGAGGAGAGTGTGTCTGACAGGGAAGAGCACACTTGAATAGTGATTTTCTGTAATATTTTTATGTTGAGTTTTTCCCATTTATTTTCCTACCAAGAGGTTGATTTGTTTAGCCTTGAGGCTGAAATTGGTTGTAATTTCCATGGACAGCAATTCTGTGTGTGTGGTACAAGCAGTAATATTTTCCCAAAATATTCTTGCCAGGCTTGTGAATACAAGAATTCAGAGGTGCAAATTTCTGGGACGTGTAGTGATAGTGTAAATGGAATTGGTATTCAGAATTCAGATAGATTAAATGTGCCATCACCCTGCAGCCCTTATGAGAAAACCCCAGAATTGTTGTTATATGTACAGGCATCCTAACACTATCAGAAAAGACTCCTCAAGCACATGCAGAGAGTAGGACTCAACCTGAGCTTTGGGTATTTTTTAAATGAACTTTTATTTCTGAGCCATAATGTGTGACACTCTTCCCTCCAAGGATGTCTCTGCTTTAAGTGCTTTGCTGCCTAGCAGTGAAGGAGGAGGAATAGCGTTGCTGAGGACAGAAGGTTAAGGAGTAACCTGATTGGGGAAGAAGCCAAACTAAACAAAGGTTTAGAAATATCGCTGAAAATAGTATAACTTACCATTTTCCTCTGCCAGTGGCTGACACACCAAATTTTTTGTTCTTTAAAACCACAGTGAACCATTCCCAAAAAAGGAAGTGTAACCTCTGTTTTCTACACTTCTGTCCTTCCCCTCGTCTGGGGAAAACCTGTCCTTTCTGTATTTCTCATGACACATTTGACTGGAGGGTTTCTTCACAGCATTTCTGCTGGGGGCTGTTTGTTTTATCTTGCATTTTGCAGGAGATAACAGACCTGTATGCTGCAGAGATTAGAGCTGGCAAATTTTGCCACTGATTTCTTTAGGCACAGATAAAATGCCTTAGTCTTCCCCTCATGTCTATACTTAAAGCAAAATTTTAAAATTAAAGGGAGTGATCTCTGCGTTTCCTTTGGTTCTCATCTGGCCACGTGTACATGGTAATGAGAATCACTAATATTAAAAGTGGAATTTGGAGTGGAGCAGAGGCCAGCCTAATAAATCTTCTATTAGTTCAGGCTCTGAGGTGATGTGGCTGCAGCCGGAGGGAGGAAGGGCAGAAGCTGGGCGTTGGGCCCGAGGGACCGAAAAGGAAGTCAGCCGTGGGCAGGCAGAGAGGCAGGATCTCGGTTGCTGAGGGCTGGAGGCAAAAAACAGTTTCTGAAGGAGTGTTGGGGGCAGGAGGGTGTGCAAAAAAAACAGGCTCTGGAAATTTTGTTTCAGGTGGCAATGCTGCTGTTTCATTCTGCAGTGAGAGGACGAGTGATTTTGAAGTGAAAGGTTCTTTATACGTAAGAGTAGAAACTGAGAATATATATATATATATAAAATTTATAAAAGATTAATACCTTAATTTGGAAGCCTCTTCCAGGAAGAAAAAGCAATCAGTTCTTCTTCTTCTAGTACAGCCAAGATTTTATGCTGACCAAGCTCTGACTTCAAAGCTGCCCCTTTTCTGAGCAGTGGTTTGGGCCTTCTAACCCTGGGAGGTCCCCCAAACCTGAATGTTCTGTAATTATGCGATTCTGAGCACTGAAGGATAAATCTCTACTACATTCACCCCTGATGTCATTAAAGCTGGAATCTTACCCTAAAAGTGTGTTGATTGTAATGCCCAGCAGAGGAAAAGCAATTTAGATGTGAAAGGCTCTATATGTTTCAGGTTTGAGTTTGCTTGTTTGCCATGTTAGAGCCATTGACTCCTGTGAAACAGACAATGATACCCATTTCCCACTGATCAGAAGTCCTTACCAAACAGCACTCATTTAGAAATTGGCTGGTAACTCACCAGCAGAGGCAGGGATTTGAGCTGTCATAGTGACATGGTGGCCTCACTACTTGCTCGTATTTCTTCCTACCATTAGCACGTGTAAAGAATGCTTTAAAGAGCCAGATTATGGCAGTTATGGATTTTACGTGCCTCCAGGCCAGGCAGGCGAGCAGGCTGGAGCTAGCTATGTCTGTTTAGCACATAAAGAGGGAGGCTTGGTTTCAAGAACTCTGAGTCTGGTGCTGTCATGAGCATCAAGTCCATACAAGTGTGAGAGAAAAATGCTGCTGGAAGGGAGCAGTCGTTCTCCAGAAGGGCCAGTGGCTTGGACTGGAAAACCCTATCAAAGACAGAATATACAAAGCTGTATATGATTAAAGTTATGAAGCAGCTCTAAACCTATGATGAATTAGACGCTCAGTGGATGCCAGAATCTCTGCAAAGTTCCTTGCAAATGTTAAATTTCACTATCACTCTCTCACTATGTGGTTGTTGGTTTTTTTTTTATTTTCTTTAAAATAGTCATGAGTTGTAGCTATCCAGAAAAGTTTGCTTCCCTGAAGTAATTTAATTCTAATTATTTTTCCTCAATCACATTCAGAAGAGGTTTTGTAGAGGGAGGACTAGCAAAACTCTGGAAAACAGATCTGAACAGCTGTACCTCATCACTTTGTGAAAGATTAGGAAGGGATGAAACCTCAGGCTTGTGACTGAAGTTGGCCAAAGTAAATACAAAGTGAAATCTTTGGGGGTTTTGATGAAGCTAAAAGTAGCAAAGAAGTAAAGCCATCAAATATATTCAAGTCCCAGGTTGCATGGGATATTTGCCTCTCCTAAGTTTGATTGGGCAAATAAGGTCCTTTATTTTATCAGTGATCCTGACATCAGTGAGGATTCTTTGTATAAGATATTATGCTCTAATGTGTATGAAAATATTACAAACTAGTCCTATGTTTGGATGTTATACCCCCATTTATATTTCTTGTCCGTTTAAATTTGGATTTTCCCTGGAAAAGGATGACTTCTTCATATGTACAGAGTACAGTTGGTTATGATTCCCCCACAATCATATGCCACTTATACTAAAAAGCTTAAATGTCAAAAGAAAATATTTTGACCTCTATAAGAATATTCATTATTATACATTTTCCTTTGAATTTTAGAAAAGAAAATGGCTACATTCCCATGAAATATTTTAATTGTGCCTAAATTATTATTTCCCATTTGGCCAGCTCTACTCTAAAGAGACTTGGTGAACACAGAGTCACTGTGAATAACCAGAATTGTGGGTGTGATATTTCTTAGTGACCTTTCTGTCTTTAAATCAGAGGTTGTTCTTTCATGTCTGTTGGAGTTGCTTTGTACTATTCACTTTAAGGAGGAGTGAATTTGAATAATAAAGGAAAAGATGGCATGTGTATGGATCCCTGTTAAAAGGCAAGAAAGTAAGTGGCATAAACCTTTGACAAGTTCATTTGAAAAGGAGCAGGAGAGATTGGGAAGGGGAGAGTTTTGCTATGGAAAATACCTCTTCATCTGAGATCACAGTAAGTTTGCCCAGGGCTTTAAGGGAAATTCTGTACTCCAAATTGAGTTCAGTGCTGAAACACGAATAGTAGGATCAGCCTCCCAGGAGTGTCTTGACTAGAAGCACCTGGAGCTCCAAGGTGCCACAGCCTCCAGCTAGCCTGGGTGTCACTGTTCTCAGCTGTGGCTCACAGGCACTGCTGTGAAACAGCTGGAGGAAAAGCGGGCCACCTCACGTGGGTCCCTTCTGTGCTTCTGCAATTGGCCTTTGAGAAAATGGTAAGGGCAGCCCCCCCCTCTCAGGGGTTGAGCACCCCAAGTGTTGGAGCACCATTAGCTTTCTCCCACAAGTCTTTAGTTAGAGTAGCTCAGGACCTTTTCTTTCTGCAACATCAACACACACTGATGCTAGCAAGACAGCCTAGGTGTTCCTCATTTTGATTTAATTTGGTTTGGTTAACAAGTTTTAAGTTGTTGCTGTTCTCAGACTGCTAAGAGCACGAATAGTCAGACCAGATATCAAAAGCTTTACTGTTGACAGGGAACAGGACAACATTTTTTTTTTTTTTTTCCCAGTAAAGCTGTAGTCAGAAATAAATATCTGGGGTTTGAATATGTCTTTGTATTGTTATATACATGCCACTTTACAGTGTAATTCCTTGTTGCTCAACAAAATTTCCTGAAGTATTTGTTTACCGCCACTTTTTACACTGCTGCTATGTTCCTCCTAAACGAATGATGAATGCATTTGCAGAGGACTATGAGTTTCTTCATAGAATTGCAGAATCATTTGGGATGGATTATCTAGTCTATCCTCTTGAAATGAGCAGGGACATTTTCAGCTAGGTCAGGCTGCCCAGAGTCCTGTCCAACCTGTCCTTGGATGTTTCCAGGGATGCGGCATCCACAGCTTCTCTGGTCAACCTGTTCCAGTGTTTCACCACATTATAAAAAATTTCGTACTTATATCTAGTCTAAATCTACCCTTTTTAGATTTAAAACCCATTACCCCTTGTGCTAATGTTACAGGCCCCACTAAAAAAATTGTCCCCATCTTTCTTGTATGTCCCCTTTAAGTTTTGAAAAGCCACAAAAAAATGTCTCCCCAAAACTTTCTCTTCTCCAGGCTGAACAGCTCAATATCCTTCCTGTGCTGAGGACCTTGAGCTGGATGCAACATTCCAGGTGGGGTCTCACCAGAGCAGATTAAAGGGCCAAGATCACCTCCCTCGACCTCCTGGCCACACTGCTTTTGATGCAGCCCAGGATACAGTTGGCTTTCTGGACTGCAAGTGCACATTGCTGGGTCATGTTGAGATTCTCATCCAGCAACACCCCCAAGTCCTTCTCCTAAACTGGTTTCTGTTTGGGATTGGCCCAACCCAGATACAGGACCTTGCACTTAGCCTTATTGAACCTCATGAAATTCTTCTCACTTTGAATTACAGTACCTACAGCTATTCCCATCCTGCTGGTACTTGTGTGTTCCCTTTGTAAGGTGTGTGTGTTTGGATTATGAACACCTCACTGCACACTGGCTATTATGAAGCTGCTGTTGACTGCATTTCCACAAAATGCCATCAGATGCATCTCTCCTTATCTTTTGTTTAATTTTTACAAATAGACAGGGAAAAGGAAAATAAAGTGTTTTCTTTTTACTATTCAAATTGCCGCTTGGAAACAATACATGTCATCTCTAGGCTCAAAGTGCTAAATAACTTTGTTTCAGAAACACACAGCTATTTTGTCCAAACAAACTGCTTCATCAAAATGTTGGAAATGTACTGTACCACTGGGACAGTTCTGCCATAGACAGTTTTATTTGTCTCTCTTCTCTTATTTGTGCTTTAGGAAAAGAAATGCAACAATATAATCACTATTGGTTTTATTATTCAAATACTTACTCTGGAGCCTATAGAAGAGAAATGGTTATTATACAGTACCTAAATGATGTCTTCAAAGGAAGCAGTCTTAGCAACACTGCTACATTAACCCTGCTGCAGCACCTAGCACCTCATTCTTCTTTGTCTGTTGACAAACAAGGCCAATTAACATCAGCAAGATAATTAACTAGAGCTCCAGGTAGTATTTGCATCCCGTCTATTGCTGTTTGGAAGCTGTCTCTTCTCCTTACCTCCTTGCAGCTTGAAGGTGCTAATTTTAACACCTACAAAGAATGGAGTTTGGATTTGGTTGAAAAGAGAGCAAGACTACTTTTTTCATATTATTAAAACATTGGATGAAAAATTATAACAGTGATTTCAACCTTCTGCTAGATTTTCCCCTCCCCCCCCAATCATTTGCACATTTTGGGATGCTTTTTTAAATTTCTTATATTCCAGATGGCAAATTATTATTTTTCAGTGTCATGTACTTAGAGTGAGAACACTTTTTAGATGGACTTAACTGGTGGTCCAAACTCAGGGTAATCATGTTTGTTGCCAAGGAAAAAAGAATATTATTCCTGGAGGCACAACAGACATTTTATTAAATGATTGTACCAGCTGGAAACAAATTATTGCCTTTGTTTTAAACTGTCATTCAAAAATCTAATGCTTTAATTTCAATAGAAAACACATCTTTAGGAAGATTACAGCTCACCTATTCTTGTAATTTTTATTGGGATATGCTAGACTCATATAATTATTCCTGATAGTGTTATTTGCCTTGTTTTTGATGAGGGTGTTCTTACCTGCAAGTCAACAGTTGATCCTCACTGTTATTTCCCTTATGTCTGATACCTCAACTCATTTTGGAGTGAGGAAGTACATATGCAGCAGGTGGGCTGTGTTTCTAATAATTAGTTTTCTTAAACATGTTACAAAGAGCCTTGCCAAGAAAATATCACTGGAGCATTTTGAGCCCAGCTGGCACTGTATTGGAGCCTGGAGAGGAGAGGAGAGAACAGGAAACTGAGCCATGTTCATCTGTGGAGTCTCTCAGCCAAATTCACCTGTATGTGGATTTGACTTTCTCTGTGCTGTAGAAAATGTTTTCACCCAGGATTATGTGGAAGGAAACAGAGGTGGTTTTTGTGGGCAATTTGCATGGTGAATGAGCACATTTATTTTTCCTTCTGAATGAAATTCTTATCAAACATAGTTTCATTTGAGCAAGGAGTTCTTGAAGTTGAGAGGAACTGCACAGCTCAGTTCTCTGGCTCAGCTGCTAGAGTGCATAGGCACCCAGAGCAAGAACATGCTGATGGACAGCAAAGCCTGAACGAAGGCTCTCTGAGCCTTCCTGGATGCAAAATTCTTAACAAAGGCTCTCTAAGTCTTCCTTTCCCAGCTTTCCAAGCCAGAAATAGATAAGAGATGTCTAAGAGCAATAGCAGTAGGGGTGCAGTATGGCTGTGTGTTTTGGCACTAAGTCGGATTTCACGGTCTCTAGATCAAAAATGCCTCAGTCACGTAATGCAGAGTGCTGACATGGTATGAACTCACACGAGCATTTCAGATCTCTTCCAAAATGTTGAGGGATTAGGATTTTGACCGCCTGCCTTACTATCAGATCAAGTCATTGTCTGTCTTCCTGCAGCAAGCATAAACTCTATATGCCTTGGCTAATCAAATGGAAATATGATCTTGGGCCTGTTCCTGAACTGAGTTAAATTTGTATTGCTGGATTATATTTGTCAGGCAGTGCACTAGCTGTGGAGTACCAGTGTGAGTACTCCCCTCCCTTCTCTCAGAGAAATGGGAACAAAGCAAGGCTGGAGTGGTTTTCCTTAGCACTTTTCCAAAGATTGTTGAACTCTTTTGGCTGGACCATTCAAATAAATTCAGTTTTATGAAACATGGAAAAGTTCAGAAAGGTTACATGCATTTGAAAAGTGCCAGGTAATCCTGTCAGCCCTGGGTTTTATACAGCAAGTCAGTTACGGAATATATATTGCTCTTCAGGTCACCATGATTAGCAGATGGGTGATACAGCACTCAGCCTATTTTAAAAACTTCGTGGCAAGTAAACTCTGTCATACACACAAGCTTCTTTTCTCCAAATTAAATTTCTCCAAATTTTTGGTAGGAAAAGGCATAACCTCTTTTATAAGGCTTTTAGACCTTTTTTCTTGGTCTTTGTTGAAGAAATCAAACCAAGGACCTCTTCTACCTCTTGAAATCAAATTAAGGACCTCTTCTACCTCTTTGTGACATTATCTTGATAGAAGCTCGATGTAGAGAATGCTAGTGTTCCCAGTAAAAGCTTCTCTTTTATATATGATTTGCTATATGTGTAAGATAATTTCTGTAACATTGTGCTATAATCTCCTGACAGCCTCTGAACAAAGAATGGATGCTGCCCTTTCCTACCCAGTAGGGTAATTCTGAAAATGTTGCCAGGATGCAGCCACCTACCTCAAACTATTGCTAGAGGCACTTTAGCAGCAAGGCCCATTTGTGCAGTAAAAGCTCTATGATTAATTTAATACACATGAAGCACTGACTTCCCCAGGGAAAGCAGAAATAGGATCAGAGAAGATAACCAGAGAGTTTGAAGGCTTCAGGAGGACAAACAGGTGTTGCCTCCCACTTTGCATCTTAGTCTGGAGGATACATTATTTTCTTCTTTGACTTTTGCTTCAGGAAGATTTTTTTTTTTAGTGAAGTCTGAGTCCTGATGCATGAGCTAAAAGCCATCTGTGTGCTTTTTTCTTTTTTCCTTTTTGGGTGTTTCTGTTGCAACTGACTCTCTGCAGTTCATGGATATGAAAAGGCCGAACAAGAAAGTAAAAAATTCAAAATGCCCTTTGGGGAAAGGAACATACAGTCAATCACCTCAAGGTCATATGGAGTATAACGGACTTATAGGCTGGTGTAGGTTGAACTGATTTGTTTCATTAATTAGAACTCATATTGTGTTTGCAAAAACATAATTGACATTAGCAGAGCTATGTTACTTAGGAATCTGATATTAATCTTTCTGTTTCATTATATTGAGTTTTATGGTCAGAAAATAAGCCTTTCCTTATTCAGTAACAATTGTATCTTTTTTATTAGCAAAGTAAACATTTTGTCATGTTACGTAGGAAAAATTCTGTATTTTTAACATGTTATTGTGACTGTGGTTTGGTAGAGGTTAATGCCAGATTCTGAAATGGTGTTGTACTCTGAGTTTCTTGTGCACATTAGTGGGCAAACCAGAAAGAAAATTTCAAACATTAGTGTGATTTATTTTTTTTTAAAGGTATATTTTTCTCAGGGGAAAGGTGAGGAGCAGTGGGAGAAGAGAGGGTTCAAGATAGCGAGGATCTGTTGGAGAGAGGAAAACTGAAGGCAAGAAAGAGTTGTACTGGTGTGTATTTAAAGGAAAATATGATTGACTAAATTTTTCTCTAGTAAGCTAAATTCAAAAATATTTTATCATGATCTAACAATGGCATGTTGTGGCTGCTGCTTATCCTGCAAATCATAGAATGGTTTAGGTTGGAAAAGATCCTGAAGATCATCAAGTCCAACTGTTAACCCAGCATGGCCAAGTCCACCACTAAACCACGTCCCTAAGTGCCACACCTGCACGTGTATTAGGGATGGTGACTAAACCACTTCCCTGGGCAGCCTGTTGCAGTGCTTGACACCCCTTCTGTGAAGGAATTTTTACTAAACCTCCCATTACTTTTTCTTTGACTGGATCATGCCATCTTACTGCCCCATCTGGCTGGGGTCAGTGGTGACTGATAGACTGGGTGTATTGCTCTAATGGTGCAGAGGACTGGACAAGGGCATTCAGTGCTGCCTGTCCTGCAAATCTGTTATTACAATGCTCTACCCAGGCATCTATATTTACCAATGTTCCTGCAAATGTGCAAGTAGCAGCTCATTGGGTGAGCCTTGTGGTTTGCTAGCTCGATGCCTAGTGTAACATGGCTTTGACCTATGAAGTATCCATTAATATTGCTGCAATGCACATGGCTGGTGGTTGCAGCAATAAAACCATTCTGTCTTTCTGATGCTAAGTGTTATCTGTCCTCTGGGGAAATCCTGGTGAAATCAATGGATCTACAAAGGTATTGCTCAGTTTAACAAATATGGCAAAAGCGTCTTCTCCTACATTCTTCATTTCTTAATTGAAGACATGTTCCACAGGAGGAGTATATGGTTTGTGTCCAGTGTGATCACTCCTTCCCTTCTTTCCATAGCCTGATTAAATGGACTGTTTCAGTGAAAGGGAGCACCTCACTATAACCACCATCTTTCTCCTTGGGACTCCTGCCCTCAGTGTTGGAGGAACACAGTCACACTGGAGTAAGGTGAGCTTGGGAAAGGTCCCAGCTGAAAGGAGACAATTCATGATCCCCAGTTAGGCTTCATGAGGAACTGCAAAGGTGGCGGCTAAGAGAAAGAGCATGAATTGCTCTTTGCTTACAGCAGATAAGTCCATCCCCTTGTTCCTGGGCAACTTTCTGCTCCATAGTTTCCATAGACGTGTGATGAGTCGAGCCTTCCGACCAAGGCTGGTGGTCTGGTGGGTGTTCAGAAACAGCACGCAGGTACAAGGGTCTTGTCGTGTCATGGGAAAAGGGCTGTGGCACTGTCCTTCTCCATGTTCTAAGTAGAAGTAAGGGACCTGCCTAGAGTTAAACAGCTTCGTACTACCATCCCACATGGATAGTTGTTCTGGCACTGTAATTGGCCTCAGGAACTAGGTTGCTGAAAGAAACTTCTAGCAGGAGAGTTAGTCCAAAATTAGTAGGATAATGGTGTCCCCGCTGCAGAGCACTGCAAAAATGGAGTTGCACACAGCCACACTCTGACACATCTTGCTGTCTGCATAGTCAAGGAGTCCCACAACAAAAGAATGACTTGCTCCCCCACTAACTCTTTTAATTTCTATTGCTTGCATTCCCCATTTTCAGCTGTCCCTCTTGTCACGTTCCTCCAGTTTTTCATTTTCCTGAGTAAATCCACCCTTTCAAATAGGGATAACTCTGTCTGCTTTTTGGCCCAACTGTTTTTCTTAAGTTTTGTAACTAAAAATTCTGAACTGCTTAGCTGGTACTTCTGGGTTCTCCTCTTCACAGACCATATCAGCCAGGGAAAGTAATGCTTGCTTTTTCTAACTGTAGCAGTTTTGTTGTCCTGACAGAACTCATTTTGACTGAAAGTGCTAATAATATCTTGCTTTTCCTGCTACTCCTCTGCATTTTTCTAGCACTGCAGACAATATCACTGAAAGCTTAACCAACATGCTCTCCTCCATTTGCTGTGTCAGGTCAGAATGCTACCAATAATTTCAGTGTAGCTTTGGCATTTTTCCAACATTAGCTGCCTCTTCACTTCAGGATTCAGCCTGTGCACCTCTGCATTGTTGACCTCTGAAGCTATTGATTTCTGTAGCTGGAATACATTCAAGTTGCTGAAAGCTGCTGAAAGAGAAATCTGCTTCCCCTTATCAGCAAAAACGTTTGGTCCTTCTGTAAGCTGCATTTTTAATTTTGGGGCCTACTGTGGGAAAATATTGTAAACAGTGTTTGTTTATTAATAGCATCTTGTTTATTATTTGCTATCCAGACACTTAATAAAAAGTAAATACCAAAATGTTTTGTTTACAGATGATAAACTTAAGCACAAGTCTTTTCATCCAGTGGCAGAGTTCAGTGAGGTTTTTACAGAACCTCCTGATTTTCATCCTTTTCCACATCAGAGAGATGTATTCCTCACATCTGGGGGGATAATCAGGGGCATCTGGAAAAGTTTGTGCAAAAGAGCAGCTCATTCAGTCTCCCACCCACCCTACTCTAAATGGAAGAGGACATACTTCTCCAGGCAGTACTGACTATGAAGAAATGTGCCTCTTTCTTTTGGAACACAGGAGTTCTTTGTTGCCAAACTTCAGTTGTTCTTGTGTTCTAACCTTTTTTTTAGTTTCTTATTTTTAATGATATCTAGCCAGTGACTGCTGTTTCTCATGCTTGGAAAATATAATTAAAGACACCTGTACATCACAGACGGTATAGAATCATTTCCATCATTCTTAACATATTATGGATTGTTGATGAATTCTCAGCAGTGATTTGGCTCAGGAGGAGCAAATTGTGTCTGATTTCACTGACCTCCTCATTTGCACCAAGTCTGCTTCACAGTCTTCTGCTAAAAGGGGCCTTGAATTAAGAACAAAATTTGTTTGCCTCTACTGCCTCTTGTATATATTCATTAATTATGTTTGAACAGGCTGCATTTCTGACATTTTATACACTTAGGCCACTATACAATGGGGGGGAAATTATACTCAATGGCTGCTTCTTTCTCTTGGATAGTTTCATTTTTCTTGGTTGTCTGGTTTGTTGTGGTTTTTATAAGAGTTTTTGATTATATGGTTCTGTGGGGCAGCTTCAATGGCTGTGGCCTCAGAAGTCTGAGAAAAATGGGCAGCTGCTGATCTTGCAGTTGTATGTTTGTCTGTGTACCTGTAGGTTGAAGGGCAGTATTATTTCTTGAAATATTCCCAGCAACTGAAACACAAAGTTTGCTTTTATGAGAACTGGAAAAAAAAAAAAAAAAAGGAATCTAAATGTGTATTTTAGTCTTTAAAAATACTTATGGCTGCCAAACAAAGCTATAAATTTTATTTTGTCTAAACCAAATGAAAGGTTCAATCTTCCCAACATGAGACATTATGCTTTTTCATTCTCTTCTGAGACTTGAGGGCTCATACAACTAGTTTAATTCCTCCCTCTGGAGCTTGTTATCCATTAGTTTAACAGTTTGATGCAAACTGCTGTTTCCTGATCCTGGTCTTTATTAGCTTTCTTTTTAACTAACTAAATATTTTTCTTCCCCTTCCCCCCCTTAATTTATTTATCATAGTCTACCCATTCTTCCCATAAAAATGATCAGGTTTTTTGACCAAGAAATTGTCTTCACTTTGGATATAATAGCTGATTATTGTCACAAATATGTGTGGAGTGAGAGAATCTTTTGTTTCCTATTGAGTACCTCATGTCTTGCACACAGGTTTTTTCATATATTTTGTCATCAGGTGCGTCTTGCAGGTTCAGATGGAGAGACTGTGTCTACTGTAGTTGTGCCAGCTTCCCTGCTAAATGTTTGGCAGAGAAAGGTGAAAAACCCTGTTCATGAACAGTGGAAATCAAGACCTAAAAGCAAATTCCCCTAGTGACCAGATTTTACATTTCCTCCCCATCCCACTGCTTTTATCTCATCATGAAGCCAGAGTTTCTAAGCAAAATTAATTTTAACTGAAGAAATAGAGTTTCATTGTAGAGAAAATAGTATTTTTTAAAGTTATCATGCCTTATAGGGGTCTTGGTTTATAAGAGTTCTTATTCTAATTTGGTATTGCCAAGTGCTGAATGTGTAACTTAGAAATCAGAAAAACAAGTCAGGCTTTAGTCTCCACACAGCCACCTCAGGTCTGTGTACCTACTCTGGCTGGTGTAGCTCTGTCCTTCCAGGTCTTTGCTTTATTGCTATAGAGACAGAGCCCTGTCCTCTAAAACCTGATTTTTTAAAAATTATCTTTAATTGAGATGACAAAAGGTTTACAGAATGCACACAGACACACCAAATTCACAGACACACCATTCTTCCCATGAATCTCTGCTCACTCTCTCCACCAACTGCTGCTCTTTTCCTTGCTCTTAATTCACATCCAAATGTCTGACTTCCAGATGTCATCCCTTTCCCTGGTTTGGAATCTCTACAAAAGATCAACATGAGGGGTTTTGTTCCAGTGGCACAAAACCTTCTCCCATCCACATGAAAAGCAACATGAAAATCATGTTGCTTTTCAAGATTTCACACTGATCCAAGTAAAAAGATGAGGTCTGCTTATAAGGTGTACCTTTCAAAATTTCAACAAAACAGGGCATTAAAATCAATCTCAACACTCTGAGTTTTAAGAAATTTCCTGCTGAACTGATTGGGAATCTGTACACTTTGCTCATGTGTCCCACACAGTTTTGCAGACAGAGCCCCTTGTGCAAGGTGACGCACTTGGTGAGTTCAGCACAGCAGTGGGCAACTTGACACCCCAGACGCAGGAGAATTCTTGGTGCTGTACATGCTCAGGTATTTGCAGAATGGGTTCAGCTCAGTACATCTTCTAATGTTTTTATTTTCACTGTGAACTTTGCTTGTGCTATATTGTTGCAAGGTGGATCATGTTTCAGCAATGAGACTGGCACTGATGAGCCAGTGACATCAGTGCGGTTTGGCACTGGAGGAGGCTGAGACTAACTCCTGCAATTTACAGCCCTTTGTGAAACAAATATGTCACTAACACTGCTTCAAACTTTATATTTGGAGGGGGGGAGGGGTTATATGAGTTTTTGTACTGAAGGTGCTGATTAGTTTTGGTTAATTTGGTTTTAAAATAAATCATTTTCTGATATGTGGAAATGTAATCCAATATGTATTGAATAACTTTGGCCAAAATCATCTAGAACTATTTTGTGTTGCTTCTGACCACACACACGCAAAAAAAGGGCTACAAGTACATACTTGTAAAAAAATAAATGCAAGCACCAATTTGGTAAGTGAGTTGAGACCTTTGTGTCAACACAAATGCACACTTGTAGAGGTAGTGCTTTTATAAAATCCAACATCCTTTTTTTTTTTTTTAATAGAATCTAACCAGCTAATAAAATCTAAGCTGTGTGACCATGCAAAGCTACTCCAAGTGAGTAGGTTTCCCCCTGCTTCTGAAATCCAGTGTATATGGGAGTTGCTATTTTTTAAAAATAAAAGGGTTTCTCTTTAAAAAAATATTTTGCATCTGTTGCACTGGTGGCATTCTCAAATTTTTGTTAATTACCTATCTATTGGCCAATTATATGATGCAAGCCACTTATGTGAATTGGGAATATACTATAATCTCCACAGTTTTAGATGAAGCTTGTTAAGAAACAGTATTTTCAAATCTAACGGAAATACATTTAGACCGTGCCTCAAGCTGGCTTTTCCAGGATACAGGACTTTTGTATTCCTGATATCTAAAAGGATTATTTACCCTTGGCTTCTCCACATACTGTACAAGAAAAATGAATCATGCCTTGCAAAATTTGGTCAGGTTTTGATGCCTCAGACTTGGCAAGTTTGTCTTACTATGAAGCAGCTGTTTCATACTAAAGTAAATAGTAAAAGTTAAGTTTTTGAAAATAAAGGGGGGACAGAAGATAAAAAGAGGGACTGACAGGAAAGGCTGTACCAATACATGTAGCTCTGAAGGAGCAGCTAATCCCCTAATGCGTGATGATAAGAATTGCCTGTTTTTTTCAACAGGCTGCATATGATCAATATTTGAATCAAACCACTCTGAGGAGGAGAAGCACAGACTCCCCTTGTTTTGGGGAACTGTGGTGTGTGTGTGATGTGCCATACACATTGTCACTGCCATGTACAGTTTCAGGGCAACAGGGTACACTATCTTGTATTTATTTGATTTGAAGCTAAGTATGCTTTAGCAGCTCACAGGGAAGTATGCAGTGGGTCCAGATGTCTTATACCTGCCAGCTCTGGTCTCCCCAGAGTGTGGCCCCAGGCCGCCCGTGGCCACCTCCTTCAACAGAGACAAACCAAACCTTCTTTGAATCTGGCATTTTCTTCCTGCAGTTGTTTACTTCCGAAAATACTGCTTACAAGACATGTAAAGTGGGGGGAATTACTTTACCAAGATGGGAAATACGTGTGGTTGACTGGTTTGTCTCCTTGACTTAGAGCAAAGTGATATTCAAACTGTCAGCCACATTTAAGTTGTATTTAAATTAAAGTGACTCCAAACTGGCATGTAAAATTCAATTAAAAGACCATGTCAGCTCCTGTATTTGCATTCTGAGGATTGTGGCTAAAATAGCTGTTAATGCTACATATTAATACAAAATAATGAAATTTCTGGGGTCAGTTTCCCAGTGGAAGATAAACAACGAAAATACAGAATTAATGAGGCCTCGTTTTAAAATGCAAAGCAGATGCTGTATTCAGCAGAAAATTAAGTTAACCAATAAACTAATTTGACATTGTAAATTGTGAATAGAGGCTATGCATTGGGCAGATTTAATGCAGTTTAAAGACAGATAAAATTGTTAATAACATAACTGGGCTGAATATCTCTATCCATTCATTTATACTGAAAGGGTCTTACTCCTAAATATGTAACAATAGTTATAACAAGTGGTTTTTGTGGAAAATATACTTCATTCTTTTATGCCCTTTTTTTTGTGTATAGAAATGAGTTTGAGGGGATCTAAGCTGGAGAAACATGTAAATTGGTGCTGTGGCTGCAGCTTGATGTTGGTTACACAATACAAGGCAAGCATAGCATCTGTGTAGGCTCTGTGTATCTGCTGCATGTCCTACATTTGGTGGCAGGTTTGTTTTTATAGTGAAATACAAACGTGGGAGACCATGGCTATACAATGATGGTCCTTCGTATAGACATTGCACAAAATATCAGTGTAGAAAAGCCAATTCCATTGTAGTGGTGGAGAATGGAGAGAGAAGAAAACTCCTAACGGAAGTGGACGTGGTTCCTTAAGGTATGTGGCTTCGTATAATGAGCCAGATCCTAAGTAGAGAAGAGCATGTTTAAAACTACCTTGAAGAGAAAATGTGGTCCCATTTTCTTTCTTGTGTTTTTTCCTTTGCTCTGTTCTTACCAATCAGTATTATTTACCTGAGTAGTCTTTTACTTGGAAAATAATTCTGTATATTTATCATTCTGCAGATAATTTCTCTCTCTCACTGGGCCCCTTCTTTTTTCAGTAAGCATTTGGATTGTTATCCAGCTGCTGTCCTCCACTTGAGTTTGAAGACCTCAATCTCTCCTTTCCCCATCTTGCATACATGTATTTTGTTCTTTCTAAACTATTTCAAGAATAAATTATCCTGATTGCTGTGGTATTTTGGGCTCTAATATCATGGAAATATACCCAAATAGATGGTAGGAAAATAAAATATATGAATAGGCCAAATAATCTGCTAAGAGACAAGGGAGAAAGTTTAACTGGAAAGTGATTCTGATGGCTCAGTATACATAGACCAAAGCACAGAATCTTTGCTGTCATGTCTAAATACTACTGCATTTTCTTCCATCATCACTGATTTCTATATAATCCTATATTTTTCTGACCTTTAGACTACATGAAGAGTATCTTTCAAATGTACAGACTTCAAGAAAATACAAGTCCAGTTTTACCAAGCTTCTCAACATCTTACATCATCATATGGGAAGCTGTGCTTGTCATAATGTTGCAGGACCCTGTAAAGCTAATTACATTGTATTTCATCACAGCACCATGAAGATAGATTAATCTCACTGGGTTTTGTCAGGTAAAAACTGTACAAAGCTCTGCCTTGGCTCTTTCGGTGTTTTTAGCCTGTCAGTCACCATATTACTTTCTTTCCATGCATAAATAGTTTGTGCCTCTTTAGGTGCAGAGGTCATTTTGCACACTGGGTGTAGCTCCTAAAATGAGCCAGAGTGGAGGGGATATGAACATGGGGGAACAGCTTCAGGAACTGTAAGGGAACCACTCCCAGCTAGTTAAAAAATTATTTCCATGTGAGTTAATACAATTCCTAAATCTCCTAATGGAAACTGAACTCAGTATTTTCTAGCTACATCTGGAAAGGCTCTTAGAGTAAAATTTTTATAACATGGCTATTCTAGAAGTGAAGTGGAAGCTCTGTTTAGCTTTCAGTCTAGTTTTCTGAACACTCTTATGACTCTCAGGGTATTTTCCCAGCTCTACTAGCATCTGAATTATAAGAACCAAAGATTTAGGTACAGTTGTACATGCCCTGTAGTTTATGAGTTTTAATGAGTTTTCTGAATAACCAAAGTGAATATGTTCCCCTTATGGACAGTTTGTGTTTATATGCGTGTATTATATGTGTGTGTTATGCTAAATGTGTTTTATGGAAAACATTATAGTACTGAATGCACATGCACTTCATATAAAACCCCTTCTCAGGGTGCTTAGGATTTCACAGCAATACAGCTTGCACTACTAGCACTGGAGATTTTATGAACACCTGATGAACAGGGCAAAGATATATCTGTGTCTTTGTTAAAGGGGGTGTGTGGGGGGGTGTATGTATGTTCAGCACTGGCACTGATTTTTGTAGGGAGCTGAGCACAATCAACTCACTGAAATCACTGACCACTATGAAAGATTGTTTAAAATAATGCAACTTCTCCATTCTAAACCTTGGTTTTCTTATATAAGAATGTCTGAAAAGAGGTAAATATCAGATGGAGAAGCAGGTGGAAGGGTTTTTTGGCTTGTTGGCAACACTATTAATTTTAGAAATATCAGACAAATTAGAATCTGACTTTTTTTATTTTTCTGGAGGACCTTCAGAAAATTGAAGTGAGATTTATTCTGAGCTTAGTCACCCTTATTCAATCTAATTAAAATATGTACCTTTTTCTCCAAGTGCCAATAGGTCTCCACATAGTGTGGAATTTTCCAGTGCAGACAGGCCTGTTGTTTTGAATGTAAAATAGTCTGGAAAAAACACACCCCATTTTCAGTGGCTTTTCTCCGTGATGAATAAATCCATAGAGAGGAACAACATAGAGAGGAACTTTTCCTTTTCTTGCTTTTCTGAAGCATTAAATATAACCTTCAGTGCCAACAGGCAGCCAAAACCCCTCTACTCTGAGTAAGTGGGATGCTTATAAAACAGGTTTTAGAAGTAATCCTTTAGCACAGATCTCCTGCCATTTTTATCATCTAAATAACAGATAATTTTTATTGTTCTTCTTTTACAACTCTAGTCAGTGAATCTGCCTGAGAAGAGTTTATGTACTAAACAGCTCATTTACATATTGTGAGACTGTTAGAGTAGACAACTACCAAACTTGGGGCTTCCAAAAACTTTATGTGTGTCTCTGTAGAAATAACAAAGGAAATACATCCAGAAACATAAATTAGATGCATCATTTTGAATAGGTGTTAGGTTGAAGTACTGGATGACTGATCTATAAAATGAGGCAAAGCCACTACTTCATCTGAAGTTGTGCCTTTGTGCACTTCTGCCTAAAGTCAGTTCAAGCCTTCAAATAGAATAATCGACCCACTGTATATAACGCACAGAGGGGAATTCATTCGGTGACAAGTGTATACTTTCAGAACACATCAGTAAACCCTCTGCCATTAATAGACTGGTTTAAGTTGTATATTTGGTTAGAAAATGTGGAAGAACTGCATTTGGAAAGCACAGGGAAGAGAGGAACATGTTGCAAGTGTTTATGTGATTTTCCTTGCTATGCATAATTTGTAGAAAATTTTTGTAGCATATTGTCCTTCCTCCCTTCTCCTCAAAATTCGAGCAGAAGTTTGGGGATTGCTAACCACTAACCAGCTGTAATTCTGTAATTTCCTCTCATGCCCTGCCCTGAGTGGTGAAAGACTGGCTGGCAGCAGGAGACACTCATCTCCAAGGTGGTCCTAGGAGAGAAATAGATGTATATGAAGCTAGCAAATGTGGGGACAAGATCACTCTGCTTGTATTTTCTGTCATTTTTCCAGATTTCTGAATAGGTGAGGCTGATGAGAGTCTTTAAAAACAAACAAACAAAGAAAGAAACCCAAAATCAACCAACAACAATGAAAACAAAACCCACCAAACAAACTTCACTCAAATGTTATGAGTGGAAGGAGTCCATGTGCTGTGAAAGTGTGACAGGGAAATCCCCAATCAGATTTTAGAAGCAGGGACTTCAGAGGTTAGGGAGATCAGGCTAGGATAGTACCCAAAAGGTGTGCCTAATGTTAAAATATAATTTAATCTAATCCTGTCTTAATATTTGGGAACATCGGATTTAATACCTCTTACTATCTGTGTGTGCATGCAGACGTTATAATCTCAGGCCAGCACTTGCTTATACTAGAGAGCCCATTGCTCACAGGTGTCTTTGTACAGGAAGAGGTACCGCTTTAGTATGTGCAAATATGACTTTTGAAGATACAGCTTTCATGGATGAATCTTTGATAAATTTCTTTTGAAGATGAGACCTTTCTTTTCTATGATACTTTTAAGAAAAATACAGGAGGAAAACTTAGTTTAGCTGTCAGGGACTTAAAAAATACTGCTTCTGCATAGGATGCTTAAGACTTTCAGTACTACCCCATCACTGAGGATCAGTGCTAGAATCTGAACACTGCAAACAGAAAATCAAATTGCACATTCCACTTTATTTTCTGGGAATCCTGATCTGCAAGGTATTATTCATCATTGATGGTTGCCATGAACGGGATTGCTTTTTGCCATGTTCTCCACATATCAGGAGGATGGCCTGTTTTCTTTCAGTGTGTTGGAATGTTAAGTCCAATGAAATATGAAGTCTTGTTAAAGTTTTGATTTTGGAAATAGGGTTTATTTTCTAGACCAAAAAATAAGTGGTTGTGTTCTCCTTTCTGTTACTGCTTTCTGTAATACCTCCAGGTTTGTGCCATTTAAAAGGTTTTAAAATTTGAAGAGAAATCAGAATGAGAGAAATTCTGAGTTAGATTTTCTTTTAGCACTCTGTTTTTGTACAAACATTAGGCAGTTCTTTAAACTGCCATGAAGAAGCCACGAAAGGTGCCCCAGGAGTTTGGAAGTAGAGAAAACAGTAAGGATTATTTTTTTACATTACCCTGCAGGAAAACCTTCTGGAACTGAGGTCTAAACAGAAGACTTCAGTGCAGACAGAAGCTTCAGCAGTAATATAGTAGAGTCTGTGTAAAATTTTTGCTCCAGTCAAAACCTCCCAGCAGTACAAGCTGTAGCTCTACCCAGATTTGTCTCTCAAATACAGACTGTAGGTCACCATTAGCACTCCAGGGTTACACTGTCTAACATTCAATTTAGACACAACTCCTTTAGGAAGCTACCATGGAGCTGTGATTTACTGCTCAGTATTGTTTCTTACTCTGGCATATGTAATTAAAAGAGAAACACCTTCACTCTCTATCTAGTGGGTGTAAAGGGTAACCCTTTACAACTAGGAGTGGAATTGTGAAAAAGATGGAAGGAAATACAAGGACCCATTTAGTTTTCCATTAAGAAACTGTGTAGTGATATTCAGAGGGGAAGACACCACAGTTCCTGTAAGCAATGATAATAAGAAAAATCAATAAGAGAACCTAAGTACTGAACACTAGACATCATGTATGTACCGAGACAGGTTTTGTCACTTCTCTGTCAATACCATCTTTATTGTGACCTGCAAATGCAGGTAATGTAATCACATAAACGTGCCATTTATTAATGGATCATGCACCTTAAGTGCCTGTGGAGTGGATGTTCTGCAGGCTTCTGGTCCGATTTTGGCATAACTGGTTTGCATGGATTTTAAAGGCAAGAGATTACATTAAGAATACAGTATCTATCTATCTATCTAGGGGAAATAGCAAGGTGTGAATCTGTGTGACAGCAGACCCCTTAGTGAAACTGAATTAGTCCCACCTGCACAAGCAGACTGTTCACTAGGAGGTATAAGCAATAGTGAGGACAGAGGTTTGTCAGGCTGATGATGGCAGGTTCAACACATCCAGTGTTCCTGTCAGTGTCAGTATTTTTCAGCCTGAGGAAAAAATGAAGTCTGATGAAAACTGCATTAGGGTTGTGGCACTCAAATGGGAAGCATTTTTATAATCAGTCTATTTCATGAAATGAAAGGAGAAGACCCACTGTGACATGCTGGGATATATGCTGTTAATTGCTCGTCATAACAATTCTGTTTCTTCAGTAAGATCTCTCTTTTCCCTTACCTCCTCTCCCTATGAAATGATCTTGTCAATATGGAATGAGCAACCCTGAGGAATCCATAATTTAATGAAAAATTGCTGTTGCCATGGCATAGAGTTCATACGTTTATATTGAAATAATTTCTCAGTCTTCATTTGCATCCCCTGCCTCTCTAAACAGTTATATCAGCTGCTAGGAGTCAAACAATTAAATATGCTCAATTATTAAGGAGAAATTAAAAGAAGTAATCAGCTTAACACAATTTCAGTTCAAAAAAACCTTCCCTGGCAGCTCACGGGAAAAGCATATTTGTATGCTGTTAACATCCCAAATTGGTTTAAGTTAAAATACACCAGGGCAAGATTAAACCAATGCAAAGACAGTAGAAAAAGAACTAGTGTTTTCTTTTCACTGTGAACAATATGAAATTTCATCAGTTTTTGTTGTTAGTATGTCATATGAAAATATTATGCTGAAGCCTACTATGCAGGCTGTTACAGTTTCCTAGATGGGACCCTTTGCTATAGATTTCTTGGCATCCACTGAATTCCCCTGTTTATTTGACTGAAATGCTTGTACCAGGGTTGTTCATGTTCCATCTTCTGTGTTTGAACATGAGAGAATTTTTTCCTCTTCTTCTTTTTTTTTTTTTTAATTTTTTTTGCGGGTTTGTGGGTGGGTGTAATAGTTTTTTAAACCTGATGAACTGATAGTAACCGGGTTGAACTTAACACAAGAAGAGGCAGATGGTACTTACACCTCCTTTGCTATTCCTAAGACACCTATTGCCTTAGTTAGCAGCCTCTGCTGTTAACATCTTGGATGTCTGCAGGATAGATGCTGCAAACTGCACTGCAGCTCACCAGATGATTTTGTAGCACATGGGGTGGTGCAATCTGTTGTACAATCAACAAGAGCATTGGCCAGCTTGTATGCCGCAGGTTAAAAAAGCCTAAAACCATAAAAGTTTGGCTCTTGACCCTTTAGATATGCTGAGCCAAACTTTGGGAAAGTAGAGCCGAGGAGTAAAAGTTTATGTTTCCATTTTACTTCTGTTACTAAAGTTTTTAGCTCAGAGTACCAGACACAGGCAAGAGATCCAGGCCTTTCTGGGATGCCCAGCTTCAAAGCTTAAAGTCACGGAAGCAATCTGTCCTACCCTGTGTGCTTTCCTGGTGGCCCTCTCTCCCTGCTCTCCAGTACACTACTATTATTCTTTTCTTTTCCTCCCTCTTCCCTTCCCTTTCCAGAATATCCGCTTCACTGTATGTTTGACCCTTGATCATTTGCACATCTGTGGTTGAAATTCACCTCTAGAAGCAAGTCCAAACACCAGCTTGGGCACTACCAGACACTCCTAAACTTTGAGAAGTGAGTCATGCCTATGCTTTGTGGTCTGGGACTGTCCCAAATGAAATCACTGACCTTGGTTTGATGATTTCACTCCTGCCTGGGTGAACCTCAAACCACTGCTTTGAAAATGAAGCTTATTTTGCTCAGAAGGAGGCTCTTTCCCCTTTGTGGCATACCACATAGTGTTCATATGCCGGGGTTAACATGAAGTCCTAATAGTTTTTTAACATGGTGAGTTACATGTCTCCGAATTTTAGCCCACTAGAAAAGTAGAGCCAACACAGCCTTTAAGAAAAGATGCTGTTGTAGCTGTTCTCTAGTTCTCTTATCAATATATGGGATGTTGTCCCTGTCTGTCTCTTTCTGCACTGGAACGAAGAGTGAACTGTGCTCATTTCCAGTATCATGACAGTTTTTAAGGTGGGTCATCCATAACTTCATCACCAAAGCACTATTAAACCCCTTGAACTGGAGTGTAGCCAAGCTAAAAACTTAACCAGTTCAAAGACCGAGTGTGCTCACTTGCAAGACAATGATGGTCCAAGAAAAGCTTCTTTTTTTCAGACTTCCCATTCATATTTTCCAGTTTGCCTCCAGGTCATCTGACGTACAGAGTGTTCTTTTACCATCTATTTAACAGATAACTTTCTGGTACGAGCTATGGTCTCTTTCCTAATCCAAGATGTCTCCTCAAGAAGGCCTGTCTGCTTATTTGGTATAAGATTATTTTTGTAGCCTATAGCAGTCTTGAAGGCTATGGTTGTTTGCCTGGAGGTTTGTTTATTAGCTTTTTTTTCCTAGTCTGCTGCATGTGTGGGGCAGAGGAGGAGGAAAAGGTGCAGGTGAAAGTCTTTTAATCTCTAGTGTTTGATGTATGCTTAGTTTCGTTATTCTAACCTTGTATATCCATCTTAAGGTTGATGAAAGGACAGAAAACAATTGCAGAAAAGTAATTTCTTAAGCTTGTCTGGTGTAGCCCGTCCATCTCTGAACTTCAAGTTTCATGAGTGTGTTCCTAAACTGTCCAAAAATATATTACTACTTTTGTTTCGTATTCCTTAGTGATTGAGTCTCTGGATATTAATAATCAAATTCCTAGTGATTGATGTGGTCAAGAAAAAAAAGTCCCCAACAAATTCTCCTCAAATTCTCAACAAATATCTGGAGATACTCCATTTCTATATAAACGCATCTCAAACTTTTAACTCACCTTGTAAATCCAATTGAAACTTCTTGGGCACACCAGTGCACAGTGGTGCACTGATGCTTGTTCTATTTTGCCAAGCTGAGTCAGCATCATGCTGTGACCAAAATAGATTCTTCATCAGTCATTTAAGAAAAATATTTTTACTGCTTACAGCTTCAAAGCAGAGGTTGCTAAATAAAATATTTAACTAGTGTGAGCTACTATCAAAATGTGTAACGAACCCTAAAGACATGGATTATGTTTAATAAAGAATTTTTTCAATTTTTTGTTCTTGTAAGAAATTTGTTCATTAAACATGCTCATGTTTAAGTGTGGAAGCCAACATAATGTCCTAGGCAGGGTTCAAAGGCTTCCCAATAATAGTTGTACAATGTGGATTTCTCTTATAGTCCTTGATTTCCTGTTTGGTCCAGTAGAAACATAAATTATTCCTGGATTAGAATACATGGACAGCTAAAATTAATAAGTGCCTGCATTTCATGTGTCAGATATATATCTTTTATAGAAACATAACAGAGATGAGCATGAGTTTGGATTTTTGGTGATGGTTAGAGAAATGAGACTTCCCTAGTGAATTAACTCCTCGGTGAAAGAAGCCTTTTTGTAGAAAGCATCCTTCTTGACTGCCTCTGCAAAATGAGATTTAACTTTATGCTCCTCCTCCAAAGTCCTTTTTACCTTCCACTCAGTGACTAAATAAAATTATTTTAGATAATTAAATATCACCCTTTAAAAAAAAAAAAGTATGCTATTGTGAGTGTCTAACCCTTCTTCCATCTTTTTTTTCCATTTTTCAGTGAAGAAAACAAAACCATGTAAATCTCAAATACTCGTGGGAGGGGAGAAAGGGGGAGAGGCTGTTGCTTCTCTTTGTTTTGGATCAAGGAGTAGTGCCTGGAGACACTGAACACAAGGAGGCTCCCATTGTGCACAGGCTGCACAGACATGTGAAAGAAGCAGCCTGTTGTTTTAATATTGCTCTCATAAATATGTGTATATATTTGACAAGTCTATAGTATGCTGCTGTAAAGTTGTTTGTCTCCCAGTAGCCTTCCGGGAAATGTGTTGGTACATTCACATCACTTGTTCACATCGCTCAAACTGAGAGCTGTTGCCTCATTAAGCAGAGGAAAATGAGGGTGAGTTTAGATTGGTTTGGGAAGTGAGCTCCAATGTGTCTTCCTCCTGTTTGTCTGGTATCAGTTCTTGCTGACAGTGCTCTGCAAGGGAATTTCCCTTAGGAAGTAAGGTTTTTATTGGACGAGTGCTTCTCTGAAGTATTTATAGAGGAAAATAACACTGGTAATGTCAGGCAGGAAAAAAATAACTCTGTAGGAACTCCAGCAGGCCTCCCTAAATATTAGCACATGTTTTATGATACAGGGAATAAGAAAAATAATTAGTGATTATAAGCCCCCACATTTTATATATGGTTTTTGTTATCCACAAAGCAAGTATTATGCTTGAAGAAAAGGCCCTCTCATACAATGTCAATATTATATTTTTAACTTTTATAAGAGGGCATGAAATTTCAAAGTATAAAGCAGAAATATGATAATTAGCTTCTTAAATATCTAAATAATGAAAAGCTGTTGATAGCATGGTGAACCATGTTTGAATACTACCTTAAAAGTAGCAGAAAATCTTCAGGAACTGTATAATTACACAATTTGGTAAGCTTTTGTATTTTGCATTAATGAGACATCATCTTGTGTGTATATGTGTTTGCAAATGAAATCAAGCATTCATTATTTGATGCTTCAATTGCTAATTATAATGTGGGATCCAATACAGTAATAAGCATCTACAGTAAATAGAGGCTGACTGTAGCTCAAGAGGAAACTTTTCCCATGTTTGAATCTTACTTCCAGGTGGACATAATCCCATTTTTCTTTATTTTTTCTCCAAAATTTTTTTTACTCCATACTACAAAAGGAGTAGCACTACAAACAGTTCCAGCTGTTGACCCAGCAGTCATTCTTAACTCATGTAGGTTAGGTCTGAAACTTACTGAGGAGTGCTCTATCAAAGCTCTATCATAGCTGTTAAGCCATGAAGTGTACATGCAATTTCCTGCCTCGGATTTTGACTGATAGGGACAAGAAATAAGGAGAGAAATCTCCCTCTCACCTTCTACCTTTGCTTGTAGATTAGCTCCATTCAAAACCTTTGGACTCCATTTACTTTCTCGGACTCTGTGTGTCTTTTCTCTGTGCTTCCTCTAAGGGGCTGTTCCCTCTATTATCCTTAACGATATATTTCAATCCTTGAATTTGGAAAGGCCAGTGACCTGGATAGTTGTTTTTCCTGTTAGCAGGGATGCAAAGAGAAGGAAATATAATTATTTTTTTTTGTTCACTTCTATCCTTGAAAGTCCATTTAAAATTATGTTTGTAATATGGGAGTGTTACACACTTTTTCTCCCTTCCCCAAGCTGCCTATCGTTCCCTTGCTGACCTTTTAATATAACAAGCCTGGAGATTTTTCTTCTTCTAGTTTTCAGTGGGGAAGCTTCAGTGCTCCTGGAAACAGAGATACCTGCGTTAATCAGAAAGTGACTGAACAATTATCAGCACATTCAGATTCCCGGACTGCTGTGGAGGATTTGGACCAACTTGTACTGTTGTAAGTAAATATACAGTTGCTTTAGTTGAACAATCCAATGCAAAGGGGAAACTTGAGCATGCTTTCTATTATTCTATTAATATTTCTCAGTTTAAGTCCTGAGGAAACCACTGACCAGTATTAATTGAAGATGCCTCTGTCCAGGATAATATTATGATTAGAATCAAAGGAAGCGGAAAAAGATAGGTTTTTTTATTGAAACAAAGTAAAGGACACTTTTTTATTTCCCTCCGCTTAAAGAATCTCTGGAAGAGTAACTCAAGATAAGACTTGGCAACTACTTATTATTCTCTCTGCCAAATAGTGGCTAGAGATCTAGCAAATCTAGTTATTAAATGAGCAGAGCAGGAAGAGCCTGTTTGAAACGGCGCAGAAAGACTTGCACTCTGCTCAGCACAGGACCAGAGATGCAGGGATTATAAACTGCAGTCACTGAGGCCTCATGACTAGTAAGATCAGAGTCAAGAGCAGGAGAAGCGGGAGAGAAGAAATGAGTGTTGTTGAGGCATGTGTGCTGCTCTTGGCAGTCGACCTACTCTTGTTATTGTTACTTTGCTTGGCTTTTAGCTGATAAATAAAATATGGAGTAGTGTCTAGAAACACAGACAGAAGATGGTTCAACTAGTACTGCCTAATTGCCATGTGGTGCAATTCCTGCATAAGAGCTATCTTTTTAGAATTAAAATGGGAACCAACCAGTGGCATGTTATGGACTGGGACTAGCCATAATGGTTTACAGTAATAGACCATGAATAGGGTGGTTGAGGGAAGTATAAAGGCTTTATTCCTAGGCAAATTCAAGGAATGGCATTTAGGCAGGCCAAAGAGTCTGGTCTGTAGCTGAACTGAACTGGCACCAGTTGCTAGAGCAGATTGCATAAGTGCCCCGAAAGGGATGGCATAGAATAGCTTTCCAACTCCCAAGAGCAGAGGGATCCTATTCAGGGAAGCTGTCTCAGCTGTCAGGGCAGTTTTTCTTCCATGTCAGCAGTCTGAAAAATATCTCTATTTTTCCCTTTGCAACCAAAAGCTGGCTTTTGAAAGGCTATTTTAAAAGTAGCAGAGCTTCAGGCTTCTGAGGCTTGATGTTCCAAAATTTTAAAGATGGCTCACAAAAGCTAGTATTCTGTAAAGAGTCACTGTGCCATATCTGCCTTGCATCTTCCTGAAATGTGAGTGTCGATTCAATATGGAGGATAATTCACTTGCTGTGTTACAGTTGGGGAAGCTGAAAATTAATTTAATTCTGTAACTGTATGATCTCTCTGTTTCAGTACTGTGGGAGGAAGTGCTACTTCTTCCTGCTGAAATCCTGTATAGGTGTGATGGACAGAAATCTTGTTAGGAGCAGTGTGGCTGTGCTTCTCTAGGTAGGTGTTCAGCAGCTTCTCTACCAGGTCTTCCCAGAAGGACATTCATTTTGTGGCAGTGCACTTGAAAAAAGGGGTGAGCCCTGACTGAGCGAATTACGCCGTGGCTTGAAGAAAACAGAGGTAAACAGCAGCTTGTATTCATCTGGGTTTCTGGGGCAGTAGACCAGGAGAGGTCTACCGTATCTTTTTTTCAGCCTGCTTTGGCTTCCCTTTCTCGCCTGGTGAAGGAGGGCCTCCATGTGCTTGGGGCTTGACTCAGAGCTCAGAGACTGGGTTTGCGAATGGCTTTCAAATGTTAGCCAAAAATATTCGTCTGTGCATGTGCATGTGGAGGCGTGGGGGAGGGAGCATTGCTCCCTTGTGCAGTCGCACAGAACAAGCCACAATCTGGCGTGCTTTTGGTTATTAATAGCTAGAATATGGAAGTAGGGCAAATATCCATCCTGATTTATCCTGACCTGAATAATCCATATAGTCTTCAGGCCATAGACTAGCGATTCTGTCTCTAGCTGTCACATTCCTGAATTTTAGGAAGTGATATCTGTGACCATTTTGTGTCATGATGATCAATGTCACATTAAAGAGAGAAGCCTGCAGGCAGGCGTGTGAGCTGTGTGAGCGCTGCTTGATTAGGGAAGCGCTGGGGTGGGGATCCTGCTCCCTGTCGCTCCTGCTCCCTGTCACTCCACGCTGTCTGAGACCACGAGACAAAAGATCCCAAGAGAGAGATCACCCTGGCCTGAGGCTGCTCTGCTGGGGGGGGGGGTGGTGAGAAAGATGTTCTGAGAGGCAGGTCACAGGCAGAGGAGAGAAGTCACAGAGCAGCACTGAAGGAGGCAGGGGATGTTAGATTCAGGAGTGGATAGTGAAAGAAGGAGAGATGTGTAAAATCCCATATCCCTACGGTTAACCATTCCTAAGCATGATCAGTGTTTTTAGTTATGAGAAGATAGGATTTTTCTCTCTTTTTTATTTCTAAAAATCATTAATACATTGAAATCCATATTTTTATTTTCCTCTCAGATTGCAACATGTTATTCTTCACGCCTATTTTTGAAATCACAGCAACTTTTTAAAAAAATGTGCAGATTCCCCTACATGTTGTAGCCTACTTACATTTCTACCATGGGAGGAGAGACAAACAAAAGGGCATTAACTGTGATAAACACAGCAAAAAGATGCCTGGGACACAAGTCAGAAGTCCTCATTTGGTCAGGTTTTCCACTGACTTCCACACAAACTGACATGATTCTTGAGAGATGCATGCAAGCTGGAAGAATAGGGTGCACATTTGCATCTTATTGTTCTGAGTGTTATTTTGGCAACAATTTTCTTTTTCTGGATGGGCAGACAAAAAAGCAATAAATATTATTGCTGATTGCATTTTAGAAACTGCAGGCATTATTTGGAACATAGGCCTATTTTTTATTAAGGATAGAATGAATATATAGGGAAATAAATTCTTGCCCAGAAGTATTTAAAGCCTGATACTAAATCAAGAAATGATGTAAGAAACAAGACTAGCATGAAACAGAGATGGCTGTGCTATCAGTCTGCTGTCATTTAAGCAAGCTAATGAGCAAATTGATATCTTCAAATCACCTAACGTTTTGTGGGTGTTGTGGTATGTTTCTGTTCTGCTTTAATACAGATAAGTAAATACAAGAATGGCTTCTATCAAAATAATTTCTGGAGGTGCAGTGTTTCAGTCATACCCAGAGCAAATTAGTCCATTTGTAAATACTGTGTTGCAATGCGTGGACCTTAAATGTCAGTATGAAACCTCACACATATCCTTCCCTGCTGCACTTAAGTAGCCATGGTTACGTGCCTCCTCCATGTGCCTCCCTTCCCAAGCCACAGCAGATGAGGAATAACTACAGGTCCCCTGCCTCTTCCCTCCAGATTTCACACTCTTCCCCCAACACATATGAGCTTCCATTCACCTCCCCCCCCCCCGCCCTTGCTGAAAGCTCTCAGCCAGAACGTGCAAGAGCCAAAGCTGGGCAGGGGAGGCTGCTGGCAGGCAGTGCCAGGGCTGCCGCCTTCCCAAAGCCCAGCCCTTGTCTGGGAGCAGACAGCCCTTATGGCAGCACTCCCTTTCCTCTCACAGCCAGGGAAACCACAGGGCCCCAGGTCCTGACGCAGCCAGAGAGGCTGAGATTCCCACAAGCAGAGTAGAGAGCATGCCGGGATTTTCCTGTTTGCTTTTGAAACGCAGGTGCTGGCTATCCGGTAGTCTGTGTGTGTCCCATGGGAAGCATGAACCAGTGCTGGGACTCTGTAGCTTGGGCTTGTGTTTGTGAGCCTAGTTTGTCAGCAGTAAGCTATTCTTGTTGGATTTCCAAGTAAACATCAGACAGATCCTTACCCCTTTGAGCTGTCATAGTCTGCCAAGAAAACTGTCTGAACTTTGAAATTTCTCCTTTTATTTTCTGCCTTTCTGACCCTGCCTCTGCCGCCGACAGCATGTCCCTCTTGTCAGGGGAATGTCCTCCAGGCACAACACAGGCAAATGGAGGAGGGGAATTTTCACCTCCAGAAATCCTGTTTGGCGAGACAAGGATGTCTGGGCCTGTGAGATGGACTGAGTAGGCAGCTCTGTGCAGCCAGGGCTCATCCATGAGACTCTCCCTGAGCCTGCACAAGATCATTTCTCTGGAGACAGGGGGCAGGGCAGGAGCGTGCGCATGGTAACAGCGACTTGCTTGACAGGCGATAGCTCATTAAGCTGTCACAGCTCTATGGTAACAGCTTGGATGGCATCCGCGTCTAAAGCAAACATACAGGCTTTGATCAAGTTTGCTCTGATTATACTAGAGGAGTTCAGCTGGGTCTGGGCTCCTCAGGAGCTGGGGACTTTGCAGCTTGAAGAATATGCCCCGTCTCTGGCTCTATAGGGACGCTTTCATCAGTTTCTTGTTGCCGTGTTCAGTCCGTGTCCAGGGCTAATGCAGAGGGTCAGCTTGCCATCCTCTGAAGCTATGTGCAGGCAGTAGCCTGAGCTTTAGGTTGCCTTCTTTCCCATGACCCCCTTAGTGAGGTTCTGGGAGGCCCTGCTCTGCACTGTGTGCATCTAAATACGCAGTGAGCCTCTGTGATCTAGGGGAAGGAACGGGGTTTGAAGGGTTTCTGTTGAGTTATTTTTGCATGATCCATACCTGCCTCAGGCTTATATGCATTCTATGACTGAGATAAAATGTAAAAAATCCTGAAGTATCTGGTCCTTCCGCTTGCTTTCCTCTCTAAGATATGACATAAATTGCATTAAGCTAATAGTCTGAAGTCTGGAATAGAGAGCATTAGCTATACTCCAGAGAAGAACACTTTTTTCCTTTGAAAAACGAACAACTCCAGAAATGGGGTTTGAAGTCAGTTTCATATAATTCTTGAGGTGCTGCAAGCAAACTATTTATTCATTAGGCATTTTCACATTCATTATACATTTTCACTTTTGGTCTTTGGAAGTGGAGAGGACTTCTGGTCCTTAGGCATTTCTTTGGTGAAGAAGTGATTCAGGTCTGCTGAATCAATGGAGTTTCTTCCATTGACTTTATACATTTTGGCCAATGTCCAATCTGACCCCCCTCAGCTTCTGTCTGTGTGTTTAAACAGTTAGATCATATTTGGCAGCTAGTAATATATTTTTGAATTTTTTATACCAAAATGAATCTCAGTGTTCAGCGGGTTATCAAAACACGAGCTTACATTACTGCAAAGAAAGCATTGCTGTTTACTCTTCAAAGCCCAGTCTAGTATTTCTTCTCATGTTGGGGAACAGCACAGTAAACAACACAGGAGAATGGAGGCATGGTTCAGATACATCCTGACAGTGAGCAGGTCTGTAAAACAGATGTGTTGGGAAAGAATCCTTGTCATGGATCTGTTTGACATAAGGTTCCTAAATGTTGGAGGGGGTTTGCATCTTTTGTATGCCATGCAGGTCAAATCATTAATAAAAGTATAATTTTTTTCATGTAATTCCTAAAACTTACAACTTCTTCCCCAAACACTCTCCCTTTTTACCTCCTACCCCCTTTGTCCAGGTGTTTGAGGTCTCTGTGCCACAGAGTTCTTTTACTCATGGAGGCATTCCCACTGGTTCCAAGTTAGACTTCTGTTCTGGTGGTGTCCATCTGCTACCCTTGTCCTTTTCCTTATAAGATGACCAAGTGAGGAAGTCAGTCTGCAATGGAAGGTCTGTAAACAGTTTTTAGAGCCACAGTTGCTGGCTTTAGTGATCCTCATCGAAGTAGGACTCAGCCAGGCTAAAAGGTGTGCTGAGCTGAGCACATCCGACTTACCACACATAACATATAGTGTATACCGTGCTGACGATCATTTGTTTTTACCATAGGTAATCACTGATACGTTCTTTTAAGTGAGATTCATAGATGCTGATTACATTTACTGCATAAATTACTTCATTATTAAAATCAGGTCATTTGAGCCCCAAAACCATTAACATGCAAACTATTACCATAATTTCATAAGCTAATAAATCAAGCACAGGAAAAGAATTAAGCGGTTCCTAGTGATAAGTGTTTCTTCAGAGATTAAGAAACACAATTTTCTTATGCATATATTAACATTTTAAAAGTGAATTCATGCAAAAGCAATTTTTCTGCATATATAAAACTTATGTTTAATAATCTTTATACTCAGCCTCCAGAGCTGTTTCAAAATTAATGTTTTTTTCTCAAATCACTATACAAGAATTTGACGTTGAATGAGTCAACCTGTTTAAATACACTTTACCTGTAAAAGTCTTTATGCCTTTATTAAACAAAGTTAAGAAATAAACCAAGCCAAGATACAGGTTAGAAGAAAAATAGCTTGGGTTCATCTTAGATAAAGAACTGTTCATTCAAGGTAAATTTTGTATTCTTAATATTAAGCAATACCAATGAAATTGTAATTATCCCTGTAATTGCAATCTAGAGCTGTGCTTGTCCTCTTATTAAAGTGGTGCATTAAAATTGATTTAATTCTCATTTCTTACAGAATATAATGTAATATTGGCCGGAATAATGCAAAGATAGACTCTTCTGTTCACATTACTGACTAGATTTAAAATAACACAGTTACACAACTGTTGCAGGAAAACAAAGAAAATTCCAATGTAAATGAAACTGTAATAAGCAACAGATGACACTGCCTAAGAATTTTACTATATTGCAAGATGTCCATGATTTATTTATGTTTAGCTGCTTTTGTTTTCCAGCTCCTAACCTACTGTTTTGGTTTGTTTAGTATATTTCTTTTACATTATGAGGAACCCAATGTATTTGCTCCAAGGAATAAGAGTATATGTTTTCACAATGGTGCTCACCATTCTGGGTATTTCGAGTCTCTTGGTTGATACAGCAATACCACAGCCTCTTTCTTTTCTTGCTCACATGTGAAAAGACACTCAGATAGCTTTTAGCAGTGGCTTGTTCTTTCTGCTGTTTAATGACTGACTTGACTGAGAAAACAATACACTGAGAAGTGCCTCTCTGGACGGGGTTGGCCTGTGCTGTCTGTCACCCCAAACCAGTCACCCCAAGCCCAGTGACCACTGCTAGTGCTAGGGAGGTAGTGGCAACAGGCAAGATGCAGGGACACCCGTTATCGTGGCAGCTGGTTGCTACCTCAGCTTTGCTGCAGTTTGGAGGCCCAGCCTAAGCCACAGGAGAGCCCCAGGGTTGACCTGGGCACAGTGGTACTGCTCACCCAAGCACAGGTGAGACAGTGGGACAGTCAGGCTGTGCAGGAGAGGAGACAAAATAGGGAATGTGTTGTGGTCACTCTTGTTACAGTGGTGTAGCTTATGTGGTAGGTGAATTAGACTTGTGGCCCAGAAGACCAAGTATTAATTACCTAAATTAGGAAATAGCAGAGCACTGTTGATGTCATGGAATCATAGAATCAATTGGCTTGGAGAAGACCTCCGAGATCACCAAGTCCAACCCTTGATCCAACACCGCTGTGGTTACTAGATCATGGCACTAAGTGCCACAACCAGTCTCATCTTAAAACCTCCAGGGATGGTGAATCCATCACCTCAATATCCTTCCTGAACTGAGGGACCCAGAACTGGACGCAGCACTCAAGGTGTGTCCTCACCAGCACTGAGTGCAGGGGCAGAATTACTTCCCTGGTCCTGCTGGCCACACTGTTCCTGATCCAGGCCAGGATGCCACTGGCCTTCTTGGCCACCTGGACACTCTGCCAGCTCATGTTCAGCCTCCTGTCGATCAGCACCCCCAGGTCCCTTTCTGCCTGGCTGCTCTCCAGCCACTCTGTGCCCAGCCTGGAGCGCTGCAGGGGGTTGTGGCCAAAGTGCAGGACCCGGCACTTGGCCTTGTTGAACCTCATCTCATTGGATGAACAGCTTTCCATGTCTGTTTGTCCTAATTGTTCTCATTCTGTGCTCCTTCCTTGCCTTTTTGCCCAACACGGGTGTTGTAAATCTCCAAAATTATTGGTGATCTCCTTATCTTTCCCCTGCTGGAGGATTCAGTGCCTCATTCCTCAGTTATGGTCTCTTTTACATTCTTCATTTCAAACCATATATTGAACTACTGCTGCTCTTGGCAGGTCTTTAGTTTGTTTGGAGGCTGTGTGTCCTATTGTACATGCATAAATCATTTGTATCTGTTCAGGATTCTCTTGGGCTGTGTTTCAGGTATGTCTTCAGAGGAGTTTATCAAAACTCCATTCCAGGTCATAAACTCATTTTTCAATGTTTTTGTAATTAATTGCACAGAGGAGATGATGTATCTAGCACGGAGCAGGTGACAACACCCATGTGAAATGGGAATTTTCTAATCAAAACATGAGCAATCGCAGTGAAATGGTTATGGAGTATTTGGCAGCGCTGCTTTTCATATTGCTGAAGCTGAATATTAAAAAGGAGATTTGATATCTCATCTGGACAAATTGGCATGATTTGGACACTTTTACAACTCAACAGTCCCCCTTCAAGATAAATGTAGGCGACTGCAAATGCAAAACCTGGCTTGATTGCTTTGTTCATATATAGTAGAATACCATTGAAGTCAAAGGCAGATTACTCACCTGAATAAAATTTCTGGGTCACGCTCCACATTTGCATGAATGAATATGTGTAAAAACAAGAATCTGAATTTCCGGGATTCTGTAATAATTATACTCAGGAACCACTGCTATCTTCCCTTTTAAAATGCTAACGAATCTTTTGAATGTGGAACACCCAACATGAAGTATGTCACTTAGCCAGACAGTGTCCTAATTTACAGCAGTGTATGAAGAAGAAGGTTCCTTCAGGCAGTGTTTAGTGCACCTACCCCAAGCTTCTGCTCTCACTGCCTCTCAGAGGACTTCGTTCTTTCCACATGCTGGAGGGGAAACCTAAAACATTTAGCTGGCAAAAAAAGGCATTTATGCCCAGGTTCATTGAATGTTCTCCCAAGAGAACAACAGAGAAAGTAATTTGAACCACAGAGTTTATGTTTCACTGTTGGGTTTTTTCCACTGTTGTTGTTCATACTGCCATCGTTTCTCTTTCACCCTATTTATCTGTTTTCTCTGTAAACTGACAAAGTGGTAAATTCAGCTTGGATGTAATTTCTGGTATAAAGTGGTTTGGCTTACTGATAGTGGAAAAGGATATTTATAAAATCAGTCTTTGAATGACAGCTTATTCATTACATTAAAAGCTTATTCATTCACTAATCTGACCACTTCTAAACTACTACTAGCACATTATATGCACTTTCTGACTCACAAAGGAAGAAAATGGAGACAAGTGGACTATGTTTTCTGTGCCTGGTAATCACAGTGCACACTGGTGACAGCAGGCTGAACAAAAGTTCAAATCCATCCCTAATGGATTCCCTTAATGCAAAAGGCTGCTTTATATGCAGATGTGTATAGGGCTGCACTGCACAGAGTTGAGAGCCAGGAAGGCCAGAAATGGCTGAGACATTCAGTTGTATTGTACTCAATTGTATTGTGCTCAGTTTTCTTCTATATGTCTGCAGTGTGCTACACTGTGCTACCATGTACCTCTGTAGCCCATCCCAGGAAATTTGCCTGTCCTCCGTGGATGTTTCTCAAACACCACTATCAGAAGGGAGGCAGACTGTCATCCTAATCCTTACTCCTTATCATGCCTGCAAGTAAATGGCAGGGAATATTTTCCAGTGACTGGGGAAGAGTGCTAGACGTTCAGCCTTCTTGCTATGGGATACTTACAACCATAAGAAATCCAAGAGCTTTCTTCCTTCTTTCTCAGGAATCCAAAATACTTATGGAAATCCCGAGCAGGTTTTTTTCCAGGAAAATTACATTGTCACAAAAATCAGCTGTTTGGGGTGTTTTGTTAGGTTTTGGTTTGGTTTTGTGCTTTTTGGTTGGGATTTTTCGTTTGTTTGGTTGGGTTTTTTCCCCCCAAGATCTCTGTCTACAATATAAAATGAATGCTGCTTTGTTTTCCTCCAGCACAGAAAACTCTAGTGGGGAGGGAATGCTGTGTAAGAAGTAGTGCTATACTGCTCTCTTAAGATGTTCAGAAACAGGATCGTTCTTCACAAGTAAAATTTCAATTTGTTTCTTTTGAAAAATGTTATTCTTTTAGTTATCCATCACATACAGCGTTTCACTTAGGAGTAAGTAACTTTAGATGGAAACTGGACTGTCCACCAGAGATTCCTTCAGAAGAAGAGGCACTTCCAAAGTCCATTGGAAGCTCCACGAAAATATCTGTGGTCATTTCAGTAAGTTGCTTTGTTACCAAATTTGCTCATTATTAAATTAGTTACTCAGCTTAACCATGGCTCCAGTTCTGAAATGGCAAATATTTCTTTAAGAACAAAACAGATGTATAGTACCTGTCACTTAAAAGAGATAAATCCACAAGTGTTGAAGGTCTCTGATGTGATATTAAACAGCCCTGGATCATCCAAATCTGATCCTCCTGCATTGTGTTGACTCCATTTTCATAATTGGGAGTATATGAGCTATACAAACCTCTGAAGAATAAGAATCAATTCACACAAATGGTTCTCCCTTAGTTACACATCAGGAGTCAAGTATCTTCTCCATTTCAATACATAACCCTAATGGGGACAAAAAACTTTGCATTTCTATGAGTGTATTTGAGTTTTTCAGCGGGAAGAGGTCTTACATTTCAAGATATCTGAAAAATTATAAGGCTAAGAACACAGTTGGGTTTTTTAAGGTTAATTTTATTTAAATGGAATTCAGATGCTTACTCGAGACCTAAAGAATTTCTGTAAAATTTTATGCAAAACAATGTGATTGAATATTTTTAAGGTATTGTAACAATCTGCTTGTGCTTTACTTGCTGTTCTGTGAACCACTCACCAGGAGTGGTGGAAAACCTTACTGCATTTTTTTGAGATGACCTGTGGTTCCAGTTCCTACCTCAGGAAAAATTCTAAGTTTTTAATCAAATTGAAGGATTTTAAGGTAAACGGCAAAGGCCAAAGAAAACTGTTCCACCAGGGCCTGAAACTGAGCCCACAGGAATTAGCTGAATGGTTGTAATGTATCTCCCACTAAAGACTGGTGGTGGCGGTTATTATTCCTTTTTATGTGATGTGTGTTAACTCACCTTTGTTTACCAATCCACCATGGACATTGTAGAGGAGAATTATGCATAATAGTATATATTTAGGATATTCTGGAAGTATGATTTGCTTTCAGAAATGAGCCTCCAACACTTACATAAAAATCTATCCGTGGCCTGTATTTCAAATAAACAGATCCTTTGAAATTACTATAACACTGCGGAGTGTTTATAAATTGACCAATGCTTACAATTAGCTCATTTGTTAGCACGTTGTCTGCTTGTTTCAACCAGCTCTCTGGGCCTTGGGGACCCATTTTTAAAGCAGAACACTCCCTGCTCACTTTCTCAATACCCTCGGAAAATTCCAGGAGTGTCACCCAGCATGAAAAGACAGTCAGGTCTTGACAGTGTGGTTTGGCTGGGTCCTGACTGACCCTGGTCACTGAAGTGTTTCAGTGTGTTAAGGCACCAGGAATCTGACCCAGCAGAGAGAGACCTTGTGGTTTTCTGACAGGCAAGCATGCAGAAATGTCTCTCAGTGGTGAGTGTCAAAGGTGATGCAAGGATAAAGGTAGGACAGCTCTACCTGTAGGAAGGAGGGATTTGGCTTGTAACCTAGTGGTTAAGTCACCTGGAGGGGAACATGGAACTGCAACCTGTATGGGGAGCTACTGTGTAGTTTTCTACACCCAGATGAGATTTATACCGCTGGTGTTATAAACGTCACGCTGTCTGATGGAAACTTGTTTATCAGCATGGGGTATCAGCTTTGAAAGATCTGATATTACATGAAAATATCAGATGTCTGTGCATTATCATAACAGAAAAAGACTTATCTTGCACTATAGGTAAATATTACTGCAATAGAAAAATACATTTTAGGAAATCTGAAGAGGGGATAGAGTGACAAGCTTATTATTACCTGATATGTGTATGTAGTTTTACACTTTTCATTACAAAGATTTTTTTTTCAAGTGAACCAACATCATCTAAGTTTGTTTGCCAGTTTGACATGTCCTTTCCTTCTCTTTAAGTCTTGAGCATGGAGAACTGCAGCACCAAACATGGAACCTTTATTTCCAGGCAATGCTAGCTAGTCAGCCAAGAAAGTGAACGCCAATCAAGTGAATTTGGGGCGTGAATCCAACTTCCATAAATTACAGTGCATTAAAAGGCTTCCATGTGGTTCAGTTCCTTCAGGTGTAGTGCAGCTGTAGACTTGCTCAAGGACTGAGCTCACTTCTTGTTATTGTTTCCTTTTAGAATTAATGAACTTTAGAAAAACCCCAAGAGTGAGATAAAAATGGTTGAAATGTGTGTCTATTTTAATTGAAGGGAAGAGAAGAATATCTTACCAAATTACTTACCTAGGTATAGTTTGAAAGAATACAACACTGATGAACTAAAATCTCCTGCTGCAGTTCCTAAAAAAATTTTAAAAACAACAGCACTTGCCTGAAAGATATCTTGGGAGCTGTATTCAGTGTGAAAACTGTGGATAAATCAGAGAAGATATTTCTGAAGTGCTTCCAAAGTAAGTAAACATATATATTTACATATTTTGTCAATGTTTTGCTAGTATTTATCAAAGTGTTATCCTCAAGAAGAGATGGCTTAGGGGGAATCTTATCCATGTGTATAAACACATGATAGGAGGGAGCAAAGAAGATAGAACTAGTTTCCTCTCACTGGTATCCAGGGAATGGATGAGGCAATGGGCACAAATTGAAACAAAGGAAATTCCAGTAAACAGAAGAAGAAACTTGCGTCCCATGAGGTTAATCAAACACTGGATCAGGTTGCCCACAGAGGAAGTGAGTCTATGTCTTTGGAGATAATTCAAAACACAACTGGATATGGCCCTGAGCAACCTGCTACCTTGTGGACTCTTTGAGCAGGGGATTGGACCTGATGATTTCCAGAGTTCCCTTCCCATCTTGGCCTTCTGTGTTTCTGTGTAGACAAGAAGCTGATAGCAATATTCTAGTGAAGAGATAGGAGGAAAATGTCAATCTCTAGAATTTCCTCTGACATGATGTTATTTACAGAACTCAGTGCACTAAAATGCAGTTTTAATTAATGAATTACCCTTTCTGTAACATGGTGAAAAAGATGATTCAAATGTAAGTGGTCCTTTTGAATAGCAAAGAGAAATTAAAATGTTATGCCAGCAATTCCTTTGTAGAATTCAGCTTCAGTTGTCAATGATCTGGACACTGATTTTATCTCTGGTCTATAAGAAACATTCCTTCCAAATCTTCACTGGGTTTTGATTTTGGATGATTTATGACATATTCCTTTTGACAATACATACTCTCATCTTTTTCCCCCCACCTTGCTAGTTCCAGGATACTATAATATGATAGAAACGGAATGTAACCATAAATGACTTAGGCATTTTCAGTGATCTGAACGTTTTGCCCAAACTGGCTTGCTTGAGGTCTCTTGTACAATGTTGACTTTGCTGCTTTGCTGAACAATCCAGACGTTCAAACACCAGTTTAAAAGAAGCTGTATCCACTTAATGGAGGCATGAAAAGATCCAGAACACTGGAAAGCAGTGGAACTTCCCCTAATTTAGTCTCCTGTCTATATTTATCACTGTTCATTCACCTATGGGCCTTTCTTCCCACCCCAGCTGCCACCACACAGATGGCATTCCCAGCAAAAGAAACAGTTCGGATTCAGTACACTATTTGTTATCTGGAAATGTTAGCAGATGACATGGAAAGAGGAGGGCTAGAGCCACATTTTTTCAGGTCAAGTTTTGCCCTGAATTCTACTCAGTCGCCACGGGGGATTACCAGAGGTGGGGGTGGGGAGTGGGTGTGGGGGTGGAGAGCTGAAGGGAGAAAGAAAGAGTTTGATACTGTGCATACAGTGACCTTTGATACTTTCGGAGGCTTGCAGGATAGAAATTTCCATAATGTGCAGTTATTTGCTTCTAACTCTATAACAGCTTTAATTTATTAAAGGGCTAAAAAAAAATTGTTTTGTTTGCCCTAGAAACCGAGTGAAAACAATGAGGAAGAAGAAGGCATCCCTGCGAAGATGATACTATTAAACCCAGACACAAAGTGGAACATTTGCAGTGCCTACAAACAGATGTCTAATGACAAGCAAGTAAAAAATTAATTCTGAAGCAATGATTTATTTCTCTTTTATTTTTAATGCCTTTTGTTCAACCCTTTCATATTAGTAATTTCTATATGCTTTCTATATGCTTAGTGTTGTATGATGGTCCAAGTGTTACTGAGAAAAATATGACAGTGTGGAGTTTGATACAAGGAAAGAGTCAGGATAACTTTTTAGACTTAAGGATAGTGTAGCCACAGGTGTCCAGCAGTTGCCTTCAAGAATTCAACTTTCAGATGCCACTAACTGTGCTAAACTTTCATTCTGGAGGCTGAGGTCTCAAAAACTATTGTGTGCCTCAGAATGAAAAGTGTCAGATACAATTATTTTGTTGAAAAAGGTTAAGGGAGAAAGTGGCTGTGTTTGGCATATTAGAAACATTTTGTCAACTGTTTGGGGAGCTGTAGTGCCTCAGTGTGTTGCAGCAAGGACTCAATATTTGGTACACCTAACAGGCTTTTGACTGCTTTGCGAAATTTCATTCAAAATACCACTCAGACTGCAAGCTTCTGAGAAATACCTGTTCATAAACACACAGAAGATGCTTCCCAGATGTGGTGGGGTCACTGAGGCTCCCAGCTTGTGAGCAGAGACAGATGTCCTTTTCAGTGACTCAAACTAGAATACTTTAAGCAGGTATTGGCTCATCTTCTTGGTACTGTTCCCATATCTCAGATGTCGTGGCTGATCATCTGAATGCTCAAGCTCTGTTACAGTGAAAATTCAGGAAGCAGTGCCATTCACTGACCATGATATCTTAACAGCCACCAGCTGCTCATTCCCAGCCCATGCCCTCCTTTATTTGTTCCTGTAAAATTGTTTATGGGTCCTGGCAACAACCTGGATCCAAATCCTGCCCTGCCACGCCCTTAAAAAGGATCTGATTACTTTTAACCTGAACTGACTCTCACAACCAGTTCAATGCAGGGATACCTGGGGTTAGATTTCTTAGAGGACAGCTAACTGTGCCACAGTCAGGGAGATGGTCTTTTCCAAGCACAGATTTTTCCCCTTGCTTTTTATGTGCAGGTGTCATAAGGATACCCAACTGTGTTTGTACATGTTCTGCAGTCAGGAGAGCAACAGGAGCAGCTGAGGGCTGGCATCCTGCCCTGCTGAAGACAAACAGCTTTGGCTGGTAATCCCCTGAACTGCCACTGTAGGGCTTCATAAAGCTGCTCTGGCAGAGGATGTCAGGCTCTATCCTTGCTTTCTTGCCACCCTAAAAGGCAACTAAGTCTTGATAAGGCTTACGTATAAAGTCGAAGTCTCTGCTAGTGCCATGAGCACTTCATTATGCCCAAGAAATGTAGCAACATTTCCATTTTGTACCATCAGCACAATTCTTAACTGAGCAGGAGGAAAAATTTCTCAAAGTGGTTGGGAAAAATTCCTGTAATTGGAACCAGAAAACACAGGACTGTGGCACCAGATAATCAATCAGCTTTCTAATAATAATCTATAAATTTCCCATTGTCTCTTAGACAAGTCACTCAGAAACATAGGTCTGTGTTTGTAATTAGAAAGTAGCTAAACTAGGAACAGATGGGGTTTTTTTGAAAGCAGTGTAAAGGTACCTCACAGCCACTGTGCCTTGTAAAGAATTTCTGTGTGGGAACAAGTTTGTAGCACTCATCTTGGTGTTGCTTTGGCCATTGATCCTGGAGGTCTGTGGGATTTTTGTGAGGGGTCTGTGGAAATTTACCTATGAAGGGTCAGGGAGCTTCAATTTGCTACATAAAGTTGTGCCCTACCACTGGAAAGAAAAAGCAAACTAGGAGTCTGCAGACAGACAGGACTGAAAAACACTGATCTGGTGGAGTATTCATTTATGGTATAAAAGACTGCATGCTAATCTCCCATGCAGGCAAGCATGTGTGTCCGTAATGGGTTTACTCATCTCCTGGGTTCCCAAGTTGAGAGTTCTCTATGACCTGAGTTCTTGGGATGACAATAAAGCAAAATTCTCAGTGAATTTAGGTAGTACATGACAAACCTTGTAAGCAGGAGCAATTTGTGGATGAGGTGAATATATGGGATTTAAATAGGTATATAAAGTGAAAGAAAGAAAAAGTTGAGTGATAATTTAAAAGAACACAAATCAAACAAGCTCAGTTTCTTTCTCGTGTCTAATTAAATTTTAAGACCTCCCTTTTTAAACAGCATATGGGACACAGATTTCCTAGTCAGCTGGGGATCAGTTAGATACGTGTCTGCATGTTATTCCAGTTCCAGCTGATTAAGCCATTGTGTATACCAGAAGTTTCCTGTGATATTTGTACCGACTATCATGGACAGCAAAGTTAGCTTGGAGCTTTCTGACAAAATGAATTTCATACAGAAATGCTGCTAGTTGTCTAAGCCAAAACTTTGTCAGAAATAGATCAAATCAGATTTCAAGGCCCTGAAAAATTAGGCTTTGTGAAACACGATTTTGACACTTCAAATTGAAAATTTTGGCTTTCTGTAAAATGACTTTCAGTAATAAGACATAACTGCAGTTGAAATGTTTTAAAAGTTACCTAAATAAAATACTTCCATTGACATGTTTTTATATTATTTTTTTTAATTCATAAAATTTGTCAAGTTTCTGAAATTTTTTGTCACAGTTTAAGAAAGAGAGCTTTCCATAAGATGGGAAAAATTCCAAATCCAGTCCTGGTTCAGTCCATTATACTGTAGAGATCTGAAAACAAAACTCAGTAGAAGAGAAGGAAGAGAAGCCATAAAAGTGTCCCCAGAAAAAAAAAGAAATTAGGTGTTGCTGTTCTACTTGCCCTTTGCATCTGCTCCCTAGCCTTTAATTATTCATTAGCAGCTATAGTTCTGGTACAATTCTTATCAGGTGTCTATTCCTACAAGTCAACCATAATAGTAATGAATAATTGGCATCCATTATTTTAGCAACTGTTCTTGATTCTAGTTTAATGACTAAATGAATACAAAATGTTTTCCTTCTAACAGGGTTATTTAATTTAGATATACTATAGATAACTGCTTACAGAACTAATTCCTTAGAACCTATAACAACAGAAAACGTTTGCATGTTTATGTATCTCTTTCATACAATCATGAATTACCTTTTGTATTTTTCTCAAGGTTACACTGAAAGCAACTAGCATGTTAACTATAGTTCATTAGTGAATTGTATTACAACAGGAAAATTCTCTCTAGATGTATGTCCAGAAAAAAATTACTGGTTAACTTCAAGTTCTGATGTCTGCTAAATGAACACGATTCTGCTTCAGTCATTAAAAAAACAAAAACAAAAACAAAAACAAACCCAAAGCAAGCAAACAAACAAAAAACAAAACCAAAAATAATTTTCAAAGCCAAGCATCTCCTACGAATTACAAAGTGTAAATTCTTTGATGCAGTTATTTGACCTAGAAATTATAGTAAAGAAAAGCTTAGGTGGACAACTGGAAGTGAGTTATTTAAGTCTCAGGGATTTCACTGTGAAGAAATGTAGAAGAAGCATGTACAGTCAGGGATATTTTCTTCTGTGTATGGGAAAAAGGGAACAGAAGGTTTCTGTCCTCATTGGAAAAGAGCACTGTGAGAATTTTTGCTAATAGAAGTTATAAGAGACAGAAATAGAGGAGTTGAGATTAACAAGTTTACTGAATATGGCCAAGGAATTCACACAGAAGTTGCAAATTCTGGGATAAACTGAGAATGACAACTAAAAGATTAATTTCTTAGGGGGACTGTAAAATTGCCATGGGCCTGAGGTCTGGTTACACTGAAGCAAATGTTGAATCTCATGAGAGCATCCTGTCTCTGAAGCAGTTTGTCGGGCGGAAGAACCTCTGCAGGTAAGTGAGATGGAAACTCACTGGACAGCAGTTCAATCCTGTCTCTGCTGTTGGCTGAGATAATTTTATGAAGACAATCAGTTTCAAAAACATTTGGGTTTAACTGTGAATAAATCTGCCAGCATTTCACTGAAGAGAGGGTTAACAGCCAGGCTTTACAATGCTCATTCATAGGTGCTGGTACCAGAAGAAACTCCTCCCTTCCTAGCTCAGATTCGGAGAGGCTATGGGTTTCTTCAGCCCCAAGACAGAGGGGACTGAGTCTAGTACTGAAAACTATCCATGAAAACAAAAGCTGCAGGTCCTACAGCTTCGTGGCCTCACTTCATTGCTCTGTTGTGTAGATCCTAAGAAACCCCCTTTGAATAAAGGGCTGTGGGGAAGGGAGGCTTTCTTTTTCTTAACCTTGATTACTACCAGAGTAGATTTCTTGGATTTTTTTTCTTTCTCATGCATGCATAATAATTCTAATTTCACTACAGTTATTGTTAACATACCTCTTTGATACTGAAGTACCCAAATGACAGGTCAAATGGCTTTCATGGCCTACTTCAAATACTATGGCTGTGGATGGGGTTTTTTTCCTCAATTATTTTTCCTTTCATTTGAGATGATGTAACAGTAGATATTTTTGAAGTTGTTCTGAAAAAAGTTTAAAAATGGAAGATGTTGCTTTTTCTTTCAATGAGCTACCTCTATTTATTGGCATAATTGCATGATGTACAATATCTGTATTTCTAAGGTAAGAGGAAGGTGTTTAAGTTTTCCCTCACAAAGAGCAGCTGGCAAGTGTCAGTAACTTAACCTGCAAGGCAGAGCCTGGCATGTTGCCTGGTGATGCCCTAGTAGCTGCCCTGTTGGTGCTGCATGGGATGATGTTCCATGGAGTGCTGGGCCAGCCACTGCAGTGTTCTGGAACAGGACCATAGGAATTCTGGTCTTCCAGAGAGGCTGGGGTTTACAGTTTCCCTCTGACCAAGCTCTCTGGGACAAGTTCCATCCAGAACACCTTTGTGAAATTGCAGTACACATTAATAATGACATAGAGGCATATGGGAACCGGGCAGGCTGTTGCATGAGGCATGCTAACTGCAAAAAGCCAAATTTGGAGAAGTAATGTGTGAGAGTAGTACCAAAGTATATTTGCCATTTTAAAACATTTTTCCCTAGTGCTTTTGAACTTAATTGATGGATTTACCTTACCTGAAATGTACCCTGAAAGGCTCTGGCAGTTCAGCAGGCAAGAAAACGTCAGATAAGTACTTGTAACTGTATCTGTGGCAATGAGAGCTAACCTGAAGGAGAGGAAAAGGCGCTGAATGATTATATGCTTCTGGAGGAAATTAAAACTTGAAAAAGTACCCTTTTTTCTAAATTCACATATTGCAGATGCCAGGGGAAATGTATTTACATGATAACTTGCATCCCTGGTGTAATTACGTTATCATTAGTGTGGTTGTTGGGCTGGGCCTTGCTAACAAAATGCACCATCTATTTTGTTACCAGCTTTTACATCAAGCTGATGTAAAATATAATAGCAGTAAGTAAGCAAGCAAGATGCAGGAACTATCCTTATTTTCCTTGGAATGTTCCCTACACTCTCAAATACAAGTAGAAGGCTATAAAGGAGCCATTACAGTGCTCACTGAATTGCCTAAGACAGCTTTCATAGATGGGAGGGCTCAGTTCTTTTTCAGACAGCGCAAGGTTGTACTGTCCCCCCTTTGAAACATTCTGGGAAGGTCACAAGCACCATCAATCTCATAGCATTTAAGACAGTAGTATAATTACAGTAATGCACAAATGAATGAAATTCTTGTTTTAAGAGAGTCTCTTGTCTTCCCTCATGCTCCATTTTAGTGAAAGAGGCTTTATGTCTAGACAGGCAAAGACTTGAGACCTAGTTTTATCCCAATCAATTTGCTTGTCATGCTCATTGAGGACTTTAAGAAATCCTTGAAACCTTCAAGGGATCCAAATGAATTGTTGCAGGATCAGGATTTCCCCCCCCCCCCCTTGTACATCTTTAGTGCTGAGCTGTCTCAGAACATAAGCAGAAATAATCCTCTGCCAAGGTGTGAGATCCAATATGCCTGTAACCACTCAGGCTTCAGGTTACCTGTAAACTAAGAAAGATCTTCTTAAACATGATGAGAATACCCTTTATGTTTCAGCAGAAATTAAAACTTGCAGTCAAAGATGGATCTGGAGAGAGAACATTCCCTGTGCATGTGCTCATTCAGGTATCCTCAGAGCAGGAAGTGTATCTGTCTAAGCCTAATGCTTTAGGTGACCACTTTTTGTCTCTTAGAAATGCCAGTGTTCCTGTCTGGCTGTCTCTCCTCATTTGCTAGGGACTGGACCTAAGTTACCAAGCTGATACTTGTCGATTCTGCCTTGTGAGATGAGGACCAAAGGCACGTGGGTGAGAGCCCAGTTTTTTGAGGTATTACGCATCTTTAGCCCCTGGTGACATTGCATTAAAATGCACCTACATATCTGCTTCAGCGTCTTCTTTAGGACTTTGAAAGCCCTTCTTCAGCAGCACAGTCCAGAGCACCTGCAATAGTCCACAGGCAGTAAGTGACTTGAGCTGTATGAAATAGTCTAAACCAGCTTTATTGCAACATTGCAGTGATACCATTCAAACTGAGGTCTTTTTATAAAGTGCATTATTGTTTGCCAGACCGATGTTAACATGCATGATTTAAACAACAGCACAGGCAAAACTTGTGCTCTAAAATGAAGAAATTAAAGGTACCAAAATATTATCTTTCCTCTTGCCAATGGGAACAGCTGGCAGGATGGGTTTACCGAACAAAAACTTTGGCCAGCGGACAAAGGTTATCATTTTCACAGACTTTCCCTCTGAAATACAGGATTAACAAAACATGCTATTTTTTTTTTATTTCAAAATTGGAGGGTTTGTGTCTTTCATCTGGTCAAATTTAGCATGAAAGTGAAAATAATATCAAAGTTACAGGCACCATAGGGAGACTGTTAATGTGGTAACAAAGGGCATTTGGCCAGTTAAAATAATAAAAGACTATACAGCTTTCCCAGTGATGGCTGAAGCCCAATTAGTACTTTCCAAGTAGAGCCACAATATTCCTTTCCAAATTATGCGGTTTGGCATGATTCAGAATGAGTAAACTTGCTTTCCTACAAAGGAAAAATATAATTAAGAGAAAAAACAAGGTCATGTTTCAAGTAAGCAATAATACACCATGGCTTGTACATTAGTCAATATTCATACACCTCGGACAGGCTGAGACAGAGACAAAGCCATGGCTCGGCACATAAAAAGATACATATATTATCTTAATAAACCTATGTGCAAAAGAAAAATGCAAATGGATATTGTATTCCCTTACTAGATTATTTTAAGGGAATATATATTCAATATTCATGGGTATAGCACTCATACATACTAGTTAAAAAATATTCTTTCTGTTAACATTTTATACTTTTCAGTACTAAATCGACTTGCTACTTTCATTTTGTCAGGATACCTGTGGGTTTTTTGTGTTGCTACTAAAGGCAGAGTGGTTTGGAAGTTTTGTTTTTTTTTTTTACATTAAACTGAGTAAGTTTGTTAAAAGGACTTTCAACCTGGATAGTCACTCTCAAAGCCTCTAAGAATCTATTCTTAATTTATAGTAATCCACTTTCCCAGACTCTGCAAGTGACACAAAGCCTGCAAAGCCTCAACAAAGTTGAAAATAAAGTCACAGGACTGGAAAAAAGAAAGACCAGCTTCAAATTCAGAGGTGAACTTGCCAGGGATTTGTAAGGGTACGCTTTTTCTTCTCTCTTGTTTTTGATGGTGTTTTTAAAATGAACGGACTCGTCAGCTGAGGCTCAGACAGAGAGCAAAACACACAGAAAGAAAGCATGGTGACTGAAGGTCAGTATATACTGTGGTAGCAAAATGGAAACAGCCCTGCTGAGACATCTGGTTATTTTCTTGCTAGTGACACCACTCATGGGAAAGCAGAGTGATATGCCAGGAGGAAGATGAAAAAAAAAAAGAAGAAAAAATAAAACTTCAAAAAACATGGAACCGCTCCCATCACCTGAAGCTTAGACCACACACCTGAAAGGGAGTAACCCACATCCAGCTTGAGCGCAGATTGTGAACAGCCTTATCTCCCTTTCAACTCCACTATTTTGCACGTCTCATATATAAAGTGCTTATAAGGGGGAATTTATTATTTGTTTCCTGTTTCTTTAATAATTACAGTAACCTATGGTATTATAAACCTTCATGAGCTGCAGCATCTCCCCATAGGTCCTGCATTACGGCTTTTTGGCTCCCAGCTGGTACAGTTTCCTTCACTTCCTAGATCCACCAAGGACTACTTGTGCTGCTAAAATCCCAAAGATCTTCCTAAACCAGACCTTATTATAGTTCTGTGTGTGAAGAAGTGGGAAAATGTGCGGGTAATGAAATTCGGAGCATATTTGTGACTCTTCAATAGTCACTTACATGTACTGTGCACAATACACATACTGCCTTCTCCTAAACCACAACAACGAATTGCATATAACACTCTTGTAATCTACATAAGATATGCCCTGAAACACCTGATTTTAAGGGGGTGAAAGACACAAAAATCCTGTCTAGCTATAGAGTTGCTCTCAGTATTAAACTAGTTTGAAGAAGGAACAAGCTGCCAAAAGTCTTATATTGTAGACTCTATTATTTTAAACCACCCCCATCTCAGACTGAAGGGGAAGCAGAAGTCAGTGCAGGAGCAAGGCACAAGGGTCTGTCTGTCCCATCTCCTTCCATGTGCCTGCATTAGCCAGTATGGCACAGCAGCATCCACACTGATGCACAGGCACCTAATTCCCAGAGTAGATTTTTTACTACTTTTGGTCTGGAATCAACGTGGCGCTCCTTACAATATGAAATTGAAAATTATCATACCCTTCTGTTGTATACCCACCTTAACCCTCTTCTCTTCAAACAGATTATCTCACTGATCTTACCCTACCGCCTCCACACAAATAAATCTTCTTTCAGGAAACAGCAGATCTATTTCACTCTGAATCAGAGCTCCAAGAAATCTAATGGAAACAAAGCCAATACAGGCAAAAGAGAAAAAATAACCGAGGAAAAATCCCTCCATTTTACATAGATAGTATTTTCTGGGTGCTTCTCCATATGTGTGCCAAACAGTGTTTTGTATGAACTTATTGATGAGGTCAACTTGTCAGAGAAACATAAATTTTCCCAACTTGGAGCAATGTAATTGATTTTAGTTTTAAAATGGCACCTGAAGGTACTGCAGAAGAGGAAAACCTATTATTTAATATTAAGATAATAATACAAACATTTTCCATGTAAATAACTGCTGAAGGGTTATTCCCTGCTTTTCACTGTCCCCCCAAACCCCAAGCTATTTTAAATCACTTAACAAATGTTTTTCTATATAGAATCTGTATTAATGACAAAATTATACTTCTCAAAAGAGCATCCTGTCAAACAAGTATACCACGTTTACTTGCAAAACCCACTATACTTGCATGCAGCAATTGTATTTTATTTCTCTTCTGTGTATGTTCTTGCCATGCTTTCATCACCTCTATGGTTCTGTGTATCCTCCAGCAGTATATTAAGCAACGTGACCGGTATCTGTCATGTGTAGTTTAATTCTTTCTTAATTAGCCTAACACCTCTATCAGATTAAAATCAGTAGGATAACATTACCATATATTAGATGTTTTACTTTCTGTGACGTTTCTCTTTGTCAGGCACTTTTCAAATCCCTTTCCCTTATCAACACAGTAAGTGTATCATCATCTAAAGAAAAAAAGAGTAATGACAAACCTTTGTCCTAGTTTGACAAATACTAACTACAACTAGCAAAAAAAAAAGAAAGAGGCATATTAAGGAAAATAACTGCTTTAAAACTTATTTTGTCAAGTCAGAATGATCATTTAGTTGCAGCCTGCTGCAGTGAATGCCTGCAGGTTTCTGATGCCTGGATGCGTCTCAAATATTTCTAAAAATATAGTGAGTTATGAGTAAAGAAAAATAAACTCTTCTGACAGACATATCAACTAATTTACTTTTTGAAGCCACTGTTTACATATGATAAATTTACTTAATCACATAGAATCATGCAGTGGTTTGGTTCGGAAGGGACCCTCCTGCCATGAGCAGAGACACCTTTCACTAGCCCAAATTGCTCAAAGACTCATTAAACCTCGCCTTGAATGATTACAGGAATGGGGCAGCCACAGCTTCCCTGGGCAACCTGTTCCAGTGCCTCATTACCCTGACAAGAAAGAATTTCTTCCTAATACCTAATCTAAGCCTGCTTTCTTTCAGGTTGAAGTAATTCCCCCTTGTCCTATCACTACCTGCTCTTACAAATAGTCTCTCGTCCATCTTTCTTATAGGCTCCCTTCAGGTACTGGAAGGCTGTAGTTAGTTCATCCCAAAGCCTTCTCTTTTCCAGTTCCAATCCCAACTCCCTCTGCCTTTCCTCATAGGAGAGATGCTCCATCCTTCTAATCATCTTGGTGGCCCTCCTCTGAACTCACTCCAACAGGTCTTTCCTGTGCCAAGGACCCGAGAGCTGGATGCAGCACTCCAGGTGGGGTATCACCAGAGCAGAGCAGAGGGGCAGAATCACCTTCCTCAACCTGCTGCCCATGCTACTTTAGATGTGGCCCAGGATGCACTTGGCTTTCTCTGCTGCAAGCACACGTTGCTGGCTCATGTCCAGCCTCTCATCCACCACAACCCACAAGTCCGTCTTGTCAGAGTTGCTCTCAATCCATTTTCTGTCCAGCCTGTATTTAGGCTTGGGATTGCCCCAGTCCAGGTGCAGGAGTACAGAACCCTGCACTTGGCCTTGTTGAGGTTCTCATGGGCCCACATCTGAGGCCTGTCAAGATCCCTCTGGATGGCATCCCTTCCCTCCAGCATGTTGACTGCACCACGCAGCTTGATGTCAACAAAATTACTGATGAACCTTGCGATTTATGAAATCAACACCTTCTAAACTTGGGTTAACAAAAAAAATATATCAAGACTTCTCCCTCCTCTAGTGAAAGTTATTATGCTACCACTGAAAGACGTTCAAAGCTCCCCAACTTAATATACCAGTTGCTCACACACAGCTATCAGCACCTCAGGGATGCCCTGAACAATACACAACATATTAAACATTACTGCACCAAAAAGCTAATATGTTCACTTTACCATCTCAACATCAAAGCAGGTATTATATAGCAGTAGTCAAGGAGGGCACATTAAGTAAAACTACCTTTTAATAACTTAATAAAATAATCCTGGGCAGATACAGATTCCCTTCCCAATAAGCAGATTCCCATCAAATTTAAAACTGAGAAAAAAGATTTTTCAAGAGTTCTCTAAAGCTGCATGCCATTGCAGATAACTCTTATGAATAAATTTTCTCATTTCAGCACTCTTACACAAAATAAAAAAATAATATATATATCTATCACATGATTTTTAAATAATCTTTCTCCCTCTAAAAAAATCCTTCAAAAATCTAGTTCATCTTTCTACTGAAGGGCAAAGATACCCAATGCGGGAACTCACTAGTCTTCTGCTATCTATACTTGTACAGCTGAAGGTATTTTATAAATTGTTGGCTTTCACATCAAAATGAGCAAATGTCGGTTGTTTTCCTAAGGATTCAAAGTTTAAAAATTCCTATCTATTTGACCTTGCAGTCCAAAATCATCAGCATGCTTATGAAAATGTCCATGTCTTTTAAAATGTAAGAGTTATACAGTCTTCATTCCAAAATGTATGGTCTTTAAATGGAACCTTTACAACAAGGCAGTAGCAAAGTTTTTTTAGTGTGAACTGCTCTAAAAGTATTGATGTAATAATCGTAATTGTTTTGAAATGCAATATTTAAGCAGCTGTAAGTATACAAGGTCAGAAAAGAATTTCCTAAAGTCTTGTGTGCAGTGTACCACACTCAAACCTTTATGTTCTATCATATTACACTGAAGGACTCGTGAAAACTTCTCGTTAATGCCTGGTGTTGTCAGTGTGCTGAGTACCTCCCTTTGGTCTTCCTACATTATTCCTTTTTATTTTTCTATTATCTTTGGCATCAATTTATCCAAAACGTGTGTGTCAGCCTTGGAAAAGGCACATTAAAAATACACACCCCTAAAATCACTTTTAAGCGCATAGTGTTGGCAGTGGAGACATGCACTCAAGGATTAATTAAAAAATCTGCTGTAAAGGAGAATATCAGTTGTAAATAACACAGGAGATAGATCTAGGTATGCATATTAACAGACTGCAGGGTTATTGGTTGCCAGTGGGACAGAACCATGAAAAAGCAAATGCCATCCAAGTCTGAACCAACTAAACTATTTCTTGGCAGAGAAAAGGAAAAAATCTCTGCCATTACTTAAAGCACCTGAGAGAGCTCACACAGATTTTTTTCATCACATTTGTGAAAGGTGAAATAGTTGGAGAGCTAGAGAGATTACCAAAGGGGAGTCATTTTGAGAGCCAGGCTGAAAAATTTGTCCTTGTTTAGTCTAGTAGAAACAAAAGCTGATACAGGAAATAATTATTCTCTAAAAACACAATAGAGTGGTAAACAGTAGGCAAGGAAAAGAACTATTTATTCTAGCAGACAATGTTGGCACAAGAACAAATGGGTGTAATTTGGCCATGAATAAATTTAGTCTGGAATCTAGAAGATCTGTGACCACAAAAATGGTGAAGTTCTAGAGTTGTTTTTTAATACAAGTGGTGGGGACAAAAAAAATAATAGCTCAAGCTATTTAATGATGAGAATTGTTAAGTTCATGGAAAATGTCACAAGCATAGTTCCCTGAGTAGGTAAAGAACTAAGGGGTAAAAAAAAAAAAAAAAACCCAACAAAACAAAATTGAAATTAAATCTTATTTATGCATGCAGTGTTAAAAATAGTGCTTAAACAAGTACCATCCATATGTAAATGGCCTCTGTAATTAACTTTGTGTTTTACAATATGAAAACAATTTAACTTGATAAATAGGTATCACACAGTGATACCTATCGTGGTATATATATATACATACCTTCGGTGGTTGGAAGTTAATTCTTTTTAATGTAAAGATGTAATTTGTCACATTTTAATTTTCTTGGAGTGTATCTAGTGTATCTTTCTATTATTTTTATTTTGCATCATTTTGTTTAAAGTTGTAGACAACAGTATTATCACTGTGTAGGCAACAATGAGACAATTGGAAAATAAAGTCCACTTATTTATTTATACCAGTCTAGCCACATTTGGTCCCCTCAGATATGCATTTGCTATTAGTCTAAATAGATACTAGGAAAAAGAAAAAAACCCTGACGATCACCAGGGAAAGATGGAATCTCAGTATCAGAAAGAAAGAAGCAAACATAAACCAAACATATATAAGTTAGAAGAATAACTTCAAATTCAGGAAGACTGTCCAAAGGAAACAAGGAAAATGTTATTAACCTAATTTCCACTAACACTGAAAGAATTTGCTGAGATTGCAGTCAGGGTTTTAGTCTACAGACCCAACATGACAGCACTTCTTAAGGTTTTCTTGTGGAGCTTCTGATGCCTGTTATAGCCTCACTATTAACAGCTAACAAATACGGTTCACTCAACATTATAGTGGCTCTTGAAATTCAGATCTGTGGTATACCACTATGCCGTCTGAAAAATTACAGTTATTTAAAAACTAATCTATATTCTCTCATCAGTAAAGACAAGAGGCAGAAAGGAAAACAAAATGTTGCAAAGGCAAAATTGTGGTATTTCCCTATCAGTGTTAAAATACACATAAGTGACAGAATACCATTGAAAATAAAATTAAATGATTGCATATATATAAAGTCATGTTGAATATTCTAATTTTCAAGTGTATGTGTGCACACACATATATAATTATAAATATATTTTTATCATTAATTATTTATAATCTGTGTTCTCTGTAAGCACACTTGGAAAACATTTGCTATGGAAAAAAATGTATTATCAACTGCATTACGTGTAGCTGTTAGCTTACAGTTAGTACTTCCCCATCAAATGTTGTGAAAATAAGTCAAAACATAACTCAGTTTTCAGTTCGCTTCAATTCACCTTTGTATGAAAATGGGTTTTCTCTTCTTATTTGCAGTTAGTAGCTACTGTATTCAGTAGCTTTTGCTGCCAACAGCTAACTGAAGCTATAAGCCTGAAGGCCTCAGTAAGCTTTTAAGAGTAAAAGGAGCTCACATCATTAAGAGAGAAATTTCGATTTCTTTATGCCTGAAGTTGATGCTCCGATACTAGCCGTGATGCTATGAGATGGCTGCCAACTATCACTTTTATTTAAACTTTACTTTTTCACTTCTGCCTGCAGAGTATAAATGAGTCTTTTAATGGTGTTATGGACTGGCTTAGAAGGGCTGGATTCTGATGAGGAACTGTTATTTCTCCTTGTACATAGCTCTTGGGAGGACACTGTGCCTTGTCTGTTGAACAGAGGAATGTGTTTGAAGTCTGGTCTGCCCAACCCAATAGTACCCAAATAGCAGGTGGGACTTGGTAAAGTTCTACTACCAATTGTAAATGAATAGCCACTGATTTAGCTCTTGAAAGTGAATCTATAGCACCCAAGGAGAAGAAACAAAGAGAAGCAACTATAAGTGCCAGGTGATTGTGTGTTTCTAAAGTCTGTGCTCAAATGAAAATGCAACTACAATATAGGAAGAAATTTTAGCATGTTGGGTGTGATCAGTGCTCAGTAGATGTCAGCTAGTTGAAAAAAAAGGCTCTTGTGGTCATCAAAACTGGAAATGTCATGAAAAAGAGGCAGTAACCTGTGATTTCTGATTTCTCTTTGTGTCAGGCTAATTTGAATTTCTGTCTCTACCATTTGGATGTGCTGATTTTTGAATTAAGTTTTCCCACTGGACTACAATGTAATCCAGCACGAAAATTTAATATTTGGGAAGCTATTAAGTACAGTTTCAATACTCTCTCTAGTGTTTATATAGGTTAATTATCAGGAAACTGAATAAATCTGTTTGAGAATAAGGAAGAATATTAAATAAAAGTACTTGCAAATGGCAATAGATCTTTAAAGATAGAAGAAAACAGTAAATATACTATTAAGAAACTTGCTGACAGGCATCTCTAAAATAGCTAAGTATTTATCCATCAACAATGACAAATGCAGTCCTAATTAGCAAAAACCATCATGTTCCTTGATCTTACCTCAGGTCACTCATTTAAATAGTTTTCTCGTGCAGATACAGCAATATTGACACAAACTGGATTGTGAAGGAATTCAAATAAGCTCACAGCCCTGCTGCAATTCACGATCACTTTTTAAAAAAAAACCAAACCCAAACCAAAAACCAGCCCAACCTTTATAGAAAACTAAATGCACATAATAGGAATATCCACAGATTCTTATGATGTAAATTGTGTGTCTGTCTAAAGTGACAAGTTTCCCTACTTCTGATATTCCAGGATACATTAGCTTATTTTCTAGATTTTCTTATTTCAAATCTGTCTCTTAAAATTCAGTGTTACGTTGGTGGGTAATGAAAATGAGCAATTTACTGTGAGCTGTTTAAATGAAAATCCAGAAACTTCCCTGTTCATGTGGTAGGTCTTTACATGAGCATGAAAGATGCTTGCACTGCACTTAAGTACTACAGATAAATATACAGAATACTGAGTACCTTATTTCTACAAGTCATTCCAACCTGGGCCTGATAAGTTCTTAAATCCTTGTAGAAGACACAAGAAGTTTTAAAAACTGGTGCTGGCAGCTGGAAAGCTGTTCAAAACTTGCACATGAACTAGATTACTTTCTGCTACATGTAAATTTATGAATGCTGCAAGAAAGATTGTCTAGATTGTTGTTGTTTATTATTATTATTATTATTACTACTAGTAGTAGTACCTCTAAAATCTTTAATTTTTCTAACACCTAATCAGGGCCTGAAATCACAGTTATTTTTTCTGGAGAGAGTGGGAATCACACTTTCTTTTAAATGCAATCATCAATGAAGGTTTTATAAAAGTAGATAAGAGACTTACAGTAAGGTTGTTCAAAAACTGAGTTGCCCTCGGGATGTGAATCTTTCAGCTATAGTTTATAGCTTTATTTTTTATATGTTTTCTGAAAATTATCTTCTCTGAATATCTCAAAAAGGCACATTGTTTTCTCAAATACTGAGTGGACATTCTTCCTTCAGAAAAAAATCAACTCCGAAGTATAGACCTTTTGTTTTCCCTTCATTCAGTGCTTTGCCAATAGTATTGCTTTTTCTTGATGGGTATTGTGGCTAAATATATACTAATGCAAATATTTTTATGGATGCACAGAAATTGTGGAAGAAAGTAGACTACTTACCTACAAATAATATAAACTTACCCGTATAGGAGTATGTACCTGACAAGAGTCCCTGCTGCTACTGCTGTAGTTGAAGATGAAAGGATCTCTCCAAATTCAAAACATTACGTAGGTTGGGAATTTTTCAGTACTAAATTAAGACGGCATTTTAATGCTTTATAAATTAACAAAAAAAATATTGTGGTTAGGTATCAAGTCTTTTTTATACACTTATGGTACCCCCGGACAGCTATATTTTATTTTTTGCCCCTAACATCCACAAATTACCACTGGAACTTAAAATTCTTTTGACTAGTCAATTTTATCAAAATTCACCCAAGTTATGTGTATATATATCCCAAACACAGATTTAGGATGTTCTTATTGATCTTAAAGAGCATGAACTCTGTGCTCAGTAAAAAATCTCAATGAGCATCAATTCAGCCTTTTTGTCCTCATTTCCTGAAAAAACTCCTCCTATTTTACCACACACAGAACTAATGATGGGAGCACTATTTTCCACTAAAATTTCCCCCTAACAGTTACTTATTCATTATTTGACTCACAACTGTTAATGACATTAATTTCATAGTGCCCTGTAAGGTGAGAGAATTGGTTTTGGAGATACTTATTATAAAAAAACAAAATAAAGACCCAGAGACTAAGGTCACAAGTATTGTCTAAACTGAGGCAAACAATCAGAAGCAAGAAACTTTTTGGGTTTGTTTTGTTGGGTTTTTTTTCCCTACACATGCTCCCATGGACTCCAGATATGTTGCGAGAGCTCAGCAAGTCACACACACTGTCGGGCATTCAGAAGATGAAGTGCAAGTCCTTAAAGTAATTACCTAGTATCAAGTTCTGTGGCAGGGGAAAGGATGCATTCCAACTCCTCAATATAATAAAACAAACACAGAACATAAAAACCAGAAACTGCAAGCAATTCATAACCAGATCAAGCCCATCAGCCCACCAGAGACTGCCCTTCATGAAAAGGTAGGTTATAGGTTTAGTAGAGACAAGCTTTGAAGAAAATAATACCTTTTTTAGAAAAGGAGTGTAAACAATGTTCACTACTTCTATGCACAGCACATGGTCACTCCAAGAAAAGCCAAAAATACCATTACCAAAAAGGTCAATTTAAATGGGATTTTATTAAATTAGCTGCTTAAGCTAATGTGAAATATATGGTCACCTTACAGATATTACAGGTGCAGTAGCATAAATAGCTACATTTACATGCAAATTAAAATGCCTTAAAGCTGTATCTGAACACTAATGCTAGGACTGTGTATACGTATATGAGTAAGCATTAGTGCAGTCTATTGGGTTATGGACCCTCTTTCTACAGTCTCAATATTGATTAATAGGTTAACTTTTCTGGGTGACTTGGAATTTCACCACATGATACTCATGCTAGGTATAAATATGACAAGTCTGCAGGAGAGCTGCCTGTGAAAGCTTAGAAATTAAAGATGCTCCTACTCCTCTTTGATTACTTAAAAATGGCATTTTCCCACTTCTTTAATATGTGAGTCAGAAGTATATTGCATACAGATAGTTTCTCACTCTCAAAGCCCCTCTGCATACCTGCCTCTCCCCTAGTCCCATCAACCAGGATATAGCCTTTAGGAGCAGAGGATGTGGGATCTCATCCATTTGCTATCTCAGTGAAACATCTTACCATCACTTACTATGTGCAGGTCAGAGGAGAGGCCAATTGCTGTGACTGTTGTCCCACTGGAGATGTTTTTTGAATGAACATAGGAGGCAAAGAAACAAATGGATGAGTAGAAGAAAAGGCTTTTCTATTGAGCATTTCACTGTGTAACTGCATGTAATTTAACCATACATTCACTTCTGCACAACCTTGTGGAATACTGAGTAGCATGAACAGTAGAGTGCAAATTCCACAGTCTATCAATTTATTTTTATTCCATGTCAGCTATATTTCCCAGCTCAGCATTTTCCACAAGTGCCAACTCATTTTATGTGCTTCAATATGCATTACTACCTACAAATGAAGTATAACATTGCAAATATTCTTTTGGTTCTTGGTAAACTTTGAGACAAGACCTGTGGCAGAAATAATGTTGAATGTCGTTAGAAAAAGAGAAAAAAAAACACATGGTTTTGGGTACAAATTTGGCCATATTTTGAATTCCCGCTCATTTTTAACTATGGGGTTTTTTAGAAAAAAATTCTAACACAATGAGGAGTTTAACCTGATCTGGAAAACCTACAAGAAGGACCTCTGTTGGCATTAAACTTGGAAAACCCATTACCTCTGCTGCAATTCCCATTTAGGATTTCATTTCCGCCTTTTGGTCAGTCAGGACTCATTTGATTTTCAGAACTTCTGGTTATGTTACACGGCTAAAAGCACAGAGCAGGTGTACATTTATAGTCCATCGAGAAACTGACCTGATGCTGTGAAATGCAGTTCAAATACTTTTAAAGCCAAGGGTGGGTTTTGATCCTATCTGTGTAATATAAACTGACATGGCAAAAATGTTTACCTCTATCACATCCTGCAGTTATCACGTGGCATCAAAGAGGGAGTGAGCTGCTGTGGTATTTTAATAGTACCTATAACTCATTTGGATTTTCTTCTGTTTAGCTCTGAATTTACTGCATCAAAACAGTAATGATGCTTTTTTTCCTTTCAGTTTACATTGGTCTTACTTTCCTCGTCACATTTTTGTTTGAGAGTCATGGTGTGAAATTCATAGCAGCCAGATGCAAAGGAATCTAGCAATCTTTATACATACTCATCAATAATGCATTTCTCTACATTCTTAAGGGATCGTATTTCCATATGCAGTTGCAATTAATTCAAAGCAACTGTACAGTGGAAAAAACCCAACAAAACCCCCATAACAGACCCTCCTATCCTCAGGGCTCTTGAACAAATAGATACAACCATTACAGATCACAACTTGTGTGTTTTATAGCAGATGATAACGCAGAATTGACAAGTGAGTGAGCACAAATATTATCAACAAAACCACAGGCAAGAAGGTCCCTTCAGTTGTCAAATAAACCTACCCTGAGATGCTGATTTCAGTGTATGTTTAGCTCAGGTTGTGTGTACTAGTGAACAGAAAAGATCTGTTCAGCATTATGTCAACTACACATGACTATTGTAATCAAGAGGAAAAAAAAAACCAACAAAAAAACAGCAACAACTTTCACAGGAAGGATGTAATGGAAGGAAATTAATTAATCCATCTTTTACGTTGATGGCACAGGGAGACTTATTAAATTCAGTGGTAGTAGAATGGACTCCAGTATGTTTTTCACATGTGTGGCTTCATCATGGTCACTGCCTAGCTGCAGATAAGGGTCCACCAAAGGCATAGAGGGAATTTTACTCAAGTGGATACCTGTGTTAATTGAGGAACTCATGTAAAGAAGTGTCTTTGCCCTTACTTTGCCATTGCAAATTCATTTTCAGACAAGTAAGCGTAACACAGTGAAAACCATAAGCACAAAATCAGACTAATAAATCTTTGCTATTATGTGTAATAACTGTTGAATCATTATTGCTGAAATTAGTGGCTTTATATTAGAAGTTTGATATTGCACAGTCTCCCATTTATTTTGACACACACAATTGTACATCCTAAACACTTCAGCCATAGCTACCTGATTGGCTACAGCCATATCAAAAAATACACAGATGATACAGTTGGCTATATTTTAACATGTTTTGTGAGACAATATTATTAATTTTCACCTCATGACCCTGTGTCTGAAAAGGTTTTAATGTGCTTTTTTTCCTGTTTGCACATGCAATGTATCCTGCTGGCAGACAGCAATCCTGCTGCCTTTGAAACACACACCAGCCCAAAAGGCAGAGTTCACTTCCCAAGGTTCTCAAACTTTTTCAGAGTACTTTTTAACAGTCTCACAGGTACCCCCACCTCCTGAGTACACCATTTTAACAGATTCTGGCAACTACTGCAGGGACTTGCGCTGACGAACAGCATTAGGCCTGACAAGCACTGCATATTTTAGAATGAGAGGCCAGCATGGAGGAGCGTGGCTAGTGGTATGTTAAAAGTTCAATGACAGAAACACAAAGTTGGAAGGCTCCACTGTGGATCCACAGAACAATTCAGATCAGGCTCTGAAATGAAGCCAGCAGTAGCGTGTAAACTCTCTCTTAGCCCTGCTCTGCAGCTGTTAGTGAGGACACCTTGCACCCCATGGCCAGCTGCTCTCTAAAGACTCTCACGGGAGATAAAACTGATAAAAAAATTAGGATTGTAAAGACTCCATGGAGTCAAACTAGTTAACAGACCATGATTTCAGGGCAGCATATGACACTGGAAGATTGTGGCAGTAACAATAATAACAACATGAATGCTACCAGGTATTTGTATGGTATTTTGCAATTCACATTGCTGTTTGCATGATCCTTGCTGCTTAGCAGTTATATCAGTATGTTATAAAAAAACATAAAAGGCTCATCATAAAATAGTTAAACCAAAACACTTAGCTCTCTTCACCAAAGTTCAGTCTGAATCTCTTGATTTTATTACCGCAGTAACTTAATGTAGGTTTTCCACTTTTACCAGAGTTTCAGTCTTTGCTCTGCCCAAGGATTCTCTTTGTTAAGTTTTGAATACCATGTGAAAATGAAGAATATAAATATAGCACTGAATGGACTAATTATTTCCAGATAGTGTAGTAACTTGAGAGTGTGTTGTCTAAGAGCACCTTGCTAAATCACATTACCAAATTATTTAGAATTTGAGTTTTTTGTATAATCATATATTGTGCCCTTTCAAATTCCTTTGTTATCACAGCTCAAGCAGTAAAACCTTCTACCTCTAGAGAACAGTCTCCACTAATATACAGGAAATTTAGAAGTACAGTAAATTGTGTTTTGAGAAGACAAAATATCTAAAATTGAAAGGTTACAAGACCATTATTATTTAGGTAGAGTAGGCTCTTATTTAGTAACAGTGAAGAGTCAAATCTGAATGCAAACACAATCTGTAAATTCTTTTTTTTCGTGTAGCATTTCTGCAAGTGTATATTCAATAAAAAGCTATATTTTAAATATGCTTTCTTGCCCTGTTTTAATGTGAACAAATACTGAAACAGTTAGATGTCATAAGATCATGCTGTATTATATAACTACGTGCTATAAACATACATTTCTCTCGACAGAACAGTCATATAAGTAAGAAGAAATATTGCATACCTTCCTCCCTTAGAATATATTCCCTCAAGGCAGAGTAAATCTGATCATAAAATGAAAAACAAGCCTGAAGTGTGCAACTCACACACATACAAACAGAACATACAGTCGCCTCCATGAAGAATGCCTGTTTCTAGCCTTCTGTACATGTTTCTCACATTCTAGTTACGCTACAAGCACTGAAACTATGCTTAAAATACTGTTCTGCAGCACAGCTATAGGCACCAACATACTGCATAAATGGTACTTACTGTTCCAGAAGTCACGGATCATCCTATAGGAAATTTACACCTTCAAAACAGGGATTTGTTACAACTGAGCAGATTGTGGCAAAACACTGCGCCTGGCTTGTCAGAAAAAGTTGTTACTTTCAGTGATCAGCACACATTCACAGAACTTTACATTTATGTATGTGCATGTGTACCTACATACACACACACACACAGAAGGAGTCGCAGCCTGTCTCTCACAACCACATGCTAATTGCTGAATAGGGGGGAAAATCTTGTTAGTATTACACGCAATTGCTTTTCTTGACCACGGCTTTTGCATACATTTTTCGCATAGTACAACCAAGACCGGTGATGCTGCAAAGCATTTCTAAGTCAGACAGGAGTAATTGTTCACATAAGGCACCGAACCCATTTTGGCTTCCCCTGTGAGAGCGCTGCGACTGCAGCAGCAGTGCAGGGTCTCTCTGCTGGCACTCGCTTGCTGCAGTCTTTGTGCATGAGTATACATTATAAACAAATTAGTAACACAATGACATCTGATATACCCAAGAACTAAAGAAAATCATGGAGAATCAATCAGGTCCTACAGCAGGCACATAGATAGGCTGTAAAAACATTTAACAGTAGGCAGATTTTCTCCTGTGCTGTCAAAGTTAAAGGTACTGAAAGGAACCACGCACTAAGGCATTTTTGTTCCTCTGCGATATTGATCCAATGCCAGACGTAGTGAAACACAATGGGCACACAGTCAGCCTTGGTAAATTAGGTAGATTAGAGATCATTTGATGGTATTCTATTGTTGCTATTGTAATCACAGTAATTTTCACTGGTAATGGTGCTTCGTGATGAAGTGCGGTTCTCACAGGATAATTGTGAAAGGTATCGAAAGATTCAGGGTGTAGCATCTGGTTTTAAAAGCTCTTCAGATTCAAATTGGCATTTTACTTTATCTTGAAAATTTATTAGAGATTCAGATCATGCCGGTTTAAATGGAAAGGTGAAAGCAGGGTAATTTCAATCTATGAATTATTCAGATTCAGACTGGTGAAATTGCCATCCATGAACTGATTCTCTGACAGTCTCTTTTGCAGAGCCTCCATTACGCTTGTCATTTTTATTTCTTTATCTACAATCTCTTTCTCAGTTACTGAGCTCGTCCCTTAGGGCTGTGCTTCACAAACCAAGTATTTAAAATTGGCAATAACCTAAATGTGTTGCTGTCTCAAATCGCAGTCTCCACAGGCTGTCTTTTCCAAATCATTAAAAGCCACATTCACGATGGTGTCTGCTAGGCTCTTCGATTAGATGAATTAAATTAAAAAGAAAAAAAAAAAGCCAGCAAAGAGAAGAGACCAGGGTGTCATATCGAAGAAGAGTTATGTTCCTGTAACAGTCCAGCAAAGAAAGTGGTGCTTTGTGCTTGTTCCTTTGTTGTCAGTGTAACCCATTTTAGTTGCATAGCATCACGCAGAAAGAAACAACTGTTAAAGCAGGCTGACTTCATGCCCCGATTTCCAGCAGAAGCAGATAAGGACTGCGTTACAGAAAGACTAATCCACGCAAATGTACAGTCAGAGACCAACCGTAATTAATAGCTTCTTACAGGCAAGAAACCCAGAAGTAGTAGCAGTAGTAGCTGCAGTTGTAGTAATTGTAGTATTAGAAGGAGAAGAGACTGGATACCCGAAAGGGTTTCGTTCTCTCAGACAGCGACTGGATACCCGAAAGGGTTTCATTCTCTCAGACTCCAACTGATACAGATTGCAATCCCAGAGACTCTCCACTTGATGGCTGGTTGTGTCATTGCTAGTCGACTGCTGCCCTGTATCCAGAAGGACTGGGACTGATTTAGGTCAGAGAGTCTGGATTCTTGTTTGAGCTTTGCTCTAACTGATGTAAGAAATTGCGGCAATCTGTATTGCCCACCTATACGAGCCTGGGACGCTGGCACAGCTTCGGCCGTGGAGTGCCCGCAAAAGGCCCCAGTCAGACAGACTGACAAGTACCAGTCGAGACAAGTACCATCTCCTTTGTCCTATTGCTGCAGGTACATTACCGTAGCACAAAAAAAACCCCTCTTTTAGTACGCAAAGTGGGAAACCAGGCGTTCTTCCTCAGAGGCAATTTAGGTACAGAGCTCCGAGCAGTCCCTGTTCAGCTGAAAATGCTGCCAGGCTGAAGCCAACACATCCAGGCTGTGTCTGTTCCTACGCTAGCACCAGGAATATTCCCCTCATATGAAAAAGACAAGAATAAAAAAAAAATCTATGCTGCTTTGTGCCTAGTTCTATGCGTCTGCTTTGCCGCACTGCGACTAGAAAACTGCAGCAGTAAGAGCTCTGGCAGTTGCGATAATGTAGAAAGCAGCAGCTCTGTGACACAGCAGTCAGCTGACTCACAGTGTTATCATTCAATGTCCTCTATAGAATAAGGCCAGTTTCTAAGGTAGTACCAGGAGGATGACCTTGCATACAAAAACTGGGCTAGGAGGAATGGCAAGACGTGTGTACACCTGCAAGTGATTTTGTGGTGATGTATAGCATTATCATCAGGAGCATGACGGTCTTTAATGGTCTCTTTTCCCTTCCTTCTTCCCTCTTTGTAAAACAGAACTTGTCATCTATTGAACATTTTTTCTTCTATCATGAAATAGTCAATATGGTCATGTACAGCTGACAGCAATAGTTACCATTAAGAGCAGTGCTTAGGTTAACTATTTTAAAAATATTGCTTTTAAGTCACGTCTCCACACAACAACCAGGTGGGTTTTTATTAACTTCCCTCTCCCTGTGACTATCAGCATGCTCCAGGGGAAAGAAAGTTATCGTGTTAACACCCCTGAAAGGAAAATCCTAATTGGCAAGAACACATTTCTGAGTTCTCACTGAGGCATGCAACTACCTAGACTAATTTTCATGTTTCTCTCTAGCTCCTGACTAAATTCACTGCGAACAGTTGGTCACTTATGCCTCTGGGAAATCGGAGGGGAGAACTTTAAAGTTACAGCTGGAAAATACGGGAATTTATAAAGTCAACAGGAGTCAAGCTCTACCACCACCCTGGACTTTGTAAGTTCCATGGGGAACATCAGGTACGCTCTTGAAAAACTTCAGCGTCTGCCTGCCTACTTAAATTATACCTAAAAGTTGGTCAGGTCGTCAAAAACTGCCATAAATCAACTTGCCAGTCACTTACTGAAAGAATTTATATTATGTCGCATTATGCTTGGCCTAGGACAGATCAGCTTCCACTCATCTCAGTGGATGTGCTTGGGCCAGAACTAAATTGGCTCTCACAGCTACTACTGTAGACTGTGCATCTCAGTAATACATGTTATAAGTTCGTTGTAAACTACTCAGAAAGTCTTAGCCTGACGTTTAGCAACAGTCAAGTAAGGAGCAAGCAGTATCCATCAAGCTAGTATTTCCTGTGATATTTATACTCATGCATAAGCATTAAAGTGGACATAATACAGAATTCTGTCATTACACAGCAGATTGTACCGAAGCCCAAGCAAACTGTAATAAAGCCATAAAAATAGTAAAAGATGTGCTGTATCTTTAAGGTGCAATTCTCTTGGACAACCCAAAGAGCAGAGCACCCATGCAAAGACTGTAGTCCTTTGCTGTATTGCTTCAGGGGGAGGGATGTCTGATCTCATGTGCAGACGGTTAATGGATGAGTAATATAGCCACAGTCCTGTCTCTTCCTTAATCATTTTTTATTAAATGCCTTGAAGGCCACTATTCCTGCAATCAGCAAAATCAGCACAGACGTCTAGTGGGGAAATGCCTGCACTCTCCTCCTCCACCACGTTACAACCACCCAACCATGCTCCTTGATTACAGGCTGTGCCTCCACAGCCCCATATGCTTGATATTAAAGACTATCTTTTTATTTGCTAGTCTGGGATCTCTGATAGAAGCCTAGGGAAGAAGCATGAAGTCTAGGCAAAGTTCTGGAAGCCAAGGATGCCAGTTTTCCTGCGCTGAAGGATTTGCTGAATGACTAGTGTTGCCTTGACTATGCTAATGAAGGTTCCTCTTCCTCTGGGCTCCTCTCCATGGCCTCACTTTCTGGCTTCAAGAAAAGATGGATGGCTGTTCCTCTAACTGGGGTCTTTCAAGCTTCAGCTCTTCCTAAGCAAAGGATGGTCTGTAGATGGTAGAAGATGTATTTCAGCTGACCGTTACAGCCCTGGGAGAGTAGAGGGCAGGAGGGAGCACTTCTCTTCCCCAGTCACCCGCTCTGTGGAGCCTGCTACAGCTGTAACAATCACAAATCCAAAGTTTCTGCCGCGTTTTTTTCCTGTAATCCCATTGTCACACTGGGGATAGGTAGAGACATTTTATTTCCCCAAAACCCTGCGTCTTGTAACCTTTGCTAAGGAAAGGGTGAGGGAAGCCAGCACTGCCTGGGGGGGTCAATGATGTGTGAGATGCAGGATGGGGCATATCCACTGAGAACAGTTCAGGAGCTGTCTTAAAGCCCACATCAGGGTTTGTTCCAAGATTGGCTTTTCACTTTAGTTTTCTGGTGTTGATGAAGGCTAATGCAATTTCCTGTGATATGTGCAGAGCTCCTTTTCTAGTCATTAACACACACATCTCCCTCATGAACAAGTTCCTAATTTGGTTTTCTTGAAGACTGTTGCAGAAGGTTCAAAGTTGAGTGCTTTGATTAGTCCTTGGCTTTGTATCCATGTATGTGTAGTGTGTTACACTGAATTATATTACATTATGTTTAGGGTAAGAAATCATGCTTGGACAAATTTGGGAAAAGAGATTGAAAGTTTACCTCGTTTACCATTTAAGAATTCTGGGAACAGAACAGATTTAAATTTTGTCTCTTTTCTCCCCTCTTTCTTTTTTACTGAAATGAAAATTGCATCCAAGCCCATAAACTGGATGCCAAGTTTTCACTGAACACAATTAGAAACAGTTTAAATATTAAACTGAAATCTGAAGGGCCAATTACATTTAAGGGTTGCTCTCTCACAGGCACTTCTGATAGAATGCTGTGTTAGAGCTGAATTTTTAAGGCATTGTCAAGTATATCCCACATATGACATTAAATTACAAACTCAAAATGTTTTACAAGTCTTTTTTATAATGTATTCCCCCTTCCTAAACATGTGCAACAGTATGTCCATTCAAATGACGTTATTTTAAAATCTTAGAGCATCACTGCAAATTAATAACACTGCTTTATATTCTGCACTTTTTCTATGTTTCTTATTTTAGTTATAGATTTTAGTCATTGCATATAATTAATTTTTTAAAAATCAAATAATATTTATTTCAAATGGACCTTTTCAGGTGTTTTTTTTTTTTTTGCTCATCAGATTTAAGTAAATCTGATTGTTTTGATTGGAATGATGCTGTAAGCAAGTAACAGTGAATACATTATTCTACAGATTTTTCCTGTCCATTATTAGTTGGCCTGTTTTTTTATTCCTTCCCAATGTACAAACCTGGAGCCTTCAGGTATTTACAATAATGTGCACATACTATATCTTCCCAACAGCTGGTTCTCTCAAGAATTCAGTGAAGTAGCATTCTGACCACCACCCCCTGTTCCCTATATCTTCAATAATCTTCATATCAAGTCAAGTCTGCTGGGAGAAAAACTCCAAAACTCTTACTTTTCTTCAACAGAACCTGACAAGGAACTAACCTTTCTAAAAACCAGAAAATGCTTTCAGAACTAGTCCCTAAAAAACACTTCAAAAATAGCCTTATCAAGTGGGACACAAATTTGAGATACAGAATTACACTTTTACAAGCTGCCCTCAGAAAACTAACAGGGGCTAATTAAAAATATAACTCCTGTCACGGAAGTGAAAGAGAATCCTGTGTGTTTCCCAATCCTGCTTCTGCAAATCCTTCCTGCTGAAACAGCTGAATCAGAACAAATTGCTTGTGTGCGAGCTACTTTGGCCATATGGTGAAAGAAAAAAAAGCTGTGTGCCTCCTCAGCTATGTCGTAAATAGGAACTCCCTCCATGTGGGTTTACACGTTTATAGCTAACATGGAGACTTAAATGTAAAATTAGGAAAACTAAGTGAATTTGTGAGTCTGTCTCTGGAATTTGGGACTTATAAGCCATTAAAAAGATGTAAAAAAACATGTACAGGTATATATATATATATGTCTCAATGCTGATTTCTCCTATGAATAACCTTTTTTCATTCAAGTGATTAAAATGCAAAAAAGATTATGCGAAAAATAGTCTTGAAAAATTGCGATATGCACAAACCACTAACAATAACATGGAAATTTTTTGATCCAAAGTGCAAGATCACTGCACGAGGTCGGTGAATACGATGTGACAGGAACGTCAGTAAAGGACAGGCACAAAAGAGACATCTTGTTGTCTGCGGCACATCATCGGTGTCAGTCACTAATGATCTCCTTGACATGTTGAGTACATAGCTCAGAATGTATCAACATTACTTTTTTTTCCCTCTATCACTATTAATGGAAGTTGGTTTCAACTTTCCGTGATAGAAACCAAGGCTTGTGCAAAGGGGTAGTTGGGTGTCTTGAAGAAGATTACAATTACATGTTTGACCTTATTTGGATGTGGCATTTGATAAGTCTGGGATAATTAATCATGGAATAATCTATGAGATTATCCATTTGGGGCCTCTGTTTTTTCAGCTTTTGTTTGTGCTTTGCTTGGTATTTCTGTTTGCTGAGAAAGACTGCAGTAGTGCCAGAGATGAATGAGGAAACAATCCTGGAGAGAAATAAAAAGTGAAAAATATGGAGTAAAGTAGGGGAACCTCTAAAAAAGGACAAAACTGAGTGCACTAAACATGTGGGCCAAATGCAGCAGCCTGCAGATAAAGCTGTCAATCTGCCACAGCCCACCCAGAAACCTGAAATTCTCTGCAAACTTTCAGAAACCTAACCCTCTAATAAAAAAAATTCACACCTATATCCAGAACACCAAGCTGTGTTTACATGGCTGTGTATTTTTTTGTATTTGATATGCAATGATTTCACTTAAAATTGTTATGCTCCTAATAGAAGCAGTTTTAATAATCACTGTGGCTTGCAATTGGAAAATAAATCAATTTGTTCATTTAAACTATTAAAATATACACAGCTAAAAATAAAAATTGGAATTAAAAATTACAAATAGAAACAAACATGCGGGGAAGTGCTAAAATGAATGCAATCAATTCCAGATTTAAAACAGCTTCCCCACACTCACCACTCCCCCTTTCCACTACTGGGTGGTCACAGACTCATAGCTGTTACTAGTGGTTTTCCTTAGAGTCATTCCAGACTTCTATTTTCACTCATTTAAAAATGGGAAGAAACAGAGGTATTGACTTAATTTTCTACATGCTCTGCACTAAGTTTCAAAATTAAGGAAGCAGGCTCCTGAAATGGAAGTGGAGTGTTCCTAATCAGTGGAGCAGTGGGAGTCTGGAGGACGTTTACAGTACAGAGAACTTGGGCTAAAAAAAAAAATCAACCAACAAAAGTTATTATCCCTCAGGATGGATCTTACTAGGTTTATAAAGTACAGTCTCTGGCGTACAGGCTGTGATGTGCAAAGGCTGAACTCCCAGGCATTAGCAAGTGATGCAGCCCATTAGCAGCTGAGTGATAGAACAAAACATTTGATGCCAAGCACCTAGTACTGGCTCTGTATAAATTTCTGGGGCTTTACTTGGTACTTGCACTAGTCAGGCTCCATGGGAGAAGATGGATGTTAGATGTGCTTTTGGTGCATGTCTTCCAGGTCCGGGTAATCCAAAAGGAAGCCACTGTGTGTGCCGCAAAGGGGCTCTGTGGTGTGAACATCAGCAGAAATGGAAACAACTGAAAGACATGCTTCAAAATTACCCTCTTGATCAAAGCTGAAGTGGTAGTAGAGCTAGTAGAGACTCTCTTCCTGTCTTATGGTCAATCATAAAACTGGACTATTTCAATTAAACAGACACTGGGGGTCTGCCATTCTGACCTCTACTCCCATGCCAACCCCCATCTGCTGTGTGTCCTCAGTCAGGCCCTGTGTGACACAAAACTGCTTAATATTTTATCTAATACTTAAAAGAATATCAGAATCTGGGGTTTTGTGTAAAATTAAAAAAAGAAATGGTAAATAATATTATGTGGGCTGGTGTAACATAATTAAATAAAAAATTAACACAGTTATTTAGGAGGTTTTTTTCTGTTCCTATTCAATTATTTTAAAAGCACTTAAAAAGATATTGCATTTCTTCTCATTTTAACTTGCATATTTCTTACTGTTCCCTACCTCATAGCACAACTCTGATGGCCACTTATCATCTCCTGTTCTGAGGCACAAGTGTTACTTGGTCTGACCTCTCTCCTACCTAGAGAGGCAAGAGCTCAGCTTTTTGTCCCACCCATCCAGATGCATTGATTTGGCAAGTCCCAGCTTGAAGTTCTCCTACATCTATGCAGTACAAAGTTCAGGGTCTGAATACCCAGCCTTTTAGAGCATTAAAAGAAGCACTTAGCTGTGAGGTAGCAAGGAGCTAATCCACATCTCCTCCGAGGAAAAGACCAAAGGGTCAAAAGGAAATGTCCTGAGAGCCTGGCTTGCCTGCAGGAAAACCTGTTAAAGCCTCCTGCACAATCCTCCTCCCTGGACACAGGACTGCCCATACCCTTGATGTCAGCTTAGCTTTCCTAAAACTAAAACACATACTTTTAATGAGCCTTAGCAAGCTTTCTCTGCAAGTAATCTTTCTGACATTCTAGAATAAGTAGGGCAATAAATCACAGTTGTAATGCACGTTTCATGTTTGGTCTGCTGGGATCTGTGAAGCTGTGGCAATGCAGCCACTTAGTTAGAATTAACCAAATCATCAATCCATTCACTAGCTTAATGGAAACGATTTTACATGCAGATTTGTTACTTGTTTTACTATTGAACTGCAAGAATACTTGCACTTGTGTACAGCTTTTATACTACATACAGCTCTTCTGAAGCTGCGAAGTTACTTGTAGAATAAGGTGTTATTACTCAGTATCAAAAAGATTGTTAAAACTGGTTTCGATATAGCTGCTAAAGGAGACCACCGTGATTTAGTTTTTCAATTGCCTATGCTTAAGAGAAGATGGCTCCTCTATATGGGAATAACCACCTCTCTTGTGCAAGTGCACCTGTAGGTAGCATCTAGAAGACCACCCTCCATACATGTGCTTGGATTTTGGTAGGCCCATCCCATGCACTGTTCTCGGGTAACACACATGGGCACATGCACAAACAAGTTCAGACTTCAGAGCATGGAACACTGGAGGCTCCTGTGCAGATAAAGACCATACACCCAATGACCTCCATATCATCCTTCATCTAGGAAATTTCCACCTTTTTCGTAGGTGTAAACCATGTTACGTTTCACGCTAAGACACAAATGCAGGCAGGCAAACTCACCACTATCCACGTACGACAAGCAAATTGCTGATTGCTAGGTCTAGAGGCATGTATCTGTGGAAATACCATCCTAAACCTACCCAGTTTCTCACGCTTTGTTTTTCATCAGCTTCTGCGGTCCAGAAACAGGAAACTGTGCCTGATGGACTCTCACCCACTCAGAGGAACTCTAACGCAATTACATTAAGCACACACAGCAAGCACACATCACTTAGCAGACGGGCACTTAAATCCACAGCTCATTCACCAGCCATGTGAAAGTGCTTCACAGTCACTCACAGGTTACAGACTTCTTTGCTTTACATTTCCAGTTTTGCTCTGTTTAATAATTCTGCAGTTTTATATAGTGCCTGAAAATTGCTAATTTCTCCTTCTATCTGCAAATGAAATATAGCCTGATCAAAAAGAAAACAGAATTTAAACTGTTCTGTTTTGAAACTTAAAAAGAAGAATAGTGGTTATACTTCCCATTGAATTAACATGGCCAGGATGTGATGTGATGCATTTCCTTTGCTCTGCAGTCTGAGGATGGGAATCGTGTTTCTGTATGTCTTTGACACAACACAAAATGCAGTGTATCTCTGATCTTATCTCTCAACCTATGAAGTGCTGTTATGCTAAACAACAATGTAATGAATGATTTTTTTTAAAAAATTAGCAAAGGAAGTTCAACCAGTTCTTCTAGTTGAGATATTAGACGCAATTAACATGTGCCTGAAATTTATCCCCTTGTTCCCTTCTGGAGTAGTTTAAAAACTGAATTAAATGGCTTCAAAAGTAAGAGAAACTTCAAGTTAAGCATATGCTTAAAATCATCTTAACACACTTTTCTCTAAAGAGGTTCCTCTGATCTCTGTTAACCATCTTCTGAAAGTTCATTAATGTTTCTCCGTTTTAATACTCATACACCATATGATCTTGTTTCTGCTGTCAGTGGGCTAATTCCCCAATGGCTGGAACATGACAGTCAGTACTGCAGCCTCAGTCCTGTGTGACATCCACATAGACCAATGGTCTGGGAGAGGCAGGGCTTATACAAGATTTTGAGCATTTGAAGTTTAAATGTTTTTTTATTTCTTTTCCAGCTTGATCTTCCTAGTTCCATGGGCCGTGAGCAAGTGTTGGGTTGCTGAGTTGCTGCATGGTTATTATTTATTTGGTAGTAAGTTTAAGCAATTGAATGTGTTGAACTAGAGACCAAAATTCTAAGTTTGAAATACAGTGTGCATCTGTGACAGTATAAACAAAGTTGTGTATATTTACCATACAATGGAATTAGTCATAATGCATATAGAAAACATGATACCAATGCTCCTGAAAGGTACTACGAAATCAATCAGTGTAAAGTAAGCAACTCCAGTACTTAAGACTCTTTTCTTACTGTGAGATACTGTTTTTCCTAATTTTATTGCTGCAATACTTAAAACTGCTTAGGCTGAAATGTTTCATGGCACACATCTAACTCAGGCTGGCATTTTACTGAGAATGTGTGGTTAAATCCATTTTGAATTGTGTGTGACCAAGGAAGAATACCTCTTGTCCACCTTAGGAGCACAACCACATTTTACCAGCAGCTATCTTGGGAACCTGCTTTGTTGAAGCCTGGACTGGAAATCTGAGAACCCAAAGAACTGCATCACTGTGCAAACTTGACATAATATGACCAAGTTATGAATTTCTGAAATATCAAAGTTCACATGTGTTTGTGGTTTAAGGTCTGGTATTCAGTGTCTTGGAAAATTAGGAGCTGCCCACCAGGCTCTGCTTGTTCCATCTCCAGAGTGACTGATGGTGTGTTTCATCCTCTTGCAGCTTTGGGTATGTGGCTGGGCAGTGCACATGTCATTCCAAGGAAGTATGATTTAGCCCAAGGCTATAGCATTTCCCTGTACATGCACTTTTTGATCATTGAAGACTGTCATCCTACTTGACAAGAGAAAATCAATTCTCTTATACATTAAAAATGGTGTTTTAAGTAAATACATGCAAAAAGTGTTTTTACAGAATGCCATGCTTAAGGTTAAAATAAAAGAAATGCATTACTAATTTATCCTACAGACTGTAGGGCCAACATTTTAAATTATGTTTTAAATAGTCTTGCTCTCTCCACATACTTTCACTGTATGGAACTTTGGATATAATAATTACTTCTCAATTTGCTCATAGTTGTTTTATAACCATTTAATCTTTTGGTAATCCCATTCTTAGCTTAGCTCTTTTACAGCTGTTTTCCCTATTTGCTGTTTATTTTAACTAGGTAAAAGTCTAATCCCCTCTTTGCCTTTGATCTGACAAATTAAAGAAGCCAACCTTTTTTAGCCTACATACATACATTAGATTTCTCTGCTCCCTTGGAGAGAGACTATTCTCCAACCTATACTAATCTGAATTCATCTTTCCTGAAAAATGGATGACTGAAAAATAATGATCCTGAAAAATGTCCCAGGTTTCTCACTAGTATCTTACCAGGGCCTTGTATAACAGTATTAAGGTTTTCCACAATCTCTGTTGAAAAAGCCTAAATTGATCTTCGAATCATTATGATTTATGAAATTATTAAATGTATGCCTCTCTGTGGCTGCTGCATCTTGATATATGATAACCTTGCTGTGACAGGCTTGTATGTCCAGAATGCTCCACTACCTTTGTCATTAATAATCGCAACACACTTATTCCACAGTAACAATGATTGCTGGTAACCTCTACCAGCTTGGACTTCCACTTTGTACTTCTACAGCCCATTTCTCCTGCTCCATTCATACAGTAATCCAGTTGTCCTTGTAAGTTATCCCAATCCTGCTCTCTATTAGCAGTGCCTCTTTGTGTTATGAGCAGATTTCCTTAATGTACTTCTGAACCATTAATGAAAATACTAAATGAAAACGTCAGGATCAATCTTTGTCAACTTCATGATGAGCCTCCCTCCAGCCCATACCTTCCCTTTTCAGCAGCCCCCAGAGCTGATCTCCCTGCCTCCATGCCTCATCAACCTCACAAACAAAATTTCCCCATCTTTTCCTGTTTAAGTAATTATTCCCTGGGTAGCACTGTATCAAATACTTAACTGACCTCTAAATACTTCTTTTTGTTTTTCTAGAGAATTTTTTGTTTTACCTAATGCAGCCTTTGAGTTACTCAGCCATAATACACTTTTTGTAAAGCCAAGAGAATGTGTTTGTCCCATCTACCATTTGTGCATTATACTGCCTGAAATGTTGAGGATCAAAGACATTTCTTTTTACCACTTCAACCTAATTTTTTTCTGAAAACTGTTACTACTAGTAGCACCAAAGGTACCAATGGTGTCATCTGTCCCTTCTGTATCTCATGGGTTTAGACCTGTAATCAGCAAAACTGAAGGTCATTTCCTGGCTCCAATGGCTCATCTTGTCTTTCCCTGACTGAGCCTATATCCAGCAGACGACTTTTGGTGACAATATGAAATCTCAAGTCTGGAGCAGAAACAGAAGGGTCCCTGCTGTGGGATACCTGTGAGGTTTGTTATAGTTTATAGACCAGTGAGAGCCAGGTTTTCTCTTACATGCTACCATGGGCAACAAATGGTGCTGCAGAATCCAGGAGGAACGGGTGCTCTCAAACAGGTTTGCAGTGAGTGGAAAGTGAACTTCCCCCATCCTTCCCCCCAGCTCTCATTTCCCTTAGCTGAGGCTAATGCTTAAATTCATGCTCACTTGCTGCAGAGGCAGGGTCTGAGATCGGTAACATTCTTTTTAAGACTTGAAATTGAGGTGTCTCTTAATAAATTTAGGAAGTAAAAAAGCATTTCTTATCCCTCCTCATGAATCTCTCCCCTAAGCCAAGTGACAGAAGACTACTTCTCAAAACTAAAATGCTGTACTTCAATGAAACAGTCCTTAATAGAAAATAAAAAAATAGTCTGTTATGTTTGCCTGCTCTGAAGTCTGCCAGAGCATGTATTTAGTAGCGTATTCTGAGGCAGCAATAATCACTACTTGGGTGTTTAAAGTGCCCTTATTAAAATAATGGTGCCCTTAGTCATTAAAAAGCAAAATGAATACAATACCATCCGAGGTTCTAAATAGGAAAATTTAAACAAAGCCCTCAGATTAACTTGAGAAGTCATCTCAGGAGTGGGGCACTCCTTCCACAACTGGTACTGCAGGGATAAATGTTCGGCCCTGCTACAGTAAAGTCCTGTAAATTATCAACTGCTGAACTCCCAGGGCCAAAACACCTCTCTGTACCTACAGTGAAACAGCAAAACCCAAAAGTTTCATGGCACAGGAAAGCCAGGTAAGTTCAAGGTTGCTGCTGTTGCTGCTACAATAACATTTGGGCTTTGAGGACTGACTGTACAACATTGGGTGTCATACCATGCTCTTCATTTCAGAAGATTAAAAAAAAAAAAAACTACTCCCTAGAGAACACATAAAATTAGGCAATATTATGAAGTAGTGCCTCACATTAGAAAGTTGTCCACATTCAGTTAGTAAAAGGATAGACACAAAGGGGATGATGAGCACATCAGTACCTGGTGGTTTATTATACCCATAGAACTGTCATAGTGAGGCCGAGAGCAGCCCTTCTCTCCAGCCTTGCACCCATTTTAGCTGTGCATTCACCTGTGTTTCTAAAGAAAACTGTATGAACACTGCACTTCCTAAAACTAAATCTTCCTTCAGTGGATTACTATTTACTGAGTCTTCAGATGGATGAAGTCAAAATTAGTAATATAATAAGCAAGTAGAAGACTGATATGGAAAGACCTGTGATAGCACCTGAACCTCAGCATTTGCTTGGCCAAACAGCCAAGAGTTTCTTGCTCTTCTTGCTGCAGGAGAAAAACCAGAAATGTGAAAATGTGAGCCAAATGTGAGATGTGTGCCTCGGTCAGCAAACAGATATCATGAGAACTGGGAGACTCCAGCATCTTGTCCCAGCTTCCAGAGAAGACAGGATCTCCAGTGAGGATCAGCCTGGCTAGGAGTCGTAGTGCTCCTGCGCTTTTGCAGTTGGTTTCCCTTTGGTGCATGGCCCGTGGGAACCTTTGATGCCCTGAGCTTCTCTGCAGGGTATGTCACTCCACAGACCAAACTGAGCAGAGAACAGCAGCATTTGGTTTAACATCCTCCTGTCTCAGCACTGGCGTGCTCCTATGCTTTTCTTCTTCGATTTAGTCAGCAATAAAATACTGAAATCAGATGGCTGGGCACCAGACATAGAGCCAGAGATAAAGAAAGCATGTTGTGGTCCTTGTGGCTGTTAAAGAGCAGGTTTTCACTCTTAGACAAGAGTGAAGAAAAAGAATATTTGGGCTTTTCCCTCCAGCCTTTCAGACTGGAGGAAAAATCAGCAGGACTAAACCCATTTCCCCCCTTTGTAATGAATTTAAGAGGATAATTGGCTGCAAAAGGCACCTTGTTCAGAGACCCAGGGGCAGAGCCATACAGAATGGTCAGCCAGGCATCAGTGGGTTACTGTGGCCTCAGTACACACATGCACAGCAAATGAAATGGACCTATTAAAAACAACTATTGTCACTAACACATGGCTACTGAAAGTCTAGAAGTTTCTGCTATTCTGCAGGTCCTTGTTTAGAAAGGATCTGCAGAATAAATGCCCTTGAAAAAAAGCTGTGAAAAGAGGTGGACCAGAAGGGTGAGGGTTGCTCTTGGGGACATGTTCACCCTTGCTCACCAGTGGTCCCAGAGCAACACTCGGCCTCACTTCACAGGCTTTCTGAGCAGCACCAGTGCTGCTGGCACCCAGCCACGGGCAGACCACCCAGGAGTCAAGCCCCACACTAGTGAGGTGAGGCCAAATGCACCCCATCCCCACTCAGCAGTACAGACAGTGAGTGAATTCAGTATGACGTGTGTGACATCACAACAGTTAGACACACATACATGCGTCCGCATATTCTGCTTTAGACTGGAAGTAGCAAGTGTAAGCAAGCATGAGCAGTCAACTATTCAAATATTCAATTCCTGAAATTTAAGTACAGACTTGACAAGTAAATCAGGTAAGGCAGTAACTTTACCTTCCAACAACTAAAGCTCCTTAAGCTGGAAGCTTAAAAATTGCTATTATGGCCTTGTTTTCCTGACTGTACATTCAGATATTTTTATACTGTACTATTAAATCTGGATAATTCTGTCTCCAACTCCAGTGACAAAGTAACAGATGTAGATAGCCTTACCTGGAGAAGTCTTCCCATCTACAACAATGTGATGAGCAATAAGAAGGAGGATGAACACCAGAGCCTTCAAAGACAGGACAGTGGAGAAAAAAGGTCAGTTCGTGCAAAATCTTGGCATGCATCTAGTCATTATTTATACCAAATTACAAAATGCTTTAAAACCTTCTTAGTTCCTCAATCTACAAACAACTGCTAATATGCTGTTTCAGGAAAGACCTTATTTTCAGTGTTTTATACAGCAATGCAAATACAGTACTAGGATTAAGTATCAGAGCAATAAAAATGTGTTATGAGGTGAAAATGTAATGCAGAACAAAAATTCAGAGGGAATTCCAATCCACCTCAAAACAATGCATGCAGAGAAGGGGGCTAGTCTGAACAGTGAAATTATTCCCTGCAATTATTTATTCAGGTCCGTTAAATTCATATATTTAACAGTTTCCAATTACTATGCATGTATATAGTGCTCTGTGCCAATGATAAGACACTGCTGATCATGTATTTTAAAACCACCATGAGGATCAAAATCTGAAATTCTCTTCTTTCTGTTTGTCCTTTTTTTTCCTATAAACTCGTTTACATGTGCAACTTCATTACTTTCGAGAACACCTGATTCACACACATTGACATGTGCTCTTTAGGTGTGCTCTTTACCATTAAAACTCCTTTTGTTGGGAGCAGATTTGAAGATAAGTGTAAGCAAAATATATATAAACATGTACACTATTAAGGAATTATTTATCACTCTTTATCTAATACAAAATGGTCTTGATGTAAGTGAAAGTAAAAAGCAATGAAAAGGATACAACCAAGACTATCACACAGTACAGAAACTGGAAAAGACTCATTAGTAAGGACCATATACATTAAATAAGGACTTTAATTTTGTACCAAAATGTAGAAAGTTTTGGAGGTTATATGGTTTATTTAGTTGGTCTACTGTTGTATGTGTACATATATATATATATCCCAGTGTCCATAGTGTGAGCCATAAAACTAAGAAGATAATTTATTAATTATTTTTAATGACTAATATTTAAAATTCAGTTTATACAGATTATCTTTGAGTATTTGGAAAGGCTGACAGTGAATTTACCATATGACCTGATAGAACTAAACAGGCAAAAATGAGCCCTCATCAATGATGGATCAGTTTAAAAAAAAAAAAAAAGTATATATATATATATATATATACACTTGACAAAAAAATTGCTTTTTGCTGTAGATTAGATACCCAGAGACCACACTACTTAAAAGTTTCTAAGTTCCTAGAAAAATGAATGGGTAAAATGAAAACAAAATGGTTTCTCTGGAAGACGTTGCCATTTTCTTCCTAAGTGGCACTAACTAAATAACAAAAAAGCCACACACACACAAATGAAATGTAAATTCAACAACTGGGACAGTTTACCAATCACTTCTGTAGCCCCGAAGCGCAATAAAAGGAAATAAATATACTTCATGGTTGGTAACCTATTAACTGACACCAACTGTTGCAGCTGTGAATAAAACAAATGCATGATAAGATTATCATGCACCTGGCCATCTGTAAATTGCTGCTTACCATAAGAATCACATGCTTTCTACTAGTCACTGTGATAAATGCAGAGTAACTGTTGTTAGTGGGGTGGGTTTTTTTTCCTTTCGTAAATAATAGAGGAAATAATAAGGAAAAAATTGTACGCAGTGGATTTGTTTTTCTAGTTTGTGCAGTGTCCTGTTGTTTTCCTGCTTTTAAAAAGAGGAAGAACAAGTCAAATAAATGAGACTGTATCTCACCAGTGCAGACAGAATAAGTCATATAAGTGTTTGTTTCAGATGGGGAAAGAGAAAACACTCTGTAGTGAAACTGCCTTCAGGACTGCAAAGGCCTTGCAAGACTTCCTATGGTTTTGAACAAAAATACAATGTAGGTTAACTTACCAACAGCTGTAACAGTCACTTTTTTCCCCTTGAGGAAGTCACCGGCAGCTCCTGAGTAACAGATGATGATGATGATTATCCCTTATTTTTTGGCTAGAAAAACCACACAAGAAGAGGAGGTTCATTGCATGTGTGGTGTTCAGACACTGCCTTATCTGCTCTTGAGTGGGTGTCAAAACGCTGGGAAGCAGAAGGTGGCTGTGAAGAGCAGCATGGGGCTCTCACAGAGACCAAGGTTTGCAAAACGTCTGGCACCCCCTTCAAAAAAGCAGCAGCTGACCCCTCCCAGCTGCTCTTCCTCTTCCCACATCACTGCTGGGGTTGACATCTCGTCAGGAAGGGCAGCTGAGCACCCTGTGGGACAGGAAACCTGTTAGGGCCCAGGGAGAACACCCAAGGCTGGAAAACACCCAGCAAGCACCCACTCCTCCGCAGCAAAGCAGTGCCGTGAGCTGATGGGGTGACTGGCCACTATTCTTGGGGCAGGACAATTGGGTACCACATCCCAAAGCAGTAGAATGTTTTCGGGCTTTATCATGGAAAAATGCTGCTTGAGTATTGTCTTGAAGGATCACCAGCCCTGGGTAGACTTGCCAAATGTACAACCAGACCAGGTACTCATGAGTTAATTTAAAGAATCAAAAGTCAGAATGATAAATAAGGGGCACCCTGAATACAGGGTGTGGATTTTTTTACTCCAGCTATATACTATCCTATACTGTATTAACTAAACCTTAAAAAATTGCTCAACCATACTGATTAAAATGTACTTGTGCTATAATTTGTCTTGGTTTCAAATGACAGTATCAGCTATACAAGTCTCTCATTTAAGTAATGGCATATCACAGCAGCCAGCATGAATATTACAGCCCTCATTAAACAACAGATTCCACTGCTCCTGTCAGTGTCTGCTTAATATACTGCTCTTGCCCTGTGTTCCAAAGGAAGAATTACAGGGGGAAAAAAAAAGGCAGTCAAATATCTGAGTTGAAGTCTTACAGTGACTATAAGATAGTTGGGTGTCAGACATCTTTCACAGCTGGATTTGCTTAGAAATCTGTGAACAATCCAAAGAGTAGTCTGACACCGCTTCTGCTGCCCTAGTTGCAGTAATTTTGGCATTGCATGTGGAGCTTTTCTGAGAAGCAGCTTCAAGCCTGTTTAACACCAGGATGTACTGCAGCATGCATTTTGAAACCTCAGTTACTGAATATAGTTATGAAGCCTATAAGATTACAAAATACATCAGCATATATCTATGTAAAAACAGCAGAAATTCTTCCATTTATAGCAATAAAGATGATAATACATTTCTAGGATAAGAAAATAGAAAACCAAAAATAGATTACTTGAGAAAGTTTAAATGATGGATGATTTTTATCTTCATCAGTAGGTGGCCAATTTATCTGCTTACTTACTTGCTCCATGTGATTCTGAAGATGAAATCAATAAAGCACCCATAGGTAAATTTTTGCAAGGCTGGATGGAATGCGAGCTATGCACAGAGTGAAAGCTGTTTAAATTTCCTTTATGTGACTAAAAACAAATTAGTGCAGAAGTTATATTAGAGGCTGAGAGCAGGGAAGCAGAAAGTTCAAGACACAAGAATCTGTGGGCTGGGAAACCTATGCAAAGAAGCTGAAAGCCTGCTGGTGCTTGCTTGGTGGAGCCTTCCCCCAGGATGGAACAGGGAGCAGAGTTGTGCACAGGGAAGCTACAGGACAAGAGACAAGCAGGACATACCTGCACCACAGCCCGTTCCATGCTGCTGTGTAAATACCTCAGGGAACTGAAGGCACCCTTGAATCACTGCTGATGGGTTGCATAAAACAAAGGTGAGAACCGAAAAGCCACTATTGTTTCTGGTGCCTGAGACAGCTCATTTACAGCTAGCTCCGGTATTTTTACACCACACCACAGTCTGCAGTGTATATCTATCCTAATAAACAAGTGTCTCCACTTGCTATCGGATATTTCTATAGGAACATGATATACTTCTGTCTTTTCTAGCTCTGTAGGCTAAATGTTGGTGGGTTTTCCCCAGTGGTCTCACTATTTGTTTCTGACAATTAATTTTTTTTCACCTCTATTTTATATACAGGCAGACAAGGTCATACACAGAAGTATTCAGTACTGTGCTTGTGCATATGCATGTGCTCATATCAGCAACGCACTGAGGTGCCTCAGAGCTTGTTCCTTGACAGTCGCACACCTCCGGAATGTTACTTAACGCACCAGGTACAAGATACACAAGATACAGTTTTGTATCCTGGTTACTTCCACACCATGTGAAACATCTACGCTGTTTCCACAGGGGTGACAGCCTGAGGAAAATCCGAAGATCTGCACTGAAACAAAGGAAGTGCCTCAACCCCCACACCTGCACCTCACTGGGGCACTCACGGGCAGCTGCTGGTTATTCCAACCCTGAGCTTTGAACACTTGGTGTGTGGGTATGTTGCAGCAACCACCCACCTTACCTTACCAGCAGCTTACCTTCCACCTTGCAGTCTTCATGAAGACCAGTCACCAGGACGAGAACCTGAAAGAGTAGATCGCAAGCTCACAGTGAAAGCAGGTGCAATGAAATTTAAGCAATGTTAGTCTAAATGCTGACTTTCTGTATTATCTGGGAGATATTTAGGTTGTAAGGCCATTTTAAAGCATCTTACTTGGTATCTAATTGTGTAACTTTATTAATAGTTCTGAGCAGATTACTAATTTTTGAAAGTCGCACCAGTCAGGCATTAAAATAATTTATTTCTTTTTAATGAAATGAGAGTAAGAGAGACTATTTGAAGGTGCAGTCTTCTGTGAATACTGATATTTTCTATCAACAAGATCTACACCTCAAATTTCAAAGGCAGTCCCAAAAAAAACAACAACAACAACAACAACAAACTAAGGGCTGTTTAGTAGGTTATCTTTCTATGGAAGAGCTTTGATTAGCAGGAGTGCAATATTTTTCACATTTTTCAACTACAATACTTATAATCCACAAAATTACTATACACTTAGCATACTCTTATACAATATTAGGTATAGCAGTAGTTTTATAAAACAAAATTCAACAGTTCAGGGGAGTTTTTCCTAACTCATTTCTGATACAAAGTTAAGACACTGGACTACCTGTTACTGGTGGAAACACAGGAGATAATGATTACAATTTTGGAATTTGACAGTTCTTGTACTATGAGAAAGTGTATAATATTATAGCTTCCCGAGGTTCTATATGGACAATCTGCTTCTGATAGAAATTAATCAAAACTTAAATACAGACTCTATAAGGCAATGCAAATTCAGACATCCTGCCTCACTTGAGCACACCTGCACATTGAGACTACTCATATATACAGTTCTTGAGCATGACAGCTAGATCAGAATTACATAAGGTTGTGCAGAACTCCTCCACATTTTTCTGACATTCTGTTCAAAAAGGTATAATTCTTGGAGAAAACAAGCTTTCAAAAATATATTTGGGTTTCTTTCAGTGAATATTAATGTTTCATATCAAACCTGTAAATTTATTCTGCACAAGCAGCATAAGCAAGGTAGATGACAGAGATTATAGAACAGACCCTGGCAAGTACAGAGTGGTATCATTTGAGCAATCCATTTGGAAAAGATTTTTTTAAAAAATAATCTACTTACTAGTTGTCACACCACCACCATCATTAAGAACAATTATATGGAAGGAAACCAGGATGAAAGCCAGACTTCTATTTGTCCTGAGCACAAAAGGGAAAAAAAAAAAAAAGAAAATTACTTTTTCTCCCATTCATTTTAGATTTAAATGTATTTTGCCTCTTCCCACCAAAACCTGCTGTAGCTTTTTTGATCTGTGCATCAGAAACACCAAATCAGAAAAATTAAGTAAAATTTGTTAGACAGGAATTAATCCCCTAATTTCTCAAGGCTATGGGGCTGAATGAAGGGGATGAATTTTTGAGTAAAAAGGCAATTTTATGATAAAAAATACTAAATACTGTATAAGGTTGAAATACCAGAAAATGATAGACCACTCTTTGTCTACCTATGCCAGAACCATCTTAGAGTACATAGATAAATCCAAATGCCTGCAGGTTGCCAAAGGAATTTTCTCTACTTAGAGTTGGATCCTGTGCATAATCACTTGTTAATAACCCAGAGTTTGCAAAAAAAAAAAAAAAAAAAAAAAAAGGTAATACATCACAAGTCTAACAAGAGACCTGTCTCTGAAAAAGCTCTGTTTCTCAAGTAAAGCTCTGCTGATCCCTGGCATTTTGTGGGAATGCTCTACTCCTTTCAGTTGGTATTGGACAAAAGTATTAAAAGTATATTTTACACTTTTGTGGGGCAAAAGAGATAATTATTTCCTTCCAAGAAAATTCATAATTACTGCACATTTCCTCTGTTTCATACTTCACTTTATTCTCTGGCCAATATACCCCTCATCTTGCTGGATTGTATTTCAGAGATTTCTTTCCTTCCCTGTGTAGCAATATCACTTTGCTCTGTGAGTTCAATGGTAATAGAAAAGCTGCTTCCTGAAGTGAGAGGAGAGGTGCAGGCGTGCTAGGGATGGGGATGACATGCATTCCCCGGAACTTCTGGACTGCATATGGAGCTAAATGGCCCTTATTGTTTTCTTCAGCATGGCCAACTGTTATTAAATGTCTCCAGCAACGTGACACTACTGTAAGTGCAATTATCCCATGGGAGTAGGATTTATCCCCTGATCTATATGTGACCAGAGAACACAAGATGATTTCTGTGCAGCACTTGATCTGTGGTTTAGCCAGAGATTACAGTGTGTAATTTGTCCGTATTGATCATATCCACACAGATTTTAACTACAGCCTAATTTGTGATGTATCTGACTCCCATGATTTGGCTGGTGTTGCACAATATTTCAGAGACTATTAAGAAAAGCTCAATTATGGAAACCAATTGATTATGTGAAAAAAACAAATTTGGAAAAGACAAAAAAAGACCAAAACCAAAATAAAATTGAGAGTTTCTAGTCTTTATGACTGCAAGGAAAAGGTAGATAATGTAATCTGGGTACAGATTGAACTTTGGGCAGAAAATAAATTAAATTACTTTCTTAGTTCTAAAGTAATCTTTAAAATAAGACGTGATGTCAAGAATTTAAGAGGGAGATAATTTCTGAATTTCAAGGTATCCACTAGCATTACTAGCATGTTTTCTCCACTCCACACTTTCTCAGAGACTACAGGAGGATTTTCAGAATCTGCTGTAGACTTTCAAGAAAAACTTCTCCAGTCAGTGGGGAAAGATGACAGTTTTAAAAGTGTGTCCTTGGTTTGAAGAGCCTTCCACCTCCAGGGGACAACAGACATCACAAAAACTCACCAAACCAAAAGAAACCTTCAGCAAACAAAAAATGAAAACACAAGTCTCCCACCCACAAAGTTGCCAGTCTGAAACCTTCATTCTAATTCCTCCAGGAACCCTTCAAAATTAAGTTTAGGGACAAAGGAGTGGGAAACTCTAACATTTCAAACTGAATTTACTTGTTTTAAAGCAGTTTTATGCATACGCTGCCATGAACGATGCAGCAGAAGACAGAAATATCATTATAGCCTCCAGGGACGGCATGGGTGTTAAGAATTCAGCATGAAGTCCCATAGGACTGGATCCCCTCTGCCTGATGGCCTGGCCTGACCCACAGATTTGCAACAGGCTTGCCATGGTCATACTGTTAGTGAGGAGAGCTAGCCAGGACCTGCCATGAACAGACTCCATGACACAAAATTAGTTATAGGTTTCTCAGTTTTTAAGGGAAAACTGAACTTCATCATCCAGTGACAGTACAAGATCAAAGGAGAACCATGGCATAGCTCATCAAAGAGCTGAGATGGCTCTTCACAGAAAGAGAGATCACGATTTTTCTCTCCTTGGCCTCAATACTGATGGTTGTCAAAGACCAGATCAGAGCAGCGGACATCCTGGCACAAGCAAAGCAAGCAGAGGCCGACAGCTATTTGCTGATCAAGCAGCCTCCTGTAGTTACTGCTGGCTGATCACATCAGTGTTGTTCTCAGAGATCTTCAGGAGATTTTCAGAAACTTTAGAGCAGTAGACAAGCTTGGGTAGGCAATCAGAAACTTCTCAGATTTTCATGTCCAGAAACAACTCAGCCTTCTAGTAAATTAGTATCTCCTGTCTCCAGACAGCATTCTGCATGGATATTGCATAAGTATAAATGCTTTTATGAATATTTTCCTTTCCTCTGCTGAATGTACATCTGATCTGAAGGTTGAGATTGACACTGTGTAGATCAAAGGAGTCTGACCATTCATTTTGCTGCACAATCTCTGAAGCTTATGTAAGCAGAGCTACAAAGACTTAGAGCTAACAAGAAGGGACAGTGAAAAAGAAATTAAAAAATTAAATGTACTGGTTGTGAAGGAGAACATGGTCCTTATGGTGCCCTGGACAGGTTCTCTACAGATCGTTTGAAACTTAATGAAATCAAGTAAAAATATCCTCATTGATTCTGATGGGATTGGGATCATTGCCAAATGATTTAAGGCATCTTGAAAAGGAGATGGAATAATATATGTACATAACAGATATAACAAATATAACTGACTAACATAGTTGCAGCAAATAAGACACATTCAAAATAGAAAATATAGAATGCATACATATATTGGAATCTTATCACTATCAGGGAGCACAGTTACAAGAACAAGTGACGTTACGTTGCTCAAAAAAATGTTGAAGAAAAACATCTTGATTTAACAATGTTTATACCACTCTGTAACAGAAAAGAATAAAAGAAAACACAGAACAAAACCACACTTGTACCTTGAGAGTAGCATATGAACACAAGTGTTGCTACATCATTAGTATCATTTACCTTCAGATTTCTGAATTTTACAACAAAAAAAGACACTCTAATGCCTTCTTGACTGATATAATTCAGACTGAGCGCCATAAAGTCAATTTGAACATACATAAGCCTATATAAAACCATGTTCAGGTGTTCATTAAATTCTGCTCGTTGACTACAGCAATACTGTACAAAATAATGGAGGGTAAAGCAATATATAAGGGCTTAGGCCTGAACTGACTGAACGTTTTGGGTTTACATGGCCAGGTTTTGGTAGTAGAGGAGATTACAGGGGTGGTTTCTGTGAGAAGCTGCCAGAAACTTTCCCTCTATCTGATGGAGCCAATGCCAACCAGCTCCAGGATAGACCCACTGCTGGCCAAGGCCAAGACAATCAGAGATGGTAGTAGTGCCTCTTTGATAACATAATTAAGAAGGAAAAAAAAAAAATAACTGTGCAGGTGTAATTGCGCTCAGAGAACAGCAGAGTGAGAATATGTGAGAGCAACAATGCTGCAGACACCGAGATCAGTGAAGCAGGAGGGGAAGGAGGTGCTCCATGCACCAGAGATGAGGTTCCCTTGCAGCCTATGGTGCAGCCCATGGTGAGGCAGCTGTGTCTCTGCAGCCCATTGAGGTCAACAGGGATGCAGAGATCCATTTGCATCCTCATGGAGAAGATCCTCACTGGAGCAGGTAGATGCCTGAAAGAAGTCTATGAATGCCTGGTAAGCTGGCAGGGACCTGCAGACCTGTGGGGAGAGGAGCTCACACTGGAGTAGGTTTGCTGGCGGGACTTGTGACCCCACAAGGAACTCACATTGGAGCAACCTGTTCTTTAAGAACTTCACAGCATGGAAAGGCACCCACCCTGCAGCATTTCATGAACTGTAGCCTGTGGGAAGGACTCATGGTGAAGAAATTTGTGGAGAACTGTGTCCCATAGAAGGTACTCCATACTGGAGCAGGGGAAGGATTCCTCTCTGTGATCAGGCACAGAAACAATCTGTAATGAACTGATCATAACCCCCATTCCCATCTCGTGCTGCTGAGCAGAAGGAGATAGAACCTGGGAAGGAGGGAGGGGTGGGGTGAAGCTGTTTTTAAGGTTTGTTTTACTTTTCATCCTGTTCTGATTTTTATTATTAATAAATTTAATTAATATCACTAAGTCAAGTTTGTTTTACTCGTGATAGTAATCTGTGATTTCTCCCTGTCCTTATCTCGACCCATGAACTTTTCATTGTGTTTTCTCTCCTCTGTCCAGTTATGGAGAGGAGTGATAGAATGTCTTTGGTGAGTACCTGGCATTCAGCCAGGGTCCACCCACTACACCAATGCAATTACACCCTCACAGAACAAAATCCCCACTTGTGACTTCTACCTTGCATTGGATTTCAGAAGGTCTGACTTTCAGTGAAAGATATTAAACCTGAAACCAGCTCCAGATTTAGCTTAATTCCTTTGTGGGGAGTTAGATATCTCAAAAACATGCACCCAGATTACTTCCTCAGTTCATAAATCAAGGTAATGTCTTACACTTGACCTTGCTTTATCTGTGATTTAAAAAGGAGCTTTTCACTGAAACACCGAGTATCAAATATTTTAGTTAAGCATCTGGTTACATTCTTAACAATAAAGTGTATTGAAGCTAGTTCTCAACACAGACACGGTCTAATCACCTTCCCTTCCTTCCCTTTATAAAAATTGAAAGAATAGTAAACATTTGGAAAAATGAAGAACAGTAGACAAAATGAAGGAGAAGGAGAAGAAGCAACAAAAGAAATATATTTCATGCAATTAACAAAGTTACAGTCCTGGGAGGCTTTTAACTAGCTAAAGATAAATTTTTCCTCTGTTGAATACCACTATACTATTTTTGATAGAATAGTAATTCTTCTCAGTTCAGAAGAAAATTGTTCTCAATCTCAGTCATCTGAAAATGTTATCTGACCAGAAAATTTAGAAAATAAGCTGCTTTTTCATGTGCATGATCACTCATAACACCTCTAAACTAAATACTTTTTCAATTCATATGAACTGTGACAATTAGAAAAAAACATAAACTACTTACAAGATTATAAGAACCACAAAGATTAGCCCATTTACATGAACTTCAATAAAAGCTGATTTGAATAGAAAGGAAAATTGTAGTATCAGTGCATTTTAATATCATGGAGAAATGCTATTATATCAGGGAAAAAAAGCTGCAGTTCATATCAAATAAACAGTTAACTTTAATTTTAAAAGTTTAATATTCCAACAAAGGAGAAACAAATCTTTCACTTTTGAAACTAAAAACTTCACATTGAAGCAATTCTAAGAGCTACAGAGCCCTTACTTGTATGCCCTGGCACATATAGATTATCTTGCAGCAAAATAGGAAAATGTGTTGTCTACCATTTAGGTGATACTTCAATTGCTTTCTCTTTATTTTAACAACTACTTGGATGATGGAGAAGGAAAAGTTAAAAATACTCTGTTCTACATGGCTCAAAGAGTTATTGCAAGTTAAACATTTTTTTAAGAAGGTGTCTTATCAAAAGCATGAAAAAGATTTCAAGATTTTTCTGGTTTTCACTTTGCTATATTTCCATGGGGAAACACAAACCAATAGGGGAAATGTCAAAATGTAAGCAGTTTTATGAGATTTAAGAATAGTATCAGGTACAGTTTTATTACATTCATTGGTGTAAGTTTGTCTTTTCAAAGATTCTTGGTTCAGAAAAATTAGTGTGTTTATAACATACTGTCTTGGGCATGATACATTAGAACACTTGTAGTAATATTACCTACATATTGAGAGTTTGATTTCTTTTTGATAGCTTGAAACTGATACCCTGTTTTTATATTATTCTCAGTGTTTCACAGAATTTGTTTCCTGGAGCTGCCAAACAATAAGCGACTTGAATCACTGCATCAGAGCACAAGCTTTTCACACCCAACAGCTAAGATGGTTCAGGCATGTCTTCAAGATTCATTTTTCAATTAAAAATGCAAACAAAATAAGCACAGAAACTCCGCATGAGATGTTACACTTTCATACCCCTTTGTCCAATCCCATCCCAATTTAGATTGCTGTGTTGGTCCATGTCTTGAATCACATCCATGAATCAACACTCAACAGATTTGAGCAACTTTTGTTTGTCGTCCTTAAAAGCTTTTTGCTCTGTTTTCTACAGGTTTGTTTTATCTCCCTAACACACCATTCTGTGTATTTCAATTCATACCTGGCTCGTTGAGACAAATCGTAGAGGTCAATCATATGGTGGCTGTAGCGCAGTAGTTCCCTTATTTCTCTCACTGTTTGAACTAGGCTGTCTCCAAGAGAAGCTCACCTCAGCTGTTCAGAAAAAGGGAAGTTGCAGTTCATCTGAATTTTTTAATATAACCAGACCCCCTCCTTGCTTTTTATTCTAGTCCATCTTAAAAAGACACTTACTCTAGAATTTCTACAAGGGAAGATGAAAATAATCATGCCAAATTTATTCCTATTTTTATGTTGTTTTGCATGACAGTATGCTATAATTTTATTGTTATTAATAACAGTTAATAGAAAGGATTTTTTTGTGTGCATTGTAGATCAATAAGCCTGCTGTTAGTTCTAAGTGAGCAAACATGAATGTAGGAAAATAAGTCTTCATGGACCTCTGTTCCCTAAACTAAATTCCCTCTTGAGGCAAAGCACTTCTCATCCAAGTGACTGGTAGTTTTTTATTGCAGAGTTCCTGTAAAACATCCTGTACAAATAAGGAACACTTACATACTCCTTGTTTTCTTCAGTGATATATTTATTTACGTCTTATATTTGTCATGACCTTTCTTTAATCATTTTTCCAGGTGAGATTCTTTGTGGTACTTCGTGGCTGGATCACTGAAACCTTTTGAGTCAAGGACTGCTCCAGTCCAATCTGGACTCTGAAGGAGTGTTGTCGTCCTCAGCAGGCTGGATAAATACAACCATTTGCCATTTCTTATTCATAGGAGTGGTTGGGTAGAGAGGGATCATGACCAGATAGGTAAGGTAGGGTAAAATACGTAATTATTGCCCTCATCTTAACTCAGTGCAGTGGTTACTATGGGACAGGTAGAGGTCATTGAGATCATCTTCAAGCTGATCTAAGTTATATCAAAAGCTGATTGAGCCCCCAGACAGTTTGTAACTGAGGGTGTGCCAAGTTGCCTCATCTTTCATTCCAAATTTGCACTTGCTCTAGTTGTGAAGATAGACACAGTTGTTTTGTTTGAAGAAAAGCTGAAATAGGAAGTGCCATTCAAAAGTATGGCTTTGAAA
>JAWMRA010000078.1:58965124-58986829 GCA_035584735.1 Pseudotriccus pelzelni | reverse complement strand
CGGCGGGCGGGCGAGCGCGGGGGGCGGCGGCGGCGGCGGCTCCGCGGGCGCGGAGCAGCAGCAGAACCACCACCGGCGGCGGAGGAGGAGGACGGGACTGGGCGCCCGGCTCGCCGCTCTTTTCCTGCCGGGGACGTACACACTCGTTCATGCACGAGCGCTTTTTAATTTTCCTTTTTTTTACGTCGATTTTTTCAATTATTGCTGGTTTTTCCTTCTTTTTGTGTTTTTTTTTTCTTTTTATTATTTCTTTATCCCGAGGGGTTTTCTTTTCGCTCTGTGCCTCTCCAGCTGCCAAATCCAACCTGCACAAACTCCTGGCTGCTGACCCCGCCGCCGCCACCACGCGTCCTGGAGACGGGATTTTCGGGGCTTCGGGGGCGCGCCGCCTCCCCCCTCCCCCGCGGCGGTGCACGCTGGCCGTGCCCAGCGCTGAGAGACTTTCGGCGGCAGGCGTGCCGCTCTCCTGAAACATCGGGGGCAGGAGGAGCGCACTTGTGAACTGGACCAGCTGCTTCGGGGAGGGGGGAGACCCGATGTGGTGAGGAAAAAAAGCAGACCGACACCCCCCTCCAAAAAAAAAAAAAAAGCCAAACCAAAAAGCCAAAAAACCCACACCACACCAAGAAAAAAAAAAAAAAAAAGGCAAACTTGGACGGGCGGCTCGCGGCGCTGCTTTTGCAGAAACTCTTGACTGACCGCGGGCGGCACCGCTGCTGCCGCCGCCGCCGCCTCGAGGCGGAGAGGACCGCGCTGCCGGGGACGAGGCGCCGGTGTGGAAGTACAAGTGGTGCGGGGAGCGGGGGCGCGGCCGCGGGGGGCTGCGCCGCCCCGGTGCCGCTGTGAGAAGTTGCGCGCCCTGCCCCGCGCCGGAGCGGCGCTGAGCCCCGGCGAGCCCCCCGCCGCCGCCGCCGCGATGGTGCAGCAGACCAACACGGCGGAGAACACGGAGGCGCTGCTGGCCGCCGAGACCTCCGACTCCGGGTCCGGCATCGAGCTGGGCATCGCCTCCTCCCCCACGCCGGGTTCCACCGCCTCTACGGGGGGCAAGGCGGACGATCCGAGCTGGTGCAAGACGCCCAGCGGGCACATAAAGCGGCCCATGAACGCTTTCATGGTGTGGTCGCAGATCGAGCGGCGAAAGATCATGGAGCAGTCCCCCGACATGCACAACGCCGAGATCTCCAAGCGCCTGGGCAAGCGCTGGAAGCTGCTCAAGGACAGCGACAAGATTCCCTTCATCCGGGAGGCGGAGCGGCTGCGCCTCAAGCACATGGCGGACTACCCTGACTACAAGTACCGGCCCAGGAAGAAGGTGAAGTCGGGCAACAGCTCCGCCAAGCCCGGCGACAAGGCGGACAAGGGCGGCGGGGGCGGCGCCGGCGGGGGCAGCGCGGGCGGCGGCCCCGGCGGCCCCGCAGCCCCTGCCAAGCCCGCCCCGAAGAAGGGCGGCGGCGGCGGCTCCAAGCCCTCCCCCGCGGGCGGCGGCGGAGCGGGCGCGGGCGGTAAGCCCCACGGCAAGGCGGCGGGCGGCAAGGCCGCCCCCTTCCCCGGGGAGCCGTCGGCCGCGCTGCTGCCGCCCGAGCACCAGGCGTTGTACAAGCCCCGGGGGGCGGCGGGCGCGCCTTCGGCACCCGGCAAGCCGCTGGCCGAGAAGAAGCTGAAGCGGGTCTACATCTTCGGGAGCGGCCAGGCGGCGGCCGCCTCCGCCTCCCCCGGCGGCGCCGTGCCCGGGAGCCCCACGCTGAGCAGCTCTGCGGAGGCCGGCGACCCCTTGAGCCTCTACGAGGAGGGGGGCGGCGGTGCGGGCCGGCCCGACGGGGACTGCGGTGGCGTCGCCTGCCCCTCGCCCTCTGGCTCCGGCTCGCCCTCGGATCACCGCAGCTACACCAGCTTGCGCGCCTCTTCTCCGGCCCCCTCGACGGCGCATTCCTCCTCCGCGTCCTCCCACTCCTCCTCCTCTTCCTCCTCCGGCTCTTCTTCGTCGGACGACGAGTTTGAGGATGACCTCTTGGACCTCAACCCCAGCCCCGGCTTTGAGAGCATGTCCCTGGGCAGCTTCAGCTCCTCGGTGCTCGACCGGGACCTGGATTTTAACTTCGAGCCCGGCTCGGGCTCGCACTTTGAGTTCCCGGACTACTGCACGCCGGAGGTAAGTGAGATGATCTCGGGGGACTGGCTGGAGTCCAGCATTTCCAACCTGGTCTTCACTTACTGAGGCTAGAGCCGGGCCCTGCTGGAGGAGGCACCGGTGCGCGTGGCTGTCGGCAGGACTCGCCCACCCCGCCGGGCGCTTTTGTGTCTTTTTTTCTGTTTTATTTGGTGTTTGTGGTTTTTTTCGGTTTTGTTTGTTTGTTGCTGGGAAGGGGCTGTTGAAAGACTGCTTTTTGTGCTCGGGGAAAGAGGCGGCGGGATCGGGATCGCCCTCTCCTTTGCGGAAAGGCCAGAAGTCCCTTTCCTTTGGCTGCAGACGGACCCGCACACACCCCTTCCGAGAGAGGAGCCTGACGGTGCTTTTTTAGAGACTAGCGGGAGCGAAACGCTGCCTTTTTCCATTTTATTTCCTGAAAAGAGAGACGAAGAAAGGGGGAGGGGGGGGAACCACACACACCTCTGGGTTCTTTGTTATTGCCCACTTTACACGAATAAAGAGGAGGGGAAGCGATGCGTTGTGCTGAGGGCACACTGGATGTCTTGAGGATTCGCCCTTTCCTGTGAAAGAGCGATCAGAACTGCTTGGGAAAAAAAAAAAAAAAAGAGAAGAAAAAAATCCACCCAAAGCCTTGCAAGGTTCACGTTTGGGGGGAAGAAATCCTGTCCCGGTTTCTTCTGTGGTGAGAGGAGGCGACGATGCTGGGAGGAGGAGGAGGAAGTGGATGGAGCTGGACTGAGTCCTAGTTAACCGGAGAAGATCCAGACTTACACTTAAGAGCTGTCTGGAAACACGGTGGGGGGAAAATAATAATAAACTGGAACGGATTTGCACGTACAGATGAGGTGACAGCAGCGCTTTTCTCAGTCACCTCATGTTATATGTAGAGAGAAAAATAAGGCTGAAACTTCAAGAACACTGAAAACTTCTTTTGAAACAGAGACCGAATGGGAACAGTTTCTGTCATGATGTGGTACAGGGGAAACTGAGGGCGATGGCTTTTGCAAAAAAAAAAAAGAAAAAAAAACAAACCCGAAAATACAAAAAAAAGTAGTTTTTTTCTTCTTATTCAGAATCGTGATGGTGTTGGATTATTTCACTGGTGGGGTTTAATATAGCATGTTATACTGTCTATCTTTTCAAGATTTCGTTAAGACTGTTGAACAGTTAAAAAACAAACTAGTGTTAGGATAATATAAAAGCAGATAGATGGCGCTATGTTTGATTCCTACAAAAATATCACCAGCTTTTTTTCATTCTTAACTCTTTAAAGGATTCAAACGCAACTCAAATCTGTGCTGGACTTTAACAATATGAAATTCAGGACCAAATTTTTTCTCAGAGTATGTATGTGTTTGTTCCTTATAGCTGTAAATGAAAAGACTGTTTTTTCTCACCGATGCTCCATCCTCGTATTGTTTTTTTTCCTTGTAAATGTAATCGGATGCCATTTTATAAGTGGACGTATTTATACTGGCCAAACATTTTTGACTTGTATTTCTTTGTCCTTTTTTGGTAGTTCTTGTTGTTACCCGCACCATTTTTATGTCTCCTTCACTGAAGGGCTAGAGTTTTAACTTTTAATTTTTTATATTTAAATGTAGACTTTTGACACTTTTAAAAACAAAAAGAGAAGAGAGATGAAAACGTTTGATTATTTTCTCAGTGTATTTTTGTAAAAAATATATAAAGGGGGTGTAAATCGGTGTAAATCGCTGTTTGGATTTCCTGATTTTAACAACAGGGCCGCTGGTTAGTATCTCACACGCGTGTGCGCTCTCACGCTCACTCACACTCTCACACACCCACGAATCAGCCCCTATTTTGTCCATGTTTACACTCCAATCTGCAGGCATCTTAAAGTGACAGCATCCCCCACTGCCCCCGCCGCTGCCCGCTCTGCAGCCCCCCGCCTCTTTGCGGAGGGGGCGCGAGGGGACCGGAGGGAAGGGGTATACGCTATATGCTACCGTTTTGGGGAGCCACCTGTCCCCAAATGAAGTAAAGCAACTGGTGCATTTACATAGAAGGGATCCTGTACCTTTAACTTGTAAACCACATCTTTTGCACTTTTTTTCGAAGCAAAAACGTGCCGTTTAAACCACTGGATCTATCGAAATGCCGGTTTGAGTTCGCGACACTATGTACTGCGTTTTTCATTCTTGTATTTGACTATTTAATCCTTTCTATTTGTCGCTAAATATAATTGTTTTAGTCTCTTATGGCATGATGATAGCATATGTATTCAGGTTTATAGCTGTTGTGTTTAAGATGAAGAAAGTGAAAACATCTTTGTACATTTAAGTCTGTATTATAATAAGCAAAAAAGAAGATTGTGTGTTTATGTATGTTAATATAACATGACAGGCACTAGGACGTCTGCCTAATGAGGTGGTTCCGTTAAGGATTTAACTTTTTTGTTCTTTTTTCGTTCTTTTTTTGGTCATCCATCCTGTGCAATATGCTGTATAGATTTTTTTTTTTTTTTTACTCTAATGATGACCCACAATGAGAGGTGGGGAAAGAAAAAAAAAAATCATGCCAGCTAACCATGTCAAGTTCACTGCCTGTCAGATTGTTGATATACCTTCTGTAAATAACCTCTTTTTTTGTTTTGTTTTTTTCCTTTTTTTTTTTTTGTTTTGGCTTTTTGTTTGGTTTTTTTTGTTGTTGTTTTTGTTTTTTTTTCTTCGGGAAGGAAATAAAATCAGCTGGAACTGAACCCTAACACTGGGCTGCTCTTGTCATCATTGTTGTACCCCCAACCCTCTCCGGGCAGGTGTGTCGGAGTGCCATGGCCGGCCCTGCCGGGAGGGGCCGGGAGAGGGAGGGGCCGCCGAATCGCCCACCCACCGCCCCCACCGGGCCGGAGCGGGGCCGGGGCACGGCCGGGGTGTGGCCGACGCGGGTGGGGGCTGCGGGGCTTGGGCTCCGCGGCTTCAGGGGAAGGGGCGGGAGCACAGTGAGTGCGGGGTTTGCATCTCCCGATTTCCCGGCGGCGCGTTCGCCACGCCTCGCCTCGCCTCGCCTCTCCTCCCGGGGTAGCCCGAACTGGCACTGCGGGCTGAGATCATTTTCCTTTTAAAGAGATACCCCTCTCCCCTTCTTTTTTCCTTTCTGCCCTGGCGTTTCGGGTGCGAACCGCCCGAGCGAACGAGGGAGCAGCGGTGGGACCCCCGCGCCCACCACCCATCCAAAAGAGTTTCTCTGGGGCAATTTAATGAAGTCTTTCTAAGGCAAAGGGGTTGCAAAAGCCCGGCCATCAGCGGTGTGAACGCACGGGGCGGTGGCCCGGGGCCTCTGTTGCTCGGAGGGGAGGTCCTTGCTTCAAACTCCCTGCTGGCCGACGGGGTGGGGGGCGACCAGGCCAGGGCCAAGGTCGATGACCCCGTTGGGTTTCCGCGTCCCGGGTACCCGCCTGTGTTTCCCTTCTGCCTGCGAATACGCCTCGTACCTCAAGCAGTGTTTTGTTAACCGAGTAAAGCATGCCACTGACATAATGATTTCACTTAGCTGTTAATTTGCAGTTTGCTTTAAGCCACAAACTCTTGTTCCATGACAAAGGAGCAGCAAACGAAAAGAGCAGCGGCACTGGCTGTTTCGCAAAACCATCGGCACAGGAGGTTAATGTTTGCTCTGCCTTATCCCCTGAATTCCTGGGTTGTATTTGCCATGCAAAAAAACCCATCAGCATCTCCACGCCACTCATCGCCTGGGAGCATTCCCGGTTACTCCCTTTGCATGCATTTCCTTTCCTGTCCAAGGCCACTTGCAAAACCGATGTCTCTGCCGGTGGTCTCGGCGTGTGTCCTCGGCTGTCCGGCCATCCCCGGCCGGGCTGTGCGTTGGAGGTGGGCAGGCACCGGCCAGGGCACCTTGCTGTGCACGGGGGTTGTGGTTAGCGATAGACTTCCTCTTGGAAATGGGCACTAGTCAAAATCAGCTAAGAAGGCGGCCAGGGATCGTGATGGGACGGGTGACAGCATTCAGCTATAGCTGCTGGCGGGCGACTGGCCTGGGACTTCATCCCTGCCTGTGCCTGCCTCCTGTGCCTGCTGCCGCTCCAGGCCTTTTGTCCGTTGGCTGCAGTTAACTTGAGGGGTTTTATGGTTTCCTGCGTATGTGGTTTTTGTTCTTCATTATAATACAGTCCAGTACTGGCAAACAGATTGCTTTTCTGGGGGCTCTTTGGTGACACAAGTTGTTGCCTCCAGATAGCAAAGTGGAAGTCAGGCTAAAATATGTATATATATGTTCACACAGCAGTTACATATGTGCATATATACATAAATGGGAAATATTCCTGTGTTCCTTGCTGCTTGCAGCAACATAAGTCTCTTACTACAGGAAATACCCAGAACAAACCCCCACAAGGATATATCACCAAGGTACTCCCTGCAACCCCACCTCCTTTTTTCTTCTTTTTTTTTTTTTTTTTTTAAATACGCCATATTTCTGATATAATTGTTTTGGGAGGAAAAGTAGTAGCCCTTTAGCAAATGTGGAAACTAGCAAATTTATTGGAAAGATTTCTTTTTTGTTAACCAAGACTGATGTGAAAGAAAATGAGATTTTTGGGAATTGCAACTACTGTCTGACTGTAGGATTGCCTAACACTTTCTTGGACGTGGGCCAGAGTGGTGGATGTCTACAAAGAGATCTATTTCCATAGCATTGTGAAATATCTGACTAGAGAGTGCTGTAGCTTTCATTCTCTCCTGCTGCCCTGCCACCATTGCCAGAGCCTCTGCCCCAGCTGCTCTGAGAGGCCCCAGCCCTGCTCCTGGCAGGTGCAGCCATGCTCCAGCACACAAGGCAAAGAAAACTTGCTCCCTACATGCTGTGCCTTCACCCTGGCAGTCAGCATTTTAGAGATTTCTGCAGCCACACACGATCATTTTTAACAGTGAATCCCATCCCACTAGTTATTTATTCTATCCTCCATGGCATTCCCTTCTTGCTTGCGGCCTTCACAACATCTTGTGGAATGCTGAGGGAATTAATTTGTGTGCTGAGTGAAAAAAAGAAGTTTCTATTTTCTATTTTAACTTTAGTATAGGTAGTTTTGTCTGTTCTTGTGCTGTGACAATTTTGTCTCTTCATCTTTGCTAAGCCACTCATTTTTATAACTCTTTGCTGGTCCTTCATCAGCTCATCTTATAGTGTACAGAGATATAGAAAAGAATTGAACTAGAAGATTTAAATGAAAAAATCATTGTAATAGGCTGCATATGTCTGTCACTAAAATTTATTTTTAATAGATCATGCTTCTTTGTAAATCATTAATTTACCTGCAAATTAGATGAAGACTGTTCACCTCAAGAGTGTATTTATAATTTTCAGCAATCAGGTCTACCTCCCTTGTGTATCATTTCATTTCCTTCCCATCCTTGTCAAGCAGTGTGTGTGATGTGATTGCATGCATAGACTGCATTGTATTTTCTTTCTTTCCCAACACCAAAGTAGGGTTCTCTGGGACTCCCTGGGAGCCAGCAATGCTGAACACATTTGCAAGCTTTGTACTCCTGTGTTATGCTTCCAACAGAAAAGACCTGTCTGAGCAGAAAGGACGGTATTGAGCCAGAGGCCTCCCCAGCCTGTTAGCTCTCCTGACACACACACTTACACGATACATGACAGAATATCAGCTGTATGAGTGCAGAGCCTTCACACTGGCCAGCCCCTTCTCTGCCACATCTGATTCTACAACAAAGTGGAAAAAGAAGCTTAGAGCTTAACCCTCCTCTCAAGGGCTCTTTTATTCTGCTTGTTGGATATAGTTTTTGAATGTATACATTAAGGTTAATTTTTTTTTTTTACATAGTGTAACTCCATAAAGGTCTCTGAAAAGCATAGAAAACATTAACAAGGTATTACAATGAGACCTCCTGGGCCTACATGTGTTTTGATCATATTAATATGCCAGAGTTCAAAAACTGTTATTCACCTCCCTTTCCTTTCCAGGGTCCTCCGATGAGCTCTAAATGTCTGGTAGGATTTTTGTCACCAACATGAAGAAAATATGTATGGTTTTCTTCAAGACGGGTATACCATGACTTATTCACATCTTAGTAATTATCCAGTCAGTAACTGCTCTTTTTGGGGCATTGTACATAAACCTCTCAAGGCAAGGAGTAGCATTCACTGAATGTACAGTAACCAACCTATAGAACACCAACAGAATTAAATTCCCTGGATAGGCATAACTTGGCACGGCTTTGCAACCTTTTCTAATACTACATCTTTGGTCAGATTATACTAGTCTAGAGTAATTTTCTGTGCCTTTTTCCTACCAGTACACTAACTCCTAGTATCCTTTCTCCCCCTGTAATAGCCCCTCCATGTCTCTTGCAAACAAAGCTTAATTCTCCCACATGGCAAAAGAGTATCCCCAAACTCCAAATGGCTCCTGTTACATCTTCCCTTCTGAGTGAGTTTATTTGAAGCAAAGGACAACATAACAGCAGACCCAGAACATTATATCTTTTCTCCTTCCCAGACCACCTTTTTCTCATGTTTAAGCATCTGGCATCTTCCCCTGCAAAAGTCATGTTGCTCTTGCAGTAGAATGAAAACAAATCTAATTTACCATGTATCCAAGATGTACCTATGCTACGTTATCATCCTGAGCTTAGTCCAAGGCTCTCAGATGAGGGTATCTCTGCATACTGTCTGCCTCAATAATAGCACTAGTCTGGGTACAAACTGTGTTTGTGTTTCTGAAAGCTAAATGAAAACAACTGGTATCTAACTGAATAATTTAAAATGCTGTTGCTCAGGTTGACCATTTGGAAGAAGCGAAATTGCTGTGAAACCAGACAAGATCTGACTGCACGATCTCAGCACAGTTCACCAAAACCTTTACACTCAGGTTCAAGTCTGACCACATCTTTCAAATAGTCACATTCTTCACGTGTCAGACCCTTTGCTTTAGCAGTCTACCTGAAGTTTGCGATTGCATGAAGCTTGTGGTCTGTTCGGTCTGTTCTGTCCCTCTCAAAAAAGTGAAACAAATATTCAAATATTTCCAGGCCCCCGAAACTGCTGAAGCCATAATTGCTGCCACAGTGGGACAGTTGCTAATGAGGTTGCATTGGCCAGACACAAAGAGACTGCTGTGCTGACCGTGTGGGACACAGTAAGTGGCAAAGGGAAAGGCAGTTTAAAGGTGGATCTGGGCATTTCTTCAGATTTGAACACCTGGAACTGGATTTGTTTACTACCATGAAAGCAAATTCAGTCTTCAGACTTATCAGAATTTGTGCTAGAGACTGCTATAATTCAGAAATGTGGTATTTGAGGTATTGCTCCTATGATATTATGGATTAAGACTTACTCAGGGCACCAAGAAAGCCAGACCATTTTTCATTATGTGAGGTAGCTCCTGTTTACATATAAGCATTTATGTGATCTAATTGTTTACAACTTTAAGGCCCAATTTTCAAGAAGGGGTCGTATTTTCTGTAAATGAGAAAACAACATGATTATTTTCAAAACAAAGAACTTGCATAGTTCCAGCAGTAGGGAAATGAGAGATACAGTGAATAAAATAGGCAGTTGGATACAGGCATCTTCAGATTAATTCCTGTTTTTCCTGCACACTTTGTCCAAGGCTCAACGTCATTTGGTAAATCTTATCAGACTGCTTTGGTTTAAATGTCTGGGGCTTGTTCTGAGCGGGGTTTTTTGTTGTATAGTTTTGTTTTGGTTGTGTGTTTTTTTGTTTGGTTTGGGTAGGGTTTTTTAAAACTAATAAATTATAAATGTATGATGTTTCTGGGAAGCAGGGTAAAGGAGCAGAGTCAGAATACATCTGTACATTCTCATTCCAAAAAAAAAAGGAGGAATTCTGAATATTTTAAACATATTTGGTTTTGTTCTCTTTGATCAACTTTGTGGGGAAAAAAGTGTGAAAATGTTCTTTGCTTGATCTCTCTCCTCACTTTTAGGAACATGAAGCCTTATGAACTGAATCCTTTGCTTTCCTACCCTGAATTGGAAATTCATAGTAGTGTTGTGGAGCTGGTTGGGAATGGAAGGTCAGAAATTCCAGCTCAGCTTATTTAAATGGTGTACTTCACATAATTATAAAATACTGCATTGTCATGGTGAAAGATACCCTGAGTTAGACTTTAAGTGATGTACTCAGTGATAATTATGTAAAGGAAGCTTCCTAATTCCATTAACAAATTGTTCCAGGTTTAGATAGAAATGAAATCATAGTGTCTCCTTCTCTTCTCCTCCACTGTATTGTTATTATGTTGGTGCCCTTAATCCTAGATCAGCAGCTCATGTCCTTGATTCACTATGAGTACAGGACAAAAAGAGAAAACCCACTTTGGACTGTGTATACTTTAAATATAGGATAGAAAAGCAGCCATGGATATGAGCAGAAAACAAACTCATATTACCATTTGGTTAGGCAGCACTGATCTCACTACACCTCACAATAGCCTGAGCTAGCTGCTCTTTCACTTTTTGTAGGTATCACAGATGAAGACAGTTATTAATGAGGGATTTGAAAGACAACACAGATAAATTTGCACCACTGAAAAGGGACCTCTTCCAAAGTATTTCTCACCAACCTGAAACTACAAAACATAACAAGCAAACAGTTAAGAAGTTGGGATCACAAAGTGAATGTAGCCAACTCTTTACTGCTGCATGGCAACAATAAGGTAGTTGATAAGCATGTGGTGGTGCTGGAAAGGACCCTGACGTAAGCTTACTTGTGAAAAAGGGCCAGTGGCCAAGAGCACGAATTGGGTTTTTGTGGTCTAACCCATGGCCTGTGAAAATCGTCATTGAACCAGAAAGTCTGGATGCATAGAAAGAAGAGGGGAAAAGCCTACTGCAGTAGCAGGGACCCAAGGTGATGTGAACTTCAAGAAAAGATTTTAAAAAGACCCCTGTACTGCTAAACCATAGCCTGGATATTAAAGGAGAATTATTGCTGATGACTGACAGGAAGCTGGTGTCTTAAGGCAATAATTGAGAAAGAGGTAGGAGGAAGGCTTTAATAGCCTAGAGGGGATTGAAAATTGTGTCTTTTTTTTTTTTAAATTCAGGCAGAGTATACAATCTGGGTATTCACGGGCAGTGTTAGTGGTAATGGATGAGATTTTAATTTCTTATGAGGTGAGGATATCAGCAAATTATTGTGTTAGCCCATGAAAACTGGTTTCTACAGATCCATAGCTCAGGAGAGCTCCTGCTATAAGCTATCTGGCAGGGCCTGCAGTACATTAGCTTCATTCCTCTGGCCAACCCCACTTGTAACTCTCACCCACCCACCCCTGACGAGCTCATTTAAGCTGAGGCCTGGGCCGATATCCTTTCTCCTAGGCTTTTCCCTTTGCAAAACCCGTGGAAGGGTAGTGTCTTTGGATATCAGTTTCCCTCTGTAAAAGTCCTGGATGGGTGGAGGGTTAACTGAGTCACTGAAGACACATGTATGATCCCTCTTCAGGAAAGCAGGTTAGAAATGCAAGTCCAAAGAGCCTTTTGCCTGTGGCCATCTCCAGCTGGTGAAACAGGTCTAGGAAGCATTTGAGAGTTGTGCTTGCACTACTCCCAGAGACCTTAGAACTCAAGACAGGACCTGGTGTCCTGTGGCCTTATTAGGTGTGTTTTTTCGTAGCCTCCTCTGAAGGATGTTAAATGCCAAATGGCAGATCTAAAGCTTTTGTAGCTCTGTTTGTGACTGGCAGGTCTGTTGGCGATCTGAAACTCGATTAATTCTAAATTTTCCTGGAATGTTATGAAATATGGGAATATGATGCAAGAATGGGAAATACTGTCACTTAAAAAATAAAATTCCCATTTAATGATATTTCTTGGTAAATAGAGTTGTGCCATAGGTATGCTAAGGGTTAGTTAATGATCTTCTTGTCATAAATGAATTACAAATATATAGAGCAAAGTGTACTCATAAGGAAATATTCACATGTGCACATTTACAAATAATTTTTTCATCAGGGTGCTCTGAGAACAATAATGATGACAAACAAAATGGGCTGGTTTCACATCAAGAGGATAGATTTAGATCAAAGTCATTTAAATTGCCAATTTTAATCATGATTTAAATTGTCAAGTTGGAAACCTTGATTTAAATAATTGATTTTCATCTTGTTTTGCATTTGTGCTTCCTAAGTATTTTTCTAAATAAAAGTTGATTCTCATTGGCTGTTGTAATCCAGCATTTGCTTTTGCTAACCATTAGGATTAAGTACATATTACGTCTGCATATATTTAAGTAGTTTAACATGTATTTACACAGATTCTTAATTTATACACTTTTATCATGCTAGCAAAATTATTAATGAATATTTTCTGACTTTCTAAATGATGTTTATTTTTCCTCATGCATTCATTCAAACTGTATTTGAATGGTAATTAAACTTTCATTAAAAATACATACAATCTGGAGGGAAAGGGGAATGTTAGTTAAAATATGCTGGGTAGCAAAAAAGTAGTTTTGTTAAAATCTGTTTATTTTAAAAGGCAAGGTCTAGATATGCTGTGGGCTTCAGACTTGCAGGTCTAATAATTTATTTTAGTGGGGCATTAGCTGCCCATGTTACCCTTCCAGGTAGGGCTAAGTTGCTAAAACCTTCACAGACTTCTTTAGGAGGCGAGAGGTGCTGCACTGAAGCTGAGGTCTATGCCAGAAGAAAGAAGAGGAAGCCACCAAGGACAGGAGCTCCTGCAAGGTCCATGTTGACTTTTCCATCCAAGCTGGTGTCACAGTTAAAGTCAAAGGTAAAGTCACCAGCCATCCTGAGCCTCCAGGACAAGGACAAAGAATTCTGGTTCAGGCTTGCTGGAGGTGGCTTGTAACAATGGTTTTGATGAAAGTGGTTTACTTCTGCTGCATCACCACTGAGGAGTTTAGTGTCAGGTTTTTCTGCAGTGTGTCTTAACTGCTTGTTATACTACCAAGATGGTCTGTGGCTGGTGAGCTGAATTGTCACTGTGTGCAGTTCAAATGCAGCAAAAATTTTTATACTTTATTTTTTTTTTAGATTTAAATACATGTGCAGTGTCTTTAACATTTTTTTGTTTAAGAGTAATGAGAAAGACATAGTTCTTCCTTTGCTAACTGTGATGTCTTGAACATACTGATTTTATCAACTAGACAGTCAAGACATTTTTTTAACCTTTCATCCTGATGACAGAAGATTACTTGTGAGTGTAGACTATTTGGTCACTGTGTGTTCCTTCAGGTACTGAAGCTACTATGGCAGTAGGAAATTTTAAATTAAAATATTTGGAAGGTCCGTGTGATTCTTATTGTTACACAAACATTTCTACACGTGATAAAACTGAACATAGCAAAGGTACTTTAAATATATTCCAAAACACACCAGATGTATACAAAGTGGATGGTTTGATGTATAAAAGAACAAGCTTAAAAAATAATTGTTTTAAGCTTTCCCTAGAATTAACTATCTAAAATCTCTTGGTCCTCTTAAACTGCTTGGCCAAAGCTGTTTTAAGTAGGAATATGGTAACAAATTGCCAGAAACTTTTTTATTATTATTATTTTATAAAAGACTGTTAGCCTCTACCTCTTGATTTCTGCTTAAATAAGTCTTTTTTTTAATAAGTTTTTTGATTTTTAATTTGACAGTCAAACATAGAAAAAGTAACAAAGTACTAATTAAGTCCTATCTAATCTCAATCTGATCTGGCAATCTATGCCCATAATAAGTTTCTCAGGTTTAAAGGCACTAATCACTTAAAACAGTCAACTGTGCTAATTGAAAATAATGGAATTCATAAAATATGAATTCAGCCCTTGCAGAACAAGCTACTCATTTCACATATTTATGTTAGCACTTCTGTCATTGTTCCAAGTGTTTGGTAGTGCCTTGTCTCTGTAAAGACAAGGACAAATAATGCCTGAACCTCAATTTCAAATATGTAATAAAAGTAAAAAGAGACATAGAAAACAACCCAAGAGAACAATACAAAATTGCACTTTATATGGTGATGAAAAGGATGTTAATGAGATAGTAATGGCTATGACACATCAAGACAAAGTCTCCGAAATTTGAGGATGGTGATTCTGTACTTTGGATGTTTGGTGGCCTTAGTACCAAATTTAAATTAGTTAATTTTAAAAAGAATATTTCTTAATTTATGTGGGGGTTGTTTTAAAAAGGACCTTGCATTATTTTATCCATCATGTCTTACAGAGCTACTCTTGGAAAATTTCTTACCTTACCTTGCTCAAGATCTTGATTTATCTCCAACCCTGTATGTCTTTATAAGCAAAACCTCAGAGCTCTTACTTAGCAATGTTTCTTTTCCTCTCACTTTCTTTAGTTCTAAGTTGTCCCCAAATATTTCCCTGCAGTAAATAAATGTACTCAATATCTATGAGTTGTAAGGATAGAATTTCATAAGATCTTCTGCACTGGTGGAATATAAATTCCTTCAATGTATACACAAATAGAAGAGAGGAAATGTTTAAAATTCGGAGAGTGTCCTGCTTGTAGGGTGAGTTCTGATTAACACCTGATAAACAGTACTGTAAGATTTCCTGCCATATATAATAATATAGGAGATTAAAGAGGATATAAGTTGCTTTGGACCTTGTCCATTTTATTGGGTGCCATATCAGGGATTAGATTTAATTTGATCCTTTGTGCAAAGAATTTTTTATTAAAGTAGCCGTTCAGATTAAAGGATGAATTAATATATTATTCTATAATAATAAGTGTTGAATTGGATAATGTGTTACCTTTGGTGATATCACAGAAATTGCTTACTCTGATCAAATGCTTCTTGTTATAGTTCAGTGGAATATATGTATGTTCTAGAAACTGCATTCAAAAAATAAAGGGGTTTGAACTCTTCAAATAGGTTATAATGGAAAGTAAATGAAATAATGCTGCCCTTAATTAAGAAGGAAAAGAGACTACTTTTAGTTCAGCTATAGAAGTCTTGTTGAACAAGTGAAACAGTGCAAATTTCTCAAACACACCCAAGCCCAAACTGAACATTTTGGATTTGATAGAAAAGGCAACACCAGAGAGAAAGACTACAAAAACCTCACAAGGCAACAAACTTTTGTGTTCTATCCCTGTCTTCTTATGCCAGCTTGAAGCTGGGTTTGAGTTGATAGTAGCTATTCAAAATGGCATAAATTATGAATAAATATCCTAATCCCCCACTCCTGGGGGTGAACAGCTTTGCCTGACAAAGGCTGTGCAGGCTCAGGAGGAGTGAGGCGTGATTCCCATCACAGCTCTACCTTATCCTTCCTGCAGAGCTAAAGGCCTTTTTTTGCTCTATTTGTTCTATTCTGCACTTCAGCTGAAACACCATGAGACCCAAAAATTACTTAAATAGCAGCACCAGAGGTGAGAAAATTAATATGGGCTCCCATGTTAATCAGCTCTCTTATCATCCACAATGCAACCTAAGATTGCAAAACTATGCCTCGGTGTTTCCGGTTGTTTTTAGTATTACATACTTTTCTAATGAGAACACCCAAAGTCATATTTTATGACATTTGATACAACATGCACTGAACTCAAGCAGAAAAGACAGCACTGCTTTAAATCTGCTTTGGATTATGCCCATAGTAGGAACTGAAGTGACTTCTTCTGCAATAATTCTCTTCTACTTCTGAACTTGGCTACTTTGTTCAGTGGAGCTCGTTCATAAATGCGCATTCTGATTTTAAAGAGGATTTTTTTGTTAGTAAAAGCAGAGATAATTCTCTTCACCAATGCTTGGAAAACTGAGGAATAATTTAGTATGAGCAGAACCTCCTGCAGGATCTGCAGAATGTGGTATAAGACACCTGACAGTTCCAGCTGGGGCTGTGTGAGTCAGTAGGGAAGAGTGTGATGTAAACTAGCTAAAGCCAAGGAGTGCAGGAGTGTTCAGAAAGGGAAATCTTGATTTATTTTTTTTATTTTTAATAGATCCTGTTGAACCACTTAAGCCACTGATGTAGGTGGTTGCACCTCTTCCAGATAGGAGCAGGTCACAATCCCATGACTCCAAGAATCCTCGTCATTACCTTTTAAAATCAAATACAGTGAAGTGTTATAACAACCTGCAATAACACCCAATTTCTGGCATCTGATCATCTCTGTCCAGATTAACGTGCAAGGTGACCACAATGGTAGGTTGCAGTGCCGGGACTAATTTGCAGCCTGGGGAGATCCTACAGCATCAGCCAGAGGCTGTGACCGGTCACCATTGTCCCTCTTTCTCCAAGGACATCTATCCTTCCCATGAATGAAGGTGTCATGTGGGCTCAGGGTGTCTGAATGCTGTGTGAACAGAGAGCCAGGTGCTTGCTGGGGAGCGTTAGGTTGAACAAGCTGGTGTCTTTCTTCTGCAAAGGTCTGCACAGGCTTCACAATGTGCGCTGTGTGATGGGGAGGACAATGAAGAAGGTTGTATATGAGCCGTCTCTAATGCAGAAAGTCTTGAATAATCAGTCCTAACTGCCAGAAAGGATGGGCATGATGGGTTTCAGATGTTTAACTATAAATCCTATTTCCCTGATTTGTCCTCAGAATGCCTCTCCAAGTAGGCACCCTCCTCTAGGCACCGAAAGGTAACAGCAGCTTTTCATCATGGACGAGAATTGCCTAAGGCAAATTAATCACATCACTTCATGCTAGTCTTTTGTCCCGTCTCAGTAGTTCTCCTTCTGAATCTGAAGACAACTTGAGAAGCTCGAGGTTTTGGAGCTGCAGTTATGTCTAAATGCTTCTCATCCATGTGAGTTCTGGTAACTCTTCATACAAAATTATTTCTATGTTTCATGACTATCTGGCATGTGTGTATATAGCCTTTAATATACAGAGATCAGCACAGGCCTGGCTAAGCATCTAATTTGTCTACAGTTTATTTGCTATCTGTCATCTCACTGCATTTTTAGTCTTATGATGTAAAATGTCTCTGGTTCCTAGAAATCCGTGTTGCCTGTGGCCACTTCAAAGGACATTTCTCTCATCAGATATATTTCTTTACATTTATATTTATATTTATTTATAGTTCAAATCAAGAATATTTTAAAATTTTGAATATTTAAAAATGTTATGACTAGAACATTTGTTATTCTTTTCTTGATGATAAAACAAAGAAACTATGTCTTTTCATACTGATTTTAACTTCAGAATTTTTATTTTTCTTATAATTCTTTATTAGAGTAATAGCTTGATTTTTACGGGGTATATAAAAATATTATTTATGTGATTTTCAGAAAGAAATGTAGGAAGCAAACAATGTAACTAGACACATTTTCTAACTAAAATTGGTTAAAAAAGATAGTCTGGTGGTCATGGTGACTGGAAGCTTTAGAATCAGTAAGTTAATAGTTTCTCTGCAGCCTCTAGTTGTGGTTACTTATTGACATGATTTCCAGGAATTTCAATTTTTCACGGATATTTGTTCATCTTATGTGATTAAATGTAATGACCTAAATTTTTCATGTGAAAAATTTTCAGCGAGCTTTTTTCTTTTTTCTTTTTTTTTTTTTTCAAATTCCGTGGTGTCCCTGCAATTCATATTCTGAATTAGCAGAAACTTTTTTTCCTGGAGTGGTACTTTCAGTTTCTGTTTTTCAAAGAAAATTGGAGAAATTGGGTTGCACTGATTTTTTTATTTTGTGTTTTTAATTACCCATGGCAATAGAAGTGCAAACTTCATGGACTATGTTATTGATGTAACGGTATGTGATTTAACAGCAAAGGAAATCTCCTAGAAGTCATTCCAGTGCTTTTAAACTGACCTTTCCAGTGCAGTATGTCTACATGAAACAAATCACCACATAAGGTGGTGGTTTAGATATCTGTATCCAGGTGTTTCTGTTATAAGTCCTAAAATATGAAATCTGCATATTCAGCCATCACTAAAGCTGATAAATCGCTGAAACTGCTCTTGCACACGCATCGTGTACAGAGGTGGTTTAGTGAATGAATAATGCAAGGCAGAGGTTCTTAGAGCTTTCGCTAAGGAAGAGAGGAATGAGGCTTCCTATCAATATTTAAGGCCTGACTCTTCTTCATCTCAGATCTTTTGTGAGCATTTTTATCTGTGTGAAGTAAGCTTAAGAAGAATTAAAAAAAACCTGCTCCACTGGAATTTACATGGCTCAGGAGTCTCGTAATAGGATGAGCGTCTTTACTTCAGGTCACTGATTTAAATCCCAGTTAGAAATAGCCAGAAGTCATTACAATCTGATGGCCAGTTGGTGACCTATGAAATGAACTGGTGATGGGAGCCACCAGTTGCCACCAAGGTGTGCCTATGTGTTGCACCAGTGAAGCAACTTTAGTAGCCTGCAATCATGGAAAACCAAAGCTTTTCTTTTTCCTAAGGAGTATCTCATTTCTCACTGCCCAGCCTGTACTAAACAGTCCGCAGCTGAGTTTTATCCATTAATAGGAGATTTTCTTAGAATTACAGTCTTGGTAGCTGATCCTTTAAATCTGCCAAGACAACCAGCTGCAGTCTTTAGGTAGTAATATATGTCCTCTGCTGGTTTTTATCTAGTAAATATTTGCCTCTTTTTATGCATATGGTGATTTTCTCCAGGCTTTTCCTGTCATCACCAAGGAAGCAGCCTCTCTTTACCGTCTCCGACGCTTTACTTCACTTTGTGAAAAAAACCAAATTATGTGAAGAAATTGATCACTGTGCCTGTGAATGTATTATTATATAGTTACATATAGATGGAGTCTAACATAAAATGCCTGTTTACTCTTGGATCCTGTAAGTTAGCCATTGTCTGCAGAGGCATAATCTGGAAACATTGTGTGCTTATATGTAGTAAATGCAGAACTTTTAACTTGAACTTACATGCAGAGGTTACTGACAGATTATGCATCTCTCAAATCTTATTCCGAACAGTGACATGTAACCAATGATATTTTCCTTTCACGACACCTCTGGCATTGTGTGAAGCACAAATTTTAAGAGAATTGGCTTATTTGAACGTTATTGGTTTTTATTTGACACATTTTCTTGAAAATAACACCAATCAGAAGATAAATGAGAGGAAAAAAGGAAGACTGGGGATAGGTTTTAATGGTTCAAGCTGTTGCCTTTGGAACCCACCAAAGAACTTGACTGAGACTCTCAAAATACAGCTCTCTTGCAGTAGTCGGGCACATATGCATGAAATCACTTGTGTGGGAGATTGCGTAAGTGGGGCTGGAGAAAGCGTGACTCCACGTCGTGTTCAGGCTTGCATGGGGGCAGGCATTATCAGCACAGGTGTCAATGGCATTTTTTTCAGTCATTTCACCAACAGCTGGATTGAATCTCTGCTTATTAATCCTGGGTTTAAGGAAAACAATCTACTGCTTTACCAATACTAACAAATGTACACCTCAGCTTTGTTGAGGGAGCACAAGCAATATCCCATGGAGACTCTGTATATATTTTATCCTTTTACTCATGAAATGCAGAGATAAATTCAACTTTTATCAGACTGACTTTGTTACTACATGTATTTCGTTCATACCAAATACCCTTATTCAAGACTGGGACTACCCAATATGCTGGTTTTCAGGGTACAGTTTGTATTTTAGTAAGTCCTTATTAAAACAAAGAAATGCTTTGAAAAATGTTGGCAGCTAGATAAATTATGTTTTGTAAACAGTGACAAAAGAGAAATAAATTGATAAGACTGAGTAGCTACTTTTTTAATGAATATGGATCTATTAATGAAAGTATTCTGTATTAGTCAAAGGCACAAATTTTTTAATAAGTCACAAACAGAATAAGGTTGTAACTTTCCACATGAAGCTTCATTTGAAAAATTTGAGAGCAGTGGCAGTGTTCAGATTGATAATCATATTGACCTAAAGGACTAAAAAGGCAATTATAGAGGTTATAGGCAAAGGAACAAAGAACAGTAATAGAGGTCACAGGTAAATGGAAAACCAGACAGTTAGTTTATCTCATGTCTATATTTACTATGCTGGTTTTACCAGAGCTGACATAGTATTTCTGTGCTTAGGGTGACCTTGATATTTCTTACAAAAACAAATTATATTCCATCATCCTTCATAATGGCAGGTGTATGTCTACATTTTTGCCACACCTATTTCTGTGTGGAAAGGGTCAAACCCATAAGACCTAAAGAAACAGTAGGTCAATACTTACACAAGCCAAAATCAAAGCAGGGAGGCTGGGCTGGCTTGCTGTGTCTGTGGGCAGAAGAACGTGGTATTAGGCAGGGTGAAAAAACCCTGTTGTGCTGGTGTGGGTGGAATTGCAGCGCAATCTCATCATGGCCCTGGGCAGCCTTGTGCTCAGAGGAGGTTTTTCCTGCTTACATGGCCTTTGACAGGATGGTGGAGTAAAATCTGTCCTTCATCCTCTTCTCTTTCCTCAGCTGTTCACTCACTTCCTCCTTCATCTGGTGCTTTCCAGTTGTCCCAGAAGCAGCCGACCCCTCTGGGTGCACAAGCTTCCTGTGCCCCGGTCCTTGCTGGCACCTGGCTATGCCTAGAACCAGGAAAAGAGGAGCAGCTTTGCACTCTCTGAGTTGGTTCTTTCTCCTGTCCCTTTGTGCATGCAGGGGAAGTGTGTGCTGTCTGGTAGAGTGATTTTTTTTGTTGTTTGAGGGCTGCAGGCGGTGTAACCGCACCCACATGAAGCAGAAGTACATTTTTTTGGAGGACTGCCTCTGGTTGTGGAGATGGGGAAGTCCTAAATTAGATTTTGTGCTGGCCGCAAAAGCCTCTGCCTGTGTATCTATCTGGTCATGCTATGAAGGCACAAAGATACATTATTAAGCTACAAACAGGTGTTTCATATGATAACAAAGTGCACAAAGTCCTTTGTGCAAGGCCAAGATTGTAAATAGGATTCCAGTCTTTTTCTTGGCATTGTCCTGTATATTCTCTATGTGAGGGAATTCAAGACAAGGATTTGTAGTCTCACTGTTTAACAAATATTCAGATGACTCCTCAAAAAGTTTTATGAACCAAAGAGTTCGTATTGATAATGATTCCAGCATCTTTGTCAACACCGTGGGGCAATTTCTTAAATGAAGTGATGAGCTAGAAAGGCTGACATTTTCCATACAAACCAGAGAGAACGATAATTAATTAAATCAGTTGGAAAGCAACCAGAAGTGACTCAAGCATTGTCTAGGGGTGAGAAGAATGGATATTATCAAACAATATATTAAAAACGTTAGTCTGAAACGTTCAAAATAAATTGCCATATTTTTCTTACAATTTTGAAGGTGAAGGTATTGTACATTAGATAATCTTTATATGATATCTATTTAAACTTACTAGGTCTCAAACAGTTCAAAATTTTCAGGAAAGAATAAGTCCAAGTTAATGTTTTAAAACTTTAAGGTTGAAGAAAATAAGGCTGAAACAGAACTCCCTGAACTTAGTCTTATTTTGACAATAACAATCCATTTAAGTAGTACTCATATATAGCATATATGGGAAAAAGAATATAGAAAAGTATGACACCAAGTTGGGAGGGAGTGTCGACCTGCCAGAAGGCAGGAGGGCTCTGCAGAGGGATCTGGATAGACTGGAGAGATGGGC
>JAWMRA010000078.1:58918037-58965024 GCA_035584735.1 Pseudotriccus pelzelni | reverse complement strand
GGTGGTGGATTCACCATCCCTGGAGGTTTTTAAACAGAGATTGGATGTGGCCCTTAGTGCCATGATATAGTAATTGGAATTGGATCAGGGGTTGGACTCGATGATCTTGGAGGTCTTTTCCAACCCAGTCTATTCTATGATTCTATGATTTTGCCCTTATCTATTAAGATTTGCATAAAATGGACCTGTTCATTTGTTCAGCTTGCAGTGGAGATTCCATTCTTCATAATAAAAATTTTTATTTTTGAGGAATAGAAAATGCACTAGCAACCATCATATACAAACATATTGCTGAACTAAGCCCTTCTTTGAATTTGCTTGGAATTATCTGTTTCTCTAGGGCTTGTTGTACAAGATCTGTGTGAAGAACCATAAACTCTGGAGGGAAAAGTGGCAGAAACAGAATGGAATCAAGTGTGTGTCAAATTATTGATTTGCCACATAAAAAGTTGGGTGAGGACAAAAAAACCCCAATCAAAACCCCAACAAAACAAGATATAAATGGAGATGACAAAGAAGCTCTGGTGTACACATCTTAAAAAAAGTTGTGTTTATGGGGTTTATGAGCTAAGACTTTCCTTGGCTTGATCGAAATGGAGACTTGATGGAAAAGAAAATCAGAGAGGATTTCACTGCCTTTTTGCTGTTTTAGGAGAAAACATAAGGAAAATGCAGGTAGTTGCAAATCAGTTACAAATTATATTTTCTTTTTCTAGAGTGCAGGCATTATGAGAGCCTTTTAGGTGATTTGAAAGAATGCTGGAAAGCTTATTGGTTTTTATCATTTTGGAGTGATATAATTTGGGTTGGGTTTTAGTTTTTGGTTTGGTTTGCTTTTTCCCCCAGAGAAAACATTCTATGAATTCGCTGAGCATGTGTCTACAGAGAAGAATATATTCATGCCAAAACAATGCTCTCATTTGCAGATCTGTCTGTCTTGGTCTTTACATTTATGGAAGTGGATTAACCTATTAATTTGATTCACACTTCTTCAAGAGAGAGCAGTGGTGAAATCAGCCTCTGCATATAGAAAAACAAAACGAGAATAGCTAGTTCTGGTTTGCTAGGACGGCAAAACTCAGAAGGTCATCTGACTTATCGACTAGAAGACCACCTTTTGCTGATCATCTGCTGTATTGCCCATGTTCCTACACACGTCAACATTCAAAAGCTCATAAGCAAGTTTAATGCTGATATGTTAAAACACGAAGGACTGAAACCAACCCTCCTCTTATGCAGGTCTCTGTGATAATGGTTTAGTGGATCTTGCATAGTCTGAATGTCTTCTATGCAGCCAGGAACAAAGATCAGAAGAGATCATGTGGGTTTTCAACTCTGACCTCTGGCAAACTGCAGGTAAATGGCTGGAGGGGTCACAGGTGACATACTTTAGGACTCCCCCCCATTTTCACCATAAAAAAACTGAGGTAGGAAGAAAAAAAAAGGCACGTGTAGGATGTGTAATGGGAGTGAGACATCATCAGCACCCTGCTCTGTGCTGCAGGCTGGCCTGCTCTTCATTTTGATCTGCACTTAACAGCCTCCATGTGAAGGGAGGTGACAGACTTTCCACTGACACGTGCTTCAAAATGGCTATTGCCATTAGTGTGGCAACCAAATGTGGAACGAGTGTTACAGCCCCTAAAACCCACTCAGCTAGAAAACTTCAAGCAATTGTATGCTTTCTTGGTAAATGTAATGGAACCTGAACAAGTTAATGTAAGTAATCCCTCAAAGAGATTAAAACAATCCTGTAAGTACATTATCTCTGAAGGAAGGTTTCCTGTCCTGTGCAGCCAGTCTTGCTTTCAGGCCCCCATTTATAAAATTAGCTGTACACTAATTTAATGTGGTGGCGAGACATAAAGTTAATTAAAAAATGTAACTAGATGCTAAAGCCAAACAAATTTTCATTTAAAGTGAAGTACAGTCTTTTTTTTTTTTACAGCAAGTGTTATAGTTGACTTTGCTCTTAAGAGAAGTCATTGTGTCATTGTGTATCACATGGTATTTTAGCAAAATGAAAAACCTTTCTGGAAGTCAGAGGAATATGGCCAACCAGGATAAATACAGGAGAAACTAGGTCTAGGTTGAAAAAAAAATTTGATTTAATGACAATTTAATGAACTTTTCTGATCTTAAAAGTCCTCAGTTTATGTCTAGAGTGAATTTTGATGAAGCCTTTCCTCAAGAAGACTTGAGAAGCAAAATAAAAGTCACATGAAGTAAGAAAGTGATTCAGATATCTGAAACTGAAAGAATGAAGAAAAATGTGGTTGTGCAGTGGGGTATCTAGGATTTAAAAACTAAATATACTTAGTTTAGGCCACTTTTCCCTATTATTTGGGAGCCAGAAGAGACTAGGTCACTGCCATTTATAAATGACATTTGTAAATATTGGCATTCTAGGGGAAATTTCTTCACTGTTATGGCTGTCTTCAAACCAGACCAGTCGTCATCCATCCTACAGCCACAGTGGAATCTAAATACAAAGGCAAAAAAGAAGAATTAAAGATGCTGCTTTAGAATCATTATTCTTATCCTTAGTTCTCCTTGAGCTTAATCCCATGTCAGTCTTTCCACTATTTTTTAAGGGATGAATGTCAGGCAAAATGGAGTATTGTAATCTGGGTCATTCTGTTTGCCCTTTTTTCATACTGGCACAACGGTGATAGATTCCCATAATTTCCATGACATTCCAGGATTTATTAAGCTGAACATCACTGACATAAAGTACCAAATACTTTCTGATGCCAGGGTGCAAGGCACCTGGAGCTAAAGATTAAATGTTTATTGGAGACAGGTGCTGCCCAAAGACCAAAGAGTAGGTCATTTTCTGTGTGCAGTATTTATCTTTCCACTTACAGAACACAGATATCGTTATTAGTATATTTTGTATCATAATTAAAAATGTTCCTATGTCTACTGACAGGTGTATGAACATTATTAGGAGATGCTTAATCCCTCACTTACAGTAAAATTATTTGAATTTCATCCATTCCAGATGTGGATTTGTCAGTAATGTTTTTGACTTTTTCAAATAATGTTATACATTATATAATTTCTATTTCATGTTAATTATCATCAACTACTCCTTTTTTATTGCTTCCAACATATTCCTTTTTACTGCTTAATGTTTCTCTTTACCTGGCCAATGAACCACAGAGAAATTTCAACCAAATTTTATTGTCGTGATGTCAGATGGCCATTTATCCATCAAATAAACTCTTCTGTAAGACACAATAACTTTATTGAAATGTTTCTGACATTTTTGTCCTTTCAAACAATTTTTCTGTTTTCCTTATCTTCAGTCATTTAGCTCTTCATTAGATATTACCAGCTGTGACTCTCTATACCTGTATTCAATGTGATCAGGTTATGATCATGGGACCCTAGGCAACTGGTGACCCCCGGTCCAATGTTTAGGTAATCTTTATCACTCATGATGAAGTAACAAGGTAGATACATACCTTGTTTAAGTACAGATAGTATTAGAGAATTACAATATATATAATCATACCTTTTTAAACATTTTTGGCCTCAAACTTCTGAGGGCAGGTGAAGAAGTGGACATGGGTGGTCCTATTTGCCCACCCCACAAACTCCAACTCAGCTGGCAGGCCATGAGGCAAGTCAATATCCTTACAAATTATCAGGAAGTCATACCTTTATGAAAAGTACCTTTGATATCTGCCAAAGCCAAAATTCCATGAAACCAGGAGCTACTTGTACGATTTGTGCTTTTCCAGAGAAAGCCACCAAGAGTAGCCCTTGGTAAGAGGTTATCTGGTTGTGCCACAACGCACAGTCTTCCACCAGATTTGGGGGTCATCTGGGAAAGAGACCCAGCAAAAAACTGCATATGTGTTAGCACCCGGAGTACATGCTGGTTGGACTTGAGTGTGCATTGCTAAGAGAGCACATGTTAAAATAAGGATGGAAGTAATTAAAGGGCTGTGGTACAGTTATCGTTCCTCCTACACTGTGAAACCAAAGGATTAAGGAAACAAAAGTGTGGAGACGGAAAGAGAAACATCGGCAAAAAAAATAAAAAAATCATGGGAATAGTGTAGATGTAGAGAATAAAAATCTAGGATCAGTGAAAAGTCAGAAATGGAGGGTAAGGAGAAACAGTGTGTAGTAAATAATTTAGGAGGAAACTGTAAAGGTGTCATGATAATTGCTCCAGAGCACTCAGCACAGAAGGGCAGAAGAAGGTGAAAGGAATGGTAAAGAATGACTACAAGGATGCACTTCTCGAGCCTGGTGTCACACTATGTTATGTATTATCATTTCACCTCAGAAACCTATAATGAAAACCAACAGCCACATACATTTCCACAAAGGTAGGAAGATGATGCTTGAGAGCAACATAAGTCACAGGCAGCAATGGAAGAGCTGGGAGCATTTTCTCTGGAGGAGTATAAAAAGGTTGATCCTAGGTGGGGAGTTGCAAAATGTTTTGGAGGACAAAACTTTGAGGCTGACAGCATTAGGTAGGAGGGAATGGTTTGAATGAGCCTCAAATCTAGGGAAGATGGGCAGAAGGAAAGGAGCTGGAAGAAGTACAAGCTGCGTTTGCTGGCATAAAATGATGGGAAATAGGAAGGGACATAGGTGAGCAGGGACTGTAGAAGGTGTCAACAGGACACCAAAGGCTAAATAGTATGCCCTTCCCAGCCTGTTTTTCCTTCTTCTAAAAAAACCCAACAAACCACATCTCAGGATCATCCTCTGTTTTCTGACTTTGAAAAATTAGCCCTCCAATATCGGGCGTGGGCTGTTATTGACTACCAAATCCTAGTAACTTTTTCAAGGTTTCTTTTGCTTGTAAGGAAAAACAAACAAACAAACAAACAGAAGAAAGTAAACAGCAATTAGGACATCTTTCAGGCCTGATGGGACAGCTCCTGATGGCTGGGAGCTGCCCACCGTGCACACTCACGGTATGCACGCCATGCTCACACTCACAGTGCACAAACTCACAAGATACCCACGGATGCTGCGACCGCCCGCACAGTGCACACACGCACAAGCACCGTCGATGCCCCCCCTTCCACGTGCATACGGACACCCTCGAAAAGACAAAGAGAGGCGCATCCGTGTCGTGGCCCCTTCACCCGGCGGCACCTCCCGGCAGCGCTCCCGCCCTGCCGGCAGCCCCAGGCTCGCCGCCACGACGTGGGGGTCCCGCTCCGGGCGGGCCGCCCCGCTTCCCCCTGCCCTTCCCGAGAGCGGCACCGGGACGCTGGAATGCTAGGTGGGCACCAAAAAGTTAGGTATTGGTTAGGGACCGGTGCGGGGAGGGCGGGTTCAGGCGGCAAGGCTGCTCCCCCGCGCTTTTGTTTAGCACGGGGGAGCGGACCCTTGGCGGGGTTGAGCCGGGCGCTAATACCCCAGCCCCCAGCATAAGCCTGTCCCATGGCCCCGCCGTCGCCATAGGGCCGCGGGGTTGGGAAGGAGGAGGAGGACTGAGGCGGAAGGTGTCTCTTCAGCCTCACTCTCCCCCTCCAAGGTGAGTTGCAGCACTGCTCCGCGCTTCTTTTGTCTCCGTGCGAGGCAGCAGCGCACCCCGGCCCTGCCCCGCCCCGCCAAACTTTCGGCGGGGACCTCGGCGCCCCGACGGCCGCCCCGGACCCGGGGAAGGGCAGGGTGCGGGGGCAGCCGCGCTTTCCGCCAGGGACGCGCCGGGGATGCCGGCGACACCCATGTCGGGAGTCCCCGTGGGGGCGGCCGAAGGGCAGATGAAGGGGCCGTGGGGCTGAGGGCGGTCCCCTCCTTCTTTTTTGGTTTCTTTGGGACGGATGCGGTCGGGCCCATCTTCGCACTTTACGCAACAGGTAGGGATGCCAGGAGCTGGCGGCGGTGGCACGGAGCCGCGACCAAGAGCTTTCGGGGGGCTCTTTTTTGTTACGGTCTCTGGAAAAGGGCGAAGGAGAGGGGAAGGACAGGCAATAGTCTTCCGAAATTCCCCTTCAGTTGTTTATTTATGTACTTCCCGTATCCATGAAAAAAAGAGTTCGTTTCGCAACTCCGGAGTTTTAAACTGTTTTGTATTTACTTTTTCCCCCCTTCTCTTCCTTTTAAAGTTATGTTTTCTTTATGTCCTGCGTTTGCCCATCTCATTCCAGGAGATCAAACTGTCCGAAAGCAGATCCCCAGAGGCTTGTCCTCACTGACAGTCGGGGGAATCCAAACAAAGAGGTGCATCTACCGGAAATAATGATTTGAGAGATGGTTCTCTCCGTTTCCAACCCCCACTCCCCCGCCTTGAATGAAATTGTTTTCTTTTTCTGGGAGGTTCAGTTGGAGGGAAGTTTTGCGTCGGAGCCGGGGTCGCGGCTGAGGAGGGATGGAACAGACGGAAAGTTGCGGTGGTGGGAGGAGGCGGGGGGGCGAGGGCAGTACGGGACCCCGGCGGCGCCCGGGCCGCGGGGGGAGCAGGGGCGCGGGGGACCTGCCGCCGCTGCCGGCTCTTTGTCTGCTCGGGCAACTTGAACAAAAGGAGAAACTCGGATTAACTCTCCATCTCTCCCTCGCCTCTCCCGGGTTATCTCATCTTCGGCAACTTTATCCGGAGAGATTTACTCAACTTTCTCCGAGCTCTCCCGCCGCTTAAAAGCAAAGAGCCCCGCCGTAGGCTTCTAAGGAAATCTGGTTTCACACTTTGGAGAAAGGAGAAGGTACGTTTGGACTTGGGGTTTATTGTTCTTTCCCGGCTCCCTCGTCGCTCCCCCCTCCGCCCTGCCATCCGCGCCTGGGGCTGGGAGCGCAGCGGAGGCGGCTGCGGGCCAGCCCAGCCTTTCCTTTGTACTTTTGGGAGCACATGCAGGTATTTTTGGGGAGCGTAAGGCAGTCACTCTGCCCGAGCGCCGGTAATGAGGGCTGGGGGGCACTACTCGGGGGAGTCTTGTCTCCTTCTTGTGCCTGCTTTGTGTTTTATTTTAGGGGTTTAACTTCTTTTTTTGTGCGGAGGGAAGTGGACTCGGAGGGCTTTCTGGGTCGGGCTGTGTTTTCAAGAGTTGGGACAGAAGAAAGCTGAAGACAGAGAAAACTTTTTTGGGGTTGTAGGAGTCCTGGCTGCCCTGGCCAGGGAGTGGGGGGCCAGTGGTGGCTGTGGGGCTGGGCAGGGCACCACGCAGCAGGGACAAGGTGGGGTTTCGCAGTGTGCCAGCTTGGGCCGGGGGGTCCGGGGCACACAGAGGGTCCCACATTTGCTGCTGTGGAACCATCCTAGGGGAACAAGGTGCGCAAAAGTGCCGAGGGATAATTTTAGGAGGAGAGGGACCGGAGGGAGGACTTTGTTCTTCCGAATGCATCGATCATAGCGAAAGGGGAGAGTAGGAAGGGTCAGTCTAGGCTGGCCCTTCATCGGCTGGGCTTCCCCTGCACAGTACGATTTGCTTCATCCTTTTGTAAACGCAAGAGTTGCCTTGGGTTTTGTTCCATTCCTTTTGGTATTCACACTTTCTAGAGCGAGCATCGAAACTTCAGAAAACTTACTCGTGCTCTTTGTACTTTTCTTAATTTTCTTGATCAATGTAGTGTGTTATTACTTACCCATACTTTTTTCTATGCCATCTAACTACCATCACTTTTTCTCAGTTTTTTTCATCCCTATCCACTACTTTCTCTTTCCCGTGTTATTTTTTTGTCTCAATTTCTTAGTTGTCACTCTCTCCCCTTAGATCTATCCATGTCACAATTGCTGAAGCCTCTACTTTTCCCCTTTCTGTTGTCACTCCTTCTCCTCCTTCCTGATTCCTTACCATCTCTACTCTTCTACCTTTATGTTTGCTTGCATTTTTCATGAAAAACTCCTTTTGCCAGGGTCTTTCCTTTCATGAATGCATACATATGCTGAAGTTTCTCCTGATGTGAAGCAAACATAAAGCTTCTTCTTGTTCACTCTTCTAAACTTATTCTCCTGTGGTCTACCCTACCTGCATGTTACTTAGTTGCACAGAGCTTCTAGCAATAGTTCTTCACCAACGTTCACCTTCTCCTTTCTTTTTGTCTTTGTCTCTGTGTACCAACATCTTTCAGTCTCTAAAAGGTTATTCTAGTTCCTCTCCCTTGTCTTTGGTGTGGAAATGTGTTCTTTTTACTTTCCCACACTCCAGCTTGGCAGGCCCCATGATGTTCTTCATGTCATTGTTTCCTCCTGTGCAGAGTACTAAGGTTTTTCTCTCCATTCCTCATAGTCCCCTTCCCAACCTAAGCAAAGTTTTCTGTTCGTACTGCTGAAGGAATTGTACCAGAGTAGACAGACTCAGCTTTGGACTCTTTGGCTTGCTCCCTGCTGGGCCAAGTGTCGTTCTCATAGCCCAGGTCTCAACTGAAGTAGCACATCTGCTGGTGGAGGTGCTGTGGGGACACTGAGATAGGGCTAAGTTCTCTCATCCATTGGACCAATACGTGTCCTTCAAAAGGGTTGAGGAGATTATTTTTGCTACTTGGGGCTTTTTTACTGACTTACTGTTTTCATTAGTTTTGAAACACCTGCCAGGGCAGCTGAAGAGCCTTTATATTACCTTTCTTTCCTGACACTTCAGTGCTTTCTGGAATATAAGACTGTGCAATCTGTAGAGATATATGAAAGACTATCTCTTAAACCTTCTTCTGTTATACTCCACCCTGGTGATGTTTTTAAAGTAAAATCTTTTCTTGAGCTTAGGAGGTGTCTAAATCTATGAAGAAATAGGTATTTGAAATTACTCAGAAGAATGTAACTTTATATTTGTATGTTAGTCCTCAAGTAGTGCGTCAGTTACTGTGCTGAACTAACACTTCTTCCTCTTATTTGGACAGGTCAAAACATGGTTGTCAGGAAAATGGGATGGGTGCCAGAACATCAGTCTGTGATGGGTGCCATATTGCATTACTCTTTGAATGGTGGAATACAGCTTGGGATTCTTCAGGGGTGCTTAACGTGGTACAAACTGCACCGTACAGCTGCTTAGCATCTTAACTGTTTGGATTCATAAGTAGTTGTTAATGCTCTCCTGGGGGAAGAGTCTCTTGAAGCTGAAACTTATGGATATTTGTGGAAAATGCTGCTGAGACCACTTGGATTATATCAGAACCTGACATCAAGGTTCTGCAGCTGATGAAAGGTATGTTTCTCCCCTGTCTCAAAAATACTGTCTCATACATCAAAATACTAAGTGTGTTGTCTTTGTTTTAAACAAACTTGCTTTGTAAACATTTTTTTTTCTTTTGTCTTTGCCTTGCTATTGATACCTACTGATAGTCTGGAGTGGTGTAATCTGACAGAAATGTTTTACTAGTAGTTTGACAATATTTATATCTTAAATGTAAAATGAAAAACCAAACGTGAAAGTGTTTTTGTTTTCATGGTTAACTTACGTTTTCAAGGTAATGACTTCAATGGGTCTATGAGTGCTTAACAGCTCTAGGAAATGAGACTAGTCAAATTTTAAGAAAAACAAGTTAAAGGCAATTTAAACAAAGCTTTTTCTGAAGTCCCAATCTTATAAATAGCCAATTTTGTTTGAAGACATTACTATTTTGAACTTAAGAAAGCAACCTTCTATTATTTAACCCCTCCTTATTCAAACGGCAACAAAAATCTTATGGACAGCTTGTGTTGGGGAGGGAGAGAGAGCAAATAAAACTATTTCAGTTAAAAATTCAAGGAATTATTTTGTTTTATATGTTTTTAAAGTTTTGATTTAAGGTTTCTTGCAGCACCTGTTTGAATCCTGCATGTTCTAGTACTGAGAAAGTCTATTTGATGAAGTTCAGTGCTCACTTTTCTTCTTATTGTATCTAATAATATTGTACTTCTAATCAGTGTACAAAAATGAAACGGAAACTAGTGGAGAAAACAAGTGGTTAAAGAGTTATTTATGAATAGCAACTTATTCTTGAATTTAGATGAGGTGTTAATCCAATATTAAGGAAATTATTGAGCTCCTTAGTGAATGGCAAAGCAAATTTTAAAAATATTTAAAATCTGATAGTTTTGTGAACTTTATCATTATAGCTGAAAATGAATGACATGAAAATAGTCGGGTTTGCTGCATGTTTCAGCTCAACTGATTGGTTCCAGCCTAAACTGTATGTAGGGCAGACAAGTATTCATAATCTTAAGAAAAGTGCTGAGCTGGCTGGCCTACTTTAGAGCAAAACAGAAATCTGAACTAATAATCACTTGTGATCCTTTCCAATTGTAAACAGAGATACAAGAAGCAATACAGTTTTAATTTCCTGGTTCTGATTGTGTTTTAATAAAGACCTACTCTTAATTTTCTCGATTATTGAGGATAAGCTTTTTGTTGCTTACTGAATGCAATTAGCGCACATTTAGATTTACATTCATAATATTGTTCTGCATTTATACTATTTTTGAACCTTGCATGACTTAAGTTAGCCATATGAAAGTCTTCAATTTGAAGTCTCGGAAATGGAAAGTCTTAGGCTGTTTGTAGAGAGAGAAAACAAAGAGTAATACATGGATTGCACTGGATAAAAGTACTTAGAGCTGCTATCTAGTGTCATCTTGGAAAAGAAGCCCAGTCATTATGTGTCTGTATTTAAAGGCAATCAAAACTGCAATCTTTTTTTCTTTCTGTGAAGATTTTCTTCTAGTTCAGTTTTTTTTCAGGCACTTGCCATTCTTTAGGGAAAGCAAATTGGACAGCAAGCTGCACTTCATTTATTGGCATGAAAGCTATTAATTTTCATCAACACTGAAAACTGAGGGGAATTTTTACTTATTGTTAATCTAAATAGAGACTACTCCTTATCTTAGCTTCATCTGAAAGTTTGTGTGATTGAATATCATAATTGCCATAAAATTCTGGATATATTATGCAAATTATTAGATATATTTGTGTTTGTTTATATCTGGAATATTTCAACCTCTAATAACTTGGTCACAAACTGTTAAGATTTACAGCTTATTGGTCGTCAAATTTCTTTGGACTCTTTCCAATAAAATGAAAAGAATCATTCTCCAATTTGGAGATGAGATCTGCAGAGAGACAAAAAGCCAGGCCAGCTAGGAAATATTGGCCGGAATAGTTCCCGACTGGTGGGTGTGCCGCACTGGTGGGAGATGAGAACCTCGTGGGGCTTGCACAGAGATGGGGGATATGCTTTCTGGGGGACTGCGGCCAAAGTGTCCCCTGGCAGCAGACCTAACAAAAGAGTCAGCTGAGGCAGGGATTGGGTGGAGGCTGAGCACTGTAGCAAAGGAGCAGCACCTGGGCCCTGGGAGGGGTGATGGGGAGCACCTGCCTTACCTGCAGCGGGAAGGAGCCTTTCTGCTCTCAGTGGGGGCTAGTTGTAATGAGCTGGGGAGCTGCTTCTTGAGACGAGGGCTTCAGGTATATAAGTCTGGTGTATGAAAGGGATTGTTTCTGCGGTTTGTCTTTGGTTCAATTGGGCAATTGCTTGCTTTGCTTGTGATGGTCCTGGAAGGTGATGGAAATCCTTGCAGGTGTCCAAGGCAGTGTGGACTTGGGGGTGAGCTCTGAACTTACAAACTTACACAATCTTACCCTGGAATGTGTAATCTGGTAGTAGAATTTACAGCTGAATGTAATTAAACAAAATCCAGACAGTCAGAACAGTGATTCCTCCTAAGAAAATCTTCTAGCCAATGTACTTGGTTGTTTCAGAAAGTGTTATGTGTTATGTAACTGAGGTGACTGTAAATATGGGAGTGTCTCAGCCCAGCTGAGCCCAAGTGTGGAAGGGATTTACCAGGCTGCAAGGGGGGCTTTTGTGGTGCAGTATGTGTGTGCAGGTGGATTGCAGTGTTGGAGTTGTGTGCTGTGAAGAATGGGCAGAGGAGAAAAGGTCAAGTTTTGTAGCTGTCAGATTTTTAGGTGGGGGAGTAGATCATATATGGAGTAACTTCCTATCAATTTACATCTAGGAGGGTAGAAAGAAAAATGTGGTAAGGACTTAATTTCTTTAATTGTTCCTTCCTTTTAGTTGAAGTGTTCTTCTGGGTGCATGAACTCCAGAATTCCCAAGCGAGGTAGAAATATCTGTAGACCTGTGTGTACCTCACTGGTTCATGACACAAAATGGAGATGGGGATGTTTTCCTGAGGGCCTGCTGCCTTTCATCCCCCCTGTGGGAGGCTCCACTCCTGGCAGTGAAGGAAAAACGAGCCTTTGTTCTCTGGAGGCTGTATCAGAGTGTCCTCCTCAGGATGCAGAGGCACAATTTGACTCTTGAGTAAAATTCTGTGAGAAAGCTTCTAGAAATATACTTGTTAGCCCTTGAAAGGGTTCCCAGACAGTCCAAACAGTATTGTGCAATTATGAGGAGGCTGGCATGGTATATAATGACTTCATGATCTTCACTGAGAAAGTGAAGTAGAAGCTCAGGACAGGGCATGTTACTAGACTGGTTGCATATAAAATGGTGATTTTGATAATAGTGTCTCGATGTTTTTCCTCCTTGTTTTGCTGAAGGCTGGTTGAATGTCACATGTTGAATCATATAGCTTGCTACAGTAGAAATCACAGTTACAAATATGATGTTTTCTTTTTTCTTTTTTTTTTTAATTTTTTTTTTTTGGTTTCTCTTGTTTGTCACCTCACAATGCAGCTTGAGGTACAGTACTCTTACAGAAGCAATATAACCATTGGAGTAAAGTTTGTTTCTGTTTAGCATGGATGAGCAAATTTTTATGGGAGGTACAAGAAAGTCAACCAAGGCAGGAAAAGAAAGAGTTTCCCCTTGAAATTTGGGGGTAGGTTTACACAAACCCTAACTTGCCACACCTTCTATTACAGTTATACTTGAAAAACAATTGCATGAAAACTTTTATAATGAAAATGAAGCTTCCAACATGTGACCTGCTTTCTGTAAAATGCTCTCAGTTATGTCAGGACAGAAGCATATGGTGTCTGGCATAGTTTTCTGTTTCTTGATTGGATTTATTTTGCATAGCAAGGAGCTTTCCAACTCACTAATGGATTCTAGTTTGATTCGTTTTTCCTACTTGCATTGTCATAACATGAAATTTATCAAAAACTATTTGTGAAGCCTGAGGGAGGGTGCTATTGTATTTGAGACCTTGACCTTTCCTTGATTGAAAGGCATAGATGTGTTTGGGTTTGGTAAGGGGAATGGATAAGCTAGGGGGATTTAGAATATTTTAACACAAAATTACATGTAGTCTTTGAGGACAGGGACAGTACTTTCTCTGAAATGTTATGACTGCTAGAAGTGTGGATTCTCTATTTATATCCATGAATATTGCATATTAGTAAGAACAAGTTATATTTAATTCTGCACAAGGAGGAAAGAAGAGAAAAGGTTCTACCTGGTCGAGAGGTGCCTGCTCCTGCTAAAAATAGCAAAATAATTACACTTTTTATACTTAGAAACTGAAACTAAGCTACTTTCATTCTATTTAAGAACAATGTTACCACTTTTTGCAATAAACTGCATTTTGATACATCTTAAATGTTCCAGTGTAAATGTTTCTGTCACTTTTCTGTGGGTTTGTGTTGTTTTGGTTTTTTCCGGGCTTTGTTTGTTTGTTTTTTGTTTTGGTGTTTTGTTTGTTTATTTGATTTGGGGGGGTTTGTTTGTTTACTTGATTTTTTTTTTGTTTTGTTTTTAAATTTTTTCTGAAGCCTTAAGTCCTGTATGAGGTGATGAGGGTGGTGGTGCTCTGGATGTCAGCATTATTTCTCCTGCAGGGATAAGAGAGCGCAGTAAAGTAGAACTACAGATGTTTTCATACAATCCCTCAAAGGCATGGGAGGTGGGTGGGTGTGGAGGGAGGAGGCATGTGATTGCCATAAAACGTGAAATAAGTGGGCAGTGGGAGTGGGTATTCTGGGTTAAGATAAAGATGGAGTCTGATGTGGTTGTGAGCCAGTGATGATTGGTGAGAAGAGGAAGTGGTGAAGCATTTTGAAAATGAGGGCTAGTTGCTAGTGATGGATGGAATAGAGAAAAGAGAGGTGGATTTTGTGGGAATGGATGAGAAGGTGCCATAATTTATGTGTCTGGAGCATTTCTAATAGGAAAACGTAGTGAAATCTTTAAGCGGCTCTGTCATAGGTTATAAATATCTCAGGGGTCAGTAGTATTGGCATCCTTCTGGTGTATGATAAAATTGTGCTCTTTAATGCTGTAAAAGGAAACAAAAATAACTTTACCTTTGCACCTTTTGAATGAAATTACTCCCAAAATAAATGCAGTCTTCAATTGAGGATACAAGTTACTGTCTTGTTTTGCTTTGCAATGCTGGGCAAGGCAAGAATTCATTTAGGTAAGCAATTCAGGAGTTGTATATGTTATTTTCAGATTATCTCAGACGGGAGACTTTGTGTGGCTGCTTGTTACGTAACTTTCAGAGTTTGAAAATGGGTTTTCAGTTGGTACCAGTGTTGCTCTGTGCATATACTCCGAAAATAACGAAAGCTGTGATGGCTCCGGAACACCTAAGAAGATACACTGCAATGTTTGCTGCATAATCTAGGGTATCTAAGCAACTTTCCGCTTTTGTGCAGCAAGTGTGGTGTGGTGCCCTGTAGGGTGTTAATTTAGGCCTGTAAGCTACTTTGTGTAACTGGACTTCATCTGTCAAATGTTACTTCTCTGCTGAGCTTGTTATGGTGTAGCTTCAGCTCTGCTGGTGCTGGAGCTGGCCTGAGCTGGTGGTAGCTCAGGGGGCTTTTCCTTGGGCTCCCTTGTGGTGGGCTCAGTTGTGTTTTGTAGAGAGGCTGTTGTTTTAAGACTTTGAGCTTCAAGCATTGGAAGACATGCTCTCTTGCCCTTACAAAAGATGAATTGGCTTTTTGTTAAAAAAGATAGATAAGATATTTTTCATCATCTTTCTTATCTCTGGGACCTAAGTTTGCTGTATTCAAAATTTTATGATGCCATATAGCCAGTAGCTTTATTCATTTTTGCTCCTGGACCAGAATGTGTTTCGATATGAGTCTTTTCCAAAAATCAGGCCTTGGAAGGAAGGGTGGTTCTGGTTTACAGCTTTTTAAATGTATTGAAATCCATTGCATTTGGAAAGAAGGAATGAAAAAAATGTAATTCTAAACCCAAAAGCTTGCTCTTTATCATGTTACCTTTTAGCTTCAGGATTTTTATACATTATTTTAATAGTCTTAAATCTATTCATTATGTAGCTGTATTGTTTTATAGCTTTCCTTTTGGATAAAGTTAAAGTCGATGTCCTAGATCATGGCAGAGCTTTGTATGCATCTTCTGCAGGAATTCCAGTGCTTGGGCAGTGCAGGAAGTGGTCTATAACCTGGTATATGTTTTTGACAGCAGTTCACCTAGTAATAGGACTGAAAAGGAAGTTTGAAGTGCAACAATAAGAGAATGTTGCTTCCACTCCCACAATAAACAAATTAACAGTTTGCCCAATGAGTGCTGAGACTCGTTTTGGACCACATGATGCATCTAGATGCAAGATTAATTCAATACTACTTTAAGATACCTTATTTAATAAAATTCATGATTAACACCTTCCTTCTATGCATTTTAGTGGGTAGAAGCTTAAAACTAATACCTGAAATACTTTCCTCAGCCAATCTGGGTTATTCAGTGCACTTTTTTTTTCCTATTTAGCTACCAACATTTGAGCTGTTGTGTCTAAATCCTTGTCATCTAGGTCAATTATTCGTAAAGCCAAATAATAGCTGCTGTTGACTTCAGTGGTGATACCGATGACTGGTGTTTTTGGAAAAGTAAGCCAGACACCAGAGCATCTGTGAGTGTATACATATACATTGCATGTTTATATTTTAGATATAAAATGTCACAAAGATACACATACATATCATATAGTCCAAAACTAAAGGTATGGTACCTGTTTCATGATGGAGACAAGTGATTTTCCCCCTCTGTTTGAACTAGTGCCTTGTTCAGTCCCAAGCCTTGCTTCTTGCTGTTTTTTGGGGTTTTTTTGTGGTCTTCAATGCGGTGTTCCCTCCTTGTTTTAGATTTTAAGTACTTAAAATGAAGCATGTACCCTGTTAAAATTTAAGTCTGTTTCTTAAAATACATTCATCCCATGTGTGTTTTTCTGATGAGTTAAAAACCATATGATGGAAAAGCGTCTATGGAATAAGTAGCAGTCAGGCATATACTAAAGGAATTCACTGTAATCAGTTGTAAGACATTTTCAGTCTCAGGCATACTTCTCACTGCTCCTCCATGCCCCTCCAAGAGAGACCACTGGAAAGCAACCAGACATAGCTGAAATGTACCTTTGGCAAGCACTTAAAAAATTAATTTCTTCAACTGGTAATCAATATGGCTTAATTTTTGACATGTGTATATATAATGTATATATGTATGCACCCACTATGTGTGTTGGTTTGATGGAATTCATTGCTTTAAATTATGCACAGTGCAATACTTGAAGTGCCTAGAGGAGTTTGGTTTTTTTTTTTTTTAACATCTTCTGTAAGAATTGTTGTGAGTGCTATCAAAACTGTGTGGAATGTTACTTGCTGTGGACTTCATGCAGGGAAGGTGTATTAGAGGCTCTCTGTTTGAGACAAGTGAAAGGATATTTGCAAAAGAAGACCAGAACCATTCCCAGATTGATTTCTTTGCATTTGCAAACGCAAAGAAATCAATCTGCTGCTTTGACCCTGTATTGTGTGTTGCAGTTGAAATAGGTGTTGGTTTTTTTTTTTTTTCCCCTGAGTGCTGTTACAAAAGGCAGTATGGCAAGATATGACACATCAGAGAGAATAGGACAGAAAAGAGGCAGAATAAGAATTCATTCTTTTTGTGGATTTGTGTGTTTGAGGTTGCTGCACAGGGTTATGCATCTTGAGCATTTTCTTAAGGTGGTGGTGCAGTCCTGTGAGGCATAGTTGCACTGTCTGACGACTCAGTAGGAAAGCATATTCTAGACATTGAAAAATGTCATTATTGTAAATAAGGACTGCAGACACACTCTGGTCTGGTAGGTAGTTTCTGAAAAAGCAGGGTAGGGGAGCTCTCTGGTTGGTTGCTCTGCATCAGAAATGGTGTATTTGGGTAATAGTTGCTGGATTAAAACAGTGTATATCCTAGGCTTCTGATTGCTTAGTGTGAGCAGTGCTGTGCAAACACCCCAAGAATTGCCAGGAGCCATTTTGCGTTTAACGTTTTTGTTTGTTGTGGGCAGTGGTATGTCCATGATTTGTGCAAGAAGAGTAGGATGTCTATATTTTTATTTTTTTATGCTGAGTGCTTCCAGGCTGAAGAGAGCTATGAAGAAGACCCAGTTATTTCAGGTCAGTGCCTGGATTAACTTCTTGGCAAAAACTTGTTATGGATCATATTCTGCTATCACTGCACAACATAGTAAGTCAAATAGGGTATCTCTAGTTCTGTTTAGGTAAGATCAATTTCTTCTATGAAAACCAGAAAGAGAATATCTGTGAGGAGGCTGGATTTGAATGTAGTATAATAACCACGTGCCAGAGAGATACTTGTTTATAGGTAGCTTTTAGGGAGCTACAGCCACTTAGTGTGTAACAGTAAAGAGAACCAGAGTGCATTCATTGGAAGAATATTGGTATATCAATTGGACAACAAATGTTGTTATATGTATTTTTAGTGATTTTTTTACTTTATCTGCCTCTTATCTTAGTGTTCAAATATGAGAAATACAGACTGAGGAATATTGCCATAAACAGTTGATGTCTGCTTCTGAGTATAGGGACATACTTGCTGTATAGCAAAGCTGACAGAACCCATAGGTATTACTGGCTGACTTATTTTTCGTTTTCCCAAGAAGGAAGGGGAACAATCAATTAATTAAGCATAATGGAACATTTCTTTAATCTTATAATTTTTATAAGGTTCTTGTTCTGTCTTGGCTTTTCAGTTCTTGGAGTTAGAATTGCTAGGCTAGCTGCACATGCCTTATTTTATATTGAAATAAGTAGAAATTGCATTTAAAAAAATCAGCATAAGAATTCTAAACCAGTTAGTATTAATTTTAGAGTGGAATCTCATATATCAAGGGTCAACATATTTTGTTTGTGGAAAATTATCAGTATAGAAGCTCTCTGTATCTTTAACTGAAATGGTTTCTAATTTATGCTTGATTCTTCTACTAGGTTAATGTTAATTAGTTTAACATATCACTCATAAAAGATGTCATAGTTGAATCATTGTGTAGGTAACAAATCTTGCACTGGCTAGCAATGAAGAAATATTACCTCTATTAAAACCTACACTTAAACTTGGAGTCAGTAAGGGCTTATGACATTTTGCAGTTATCCAGCCTAATGCATTTTAATGCCTTCGGTGGCGTGAGGTTTTTTCTTGGGAGGCTCTGTGGGGGATAAGCAAGCGAGGCAGAGCTTTCAAATTATGCAATGCAATATATATAGGGTAGCCTGTGCCAAGAGAGAAACTGGTAGAAATGCTGGCTCAGGCTGGGGTTAGAACCAGGTACCGTGACACCAACTCAACCTTTAAAAAAAAATAAATCTATCTGCTGTTGGGTTATCCAAAGAAAGCATACATAAACAGTGGTAAAAAAGCTCAAATCTGCTTATATTTAGAACTCAAGTAATTTGATATTAACAACACAGCTAAACATTTACAAGTATGCATGCTTGTAATTAGCTAAATAGTTTCATACATCTCTGCCCTGAGAGAAGCATTAGGACTGGGCCTGTAGTGAAAGGTAAATTTCAGTCATAATTGTAGAGTGGTTAGTGTGAGTCCATAATCCTTTTTTTCAAAATAATCCCCAGCCTCCCGGAGGAGGTGATGGTGAGGTGCTGCCAGCTGTGAGCCTGCGCCGAGTCCTAGCATCCTACTCGGCTGTTACAGGTATTCCAGGATATGTGATGGGCAAGGCAAGTTAGTCTGATCAGACCTCTAGCCAAAAGATGCTGCCCACATTTATTTGTTTATTTAAACCATTGGCATCCAAATGGCAACGAGCGACTGAAAGAATGTTTGAGAGTGCTATTGCTTCCTCTGCCTGAGGAAGCCGGGCTGAGAGGAAGGTGTCAGGTCTTGAAGGCCGGTGGAGGTTTCACTTGAACAGCACAGGCAGGAATGGTCAAGCGCTTTGCATCCGAAATGTTAACGTGAAAATATTTAATAAACCTTGTCCATTGCTAAAGGCCATAAGTGCTTACGTGTCACAGGAGCAAGGCCAGTCACTCCAGGTTGTGGCAGAGAATGCCTGAAACTTTGGAGAGAACCTACCCGTGCAACTCAGAATTCATAAAGCAATGAACCAGATGTGTTTTCTTGCAAATTGTGTTTGTTTCCCTGTAAAGCAGATTACTGAAGCTTTGTGGCCAGATAAACATGGTGAGGTTGATCTTATGAAAGTAAACAGTCAACATGTTCTAGCATCTCAGAGTCTGAACATCGGAAGAAACTAGGTAATTTAACTTTAATATTTTTAAATATTCTGTGAAATTCAGTGTTTCAGATCTGAGAAATGGCAGCTTTGCTGCGGGTAGAGCTGGCAGAAGGAACATTCTTCTGGCTCCTTTCAAATTGTATGAACATTTGAGCTCTGTACTGCAGTAGAAAGCAGAGCTGGTGATTATTTTGTAGTGCGAGGATTCAGTTTTACTAATAAAAATATACTGTTCTTTGACATCCTGCTTTCGGCTTGTAGAGCTGATGTGTTTGTTGAGTGTCTCAGCACACTCAGGTGAAGGCATAAGGCAACTTTGAAGTGACTACAATATTCAATGTGTCACTGACCTTGTAGTGAGATAATCACTGTTGTATATGCAACTATGAACATTAGGTTTTCTTTAGTTAAAGGAGACCTCTTTCTATGAACAGGTTGCTCTTAAGGTGATGTTTTCTGAGACGGTTCTATTTCCTTAGCCGTTTGTTCATTCATTTGCAACTACAAATTCTGGTTACCACAAGAGTTGAAAAATTGTAGCAAACAAGTGACTTCTTTCTGAATTTGCTTCTCACCTTGGATTTGCACTAAGCTTTCAGACTTCCTTTAATTTTAACCATGAAAACTGAATATATTACAGTAATTTTATTAACATCAAAAGGCTTCAAATTGTTCACATGTAGCTCTTAAAATTTATAAAGCAGCAGTTTAAGACTTTGAAATTCTTAACAGATGCTCAGCTACGTTCTCAGTATTTGAGCTTAAAGCAGAAAGAATTTAACTCAATTATAATAATGTAAACCTTTCCACTTTGCTTTGCATAATTAAATATTTTCATTTACATAGCACAGAAGTTTAACATTCTAAACAGGGTAGATAAGCAGAAGAAAAAAGCAGACAAAGATGCATCTTTAATGCATGCAGAGCAGTAACACACTTGCTGGTAATCTTACTGCACTTATTAATAATAACTTCAACTAGAAAACCATATGCAAATTCCTGTGAGTATAGATTGTATTTAACATGTAGAATTTTTTTACTAATTTGTGTGCATCTCCTGAAATATACAGTAAAATACATTAAAACTGGAGCAGAAACACAGTAACCTTGATATCTTCAACTTCTTGTTTTAAAATATTAATTAGTGAAACAGGTCTGAGGAAAATTAAGGCATCCTTTCATTTATTTGGCCAATTTGTGTGGACACAGGAAACGGCTAGAGTGTGCCTATGTAGAAGTCTGTGATCCCACTCGTGTAGGAAAAACTACGCTAGAGGTGGTTGTTACTATCACTTTGGGTAATGCTGTGTCTCAGATTCACCAACCTGCTGTCAGAGTAGCATGTCCATGGTATAAGATGAAGCATCGGGTATTATGAGGACTATACAATGGACCCAAGATCTGCAAATAAACAGCTACACTTTTCTAAATTCCTTCTGATTGTCAGGTCCAACAATTTATTGGTAGAAAGGCAACTGGAGGCTGAGTGTGGTGTTCTCTTAGTTTACCATTATTGCTCATTTTGCTTTAAGTGTTAAGTATTTTGCTGGTTTTCTGTTTTATTCTTGCTTCATTAGACCTGTACTACATTTCTGAAGGGTTATAAGAAGTTTGTACAACCCTTATACAAAGGTTTATGAGAAGTTATGAAGGAGCTGCATAGCTCAGGGAATCATGGTATTCTCTAGATTTTTAAGTTGTTTTGTTGCTTAGGAGAAAAATGGGTTTGTTTTGGTTTATACTGAATTATATGTAATGAATGTATGGTGAAGTGTCAGATAAGTTGGTTTTGTATACAAGGGGTGAATATGGTTCTGTTCTTGGTTTATCAGTTGTATGTCTTAGATGTGTTGCCTTCCAGCTGGTTTCTGTTATCATATTATCTCTGGCTCTGTTTGTGTTCATTTACAACTGGATTTTACTATACTGAGGCATCTTCTATGTGTATGAGGTAGGATTTGTCTTTTTTGGGTAGAGAGAATCCAGTGCAGAGAGTTCTGTGTGGAAGGTAGGCCAATACCCTTCTTGCTCACTGGATTTTGTTCACAATTATCTTAGGCAGTGTGGCTTAATTTATTATGAAATTAGTGTGTTGCTGCTTTATTAAGCCTTTCTCTCTCCCTTTGTGTGCCCATTTTTCATTTAAAAATTAAACAAAAAAATCCCTTACCCGACATTCTGAAAATAATATTGGAAGATTAGGCCTGGGAGTCTCTGGAGTGAAACCATTTGTGTGGTAAGTGCACTTTTCTCAGGTTTGTTTTTGTCCGAAAGTTTAGGGAGTGTATATATACTTCCCATTTCCTGGGTTCTTAGTGATTTGTGGATGACTGGGTCCAAATTTAACTATTTGCATGTAATCTCTGGGGATTAGAATTCCTAGATGTTTTAATACCTGTAACTGTAGCTAGAAGCTGCAGTGAGTAAGCAAGTCCTGATTTATGTGCATTTAATTAATCCTAATGCCTGGGATTTGTTGCAGTAAATTCACACATCTGGGCAAGTGCCAAAGGTTTTCAATGAATTCTTATAATTTGCATATTGACCTTTGAGGGTTGGAGACTGGAATCAGTGTATCATCCACATAAAACATAGCTCTTCTTGGGGTCTCTTTTAGTATCTGTTAGTATTTTTCAGACCATGGTTCTGATTATATTGAAGAGGGGCAGGGGGAGCAGATGTTCTTGCTCTTTTCTTGGTTTTGAGAAGTATGGGGGTTTTTTGGGGGTTTTACTTTTTTTTTTTTTTTAGAATGCAGTTTGAAAAACAGGATCCCTCCACAGAAGTTTAATCCAATTGAGAGTTGGGCAGTGTGTTTCATTCTCCTAAGAACTCGTATGGGATAATCCCAGGTAACCCCATCATAAGCTCTTCTCAGCATCTGGCAATACCACTGATGAGTGCTGTGATACTGCAGGTTGCTTCATTAGTGTCTTGAGGTTGTCTGGTCCAGGTCTGGGTGCAGTAAATCTAACCCCATGTAATTTAATAATTTTGAGAGTAACCTTATTCAACCAGAAACTGTGTGGTGGTGGAGGAAACTTTGGCTTGGAGTCTTTCTGTGGTGGGATTTTGACTGCACACTGAAGGAGTGAAGTATTATCACAGTAGAGGAAGGACATGTTAGGTAATAGTTAAAGTGAACACACCAGTTCATGGGACCATGATCTTCGTGATAAAGGTGTGATTTTATTTAAAACACGCTCAATGGATGGCACATATCGCTGGCTGGGTTCTAGTGGACAGAGAGAGCTGTTTTTTCATGACTGGAAGAAAGAGGCATCCTTTCCCTGGGTGCACTGTGGGAGCGGTAAGAGCATTTGCTTTGCTTTCAGCACTGCCCAGGCTTTCCTGTATTGCTTCTGTATTGGGATCCTTTTTCCTCTGGATTGAATGATTCTTCTGAAATGCAGGGCACTCAAATGCCAGGAAGGATCCTCCTTCCCTTTGCATCAGTTGTGTCAATTGGAATGGAAATATCATTTAGGAGTATACCTCTGTAGAGTATCTGAGCAGTGAGTTTTATAGCTCTCTTTGAGGTTTTTGGTTTTTTTGCCTGTGTGGTGGGAATTTGATTTTTTTCTATCAGTTCTGATGATTTTGCTGTAAGAGGTAGTAGACAGTCCTGTCTTGAGTATCATTTCTACGTGGGAGCTCTTTAATCATTATACTAGAATTTTTTGTGTCAGGTTGGGTACTTTGGGCAGGTTTTGTGTTTCAATTTGCATGCTCTATGGTCAGGATTTTTCAATGTTGTGTGCGGTGTGTTGTTTTGGGTTTTGTCATTTAGTAGGTGTGTGGTGGATTTGATTGTTTTGTTTATTTATGGTCATTTGTGTTTGTTTTTGTTTGTTTGGTTGGGTTTTTTTGGTTGGTTTTTGTCCCCTTCCTCACTATTTCCTTCTGTAGTACCAGTGTTGGAACTGGAATCCTTGAAGGTCTGTGGTTTGCTGTGAAGGAAATCCACAAGGTCAGTACCTGAGAGAAGCAAGGTATCAATTTCTCCCTACCTGTCCCTGTCCTTTGGGTGGAGAGGTTTCAGTGGATATCTGCATTGGTTTGGGATCACATTGTCCACTTCTATAATTTTTGCCTGATTATTTGTATCTACAACTACTCTGAAGGTGTGAACATAAAAAATTATATTTTGCCTACATATAAAAGGAAAAATTTTACATTATTGCTAAAGAGGGCAAAGAAGTCAGGGGCAGGAATAGTGACACTTAGAGGTTTGTCTTTTGGGTGAAAAAAAAAAGTTATAACAAATGCATTATAACTTCTTTTCTTTGTGATATATTTAAGAGTAACAGTAAGTACAGTAAATACATAAAAACAATGACTGTGCAATTGGTAGCTCAGAGGTTTTATTGTAGCTGTTATAAGTCATTTGATTCAGGGCTATAATGCTCAAGATCCTCACTGAACTCTTGTAGGCCCTTCAGGAAGAGTGTGGGAACAGGAAGAGTTTGTATTTGTCCTTTCAAAGTTTCTAGTGATTTATGGCTTTTGAATCTTGGACTTGTCTGAGTGAAAGTGTCTTTGTAGTTAATAATCACCTGAGGATTTTTATTCCCATCACTTTTGGAACCAATTAGGACTGGTAGTATTAACTGCACCCAGTGGCACTGAATTCCACAGCAAACTTCACATGAAGAAATCTAATTTGTTTGATTTGAATCTGCTATGAGCTGTTTCTTCCAATGTACTTCTCCTGTTGTAACATTAAAGGTAATTATTTCCTGCTTGCCAGCTCTGCCAGCAAGGATCTTGCAGAAGAAGCAAAGAGGTTTATGTAGTAATAGAGTTTGGTTTTTTTTCGTAGTATTCTATGCACGTTACATAATAATGATAATTAGTAACGTTCTGTTTAATGTTCGTTTTCGTCTGCTACAAAGGCCTGAACTATCTGTTAAAATAATCTACTGCTGTCACAACACTTTGTTCCTTACTAGTAAGACTTATGAATGTCTATGTAAAGAGAATACTAGGTGTTCCATGTCATCTTCTCATTCCACGCTTGTGTTTTGTTGTATTTTTATTCAAGTTCACCTGTAACTTCAATGCTGTAGTCACTGAAGATGCTGATAAAGTTTTTTGGAGATTAAAGAAACACTCACCAGAATAAAACTGAAAAGCCATAGCCCTTCCAAGGCTGTGCCAGCTGACAGTGCAGACCAAAGTGGGGCTGGAAGGGCTCATTCCTCAGAGAGACAGATAGCAAGTACAAGAACCCTCAGAGAAATGATGGTTGGTCTTCATTGCTACATAAACTGTTGTCTTTTTGTTTTTCTTCTTTTGTATGTAGTATAACTAAATAAAAAGGAATATTGTTTACTATTTACTAAGAGACTGGTGGAATACAGGATTTTAAACAAATCTTATTATTGAGTCATTAATATTTTGACAAGTATTTGTTGCAGAAAATTAGTGTATGTTTTCTGCTATATTTTTATTTTAAAAAAAGTTATTTCTCTGAAAGCCATAAATTTTGGCTTCTGATAGTTTCACAAAAAAATATAAAATAATTCTCACGATAAAACCAACCTACACTTTTCATACAGATAATATACCCTGAGGACAGAGAAGAAAGCAAACAACTAGATGCTTGAAGTGTATTTGGAAAGGGCTAGTGGTACAGTCCTAAAACTATGCTAAAGTCATAGAAAATATCTTCTTTTTTCTCTGTTAGCTGAGCAAGATATATAGGTACAGCACACTAAGATGGAGGCTGCTGTCATTATGCCTGATACAGACTCAATGGAAATGGAAGGGTTCAGGGATTAATGGGAACTGTGAGGTGGCAGCTGACAGGAGAGGCATTAGGAACAGGGAGTGTTCCTGTGTGTATTACAGATATTGGAAGTATTTTGTTTTCGTTGTTAGCTTTCAGTATACGGTTTGCAAATTGCATACAGACCCAGGTAGTTGCAGATATGCTTTCTATGATTGCTGAAAAAAAGTAAAAGTCAATCAGATTGTTTATTCTACTCTGTTTAAAGAAAAACTAAAAATTGCACCTCTGCTTTGGTTAAATGTGGGCTTCAACCACTAGATCTGCTTCAGAGAGGCATACAGAGGGGACAGCCAGACAGTGTATTCCTATCCTGCATTACCAATTTAACTGTCTCCATTCTAGTCAGGATTTTGGTTAAAGGCATTTGAATTATGATTCTTAAGAGGTTAAACTTTTTGAAGAAGAGGTATGGCAGTCACTTAGGATCAGAAAGGTAAGAAGAAAATCAGGGCTTTTCTGAACTAGTTCCAGAGGAATGGTGTGAAGAAAGTATTAATGTGTGAAGAAAGTATTAATTCTTCTTGCATATCCCTGAACTAATCTTGCTGAAGAACCCGTCTTGATTGTACAGGGAAAAGCTGAGCCCTTTGAGCAAAGTAGCAGGAATTAGTGAAATTGCTGTTGCTAAAAGTGTTTTTCCCCTGTAGAGATGGCATAGCTGATTATTATGTGTGCAAATTGTCTTGTATGTTCAGTGAACTTGAGTTTCGGGCACTGTGGATTTAAATACATAATGACTTTATTTCAGTAGTCATGTCTAACAGGTTGGTGCATCTATGTAAAATTAGGAAGTACCTTTTAAAAAGGATGTGGAGTCAGATTGATTCATATTAGCCATGTTAAATTATTGAACGGCATCAAAAGGGCATGAGTCATCACCTGCTGACACTCTCTTGAAGAAATGACAGAAGAAATTCTGTCTGCACTGCTAGAAACTGATGTCAGTCACCAGGGCCTTGTAGATGTGTAAAGAGAAAAGTAAGCCAAAACTGAAATCCCGCTCTTGGGTGTTTCTACCACATGATGAAAACTATGCTCTGCCTGGCTATAAATGGAAACTGTGGTTTCCAAGATGCAATATGGGGTGGGTCTTTTAAGACTCTCTTGTTAGTTGTTGACTCTCTTGTATCAGTTTAGGAAACTAGGCATCGTCTCTCCAAATCCTCAACAGCAGGCGAGAAAGAGCACTCATTTGTTGCAGATATTTTGCTCAAGAAGACCTTGGGGAATAATTGTAAAAAAATTAAAAAAGTAAAAGAGAGAGATAGTGGACTTCTGTTGTGCAGTACTAGTGATGCTGATCTCCTGGAGGAGACGCAGGGACCTGTTTATTAGATATTGCACTTCAAAACCAAACATTGGTTACCTGGTTATAAGTGCTGGAAGTTGTTTGTCAACTTGACAAGTTATTTGTTGAATATTTGTAATTGTCTTGAGAAGACTGATGCAGGGAACTATAGTGACTTCGGCACAAACTTCTCAGAATTAGTTATGTTTTTCAGTGTTAAGATTAGTGTGCTTGATATTTTTTTCTCTCAAGCAGGTTTTTCAATGGCAAACCCTTTGTGCTCTGTAGCACAGCCTTTAGTTTGGGTCAGTGAGTTTGCCTCACAGGCATCAACCCGTGGCACCTCCTCTGCAAATTCAATGTGCAAGGTTTACTCAGAGTAAGCTGCAAAACTACTCTCGTTTATAAAAAAAATAAAAAAAATTGTGGAGTCCCAGGAAACATTTGCACACGCATTTAGTTTCTAAGTTTTCACTGTTCTGCAGCCAGTAGGCTCAGGTAAAAGGGGGCAGAACTGGGCAGTGGGAGCAAAACCTCTCTCACTCGTATTAGGCTGGGTTTAGGTAGCCAGAAAAATGCATCTCATTTGAGTTAGTGGATTTTGGAAGAATAGCTTGCCTATGCTTATTGTGCCTTTTTTTTTTTTCTTCCCCCTCTCCCTCCCCCAGCTGATGATGCCAAAATGGAAGAGCAAATCACAAGCATGTGGACCTTTTGCCATAGTGCTTGGCTTTGAGAGTAAATGGCATACTCCAGGCTGCACTGGGGGGGTTTGCCTGAGACAAGTGGCTGCTTTCAAAATTCTTGTTGGGAAAAGTGATGGATAGCTTTGTTGCAAGCTCCCCTTTCTGCTTCAGGGTGAGGCTGGGAAGGACACGGTTTCTGAGAAGTTGTCAGCACTTGATAGCTGTGTGCTGCATCACTGGAGCAATGCTGGAAGCAGAAAATGGGCATAATCTAGAGACCTGCTCGTTCAAACAGTAAATGTGCTGAAGTGCAGGTAGCACCAAAAAAGTCTGATGAATCATGTCTTGTTCATGGTATCAGATAGGAGTTGAATATTGCATAACTATCAGATTTATTAAGAACTCTTTTCTTGTTCAGTAAATATTAAAGAATTATACCTCCTGTGTTGAATAAAGGGTAATCTGTTGATAGCAGTCTTTTTGAATCCAAAGATACCAGGACTACATTTTGAAAGGTGATGCTTCCTAAGAAACAGATCAGTTGAGAGAATAATATTTTTTTCTAATCTCTTTTCAGTGAAGAAATGCAGTGGTATTAATTGAACATTTGAAAAAAAAAAATTTATTGAGAGAGTCATATGTTATTTCTCCATCCAGTTAAAAGGACCTAGTGAAGATTTATGTACGCATGAAAAAAAAAATAAATTCTGTACTTGTAAAACAGTCCAAATCAGAAGTTTATTTTTTGGTAATCATGACATACTGGGTGACTGGCGTGTTCTTGTACTTTAACATGTGCCTCACTGTACTGTCCCAGTAAGTGATCATGCTTCCATCACTAACTCTGTCTTTTTGTATTCACACATTGCTTTATTTCTCAACTTTGCAGTTAAGTGCTTAAATAATCTAGTAGGGTATTTCTACTTGTCATTCCTTTCCCTTGTCTAAGAACAATATACCTTGCAAGCAAACCCATTTAAATTGAAATGAAGTCTTTCCTCTGTTTCCAGCATTAATCTGTATCTAAATGAAACCTTTACGTATTGACACATGTCTGAGATAGAAATTGTGATATAGTGCAATTAAGTTTACATCTCTACAGCTGGATCTGACACTTAAAACAGAGATCTTTCTTCTTTGCTATATATGAAGAATAAAATAAATCCTCTTGGGGAAAAAACGTATTTCTAGAGAATTTAGAAATGTATTAATTTACTTGAGCTAAAAATAACTTAACTTTAATTAGGGGTCATTAAAGCTGTTTAGAAGATGAGTCAGACTTCTGATTCCAGGTGTTCTCTAATAAATGTACCTTCTTCTAAATCTAATGGTCTTAATTCATTGTGTTCTGGTACCTTGGGAAAAATTCCTCACTAAAAGGTGAAGAAATGTTTTAGATCAACATTTGAAGGAGGAATTAATTATTTTCTTAAAAACACCTGTCCTTTCAAGTGTTTTTCGCATGCCAAAGTAATCTTGCTGTCATCTTCTGCTCTGCTACAAAAGGAGGAGGCTTTTTTCATTTTTAAAAGCATGTTACGATGATTTCGTTGTTGGTGCAAGTGGAGGATCTCCTAACTGCTTTATAACCAGGTTCGGTGTTTGGATCAGCACCGGTGACTGGGCTAGTGAAGCAGAGGGGGGTGCCAGGCTGCAGCAGCCTCTGTGATGCACTTGAGGACTGCCCTCCTGAGGAGCACGGGAGTCCTTAAAGCTGCTGCTGCCCCCCAGGTTGGCCCATGCCAGGCTCTGCTCTGCTCTGTGGTGGGAATGGGGCTAGCGTGAGTTGTCAGCATTTTGTACGCTGCCTAAACTGTCCTTGACAGATGTCCTGTGTCCCATTGCTCTGCTGTTCGCTGCTCAGGGCTTGTTACAAACTCGGCATGAGGCTCGTCTAAGGGAGATTAAAGATGGGCTACTGCCTGTGCCTGCCCTGACTGAAGAACAGATCCCAGCTCCACATCATCTGTTTCCTTGTTGAAACACGAGCTGTAGGACCTAGAAAACAAATGTACTTCTCATTCTGCTGATCTGGCAATTTTTATTTGTGCAGACCTTGAAATGAAAATCCTGCAGGGAGCACATGAAGCCTTTCCTTTTTCCCTTTCAGGCCATTATCCACAGGGTTTTGGAGTTAGTTTTGTGATGGAGTAAGTCAAAGCCTGGTTTTACCATGTCTACAGACAAATAAGTATACTTACAGCATAAATAATGTCTGTAGTGCAAATGGTCCCAGTGGAGGATTGCAGTGAAGTCAAGACATTAAGTGCTGTCATGGAGATTGCAGGTGAGGTGGCATTATCCATTCTGGGTTCACTTTGTGTACTACGTAAATACACCTACTCTGTGTTTTTGTTACTTACATTAGGTGTGTGTTTGGCCAGTCTTTGTTTGTCAGTACAAAACTAGGGAAATGACAGTATTGTTTCAATTGCTGCCACTTTAGGAAAATATTTCTGCGTTTAAAAAAAACCCAAAAGGCTAAAATGGTGTAAGAGGAGGAATAATTATTAAACAGCGAAACAGGATGAGGAATTGTTGGTTCCGAGGTTTGGGTGATTTTTGTACAAAATAGTTGGGTAGTCTTCTCTTCTTCCTGTTTCTTTTAAATATACAAATGTACTAATAAAATCACAACAGTTGATTCTATGAACAAGGAAATAAATGCAGTAAAATCAATACTTACACTTTTATTTAGAGGTAAAAGCAAAATTTATTATTTACAAAGGCCAGTTTCTGAAAGACTTGATAAGAATATTTTTGTTTTGAAAAAGCACAAAATAGTTCAATATTTTCTTGAAATAATATTGAGTTTAAAACTGACTGGTGAGCGAGGCGTGAGACTATTTAGAGTTGAGGAAATTACAGTAAGTTAAAAAAACAAATGCAAATTTTCTGTTGAACTTGGAGAGAAAAATCATCTCAGTGGTGGGAGGCTGCTGGATTTATGCCTGAGGTGTGAACGTTTGACAAAGCCAGCCTGCTTATACAGAGGAAATATTTTCTTTCCATTCAGTTCATTATAGTAGTTATTCCATTCAAAATTAAGAACAGATTGGGACAGAAGACAGGAGAGCTTATTTTCCGTCTTCTGGCATAAGATAGCAGTGTGTGGTCACCAACAGAGTCAATCATATTCCCCAAACAACAACAGAATTTGTGACAAAGTGCGGGAGTTATTGTACGGATAATAGTTAATTTCAAATGAAAAGGTCTTGAAGATCGTTAGTATAGATTTTTTTTTCTTTAGAAAAAATAAGCATAAATACCAAGCCAGCTTGATTTTTTTTTTTTTTTACTTTGATGCAAATGATGATTAAAACTGTTATTTTTAAGTCCCTTCATTTAAATAATCTTAATGGGATGAAGGTAGGTAGGAGTCTGTGATGGGTATTCCCTTTTTACTTATTTTTATTAGTATTGGAAAAAAATTACATAAGGGCAGAGATAAGCATTATTTCTTTCATTATCTTTAGCTGCATTTTATCATCTCCACTTTGAAGTTAGAAACCTATATCAGTGGGTCTAGAGATGAACAAAATGTGTATCTGTATTTTGTAATTTCTTGTGGAAGCTTGTGAACTTAGTGGCACTAGTAATAGGGTAGGAATAAAGGATCTGTACCAGTATTTGAAGAACATAAATATAGTTTTTTTTCTCTTAACTTAGAAAGAAATTTTTCTCTTGGGTAACATAGTGATCAATCTGGCATCCAAATTTTCATCTGTGAAATGAATGCTTTGTGTAGGTGTGTTTTCCCTTCATTTGCACTTTGTCAGTCAAGAGCTTTCTTTTTGTTTAGTAGCATTTTATCTATGATTTTCAAGTAATGATGTTTTTTCTTTTGAATGACTCTTTAATTTTCCATAATTCAAGAACAGAAACAGATGATTTAAAAACTGGTTTCTCCCAGCAAAACCACTAGATAGTATTTTTTTCCCCATCCTCTGCTTTGCTCTCTTTCTTTCCTTCACAACACAAAAGGTCAAACAAAATCACACACACATAGCCCCCCTCCCTGATTCTAAATGAGAAGAAAAAACCTACATCTTTATTTCTAAATCTGTTGCCTTGCTTCTTACTGGTAGAGCTGTACATGAAGTGGAGATAAGTATCAAGACCCTAATTTTAACAAAGTATTTAAATGTGTGGTTACATTTATTTCTACTAAGGCCGATACTGAGGTTTAGATTTTGTGCTGAATAGAAAGCACTTTCCTGAGTTGGAGTATGGAATGCAAAGTGTCTGGCATTAGTCATGGCTGGGAGATGAATGTGTACTCTGTCCAGAGATTGCATGTCTGATACTCTGCCGATTACAAATGTGTTTTTAACAGTTTGGTGTGTATTTTGGTAGTTTGCACACCCCAAAGAAGGAAATGGTAGTAATTCAAAGAAAAAGCACTGAAAATAATATAGTTTTGAATAAAGATAGCAGTAAGTTTGAAGGCTGGTAAACCTAACTTTGGTAATAACTTAGGCATATTCTTCTTTATGAGTCTAGATACTGTTAAAATGTTTCGATGAGAAAATGATAAAAGTATTTGTTAATGGCAAGTTAAACAAAAACATCAAGTTACTGTTTAAGTGTCAAATCTTTTCTCAGTAGATTTTTTTCCTTTGTCACAAAATAAAAATGAGAACCAGATTAGGTTTAATGAAGCACATGATAATCTAGTAGGCAATCCTGCTTCTTGCATCTCTATTATATGGGTGTGGCCTGTGCCCAATATGGACTCAAAGTGCAGTGCAGAGTTGTACCCAGAGCCTGTGCTTTCTGTGTGGGAAGAGTTTCCCCTTCTGTATTAGCAAGGAAGATGACTATATTTCATAGTTCCTAGTTGTTGCTTTGGGCTCTTGGCAAAATATCAGGGTAGCTTCTGCTCGGGTAATGTTTGGAAGTCTCTTTTGCAAGAAAATATTTTGGCACATTATTATGTGTGGTTTGGTCCAGCAGAAGAGCGTGTGGGATGTGTAGTCTTCAAATGGAAGTGCTGTAGGAGTATTTATTTTAGTCAAGTTTTAAACATGCATCATGGCATGGCTAAAAATACCTGCCTACTTCAGTAAAGTGAAGAAAGGCACTGTAAATATAAACGTAGGTGGTGTGAATGGCTGAGAGCTGGGTAACGTTTGCTGTAGGCTTCTGGTTATGAGAAAGAATAAAACTCATATGTGAACAGCAGGCCATAGGATTTATTTTTTATTTTTGTGTTTATAAATAACTGGATTTGGAATGTAAAAAGATAACGAACCAACATTGTGTTTTAGTTGTTATGTTGGATAGGTCAGGTGCATGACCTACACTGTTCAGATCTGACTCATTCTGTTTGGCTGTGCTGAATATGAGAAAACTACAAAGGCAGTTTTAAAACACGTGGCTACAAATAACTTGTCAGTGTTTGGTGATGTAGAGTCCGCATAAATCTCTACATCTGGAGCATGTGAACCTATGAGTATCTCCTGTTAATTATCCTGTTTGACATTTCCAAAGCTAAAGAAGAATGATGATTAGTTATGAATCATATCTTGCCATGCTGAAATGCCAAGCTTCATTTTATTGTGATAGAGATTAAGGCCAACAGAGTCGTAACTAGTCTCAGCATCACAGTTTTTGCTACTGTCAAACTGCTGATGCAGCATTTGCTTAATATAAATGAACCTTTGCACTCTTATAAAGCGCTTTAAACCCAGAGAAAATTTATGCCTTATCAAAAGGTTAATCCTGACAAATTATTGTAAATTATCTACTGTCTGTGCACTGCAGGTGCAGTGAAAATAATTTCTGTCATGCAGGCCAATGCCTGTTTCAGTAGATTGGACAGCATTGTTGTAGGTGCCAGCGGCACTGGGGTGGTTGTCAGGAACCGCCAGGAACAGCTAGGTCATCAGGAACTGCACTCTTAATGGGTCAAGTCTCTGAGTACCAGTTATGCATGGGCTAACAAGCTTCACTTCTGCTGCTCAGCATTTTGGATGGACTTCTACCAGCCTTGTTTCAGCAAAGTATGAAATATATGTACTTAAATAACATCGGACTTCAGTGGCATAAAAGTGCTTCAATGGGTCATGACCTTGGGTTGTGTGTAGGTTTTTTATTGATTGGTTTGATTTATTTATTTTTTCCTTTTTTTTGGTCTTACAGGATAGCATTCACTTTCTCTCTGGATTGCTGCATTCTTAGTCCTACTATTAATGCAGTCTGGGGTAAAAAACAGGCTCTGAAGCAATGAGTGCTGGGTAGCCTTTCACCATCACAGAAAAAATTCAGATTCAGGCATTTGAGCACTGTGTGTTTAACCAGTCACATAGCTCAGATTAAAGGGAGTTCATGAGCTCCAGTACCTGTCACTTCCTTTCATTTTTGTTTTGACTGAGAAATATGAAGAAGTCTGACTGAAAACTGTGTTTTAAATCACATTTTGAAGTTGTGCAGGGGTGCAGGCTTGTACTTGTAAAAACTGCATCTGCATTAACATCTTGTAATTTCTATTACAACATATAGAATAAAGTATTTGTACGTGATGAGGTACATCACAATTAGGTAAATTTCTGAAAACTGTTTGTTTGTTGTTTGTTTGTTTGTTTTTATGGTAGCTGCCATGTAGCTGTAGGGGCATCTAAGCCTTCTGAGCAGGATACTGCACTTTTTCCACATTGTGTAAGCAGCTGGTGGGCTCCTGGGCAATAAAATGGGTTCAAAAGTGAAGTAATGTCCACCTCAGCACTGTCTTGTGTCTCATGCTGATAACGATTAAGTAACCCTTTAACAAGGATACCCTCTCAAAAGCATTATGAGATAGGATTCTTTGGTGGTGTTTTTTTAATAACAGCTTTTGCAAGTGTGAGACCTGCATCTTGTATAGCTTGGAAATGCAGGTATTCACTGTGTTTCTCTTGCCTCTTTTTGAGACAAGAAAGACACGTGAAAAAGGTTAGTGTGATTTGTGTTGACAAAAGCTTTTTTTTTAACGTCATTCAGTCAGTAGGACCGGGAGTGTGCCCAGAAGGCATCAGCAATTCTGAACGTCGTAAACTGAGCTGTGGTCTCAGTTTTCCTCAAAAATAGGTCTTTTTGAAGCAAATGCTGGGTTCACTGTTCTTTCACTGCAGGAACAGTCAAGCCCCCGTTTCCCATCTTCCCAGAGGGTGCCTTACCCACCCACTCACATGGTCTGTTTTTGTAGGGGTGTCATTTTACTGAGGTGGTGTCTGCCTGCAGAAGGAAGAGCGAAAGGGAGCCCCTGCCATGGTGCAGGCCTGCACTCACAGGGCCAGATATTGTCAATTCTTCCTCTCATTAGAGTCCAGCAACCCTTTATATATATAAATATATATATATATTATAGAACAATTGTTTCAGCATTTTGCTTCCTGATGCTGTGGCTGGTGGTGTCTCTCTTCTCTTTTGCAGTACCGTTTTGCCCCCCTTTCCTCTTGACTGAAGTTCTCTCTTTAACTTCCCATTGTATCTACCCAATTCCATAAATTCTTCTTTTGAATTCCTATTCCTTCCCCACAAAAAGCCCCTTATTGTCAGAGGGGTATGCGTTCTTGCCTGGCCTCTGGACAGCTGTTCTATTCAAAACCTCTCCCCCGGAGTAAGAGGCATCCCACAATTCCTTGCTTTTTTTCTTTGCCATGGTAAAAGCTAAAAGAATGTTTAACAAAGACCTACAATTTGTGAGGGGGGTGGGAAAACGTGAATGTAACTTAATAGTTTCAGAAAACTGCTGAATAATATAAGCCTTTAAAGAACCTTTTTGAAAGCTTTATCCCTGTTCATAAGAAGCTGGTAAAGCAATAAACTTACAGGATTTGATACAAATATCTTATTTGGACCTCAGTGCCGAGTCACATATTTTAATTATTTAATATTTTGGAGATTTTTTTTTGTCAATGCAAGGTGGCATGAAATTAAAGCACATATTACATGTGGTGGGTTGATAATGACTAGGTGAATGATGGGTTGTATTGCGTTTTGGAGATTTTGGAGTCAAAAATGTTATGAAAATGCAAATTAAGAGCAACACATTTGTAAAAAGTCAAGGTTTTTTAGTTGCATTTGTCCATTAAAGCTGTTACTTTTTCTTTTAAGGGTTTGTACGTTTGATAAACAGTATGATTATGGAAAGCATTTGTGTTATGGATTTGTATTCTAGTCTGAACAAAGTTGTTACAGAGCAGCATTCTGAAATTGGTGTTTCAAAGGAATGTAATCAAATTAAAATTACATTTTTGTGTTTGTTTAAATGTTAGAAACCATTTTAACGCTGCACTACAAGTGAGAGGAGGTTATCTCAAAGAAAGATGAGGAATAAAATGCTTAACTCTAAATCTCTTGCTATTTGAACGGGCACCTTTGACAGCCTTTCTCGAATGTCGGGTCCTGCTGTGTTCTCACAGGGGTCACTTGCTTTGTTTTTTGTCGAGAGGCCATTTCGCAGGGGTGGGAGCCTAGAGACAAATGTTTCTGGTTTTGAATGCGTTTAATTTCAAGTGCAAACCTGCCTTCTGTGTCAAGCCCTACGGGGGATGAGACTGCCATTTTGAAATGTTAGTGCTTCGCGTCTCGCAGTGGCCGTGTTTCCATCCCTGTGCGGTGTTACATGCACTTACAAACGCACCTTCGGTTGATATGAAGGTCTCGGAGTGCTGCAAATGCCCACTCCGTGCGCATCTGAAAACCCTGCTCACTGTTTTACGAAACATCTCTTACCTTCGTACATGCACCCAGAGTATTTGGGGTCTTGTCTAGGCGTCTGGCCCGAGCCCCGTGGCTGTGCTTTAACGCAATTGATTGCACCTCCAGAGGAGTCACTGGGGCTGCGTTGCTACAGCCCTTTGCTCCCCGAAGGGGGGTGGGTGGACAAAGGATTCTTCCCCCCAGCCCAGCCTGGGATTGCTTGGACCCGGCGGCCGCTGCCAGCCCCGGCCATATGCATATGAATGGGGCTGTGCATCTGCATTTGCTCCAACCGTTGCTCCATTGTCACGGATTCATGTAATGAAGAGTCCCTGGGCATTCATTAATGTGCGTGGCTTCATAAACATTTTTGGTGCAGAGTACTTCGCCACGGCTATTCCCGCGGTATAAAGGATAAACAAAGAAATAACTTTAAAAACTATTTAACAGTAGTTATTATTAAGCAGCTATTTATTTAATAATACATTTAATGTATTATAAGAACACTAATTTATTTAATAACTAGATTAACATATAGAAAAACTGCGTGGACAGAATCACGCAAAATACTCATTTCAAAGTGAAGTGTACTTAAAACTGTCCTCTGGTGTTGTGGCAGGGATTATTTTTTCACTGGTGACGGAGCAAACATTTCAGTGAAAGCCAGACTTTTCCAGTCCATGAGTCCTATTTGTTGTGCTGATCTCTGGTGTATTTGCAGATACGTGGCTCACATCACCTAATTTCTTTGAGCAAACTTGCTCAACAATTTTGCAAACCCAGTTCAAGGTATCTAGTTTTCTTATCGCAAGGTAGTATGACTTGCTAAGGTTTGAAGTGTATTCCGTTCTGTGATGGCTACGTGGGGGTTTGGGCTGTGTCGGTTGTAGCTGGAGGAGCTATACCAGCAGCCCCTGTCTAGAGACTGAGAAGGAGCTTTGTGAAAGATGACAGTTGGCTACCAGATGCATTCAAAACCAGGGCTGCCGAGCACTGCCCCATCTGCTTTGAGTAGAGCAGCAGGGGTTTTTAATGCCTACGTATTCATTATATAGAGGGAGTGGCTACATGTTTAATACAGATCCTCATTAATTTTGTGTAGCCCACTAGAGTTCTCTAGTGTAAGTATGAAGAAATGAAACTCATAATGATCTCTTCTGTTCCTTCAGCTTGCATCTGCTACACAGGATTCTCAACAAGCCTTTTTGTTGCCTCTTTTTTTTTTTCTTTTAGGCTGTAATAGGAAGCTTTTAGGAACTATATAAATGATACTGTACTACACAACAAGGACCTGCGTGTCAGTCAGGGGACTGAGAGGCAGCAGGTAACTTGGTGAAATTATATTCTTTCTGTACTGCTCAAGAGTGCTTGGCCAGCTGGTGCCAGGTGGCCTGCTGCTGGAGTAGCAGGGGATGTGAAAACTAAGACCTTCCTTTCAGTGACAAGTATCTACCCTCCTGGGCTTGCAGTCTCTGCAGGGCAGCTGTCTCCTCTCCAGTGAGTGCCAGATTTCCATGTTTCGTAGGAGTAGCCAGCAGTAAGTTCCGAGTAGTCTTGGAGGGATTTAGAGAATTGTGTGACCATCCCCCAAAGACTTGATAGCAGCCTCTGACATGCAAATGCAGTCCTCACCATCTCATTTTCTGATTGGTGCCAAAGTCTTTCAGGCCCAGCATGTAGGCACTGGTCCTGCTGTAGTGTGGCATTCACATGCTTATGGTGTGAGTCACTGTAGTGAAAGAAACAGCCACAGAGCTGATGCCAGAAGTGATGAGCTTGTGAATTTTCTATTACAGACAGTAGTGAGGTTTTGAAACAGCCAGAGACACTTTTCCACCTTTTCCTATCTTTAAGAGTTGGGTTTATTTCCCTTTTTTTTTGTTTCCCTTTTGATTCAGAATTCCAGGATGTATAGCTCAAGTATTGATTTAAAGTCCTAAATAATTTGTGTGATAGCTGAAGATCTTATAGCCATTTATCACAGATTACTTTTTTTCCCCTCTGTGCTCAGTGCCTATTGAGATTGCTGTCACTGAGGCAGCAAAATTACTTCTGCTGTAAAAGAGCTGGAGTTTGAAGCCTTTGGGTAAGACACCTGAGTAAGTCGTGAATTCCTTGTTTAATCTTCATTCCTGACCTCTAATAACAAGCAGGAGGAGGGGCATGCTGGCTCCCAGAGTTCGCAGGACCAAGACCCGTTCAATGCTTCCCTATAAGATGCTGACCTGCTCTCACTTTGTGCATCTCCTGGTTTGGGTGAATAATGACAGAGATACTAATGTATCAAAACCTAGGTGTTGAAGAATTCTTGACTTCTTTTCACCTCCCACTTCGGATAGTAGTACCTGCAGAAGAAAGTTTGTTTTTCTGTAGCATGCCTACATGTGCTCATTTATGAGTGTAGATTGTAGGGAAAAAATGTAGATCGCCAGTTTTTAAAGTGAGGTATCAAAGACACAAAGTGGAATTTATCTTTTGTTACTTTAAAAATGCTGTTAATAGTCATCATTTCTTGTAAGGTGAATCAATGTAAAATCCAGGCAATTGTTTTCTATCCTAGCACTTAGTGTTAAGGTTTAAGTGAATATATTGAGAGTGAACCGTGGTGAGGGTGGCAAGGACATGCTTTCTGTTCTGCTGTCTCAGCTACACAGATGGCAGTCCTTGGGCAGGAATGGGATGGGAGAGGACGGTGTCCTACCCCCTGGCAGAAAACTGCTGCAGCTTCCTTGTCAAAGCCCTCATTTACTGCTATAAACCTCTTCCTTTCCCCTTGTTTATAGGGAGAGACAAGCTTTCAGGCTTCCTCTGCTGAGTGATCCAACTGATTTTTTAGTAAGACAACTTATGTGAGTAGTGCTGCTTGTCTGCAGATGGCACAAAATATATGATGAAAGTAAAAGAGGAAAAAAAATCCGGGAATGGCATGAGTCTATTTACACACAAGCAGCGTGCAAAGGTATTAAAGAAAATTGCATCAAAGCAACTTTAAGTGCTAGGCGTATGATGCAGGCTGTGATATTTATTAGCCTTTATCAGGGACTAACCTAAAAATTAGGCATAATGTAAGCTTACCCTAAGGTGTGCCTTTTGATTTCTGTGCATACTGTGCAAGGGGTATTTACATGTTGTCGTTCCCTTGTTATTTCTTATTTACATTATTATTCCCTTGTTTTGTGAATATAGGTCACAACCATAGACTATTTTACACTGCTTTTAATCATGAAAAATTCATGACAAACCTTGAGAACACTGTCTCCATGTATAGTAAGTGTTACTGGTAATAAGTAAAGAAAGGTACTTCAGTGTCTTTTATCCCTCTATATTGGGGGGGAGGGGGGAATAGAACATTAGATGAATTTTATAAGATCTTTATTGTGTCTGATGTCTGCAAATCTGTGATGCTGGTTGGCTGGAGTGCAAGTCAGTCCATTAAAGAAATGTCAAGTGTAATTTTGGAAGAGATATGTTTTAAGACAATACATGCATAAAAAATAGCATAAGGAATTTGCCTCTGGGTTGCTGTGAGGGTGACACATTAATTGTCACAGATGAAGAGGTAGACCCCCCTTGGAGCTCATGATTTGGTTGTTCATGATTTATGAGTCTTGCCACTCATTAGAGGGGGACACATGTGCTGTTCTCATAGCATTTAAAAGATAGTCTGTCTTACCTTAATCTTTTAGCAACAAAGTTGTGACTTTCTAAGATCTACCAGTGATTTAATATTACTTCTCCCAAACTGTGCTTTCATTTGGTTTCTAATTGAGCAGCAAGTGCAGCTGGGTTTTCAGTTCTTTTTTTTTTTTTTTTATCCTCCCCCCCATAAGAAGCATTGCTTTATGCTAAATATTGATTTTTCTTTTTCCCCTTTTTGTCAGGATGTACTGAAATGCAGACAGTTAAACTAGTGATTCTTATATAGTACATAATAAATCATATCTCGTCTATTTTTTTCCTTTATACTTCCTGTTCAGTTTATTCAATTCAGCTCAGTAGTGAGATCAGCTAGATGATGCTGTTGCTGCAGAAGCAAGACGGTGGTGCTGTGGCAAGTACTCCCCCTCCCCCCTAAGTGTTTATTGCAGCTCAGTTCGTTTCTCTGCCAGTATTCATCTTGGTCTGCACACACTTTCCTCCCCGCACAAACGTGTTTCGCTTATTAGCTGAGAAATGCCACTCTCTCCCGATTGTGATGGTGGCCCTCACCTGTGAATTTAACAACAGGAAGAACAAGTGATGTTGTACAAGGAAGATAAATGAAAGTCTTTCACATGGCCCTTATCTCCAGGCCTTGAAAATGACTGCCTGTGACCGCCTAAAGATATTTCCTTGCTTCCTGCAGGCATTTCTATCCAAATTCTACCATTATAGCAGAATGCATTGAAATTAAACTCTATAAGACATTAAAAAATATATAAACATCACAATATGTTGCCCAGGCATGTCTTTGTTCATTGTGCTGCCTCCAAAACAAAACTTTCTAGGTTTTTCTTGTTGCAATAAGATGTTCTTGTTTAGTAAGGTGTTGAGTAGGGTATCACAAGACTTTTTGCTCATTAGTTCAGCTGTGATTGAAATGCTTTTATGAATTTTTTTATATGAATCCTTTTCCCTTCATTATCAGATTAGAAGTCCAGCAAGATTGTGATTTTTTTTCCAAATTACTGATCACTGAAAGACGTATCATACTAACTTTGTTCCTTCTGAAGGCGCTGAAGTGCATTTGAAATATCTTTCTATATCATATATGGACTTTTATATATATATTGAATGACAGTCCAATTCATCACTTTCAGAAGCAGAGTGTAAATTGTAAGATTTTTATTCACAAAATCATCCTACAGATTCTGTATACCCCTACCTGGTTTATCTGCTGGCCACTACAAAAGTGAGAGCATGTGTGAGCTTGTATGGCTGTGCATACGAATGTGGTGCCCAGCTGAATTGTAAATAGCAGTGCAGCGGACGATGCTGAGGGCTCTGCCTAAACCCACCTCTACCCTGGGCCTGGGAACAGCTTGTGAGCGTCTGCAAAGGAGAGGGAAATTTTCACTGGTGAATGTGCCACAGACAAAGAAAAGAGGGCTGAGATGAGTTTATTTATTATTATTGTGATAAAAGAATGGAGAGGACATAGGGTAGCAGCCTGTCTTTCAGAGCTTGAATGCATGTCTCTGGGCAAGGTGTTCCCAGAGTGTGCTTTCCTGGGAGTGATACCTGAAAGATATTTGTGTATGTTTTCTAAAAAGGTGTTTTTCTTACCTTTAAAGAGGGGCTCACAGGCTGTAGTGTGGCCATAACAAGTGAAAGAGAAGTTCTATGCCAGAAGAAACTTGTCCAGTCTTATTTCTTGATGGCTACGCTATGTATCAGCTGTCTTGAAGGTAGTGGATAAGGTGCCACAGTATGAATATTCAGCCTGGGTCTCAAGCTTGCCCTGTAGAATAGGCCAAAATAGAAAACTCTGCCTTTTGCTTCTTTCTTAGTGATTTATTCCATTTCTTCAGTAGCCTTAATGCTGTTTGAGTGTTTGTAGGAGTTTGTGTATATTTATTTAATATCTCGCCTGTGTAACCTTCTCACCTCTTTGCCAGAGTCAAAAAAGGAATGGTGCAACTTTAAATCAGTAATGCCTTCAAATAGTCAATAGAAAAGCCACCAGACTTCAAGAATATTTTGTGGTTTTGAGACAGTACCTGGAGATTCAGACTTACATTGTTTTTGTGCTATTTCCAGGAGAGACTTATTTTTAATTTACATGCTAGTCTTCTGAAACAGAATGCCCATAACAACGGTTTTGTGCCTCAACATGTGGAGAGGAGCAAAGATTGTAATCATGCATTTTCCTGATGGTGTTTCTTCCTGAGAGGGCACTGAGTCTAACACGGGTAAATTGCTTGTGACGGACTGATCAGTAATCTTTTTTAGCTCTTTGTTAATTTTCGAGGATTTTAAAGAATGAGTTTGTAGTTTCCTTTTTTTTTCTTCCAGTTGATTATGGTAATTCATATCACATTATTTCAGTCACTCCTATCTTATTGTTTTAGTGTAATGTATTTCTAGAAATTCTGACATTCTTCTGTTTTTTCAGATACATAAACTCAGCTTTATTTACCCTAAATCTGTAATGTGTTCCCACTTTATTTCTGCTTTTCTATGACTTCTGAATGTTTTGTCTAACTTTTTTCTATGAGATAAAATATAGATAAGTTTGTTTTATAAAACCTGATTTTTGAAAGGCTAGTATATTCTAAGAGATTTCAAACTGTGCTGTAAGATGATACTACTATTCTCCGTCTCTAAAGCTGAAACTTTTTCCTTTTTTCCAGTCAGTAAAGGGACTAGATGGAGTTGATGGCATTTGTTTTGCTATTTGAACTGGAGTTTCCCTTCAGTTTTCCAAGGATTGCATTTTTTTTTTGTTTAATATTTTTGAACATCGTTATTTTATTTCTTGCTGTAAATGAATCGGGAATGATTCAGTGTCACGAACACTGTCAATAGCATAGGATAAGAATGGAAAAATAACTCCAGGAAGCACCAGAACCCATTCTAAACACTGTGAATATAACTGATTAGTATTCACTTAATGGGTGGAAAAGAACTTGTTTTCTCTAAAGTTGTTCTAAAATTCACACCAATAATCTGTTGCTGGTGGTTTAGGAATGGTATTCTCCAAATTACTGTTCCAGTAAAACAACCAGCCTCTTGCTCCTTGCCCCTTCCCCTTCTCCCTTTCCTTGCGATTGGCTGGAGGGGAGAATTGGAGGCACAAAAGATAAAGATCATGGGTTGAGAAAATACCAATTTACTGGAAAGAGCAATGAGATAAGAAAGGAACAGTAACATCAACAATATGAATAACAAAAGGGTACAAAATTGAGCCAGTGACTCACAGACCTAATGTTCCCTGGGCCCAACCTGACTGCAGCTACGGCACCTTGACCGCTCCCTCTGGCTCAGAACCAGCATTACTCCACTGCTTCCTCTGCCATGCTTACTTGACTGCAAGGAATCCCTTCTCCCTGGCAGAACCTCCCTTCTCCCACCCCAGACAATGACATGAGGTGGGTGAGGTGGTATTGAATAACCTCTGAGTCCCAGCTATGCACCCTCCTGGCTGTTGCAAAAATTAAATCTGTCCTGGCCGGAACCAGGATGTCTGTTAAACCAGATGGAATTATGTGTACAATTCAGAGAAGATTTTTTCATTGACACTCTCAATGAAATTCAGTGTTTAAGATTTTGAAGAAGAATCTCATCTGGCCAAAATGAGTAAGGTCCTGATCTTCATTTATATGCTTAATTTTAGCACTACACGTGTTCAGTTTTACTTCTACAGAAATGCTCTGTTTGTGAACTTAATTTTTTTAAATTGGTAACCCCAAACTTATTTTTGATCTTACATGTTGTTACTTATAGGTATTGGCAGTCTTTGTCACAGGCAGAGATGCAGTTTTGCTAGAATTTTGCAAACTTAAAGGTAACTGTTGCCCCATAGAGTTTACAGTGTAAATATTGTTGCTGCATCTGTAACTGCTTTGGAGCTTGCCAGGAGAGGGCTATTTTGTGTATGTGCAGAGGGGCTTCCTGCAGAATCTAGTTTACTGCAAATACTGTACTCCACTCAGAAACAGATCTGTGTTCTTGTTACTGTACAATACTACTGTTACAGTGTTACTGTAATGATGTTTGTTCCCCCCCCCAGCAATCAGTACACAATGAATAACCTAATCAAAATTAGCACTTATTTTAAACTTCCTGCTTTGTGTGGTATGGTGTTCCCCCTCCCACCCAGTTTGTTTCTTTATCTTTCTGCTTGTTACAAAGCCCAGAAAACAGCATTTCTTGAAGCACTCAAAAATCTGCGATGAAGCATAAAACCTTGCTGCCTCCTAAGTTGCAGGGTGCCACAGTTTCCCAGTTCCCAGGCTACCTGTACTGCTAAGGCAGCTGTAACTGCAGCATACCTTGGGATGCGCTGGCACAACGTATTTCTTAACCATTCACTTTCTCTGACTTGGAATAGCCATGGGTTTTGTGGTCCTCTGTTCTACTGAGTTTCCAGTGCTGCTCTCTTTTTCTGGAGGAGAATGTCTCAGTTTCAGGCTCAGAGAGATCTAGCAGAAGTTTGCAGGGTGGCAGCGGCACAGGTTTTACGTCTTCTACAGTTGCTTCTGTGAGTCACATGTGTGGTGGATGTTTATGACACTGTTAAACTTCTGTCTTAAACTAGAAACAGAGATAAAATACTAGTTTGCTGTCTAGAAGATGTATCTGTTCTGGTCCTGGTCATTTGAGTGGATGACTTCCATTTGAAAATACAATCAGAGCATATTTCTATTGCTGATGGTAATATCTATATTCTGTATCCCTTCAGAGGGATTTGTGAACTATTTTGTCAAAAGGGGGTGGGAGAAGTCTGTGTTGCAGGAACTCAGCAATAGTTCCAGTTCATCACCACCATCAGTGCTCTTCATAGCATTAAAGGGTAACAGATAGTGTTCTGTGGAACAAAGTTTTTATGTTTTTATCTTTAAAAATAGAGTAAGAGGATTTAAGGAGTGGTGGTGGAAAAATGGAGCCCTATATAAACACAATATTAAAAAATATGTTCTTAGAGGGCATTCAAAGAATGGCCATGAGTGTAGTTGAAGGGCCTTGAAGGGAAGCTGTGTGAGGAGCAGCTGAGGTCATCTAGTCTGTTCAGCCCAGAGAAGACTGAAGGGAGACCTCATTGCAGTCTACAACTTCCTCGTGAGAGGAAGAGGAGGGGCAGACACTGACCTCTTCAGTTGTGACTAGTGACAGAACTGTAGGAAATGGTATGAAGCTGAGTTGGGGGAGATTTAGTTTGGATATCAAGAAAACGTTTTTCACCCTGAAGGTGGTTGAGCAGTGGAACAGGTTCCCCAGGGAAGTGGTTACGACACCAGCCCTTGTGTGAGTTCAAGAAGCGTTTGGACTAAGCTCTCAGGCGCATGGTGTGACACTTAGTGTGTCCAGCGTAGGGCCAAGAGTTGGACTCTGATCCTGATAGGTCCCTTCCAACTCAACACATTCCATGATTCTATAAGGTGAAGTAGGCAGTATTGTGCCAAGAATTAGTATATGTTTTAGAGAATTTATTACGCATTGTGTATTCTAATTACATCGTGAGAAAGGCCTGCAGACTGAGGAGCCACACAATGGAGATGTTTTGAGCCATGACTGTTCAACTGAAAATTCTCCTTCACAAGAGTAGAGAATGTATTTCTTTTCATGTGATACCACTGCATCTTTAAATGAATCATCAGACTTAGTAGGTAAATAAAGCCATATATGTAGCAGATGGAGAAGAACAAATAGCATACAGAATAAGATCAGGTTGATTATGCCATTACTTTGCTTGCTGCTATCCAGCTTGTTTTCTGACCCCTTTTTAAAAGACTCAACTGCTAGAATGGTTGCTAAAAAATGAGAGCTTCAGCTTTTTCTTCTAGAAGTATGACAACAAAATTTTCATGTGGCATAAAATACCTTTAACCTTCTGCACGTTTATTAGAGACTGTGCTCTAAAATGTCAAGGTAATGGGGGAGGAGGAGAACATGCTTGAGAAATGAGGAGGCAAGATATGGTGTGAACTTAAGGTGATAGGTTTCTGAACTAAGAAACTCTTCAGTCTTGTGTGAAGGCGTGAATGGGCCCGTGCCTTTGTATGATATAGGTCATAAGTGGGGGCTAAGTCTTCAGTTCAGTTTCATCTCTTTCTCAGAAAGTGAGTTGATTAAGACTTGTATCATTTTGGATCATAGATTTTTATATACACTAAAAGTTTTTTAAATGGGTTCTGCTGCAGATGCAAAGGTTAGAGCTGAGGAACGAGCAGAGCTGAGCCTGCCTGAGCATGTTATGTTCCTGTAGAGGTTTTGTATCCCTTGCTGCAGATTGGAATCTGAACTTTTCACCTGGTGAGCAGAAATTGTATGGGCATTTGCTTTGAGACTTGGCTGTGTTTTATTCAGCTTGTTTCTTACTTCTGCTCTTGATTTCTGGAACAGACACATCGCCAGTATAAATGAGTTTGAATTCTTACATATTCCATTTCCCATTATAATTTCTGCTTTCAGAACCTCTTTGCTACCTTTGAAAATTCAATCAGTGCAAACCTGTATTTTTTGAAAAATAATAATAATGTTCAACAGGTAATATGTACTCTTACTTCTCTGGTAGGCTGAACCGGTGGTACAAAGGCCTTCATAGACAACATATATTCTTTTTTTCTTTTTTTCAAAACATGTTTTTGATTTTCTATTCTCTTTTGCCAAACTGTTGGCACTCCAGTTTCAATGCAGTGTAAGATACGTCTTTAATTTCCAAATATTTGATGGTGTTTCCATATCTTAACTGTGGTGTTTTGCAGCCTTTCATATTGTCAGCTCACTGTTTTGTATAAATTAGCAGGGGAAACCTACATACTTTGGCAGTTCAGAGAAAGGTAAATTGTGTTTTGACAGTTGTACAGACTTTGAAAGATGCTTTGGAACATGGTGAATTTTAATGTCTGAGATGGCTAAGGCAGCTCATACCTCAGCTGATTGTTTCAGACTCCATACCTGTAGCCCTGCAAGTGCAACTTCATTGGCTTGCAGTTATCTGTTATTTTAAAATTGCCTCTGCAACTCTGAGACCAGTAAACAAACTGAGATTTTCTAACTCAGTAAGTAGAAGTCAAGGAATTCTAAATTTACAAGTATCACCCTAAAGTTGGACGAGTAACTTTTTGTCTGATTTTGTGGTCTTCCATGATGGGGAGTCTGAATGCGTACTCTGTGTATATTGCAGGCACCAGAGTTAGACTTGTCCTCTTCAGATACCCTAGTGCTGTGACAATTTTCTTATTACTGATTTTAAAATAACTATCTTTAGGTTTTGCTGCACTTAAAGAAAAGTGTTTGACTCATGGGTGTGACACATCTCATGAGAACTTAGCGTACGTACATCCTGCTATTAACATAGACTTTTAGTTCTGTATTTTTATATCTGACTGCTTGGTGAATTCTGTATTTTCTATATCTGACAGACTGGTGAATCCAGACACCAATTTATTACCAGTTCCGGGGGGGGGGGGGGGGGGGGGGGGGGGGGGGGGGGGGGGGGGGGGGGGGGGGGGGGGGGGGGGGGGGGGGGG
>JAWMRA010000078.1:58886829-58917937 GCA_035584735.1 Pseudotriccus pelzelni | reverse complement strand
TTTTTTACCTTTACCACCCCCCCCCCCCCCCGCCCCTCTTCAGTACCATAAAGGAACATTTCCTTCATTAAGGAGACCAAAAATGGAAACACATTCTTTCCCAATGAAATAACTGCCAAATACCCCTGATGTCCTGGTATTGGGTCAGTATGCTTAGCTAACTGTGAGAGTAGGGGGCAACTTCTCACTCCTATTTGAAAATTTGAGTTTGAGCATTGGTAATAATGTTTCTGGAGGTCTCAGAAAAACCTGCTAAACTTTTTGTTTGCTAAATGTTTCTGCAGCCGTGTTGCACAGTTAGCGGCACTTGTGATTTCATAAAAATAAGTATATAAGCCCATAATATATGTAATTCCTGATTAAAAAATGAAAAAATAGTCACATATTCTTCTCAACCCCAAAGCAAAAAGTATTGCATAGGCTGCTGCTCCTAAATGTGAAAAATGAAAACAGAGTGAAAATTAGACCAACTCCCAATAGTTTGCTCATGCTTTTTACCAACTTTCTTTTAGCATCCTTAAATTCTAAGTGTGAACATATTTTATTTAAGAATGTGTGACAGAAGGCATAGGCTTTTCTTTCCATTTTCCAGCAACTCACACTTTTCATATGCTAGTGGATGTTAGTATGAAGTGTAGTTTCCACAGTAGGAAAGTAATTCCCAGCACTGTTTTAGGGAAGAAGGGGAGAAAGGATCTGAATTTATGTATTCCATTTTAATTGACTTTCTGAGTTTTCCTTCTTTGGCTAAAATGGATGTCATTTTTTCAGTTCATTGAGCATCTTTGATTTATCCCATAGTGTTCCAAAGGGTGCCATGCTTTTTAGTTGAAGTTACAAGTTAGTAATTCACTGCCATGTTAACCTTTTGGTTTGCGAGCTCAGTTTTGGAGTGCAGTCAGGGCACTGGGAGTTGGGGCCAACCTGAGAGCACAATTTGGAATCAATACAGATAACACCAAGTCAAAAGACTTGCATCTGGAGTATGTTTTCAGCACTTCACCAGTCCCTGCTCCATCATGGGGACATAGTGGAGCTGATCTGAAATAAAACTCCTGAAACGTGCAGTGTGCCAAATGTTGAGTCCTTAATATCAGTTGTGTTGCTCTACTCATCAGCTGCAGTGGGCAGCCTGCTGTGGTAATGTAGGTGTAGACAGGAGGCTTTGAGTGACCTGGAAATGGAATGAGAGGAGCAATATAGGTTGAAATTTCTTCTTGAGCTTGGATGGACTCTCTGGGAACATTTGTTGTTTCTAGACTTTATGGAGGTTTTTGTCAAGATGTAACAGTGCCTCACTTGGAATATTCCTTTGGCTTTGAGTAACAATATTTAAATTAAAAACCACTTCTTTTTATTTGAAATTACTAGACTGTGAGGTTTCTGGAGCTCCTGTCAGTGATTTTTGGCAGTTGCCAGCTGGCTTCTCCTCTGTGATGGTGGATATAATGTGTTTTACTTCTGACTTCTTAAAGTTCATTACAGAATTGAGTAGTTTAAAATTTAACACCATTGCTGCTGCAGTAATGCAGATAAAGCACCAAATATTAATTATTAATAACCACTTAAGCAGAGTTAGCATTTCTCTTGTTTTGATATCAGGTAAGACTGTCACGCAAGCTCTTCCTTTGATACTTTCTTACACCTGCTGTTTCAAAGCCTACCAGTTATGAGCTTTGCACTTTGTTGATTTTGTGAGTCAAGATGCCATTAAAAACAAGTGTAATTTTGTTGGGTTCATGACTCCAGTCATAACTGCTGTGACCTCACTTGGGGTTCATGACCCCTTGTTTGGCATTAGCTGCATTAGAATCATATGAAAGAGTTGTCCTATGCTAATGCATCAGGAGGTAAATGCAAGTAACTGTCAAGAAAGCAGTGAAACAGGGCCAAAAAAAGTTACCTTCTGCATGTTCAGTGTTTTAGGAATAAATTCTCTTCCACTCCCCATGGATTATGTACCTTTTGTTTAAAAAAATCAAAATACCAAGAACTCACACATCATAAACACGTTTATGAAAACACATAAAAATCAACCACCACTAATTTCATGTAGATGGTTGTATTTTCTTTGGAAAGTAACATAAAGGCTTTAAAGTGAACATTGTGTTGACAACCCAGTCCCTCTTGCCCAACTTCACTAGCCTTTCATAGGTAGGGATGCTGTCTCATGTTGAGAACTTGTGTCAAAGTTTAGCCTAAAAAGACTTGTTTTATAATCCTTAGACCATTAGTGATTAGACCACCTTAGTGATTGGTAAGGAAGATAGTAATAGCACTAACTTTTTAATGTCACAAGTGAAATTTTTCTGTCTTTTTGAAGGAATAACCTTGAATACGTTGTTCTAACATCTAATTTCCTCCATCATTTTCATGACACAGTAATGATTCAGTAAACCCAGCTTTCTTGGTCTGTGGGTTTAGCCCTATTCTGGATTAATTTACGCCATATGTGCTCAGCTTTTTTTAAGTTAATGAAGCTTTGTTACTTGAGAAAGGTGACTGTGTCATTGTCTAGGGAAATACTCTTCCTCTGAAACAGAAGAATTAACACTGATTCAGGTTGGGGATGCTGCTGCTTGTGTTATTTCATCTCTTCAGTCTTAAAGGTGGTTTGAGGCTTCTAACTAGTGAAACCTAGAAGTTAGAATCACAAACTGTAATATTGAAAATGTATTAAGGCCTTTGTGGCCCTAAGGCCTTATTATTATGGCAGCATTTTTAAGGAGACAAAGAATCCAACACCTACATCAAACCTGATCATATAATATTTTCAAGCAGACTGGGATTGTTTCCTTTCTGTCTTTAATAATAGGAGTCCTTGTGGTCTATGGACAAGCAGAATCCACAGCATTCAGTCATTACTTCATTCATAGGAAATATGGCTGAATCCCAGTCAAGTGCACCATGACCTCCGCCAAGAGCTTTCAGATCTTGATGGCAAACAAAAATCTGGGATGGAATTTTGCAGCTGGGAAAACCATATCTGAGACTTGGGTGATATGCCTGGCTGTGTTAGTGACGTTGCTGGGCAGTCTTTGCCTTGGCTGTTCCAGATGTGGATGAAGGCTCACGACTCCTGGAAAGACAGGACAATAAAATAGTAGGTTTAGATTAGATACTAGGAACAAAGTCTTGATTGTGAAGGTGGTGAAGCACTGGAACAGGTTGCCCAGAGGAGTTGTGGATGCCCCATTCCTGGAGGTGTTTAAGGTCAGGTTGGATGAGACTTTGAACAACCTGGTCTAGTAAAAGGTGTCCCTGCCCATGGGAGGGGTGTTGAAATCAGATGATCTTTAAGGATCCTTCCAACCCAAACCATTCTGTGATTCTGTGATCTCTGACTGTATGTTGCATGGATGCAGGGCTGGTATCTTTTAACTCTTTTGAGGATCACCCCTGTGAATAATGTGTTGCATTGCTGTAGTTTCAGTTCAGTTTCTCATAATAAACCATGATATTGGCATCATCAAGGGTTTCCTTTGTGCTTGTTGTTTTACTGAAGATACCATTCTCAGATGAAATCTTTCCTCCATCCTTTTATAACTTAGTCTTTTCCAAGCCAACTGTTGTAGTGCATATGACCTTTTGTGTCTGTATATCACCATAATGATGCACTGACTGGCATTTGAGTTCAGAATTGATTTTCTTTAAACAGGTCCAAAACCATCAGGTTTATAGGACCCTAGAGTAGTTAAAATGTCTCCTATGGAAAATACTACAACTTCAGGCTTGCAGTCTTGAGCATTACTAAGTATCTGTACAAGTGCAGTCCAAGAGGTGTGGGGTGCTATTTACTGAACATCGTCACAGGTATTGAACACTTTGTCTTGGTGCTCGCTTGTTCTATAACTCTCTGATTCCTTCACATGTTCTAATTTAAACTTGAATTTGTTTGTTAGACTGCCTTTGCAAACCTCTAATCATTTTCAGCATTACCTGTTAAAATTAGAGGACAATTATAGTTGTGGGGGAAAAAAAAAGGCACGTTATTATGAGGTCGATCTTATGATGTAATCCTGCTAATATAATAACTCTAGTGATACTAAAGTAAGTACTTTGGCTGTCAAGTGCAGCTAATCACAGTTACAAGAGAGGGAACAAGCCTTCTGAGATGCAGGCAGCATTGGCCTTACTGGTTTTGCCTTGGCTTTATGATGAAATGTTATTATTTGGAAGCATAATTCTTGTTCCTCTTCTTTCATCAAGCAGAAAACAATTAGTCAAATATTCCTCTCCGCCTTGGCTTCAGATTTCTGTGCTTGGACTAAAAATAGCTGTTTGTACCTAAAGCCTCCATTTTGAGATAGACCTGCTAAAGGGGCAAAAAGCTTCCTCATAAAGGCTAATAGGTACCTTAATACATAACTGCACTGGCTTTTAGGGGTAGGTGTCTTTGGCAGAAGTAAAACAGGGACTGTAGTAAAGCAGTACATTGCGCTAATGAGAAGTTAATGATGTTAGTTTCTTCCATTTCTGGAAGACTGCAAACATTGCATCTTTGGCACACTGAAATACAATGCCAACTTGTTGACAGGGAACAATGTAATTAGCATTAAATTGACTGAACATGTTTGATTTTTGAACTTATTTTCTATTCACTCTCCAAAACTGTTAAGAATTGTATTTTCTCAATTCAGTTGTCAGTTGAAAACTTCAGTATTCTGAGAAGAAACCACATTATTTATTTCTTTAACACTATCTACATGATTTGTAGGCAGTTGTTTTCATTGTGCACTAAGTCTGAGTAGACTTTTGGGACCTTAAAGATTGCAACATTCTTGAAGTTATTTAAGAGACACTTTGCTTAGTCCAAGCTAGTTTCATCTTCTAATAGATGTTCAGGGTTGTTAGGTCTGCAAAGCAGTTTAAACATGTAGCCCTCCTCTTCAAAATTTTAAGACATCTAAGGGCCCTCTGACATTCATATAGGTCTTCTGGAAGGGAAAAATATAGAGTTTAATGGTTTTTTAGTTTCTGGCAAATGATCTGCATAGGCAGTTATCAAAAAGGTGCTGCTAATAGCCTACTGAAACACTGGGAAACATTTACTTTCATTCACAAGGAGGATAAGAGTGTCTATCAAAACAAATTTTATCTGAGGCTATAATAACAACTTAGACAATTTCAGTTAATGGATCAAGGTGATAGTATGGTTACACTGTTTGCATGTGAATAGGTAGTTGCTTTTCTTTATTAAGAAGCAGCAGCAGAAACAAAATAATGGTGTGTGTGGTTATACATATGACAGTTAAGTATAAAATTGCCTGTAGAGTCTTTTGATGTTTCCTCTATTGGTCTCTGTAAATCTCTCCTGGCAGAGTATTAAGAGGATGAAAAAACTGCTTTATGGACTTAAAGTTCATATTCTGTTTTCTGAGAGCAATTATGTCTGAATAGCGAGAAAGGAAGCACATGGCCTTTAATTTTGATAAAGACTTGTCCTTGTTTTAAGTAATATTATTAGTGAATTTTTAGAGACCTGATATAATGTGAGGTATAGATAGGCAGAAAACTTCTTCCTTCCTAGTGTCAATTTTCTTGACAAAATAATATCCTGTGGAGATACTAAAATAAAAACGGAGCTAGGTATTTTTCTTGTCTTTCAAAAAAAGTTAGAGATGTAAGTGATAAACATCTTTGAGAACTTTCCCCCTTCACTCTGAAAATATTTTAGGTTGCAAGACAAGGACTAGTCTATGCCCCATCAAGCAGTTACATTTGTGTGTTATTATGCAAAAAGGTAATGTCTTCTAAGGATCTGAAAAATAAATATAATAGATAAGAGGCTTTGAGGACGTAAGAGTCCATTGTGAAGCTTGTGTTTTTCAGTCCCAGTTTTGTTTCTTTTTCTATGTTGCTGTGGGGAGTATGAAACTATTAATCTGTTGATTATTGTTGCCATTAGTATATAGCAGTTACTGTGGTGATAGCTAGATTTTTTTCCCAGGACTACCTATGTGGCCCATGAATGGGGAAAGATTTTGGTGTATTTGGAGCTAAACCTCTGGAAATCGCTGGAGGCTAAAACTGGGATTCCTGAGCTAGTCTGGGAACCAGTGGAGTATATCCTGAACCTACTGACGTGCTCTTTGTGGGGCTTCCTATAGTCAGTATTCACATGTAAGCTGGAGTTTCTGATGCTTTTACTCTGTCCCACACAATAGCAACCCCAGTGGCATCTCATTTCCTGGCAAACTGGAGACAGGAGAGGCTTGTCATTGTTGCCAGGACATTGTTAGGGTTGCCAGGAACTCTAATCAAATAAGGTTCAAGGTTTTATACTGATGTGATGAATGCAGTACATGTGGCTTAGACTGAGGGAGAAGGTTGATTTTTGGACTTGGTTCTCCAAATGTTTCCTCTGTTCTTATCAGTGTGACTTCTCTTGTGCCAGCATCTTTCCACATGGACACAGATCTCTCGCTGTTCTGTTGACATTTTCATGATGGGTTGGGTGTGCTCGCTAACAAGGAGAGATAAAGCTGGATGGTGTGTGTTAGTATATTGCTACCAGATGTGACATCCAGCAGCTGTACAATAGCATCCAGAAATCTGAAGGTGGAGTAGAGTGTCAAAGGCTCCTCCTTTCCTCTGGCCTTCCTCTGCAAAGCAGCAGCTGGTGGTGTTTGATGGGTTGTGTGCATATGTGATAGTTTATTTTTTGGTTAGTTCTTTTTTTGTATGAGGGATTTTTGTTATTTTTTTTCCTTCTCATTCCACCTCTTCCCCCTCCTACCCACTCCCCAACCAATCATTATTCACTGTGGTATATAGGATGGTTGGCAGCTCTTCTCTGATTTTTATTCTTTCTCCAAATAGCTTGTTAGGTGCTGTGATGTATAGGCTTTTTTTTTTTTTTTTTCTTAAAATCTCCACTGGAGGTAACTAAGGTATTGGGGTGGGAATGGGTGAGTGCTCAAGATCACAGGAGTGAAAAAATAATGGAACAAAAAGGCATGGAAAGGTTGATGCAGCTGTAGCTCCAAGCTCTCATTTAATTAAAGGACCAGAGACTTTTATTTCTAACTGAATGAGATTTGGAAGTGTCACCCACAGTGATCTTGGCAAGTGACAATTTCTCAGGAATTCTTAAAACTTGATAAAAGCTTTGTCATCCTTATAGTACCATACATTCTGCATTCTTTTCACTTTCTTTAGAATAAAAGGGTATGATTGTGACCCTGTATACAGTGAGAGTTGTGAAGAGAAACAACAGTTAAGCATCATATTTTGCTGTGTTTCTCTTTAGTGAAGCTGTCATCCTGCCCCAACCTGATGCAGTGCCTTGAGTAATGGTATGCCTGGGAATGTCAACCAACTAATGTTGATTTAGAAGCTGCGAGGGGTAGTTATACCTCTCTCCCAGGGTCACTGCAGAGAGACCAGGGCTTGTTAATGCATCTGAACTTTGTCAGTGCAGTGTTCAGTGTTTTTAGCTTGAAGAGCAGATGGTGATGATGAAGCACACATGCAGCTACTTCCATGGCTTGGCTTGCTAGTCTGGCAAGTGGTAACAGGCAAGAAAGGAAGAGGAGGATGGGACAGATATTAAAGCCTAAACCACTGCAGCTGTTTAAATGAGTGCATGTCAAAGGCCCTTACAGTTAAAAACACAGGCCACTGCAATGGGTGATGTGTTGATGGGTTTCCTACATTGAAACACCTCTCACTCTACACTGACCAGTAGGACCATCCTCTGTATGGAGTGCTTCATAGGAACAAAGCTGAGGCCTAAAGTATATGATGTGCAGTGTGGCTGTTCTGCCGCTTCTTTGTCACCAAAGACCACAGTCAGACATGGCCTGAATATTAAAGAGGGTGGCCAGAGGGGGCTAAAGCAGCTAGAGCAAAGCTCATTTAGGAAGCAGGATTATAAATGCCCCTCAGCCCTCCCAAAGACACCACACATGTGCGGTCACAAATTACTAGACAGTTATGCCAGAGGCAGAAAGAACAGTTTTGTGGTTAAGGCAGGAGATCTTGTTTTACTGCTATAAACTTCCTGTTTGTCTCAACCTCCTGTTCTTCTGTGTTCCCTTGTGGAGCAGAGGTGATCATGCTTCTCCCCTTCCCTCCCTGTTTTGCCAGCTCTCTGGGTGTGTTGCTTGCTCTGTCTGTAGTACAACAGGGCTCTTGTGGTCACTTGATGTTGTACTCCCACCTGACAACGTGGAATGAAAGCATGCTATCCAACAACATGGTGAGCCTGGAGAGTGTCTGTATAAGAAAAGGAAGTGTCACCTGCAGTGCCTGTACAGAAACACAGCCTGGGAAACAAGCAGTAGCTGGCACTGCATGGGCAATGTCTGTGACTCTGCCAGAGGAACGACAACGTGATGGGACAGTGTGCAGGGACTACAATGCTATGGTGGACAGATGCCGGTTCTTGAGGACAGGTGGGAAGGGAAGGATTTGAGGGAGTTTCACTCCTGTAAGTGAAGGAACGATTTGAATGTATGGAGCATTTCCGTGGGATGGATGGCAGGCAAGTAAGGAGCTTGTGAGTCATGATCTTGGATAGGTGAGTAAATGGGACATCATGTTGGGAATTTCTTACAGATCACCTGATGAAGAAGAAGAAACAGACTAAGCCTTTAGACACTTTGAGAGTCTCTGGCTCACAACCTTATGTTATTCTTATAAGTGATTGAAGGTCTTTTGACATCTGGAGGAGTGGTGTGGTTATGAGAGTAACAGGTTTAACTGCTTGGTACAGGTCTTGGGGGTCAAACAGGTGTGACATTGCACCTGCTATTCACAAAAGTAGGGAGAAGTGATTGAGAGAATGATAATGGCAGCCTTGGCTGTAGCCACCATGAAATAGAGAAGTTCAAGGTTGTAAGGGGAGTGAGAAATGCAAATAGCAGGGTGACAGAACCTGAACTTCAGGCAGGATTCAGCTTGTTCAGGCAACTGGTACCAGATAAAATTGAAGCTCTGAAACACAGAAGAGCTCATGAAAGCTGAACAAGTCTTGAAGGATAATCTCTTCAAAGTGCAGGAGCAATCCTTACTTGGAAAACAAACGGATGTCTTGGAAGACCAGACCAGCTAGGCAGGAAGCACATGATAGAGCCCCAATGCAAAAAGGCCATTTACAGAAAGAGGTAGCAGTAAAATTTTAGGAATTTAGAACTATTGTCCAAATGTGCAGGACTGGTTTTACAAAGGCTCAGGTGGTGTTGATGTGTGCAAGTGATATAAAGGGCTGCAGAAGAGTTTCTACCACTTACACTCATAGGAAAGGATTGAATGAGAAAAGTGTGGGTCTGCTGTTGAGTGGGATGGGTAGCAGTGGGCACAGGTTGAGGTACTTGTGCCTCACGCACTTCAGTTTCCATCAATGACACCTCATAAGTGTCTGTACTTAGTGAAGGAGTTCAAAGAGAACAAGAAGTCTCACTGGGGCCAAGGATGGTGTCATGGATTACTTGAGAGCTTAGCCTGTGCAAGCCCAAGGAGACTGTGGCATCTTCACTCTTTGAGATTTTTAAGACCTAACTGGATAAAGACTTGAGCAAACTGATCACACAGCTGGCCCTGCTTTCATCAGGAGGTTGAACCTGACCCCTGAAGGTTCCTTCTAGTCTGAACAGGTCTGTGGTCCTGTATAATGTATATTGTTTGGAGGGTTGTCCTCAACCACTTAGCCCACTCTTTGAATTTTGAAGTGTGTGTTGTAACTCTGTATGTAGGAGATAAATTGCTTTAGCTCTTTGTGTAGGAGGAAGCTATTTTTATAGCATGTCAGCAAAAGCGTCTGTTCTTCCCTTACAGATGTTGTGCCATAGTGTGTGAAGTTAAGCATAGCAGTAGTAATCTGTCCTTTAGAGGGCTACTGGTCTCCTGAGGGTTATGGTCAGTTCAGTGAGAAGCTGTTCTATGTGGTTTCCTCTGACTCAAAGACCCAATATGGTGCTGAGGTGGGCTCCAAGTGGAGCCTCTCCACTTGTGCTTATGGTCGCTTGTCAATAAAAGACTGCTAGAAGCTGCCAGCAGCAGTTATTCTGCGTAAATCTCATCTGATGGTGCCAGTCCCAGTGTGACAAGGGGAGTGCTGCTCCCCTGATCTCTCCTTTAGGTCTCACCTATGTGATGCTGTGATCATTTCGCTTCTTGTCCTGAACTTCTGCTCCCCTGTATTGCTAAGAAGCTTCTGACTCTTGATGCAAAGGACCATCTTTCAGTGATGAATGGGGTTGGTACTGAATGTTTGCTTGTAAAATACTTTGGGAGTCTTCCCAATGAGAGGCTCTGTATCAAGAGGCTGAAGTGTGAATCACTGTTCTGCGTTCTCTTGCCAAGCTTCCCAGGCTGAAGTTCTGGGGCTTAAATTACCAATGGTTCTGTTTTTTTTCAATGGGCTTGTGAAGAACTGATATTATTTTCTGAGTAACTATGAAAAATTTACTCATACCAGTCTTATAGCTAACACACTGCCCTGATTTTAGAATAGTTTTAAAAAGTTACTTTTAAATTGGAAGACCTTTAAAGACCTTTTTTAGGATTGTGTGTTAATGAGGAACTCTTGCTTCTGCCATGGAAGGATGGAAGAGGGAGAATGGGGTAGGTCTCCCTTGGGATTACAGCATTCCTGCCTTTATGTAGTGTGCAACAAAAACCTTAACTGGAAATGTGTTTTCCTTGTGCCCCCTTAGTTCACATGCTGGATTGTTGACTTTTTTTTTTTGGTAATGTTGTTCAGCTGTCTGTTTATTCTATCACTGTTTCCTGATAAATTTGAAGGCATTGTACTCTGTTAATATATTTTTAAATGTTTCTTTCCGCATGTGTGTGATTATAGTCTTGGGAATTTTCTTCCAGTGTTCTGCTAATGTCTTTAATATTTGTATTACTCTAAAAAATTCATAACGGATGTATTTCCTGGTTTTAGCTCTGTAATAGGAAGAAAGGAATCAGTTTTCCCATCTCAGTGATAGCCTGAAGCAGGATGTGTGGCATACAACAGACTTTCACCAGGAGGAGGAAATTAACTGGCTACAAATTAAGGAAAGTTCACGAGAAGTCATTACTCTTCATTTATTTTTAAGTGAAGCTTTGAATCTCTAGGCAAAGGGACAAATTTTGTAGTGAATGGAGTCCGCATGCATATGAATGTGCAGTGTTTAGATATCTGTGTTGACTGTGACTGTGATAAGATTATGCAGCCTCATATATTAACGGCATTATCATTGCACAGTGTCTCTTTTCCTTCCTTATTTTTTTTTAAGGAACGGTGTTTTAATGCTGCTAAATGAAGTACTGATGCATGTTTCCATGGCCAGATTCTGCTGTGTTTCCAAGTGGTGTGTGACAGGAGTGTACATAATTTACCCAGATATGTTCTGTCAGCCTTTTTGTCTTTATTCTTTTCAGTGCCTGTAAAAGTGAGATAAAGCAGCTTATCTTCCTTGAGACCTGTGCTGCATTCAAAGCTGCTTCAGAAAAGAAAAGGAACCTTCAACAATTTTTCTTAATGCAGAGTAATAGCAAAAAAACATGGTCAGAAGAGTTACTGTAAATGAGGCTTGAAATTTGCTTTACTCTGAAGAATCTGTAGACCGCTGAAGGGAGAGAAAAGGTTGAAACCTCAAGAATGGCCTAGTGTTTTGGAAAAAATGACTTAATTTTTTTAAGTAAGCTTTGGTTGCAATATTCCTTTTCTGCAGTTTACTGATTCTGGGATGCAGATTACCTATAGGCAATGTATTGAATACTGTATAGATGAAAAAAATCTACTTCAGCTGTTATTTTTTCTCACTGGGAGACACCTCTCCTCCATCTTTGAACCACCTTGGAATTTAGTATAGCATTGAATTTAGTGTAGTGTTTCAGTACAGTAATGCTTACCACAGGAGTGCTTTTTTTTAATGCTGGCTTATAGTCAGCAACAAAGAATTTATCCATGGGATACTACAGGTAAGCATAATTAGCTTAGTTTGACATTTTTCTCTGTTGCGGTAAATTTGTTTTGATAGGTGACATGTGCAAAAGAGCTCTTTAAATTCTATGATTCTATGACTCTATGAAAAGTAGGATATTCATATCAGAAAAGCAGGAAATTCAATGACTAAAATTACTTTTGTCCGTTTCCTGCTGCATTTCCCCTTTCCCCCCCATTCCTTATTAAAATTTCCTTTTGGATATGTTTTACAAGGCTTTCACATCCTTTCTTGCAACTTTTTGGGCCTAATTCCTCACTTGTAAAATGGTATTGATATTTCTTCTTCCTTCCTTGGTATCTTTCCTACTTATTTTTGCTGTGATACATATTTTTGTACTGAAGATCTGAAGTTGATCCCAGATTGGCATTTGCATTGTTTGTGTTACTAGGCACTCAATGGTTGCTGTTCTGATGAGTTCTGCTTAAATGATGGTTGAATATCAATTCCAATATTTTTCTAAAAGTGGCAGAATTCTGTCAAAGATCTGTGAAGGGAGGGGATAGTAGTGAGAACGGTTTCCTGAGTTATTCTCAGTTCTGTTTAACAGGTGTCCATGTTTTTTCCCCAGGTCAGCTATGTATCTGAGTTTGGGTGATACTTCATAGTAGTAGACTTTTTTGGACACACTAATATCTTCTAATATTTCAAGGACAAGACTCCAGCTACACTTTCCAGCAATTTTAATAAAAATAAAGTAATGGTATACAAATCTTAATATGTATACACTTTACTAAACTTTGTGATGTCCTCCTAGTAATACTAGGAAAAAGGCCATATTACTGAGTCTGTAGAAATGTCTATTTGTATAGTAAAAGAATTCATGGAGGTGTTGTTATTCAAGAGGAGTAAAAATATTTTTATCAGCAATATTTCTGTTTGAAGCTCTTGTTTTATTTGCTTTGTGTTTAGCATACAAAAGCAAAAGAAGGTTGGCTTTTTGTGTTCCTTCTCTGCCATATATCATCAGGTGTAAAATTCTGACATCTCCATGGGAAATTCTGGAGAGCAGTTGGGAATGCCCAGAGGAAGCTAGATGATGCTCCAACTGACTTATTTCCCAACATCTTCCTCCTTTAAGAGTGAAGTATGTCCAATAAACGTGAAAAAGAATTTGGTCATGTAGTTGTGTTGTCAGCTGGAAGGAACATTAGAAGAGTAAAATTTCAACAAATCTCTCACTTACAGAGCTTGCCCTGTCAAAGCTTATAAATGAGATGCACTAGGAAAGCTGATGCCAATTTACATTGAATGCTTTCGGTCTGAGGGATAGTAATTAATATATACAGTGATCTCAACCAGTTATAGGCTGTTTTCATCTTGGTTTTGTGAACTTTTTTACTTCTGGGTTGTGATCTCATTATAGTAAAATTACACAATCAAAATGACAGTACTCTTACTGCTTGATGAAATAAGACTCGTTAATGAAAAACCTGAACTGTTAAAAGAATGGTTTTTTTATACATACTCACACATTAAAAGAATTTACATAAGTTTTTTAAAAATTTGAGAACAAGTTTCTAGTGTTCATTGAGTTTTAGCCTTTGCTGTCTAATGGGCAACTGGTGGAACAAGCAACACACCAAGTAATATCACACCAATGCCTGCTTTCATCTTTAACTTTTTTAACATCCTGTGGCCCAATACAACATGAGGATTTCATATGAGACTTGTTTGCTATCACATGTGGGTTGATCATCGTGGTGGTTGATTGTGAAGTGGATGTAAAGCTGCTAGGGTGCCGGATTTACATTTAGGCCAGATGTGCAGTGAAGAACTACTTGTCCCAAGGGCTTTGTTTCTTCCCTCATTAGTTTATATATTTTTACATTTAACTATCACAGGTTTAAAAGCCATAAGCAGTTTGATAGAGGAAACCATGTTGTCTTCTTCCTAGGGAGTGTCCTGGCCTGATAAACCATAGTGTTTTATTCTGGCTGAGTTAATCCTGAGTTCTGTTCCGTAAAGTGGCAGGAAGGGAGGGGAGGACTGTGAGGTTGAGAAGCTGATGAGCCACAGGCAGCCTAAGGAGGACACTTAGCATTTCTTCCTTTCAGTGTTTTTTCTTTTGGGTGTGTGTTGGTTTGGCGTTGTGTTTTTGTTTGTTTGTGTTTTTTGTTTGTTTTCTTTTTTTGGGGGGGCATGCAGGGGTGTTCTGGGAGGTACAAAGTTTTGATTTTTTTATTTGTTTTTATTTTGGGATTTTTTTAATGAAAATAGTTTAAGTTCCTGCCATATTTTCCCTGAAGCTCCAGGGCTGCACAGCATGTGTTGAACAGTTTTACAACTCGCCACTGATGAGATTCCATTTTACCCCTTCCTGTTCCTGGCCACGGGCTCCCTTTGTCTAGTGCTCCTCATGTCCTCTTCTAGCCATCTTTTTGTGTGAAATGTGTGGAAAAGCAACCTAGGAATAAAAATAGCTCAGTGTTTCTGCTGTTAGTTCAGTGAGTTGGTGCCTTGTGGAGCAGCTGGTGGTGAGAGGGGTAGAGAGAGCCTGTGTCAGGACCTGGGTGGGTGGAAGGTGAGGGACAGAACAGACGACAAAGGCTGCCAGTCTGGGGGTAGAGGAGAAAGGGAATTGACCTTTCTTCTTCCAGCAGTAGACAGCGATAGGTCTGCAGCCATGCATGTTATCAGTCCTCCTGTCTTCTCTGCGTGTGTTGAGTGGAAATTAATGGTGAAAATACATGTGCCTGTGGGTTTCCAGGTATAGTAGGTGACACGTACGTGGGACACATATTAGGCCTTTGAGTTCTACCAAGCTCCATTTGAGGTGCCTGAGCTCATCCTTTGGGGATTTAAAAAGTGTTTTTTCCAGTGCCTTGGCCTAAGAAGCTTGTGCAAAGCTTTCAAGAAAACCTGTGACTGGGAGAGAGAATTTGACCATAGGCTTTCCTGAGTTCTGGAGGTGAATAATCAACAGCTAAACCCTCTTGAAATGTTTTTCTTTGATAAGAGCATGAGCTCAGCTTGGCAGAGATGATGAACAGACACAGAAGCTGTTTGTAGTGGGATGGTTGCGAAATAAAAAAGGTTGACTGGAGAGGATGCAAATACCCAAGTGACAGGGGTCAAAAACTGACACATACTGTACTTCCTTTGTTTTATGTTCATAGCATGTAGAAATAACTGGCTATTTTCAGGCCACACCAGCTGGGTTTTTTTCTTCCCCTGAAACAGCTCACAGCTTTTGGCATTACTGGGTGGTGTGTCAACATTTGCCAGTAATTTTTGCAGACAGATATGGTCAATGTCTGTGCTGTGTGCCATAGTGGTGTTCCTCAGGACTCAATATCATATACATCAGTATATATCTGTCCTGTTTAATATCTTTATCAGTGATAGGGATGAGGGGATTGAAGGCACCCTCAGTCAATTTGAAGAAGACAACAAGTTGAGCAGGGAACGTTGATCTTGGAGGGTAGGAAGGTTCTGCAGAGGGATCTGGAGAGGCTGAATTGATGGCCCAAGTGGTATGAGATTCAATAGGGCGAAGTGCTGGATCCTATACTTGGGTCACAACATTCCCATGCAGCGCTACAGGCTGGGGGCAGAGTGGCTGGAAAGTGACCCAGCGGAAAAGGACCCAGAGGTTCTGGTCAACAGCCAGCTGAACATGAGCCAGCAGTGAGCCCAGGTGGCCAAGAAGGCCAATGGCATCCTGGCTTGGATCAGAAATAGCAGGACCAGAGCAGTGACCATCCTCCTTGTACTTGGCTGCACCTTGAATCCTGTATTTAGTTTTGGGCCCCTCACTACAAGAAGCACATTGAGGTGCTGGAGCATGTCCAGAGAAGGGCAACAAAGCTGGTGAAGGGTCTGGCACACAGGTTGATGAGGAGCAGCTGAGGGAGCTGGGGATGTTAAGCTTGGAGAAAAGGAAGCTCAAGGAAGACCTTATCACTCTCTACAAGTAACTGAAAGGTAGGGGCTCAGTCTCTTCTCCCAAGTGACAAGTGATAGGACAAGAGGAAATGCTCTGGAGGTGCTTAAAACACATGTAGATGTATTGCCTGGGGACACGGTTTAGTGCTGGACTAAACAGTGTTAGGTTAATAGATGGATTTGATGATCCTAAAGGTCCTTTCCACCTAAAATATTCTATGATTCTATAGAGATTTGGAGTTCAGAATAAAAGAAGAAATGAGTGTGCCCAATCCAACAAAGAAAATACTGCTTTTTCTCCATGGTGTTAAGGAAAAGTAAAAAAACCTTGTAACCTCCAGGTTTCTGTGTAACTGTTACACAAAGACCAGCTAATTTTTTTTTTTTTTCCCCAAGGTTTAGAAGCCCTGCTGGGCTTTCTGGCTGTGTGTCAGTGTAGCAGCTTGTAGACACAAGTGGCATCAGGTTTTACAGGTGCAGGAGACACAGCAGCATTACTGTAACGTGGTTGTAAACACCAATAGGACTTTATCTGTGTTTCCTTTTAATGATTTTTGTTGAATATGGCTTGCTTTGAAACAGAAGTTCAGGTCCCGTGTGTGAGTTTTGACACTGGGGCTCAGCTGAAGAAATATGTTATCTTTCATCATGAGTTTTGATGCTAGCAGAATAAATAAGTAAATAATGGAGAAAACAAAGAAAAAAAAACCCAAACCCACATGGTGAAAGATGCAACCCAGGAAAACGAACATGTTAAAAGGATAGATAGGAGGGGAAAACCAAGACAGTTTGACTCCGTTACTGTGGGGCTTCTGTGATTTGATGTGTTGCTTCCTTTTCCTCCTCCCACTATGACAGTATGACATGCTTATTGTCTTTCAGCGTTAACCTTCAGTCTCAGTATAGTGAATGTTGTGCTCCGTAAGTCCTGCTCCTGCCCTTGCTCCCCTGCTGAGCTCAGTGCTGACAGCTGGGGGAAATTCAGTGTGATTTGGAGCTGTGAAGTGCTGTATCAGCACATGGGAGATTAAGGGTTTTAGTAAATTTTTTTTCAAGCTTGTAGAGTGGAATTAGTGAGTTCCCAAATTCGCTGGATTTATTGGAAATCTGTGCCTGCTGAATGTATTTATTCCCCCATGTTGCTGGCTGTACTCTTGACAGGTGCTGAAAGGAGATTTATAGAAACAGCAAATATTTGCTAGAGTGGCTGAAATATCTGAGGATTATTTAGATGTGACTCTTTATCATCATCTCTCTTAGTTCTAGTTTAATAATTTAAATGCATAGGCTTGAGCCTTTGGAAATTTTTAATCTACCTCTCAGTTGGATTTTATACAAGTTTCATGACTAAATCCTACTACCAATGGACTAGTACAGAGCTAATATGTAGACTTTGAGAGTAACTTTTTTTCTGGTTTTTAGTTTTGATTAAGTAGAATTATGTGGAAAGCAGGGCATAACTACAGAAGGATGCTGCTCATTTCAGTAGAAAAACTTGGGTTGTGTTCTTCTGACTCAAAGGAACTCTGAAAAAACTCCTGAAGAAGAATTTCCTTATCAGTTGTTCTGTCCATGTTTCTGCAGGACTCCTTTTTGCAAAAGTTTAATTTTTTTTTTTGTTAAATATCCTTTTGTAGATAAGTTGCACATCACTAGCTTTTAGAGGAGGTACAAGAGGATGAGAAAATAAAATAGATAACCCCTTCTGGATGTTTGGATCAATAGTTGTAGAAGGAAACAACAATAACCAGAAACCATTAACCTTCCCTCAGGTTTCCAGTTAAATGCATAGAAATCAATATCAGCTTAGCAGTTATTTGGGACATTAACAAATTCATGCTGCTGTGCACCAGACCTAAAAGAGAGGTCCAGAAGTGGAGCCCTGTACAGAAAAGTCTGCTCTGGTTCCAGCTCTATGGTTAGGCTCATCTGTCAGCAAGCTCTCCCACCTTCACCACTGTGCCTGACCCCGATTTTGACTGTTTAAGGAAGTGGGCATTTGCTGAGGTAGCAAAGTCCAGAACAGTAAAAATCATCTTTGCAATTTGCCCATGGTACTCAGCAGAGGGCCAAGGATGTTTGGGGCTCTCTGCCACCTGTCCTTGTGTTTTTTAGCACAAGAACAGCTGATTTTGCAGATGCTTTGTCTTTCTTGCATTCCTGTCAGGACTAGAGTTTATCAAAATCAGGTAGCTGAACTTCATTTGGTTAACATGATACTGCCAGGATCACAGGAAATTATTAGGTAGAGAAATGACAACTTTCTTCCCATTCCTTCTGATTGTTGTGCATTTTCTCCTCCTCCCACACCATGAAGTTTTCCACCTACAGGTGCACTGCTTGGAACATTAACTTGTGAAGTGCTTCAAAGGCACAAAGCCTACTACTGTGTCTTTCTAGACTTTCTTAGGTGAAGAGACTGAGCTGGTTTTGCTTTCTTACAAGCCTTGACACTTGTCAGCTCTTGCCATTTGATATTGCATTTATGTGCTCCATCTGGGTTACCATGATTTTCACAGGAGCTGATGCTGCTTAAAAATGTGCTGTTTATTTACAAGCATGTATGGTGTGATTTTTTTTTTTTTTTTTTTAGTATTTATTTTATTCTGTTTTGTTTTCTGTTCTTTTTGACTGTCTACTTTTGAGTGCCATTCAAGGTACATTTTAAAATCATTCTCCCTTTTCTCTGCTGGTCTTACCGCTAGTTGGTTGTGTTTGGTTTCAGTGTCTCCAAGCCCATTTCAGCTGGAGGTAGCATGGCTTTGATATGGATGTCATGTTCTTGAATTTACTTTTTTTATTAGACTAGGGGAGAGCAAAAAATTGACCTTCATGGCCTGTTTCAAAGTGCAATGCCTGGAGGGTATGGAGTGTGTCTGAGGCTTTGAGTTTCTGGGAGCACCAGTCACACTGGTTCAGTTGATGCACGGATGTGTCTTTGCAGGAATTTTTATACGTGCACCTTGGTCGTGGCAGGTATACGCTTGGACCCTGAAGGAATGAAGCTCTTTAAATGACGGTCTTTCAAAATATTTTTGATTGACTGATTGCCAAGTTATTCTGGGAAAATCTGAGAATATCAAATTCAATCTAAAATTAATAAAATGAGACATGATTTAACAAGAAGTATCAGACCTGGAAAGTTAACTGACACCCTCAGCAACACTGGACTTTAACATCAGTTTTGGATTCACATAAAAACATTCAAATGCATTAATGAAACGAGATGTATTCTTGTTTTCAATTAGGATATTGCATTTCTCCTATTTCCTTAGATCTTCAAGTTCAGCTACAGCTTCCATTTTAACTCTTAAAAAGTTTGAGTTGCCATACATGGTGAATATGCAAATATATATCTTTATTTTGGGGCCTGTTTAACTGGCCAAACTACCACTGGCAAAAGTACTCTTCTTTTGGCAAAAATGATATTCCATTTTTTTGGAATATTTTTTTGGACCAGCAGGCAGTTTGATTTGTACTGTGTTCTGTGTCACTTATTATTGGATAAGGATTACAGGAAGGGTTTGGTTAGTAACAAGTAACTGTTCCTAACATTAATTCACACCACAGCACCATCATCCTCCCCTCCCCCTAATGTATATATGTACATATTTGGAGAGCCTTGTATACGCACAAGCAAAGATTTTCTATGGAATGTATTTTTGTACAGGATGAATGGAGAGGTAGGGGATAAAATGAGCATGTTTCAAAATGTAGCTTTGTCTAACAAACTATTATGTTTTGGTTATGAAGGGATCAAAGTGTGCAGAGAAATATTATGGGTACTGCAACTACAATAAAATAGAGACGAAAGCAGAAAAAGCTATTGTTCCAAAGGGACTAGTAGTGCATTTTTATTTCCCTTGTTTCATAGTGCTCTGTGAAGAAGAGATGTTATGACTTATGTTTATGGAAAAAAAATCTATCTAGAGTAACTTTCTCTGGGCCCCATGGCCTTATGCTTGGCAGGAAATGCGTGGGAGAAGATGCAGCAGATTGTTTTGCTCAGAGGAGTAGCCAGAGCCCACTGTGAGCATCAGAAATACTCCTGCAGTCGCCACCCTGAGTCTGTGACCCATCGAGGCGTTCAGCTACACTGCTTTGGCCCATGTCATTTGTGTGATGACAGAAACGGCGAGGCAGTGGTTGCCTTTTCCCTTTCCTATCTTTTTCTAAAATTGCCTGTCTGTGTCATTTATAGCACTTCAGTCTGCTTCACTGCTTAGCACCGTGTAAGATAACTTCAGTCCAGTGCAACCGGACTTGCCTTTCTCTTTACCCAATGAGAAAAAGTACATCTAGAGTTATTGCTTTGGGTTGAAGTAGTATGCTAAATCTAAATTATTCTGGGCCAGGAGCAGCTGGGGATGGAATCCCTTCCACCCAGTCACGCTGCCCCTATGCCAGTACTCCCAAGTCAGTCGGCAGCCACAGTGAAATTCCACAAGTTGTACTTGTACGCGTGGCAAACTCATTTTTGGTTGCCTGGGCTGAGTTCCTTTTGGCTGAGCTTCTGTCCTCCTTTAGAGTTTCAACACTTCATAACCCTGAGACATTGTCTTCCTCCTAATTAATCTTTTCATTCTTTGTAGAGTCTGGACTTCCTCTCAATATCCTTTTTGAAGTGTTTATTCATCTGGGCAAGCTTCCAATCTTTCCTTACCATTTTTTTCCCCTCCTGCTTGGAATAGAAGTGTGAAAAACGTTTGTCTTTTTCAAATGAGAAATTTCTATGTTTGAGCTAAAGTGTCTGAGAACAGCCTCAGTAATTTTCTTGGTTTCTCAAAACTTGCCATTCTGAGATCCTGAAGTCTCCATTGCATTTACTTTTGTCTATTTGATTATTCTCACTAAATTGACATATGCAGTAATTTTTGATAGTCAGCTTTTCTATCTAATCTTTGCCTTTCATCAAAGTGATGGCTAGAATAGGTTTATAGGTTGTTTCTCGTTTATGGAAAAAAGTCTCATCAACAGTGAATGGGGTAACATCACACTGGTGACCTGTCACTAGTGGGGTTCAACAGGGCTCCATCTTAGGCCCGGTGCTCTTCAACATCTTCCTAAATGACTTGGATGCAGGACTGCAGGGAATACTAAGCAAGTTTGCAGTTGACACAAAACTCAGAGGAGCTGTTGGCTCCCTCAAAGGCAGGGAGGCCCCACAGAGAGACCTTGACAAATGAGAGGACTGGGCAACCAACAGCCATAGAAAGTTCAAGAAGGGAAAGTGTCAGATTCTGCCTCTGGGATGGAGCAACCCTGGATGTCTGTACGGACTGGGGAATGAGATGCTGAAAAGAAGTGCCATGGGAAGGGTCCTGGGGATCCTGGTTGATGGAAGTTGAATATGAGTCAGCAGTGCCCTGGCAGCCCGGAGAGCCAACAGTGTCCTGGGGGGCATCAGGCAAAGCATCGACAGCCGGTCAAGGGAGCGGATTATCCCAGTCTGCTCTGCACTGGGGTGGCCTCACCTTGAATATTGTGTGCAGTTTTGGGCACTGCAGTATAAGAAAGACATTAAATTCTTAGAAAGCATCCAAAAGAGGGCAACAAAGATGGTGAAGAACCTTGTGGGAAAGCCGTATGAGGAATGGCTGAGGTCACTTGATCTGTTCAGCCTGGAGAAGAGATGACTGAGGGGAGACCTCATTGCAGTCTACAATTTCCTCGTAAGGTGAAGAGGAGGGGCAGACTGTGGTGACGAGTGACAGGACCTGAAGGAACAACCTGAAGTTGTGTCACAGGAGGTTTAGGTTGGATATTAGAGGTTTTTCACCCAGAGTAATTGGGCACTGGAAGAGGCTCCCCATGGAAGTGGTCACAGCACCAAGCCTGACAGAGTTCAAGAAGTGTTTGGATGATACTCTCAGGAACATGGTGTAACTCTTGGGAATGGTCCTGTGCGGGGCTAAGGGTTGGACTTGATGATCCTTGCGGGTCTTTTCCAACTCAGCATATTCTGTGGTTCTGTGAATAACAGGAGGAAGAAAGCTCTCAGACAAATTTTTGGACAACATTTATCAAACAAGGCAAAAGAAGTAATAGATTGAGTGTCAGAAAGGAAAAAAGATAGAATTTGTCCATATAAAAGTTGTCACTTTTCAATGAAATTCTTTGCATTTCTAATTTGTACGTATACACTTACCTTACTAGTTGAAGCAGGCCTGAAGTCACTCAGTATTAAAATAGTCTACATGTAAGCCTAGATATCTGTGTTCCTGGTATATGGCCTTTTGGTATGTTATAATGATCTCCCAAAGAGCTTCCATCAGGCTTTTGCATTCAAAGTCGGTTGTCTGAGGAAATATTCTTGGCAGTTCCTAGGCTGAAGTGTCAGAGCAAAAAGGGAAGAGAAACTGTATCATAGAAGATAGGTCCTATGGAATAGTTTTTGTGCTGTCTTAGTGAGTACTTCCCTCTTTCTCATGTATGCAAAGGTTATCCACACCTTAAATAAGTACATTACTTTTTAGGAAAGTAAATATCACATTTTTTTAACCTAGTAATTTTAGGGCTAAGCTTAATACACTGACAGTACTAGAAATAGGATGCATGTGGCTTGCATCTGGGACATAGTGGCTTGTAAATAAAACTGTGCCCGAAAAGTGTGCCAATTTTTTCCCAATGTCCGCTTTTTTAAATCACTGTGTATGCACTCAAACCTGAGTGCAAATTTCCTTGGTGAAGATGTTTGATCTGTACCAATCATGTAGGTTTATCTAAGCACAATAAAAATACTATGTAAAATCAGTAATGGCAATACTATTAAGTGCACAAAGTTGGAAATGCAAAAAGGTTAAGTTTAGAAATTTGGCCCATGACATGCACCAGAAATGTGTGTGGGTTTCGTCTCCTTTCTTTCCTGTGTAGAATGCCTGTGTGGAAAACCTCCTCTTATTTCTTGCATTTCATTCCTTTCCAATACTGAAATAAATCCAAGTTCTCACAGTTCACATAAAATGGATTCAGCCCAGGGAGATCATTGCCCTGTTCTCATTATTAATCTAGAAGGTTTCATACTTGTGGCATGTCGCTGTGCTGTGAAGAATATAGAGAGGGCAGAGCCGCCTGCCTGGGGGCTGGGGGAGAGGTGGAATGCCTCCCCTGGTACCCAGCAGCTTTTTCAGGGGTGATTTCATGTGGATTTGAGCGTGAGCGAGCGTAAAGCCAGGCCAGCCTGAGCTGTTCTCACAGGGAATCGGTGTGGGAAGGAGAGGGAGCTGCCTCCGCTGTGGGACACTCTGCCGAGCTCAGCTGTTTCCATCGCCGATCCCTGACCCGGCTGACAGCGGGGAATTCCAGTTAGAGGTGATGAGACCTACACAAAACTGAGTCACACTGTATTTAAATAAAAATAAATATTTAGTGAGTGTTTTTCTTTAGGACCCTCTTGTGTGAGACATTATATGTCAGTGTTTAACTGGAGTGCAAACACAGCTTTAACCAGAAAGGATGTTTTTGCTTAAAGCTGTATGCCATCGTTGTGACTAGGGTTTGTAACTCCATTATTAATGGCTTTTCCCAGTGACCTGGTCTGAAGATTCCCAAACCAGGATCCCATAGATCACTTCAGGTCTGCAGGGAGCTGACACACTGTGGCAGCTGCTCTTAGGCTTCTTGCCAGAGATCAAATCATGCAAAAAGCAGCTAAACCCACACTGAATGCCTTTTTTGTTTGTTTGTTTCTTTCCCCTCTCCCCACCACTTGCCCCAAGTAGGTAAGTGCTGTCTAACACAGCCCTGCTACTTATCTGTGAGTGGGAGGAAGAATTCCCAAGGACATCAAAGCTCTGGTGAAGTGATTCCTGCTAGCTCTTTCAGGAGGAGCCGTTGCCACTTCTTTCCCTGTAGTTGTTTTTTTTTTTTTAAATAAATGATGATTTATGTAATGCTGGTGTTGGTTTAATCCTCACTCTTACTCTCCAAGGATTTTTAGCTAGGTAATTTCTGGTGTAGAAATTAACATTTCTGGTGGTCAAAATACATGGAATATTCCATATATGGAATGTGTGCGTGGAGGTACGGAAGATGGACGGTTTTACCCCATGAAAAATTTACTGTTTTGTGAATCTCAAGTATAACAATTTGTGGTTTGATTTTTTTCTTTCTGTGTTTCTTTCTTTCTTTCCTTTCAAAATCACAGTGTTAAACAACTGCAAAAATCAAGTTCTGGCCAATTCCTATTTCAAGTAAGTTTTTGAAAATATCAAAGAATTTTTTTTTGAGCTGCACATTTAATCCATATTAATTTTGTTGGTGTGTTATGAATTTTCTTATTCCTAGTCTCTTAAGATTGAGAATGTTTTCTTGCAAATAAAAAGTTAATTCTTTTCCTGTGACTCAGGAAAGGAGAAGAATTTTCAAATTGTAAGAATATTTATTTTTATCTTATCGACAAGGATGTTGGGATGAAACAAATGCTTTTTTAAAGACAGCAGCTGGTTCCAGCCTCCAGGTTTGAAGTATTTTCAGTCTCATCTGCTTACAAGCAGCTGGAAACAAGCCTATGTGGGTTGCTTGTTTAAGAGTTTAATGTACTTTCTATGGGGAATGCAGAACTGGATCTCACAGAAAGGAATATATTAATGTTGTCAGTGATGAGTTTTCATAAACTGAACTTCAACCAAGGGCCTTTGAAAAAGGGCTTTACTCAGAAAGTAATTTTGATCTTCTGAAAATAAAAATAACAAATGTTTGACCATAGCCAGGGTCCATTTGTAAGAAGTAGTTTAGCTGTTTTAGATTTGTTGGTTGATTTAGGTTTTTTAGATGAATTTGAAACAAATATCCCAATAAAAAGAAATTTTCAGGGGAGGAAGACTATTTTACATTCCAGTTCCTGGCAAGGGAAGGAATGTTTCTGGATACCAAAAACCTCACAGAAGGCCTTTCTTATTCATAGTGTGCGTGTACATAAATACATATATGTATCTGTATTAGAATTTTCTATGCAACTAGTATCTAGCACCATATAAGTCTAGCAGAAAAAAGATTCAATTTGAAAGAAAGACATTAAATATGTTAATTGAGACGATGTGTGTTGTTCAGCTGATGTATTGCTTTACAGAGAATGTGTAGTGAGTGAGGAGGGATTATTTTCACTTGAACTGATCTTGTGATGGAGGGAAGATGAGGCAGTAGTAAAGTGGGTCACGCTGAATCCCTCATTCTTTGTATAGAATTTGAAAAAAATGGAATCTCTTTCCTTGCTGTGTGCACATATTCTATATTTTCTGGTTTTAATAAAACTTAATTCTGCTATGTGTCTTCCTTAAATTCTCAGCAGTTAGCATGTGTTCAAGACATTTCCTATAGGGAAGTTTTTCTTTTTCCATATGCTAACTAGGGAGCTGTGAGGAGCAGCACTGTCTTAAAGGGAGAGCAATGCCTGGTTCCAAAAGAATGGTGGTGACATACATAGGGAAAAAACGATGACAGTAGTGTTTCGCTAGTACCATGTCTGCTCACAGACTGTGATACTTACTGTATGTTATGATGACCTGCTTAAAAAAAAAATTAATTCATTGTCAAAAACCCCCAAAACATTATGAAATATAGGTCAAGATATGTTTATGCTTAAGATGTAGACAAGGCTTTATTTTCTAACAATTCTTTGAGTGTTATTGTTAAGCATGTGAATAAGTTCTGTCAGGTGACCTATATCAGTGAGTGATGGTAGCTGAGGATACAAAATACTGTACCGTTTTGCCTTGTTGCAAACCCAGGTACACCCCACAGTGAACTGTTCTTCTAGATGGTGTTTTGAGCTTGCACGTTTGAGTGGATTTATTTTGCAGATGTCTGCTTGGCTGGTAGCAGTAGATTCAAAGAATTTGGGTCCTGACATTACTGGCTTCTTGAGTCAGGGCATTGCAATTCCCTGCCTTTGGCTCATTTAATATCCAGAACCCTCTTCCATGAAATAACATGTAAGCTATGATATGTTTAATACATCATAAAGTTCTTCTTGCACTTTAAAGAAATAGCATAGGATTGTCACTATAGATCAAATATTTGTTGCCCTGATTTGCAAAGTATGTTCTTTAACTACAGCATTCATCTCTGCACAGCTATTTCACATCGCTACTTTCTCTCACTTTTGGCATGACTTATATTGTATGTGCATATTGTTCTGTTTCATTGCAGAAATGGTACATCCAGCAGCCAATTTGTCCTCCTCTATTCAAAAGCCTTGGTTTTCTGTATCTTAAGAGACTATATGGACACTTCTGTATGTGTATATCTATAGTTTGCTTTTCTTAAACCACAAACAAAGAGAAACTTAGCACTGGGATGCAGGTGCCACAGTAAATAAATGGAGATCAAAGGATTTCATATCATGAAGAGGTGCTGTCAAGTCAGAAGGCACAGAAAAGGAGAATGTTTTTAAAAGGCCTCGATCTAGGTGTTTTTTTCCTCAAGGAGTATTCTGAAAAGTCTTAGAATGCTTATGCAGTGTAATTTTTCCCTAATCTTTCCTGTATTATATTGATGGTTTTTGAGTTGGAAAGGAGTGTTATGGATCACAGAGTTACAGAGTTTCCATGTATCAATCTGTGTTTCTGGTTTGTTTGGTTTGGTTTTGTTTTCATTTTTATTTTTTGTTTTTGATTTTTTTTTTTGGACAGTAATGGCAGTAATGTGCTTTGCAACCTTCACATGAATGTAAGGGGAAAGCAAAGCTGCCAATATGAAATGGATGTGTCCGTATGTTTTGATTACTGTTTCTTCCTCTATCTTTTATGAGAATGCTTCACCATGAGCATTATTTCACTATCTCTTCCTTTGCAATTAATGATTATAATTAATATTTAACGCTGTTACATCATCATAGTAGTGTACTTCTGAGCATTCTTTTAAAAATTATTTTGAAATGCAGTTGTGCAATGACAAATATGAGTATGAGATAAACTACGTTGGAGAATTTGAAATACCGAAGTTACAAGTTTTTTCTGATAAGGAAAATCTTGAAAGTATAATCTTTTTTGGTGTTTGAACAGAAATGTGGGATGGAAAGGAGATAAAGAAGGGCTGTGAAGTTGTTTGCTCTGCCTGCGTGAAATAAATAAAAGTCAAATACAATATTGGATCATGATAAAGGGACAGCTCATATCTTTTTAGCTGTGTTGCTAAATCCATACCTGATTTAGAGTGAAGACACTTAAAGTTTGGGGAGACATAACCTATTTCAGGATGAAAGGAAATCCCTTTCTGGGAGGGAACTGTCACCTGTACAATGGCACTTGCTATACTGTTCCATTTGCACTAGGGATGGTGACGGGTGAGAGAATCTTCCCAAAACATGCTTCTGGGATTCTAGAAACTTGAGGCAGTTTCTCCTTGGTGCTTGGTCCTGCTTTTCAGGGGTTTCAACCCCCTGGTCCTGTGTAGCACATTCTGTTGGTAACACAACTTAATTGTTCTTAGAAGCAACTGTGTCAGTCACAGGTTGATATGTTCCCAGGCAATGCCTATTTAGGAGAGGTTTCAAAATTTAGGATTATTATTGCCTGTCTATCCTGAGAGATGTATCATTTTCAGAATTCTTGTCTAAACACTGGAAAGATTTTCTGCTTGTTATGGTTCCACTCTGCTAAATTGATGAATATTCTCCTTTATTTGAAGTTGATTAATAAAGATCTTAACATATTGTTTAGATTGAAGTGGCTTTGCATTTCACTAGAAAAAAATATTATGTAATGATTATATTTGGATCTCATCTCCTTTTTCTTTTCCCCTTGCTAGTATTATTCTGTGGTGGCCTTCAAACAAGGAATCTTGCTAGATTCTCACTGGGTGGCCAAAAAGCAGAAGATTACAAAAGTTACAAAGATTCATGTTTGTTTTGGGTGGAGGCTTCAAAGACTCACAGGCTTCCTTACACAAGGATGCAGTCAGGAAATGGGAACGGAGGAAAAAAGCTCTAAATCTGTTTTATATAAAAAGGAGGTCGTAAAGCCACTGTCCTTGCTTAGCCTCAATGGAAAGGCAGTGTGCTCATGGATTTCTTTGCATTATGTACGTCTTTGACATTTGTATTAATTGCAGTCAATAAAGTTCTTTTTCTTTACATGTATGCATTAGTAATGTAAAATACAGTGATATATTCATAAAGCAAATTGTAAGCAGTGTGCTAAAGCTTAGCGACTTAATGTGTATCGTTTTGAGGTGCAGGATGATGGGATGTATTCCAGTCCATATGTTCTGCAGATTGCAATTAGTAAAACCCTCCTGCTGCTATGTGGGATAAAGTGTGAGCTAGCATTTAAAGGTTGGTTTTTTTTTTTTTTGTGATAGGTTACTGGAGGAATTACCTCATCAGTTCCTTCCAGCACTAAAGATAACTCACTCATGTGGCTTGCCCAGGCTGGTCTGTATCTGGAGGCCTTGTGATTTTGTTGTATATCACCAAAGCTAGTCACTTTATTAGATGGTGTTAAAATACAGCTGTAAATCAGAATTCTAACATGATATTATGAATGTCTGCAGGAACACAGGTTTTATATACCATGTCACACTATTGACACTTAAATAATTGTACACACATATGTGCTAAGGATGGATGAAAATAAAAGGAAGAAATTATTTCTAGTCCTATTCAATCTACTCCTTTTGCAAAAAAAAGAAGGAAATGCTCAGTATTAACATGCAGTTGCTTATGTATGTTGCTAGTGGTGTTATCTGTTGTGTTTTAAATATCTGGTGTTCTTGGTCAAGAAAAAAGCTGTTTCCTCTGTTTCCTAGCTGTAAATTTTTTCCCCCAAGGTTCCCATCCCTCCACCCCTTCACTTTTCTTTTAGGAGGCTTTCACTTGAGGAAGTTTGCACACAGGAAGTGATTCTGATTGTAGAATGGACACAGGCACCATACATATGCATGAGGAGATGCTGTGAGATAGTCAAGGCTTTGAAAGAAAGTCACTGTGGAGCTGAAATCCCACAGAGGAATGACTGAGAGGACTCAGTGTACTCGAGCTGCTTCTTTGAAATTGTTAGCCTTAGTCAATATTTGCCTATGTAGGAATTATTGGGTGTGTTATTTATATTCATTTATAGGTTAAGCCCTACATCACTTTTGTGATGAAGTAGCTTTTGTTTCAGTTCCTGAACAACCAAACACTATATCAGTTTGCCATTGGGATCGTTCTGCAGAGCATCCCGATGCCCTGACCCTGTTTGAGTGTTTTTGAGCTCTGCCTAGGCCTGTGGGAACCAAGGTGTATGGAAAAGAGAGGGGTCTTATCCCACCACCAGGGCTGGGCATAGCTAGGAACTCCCCTAGGTGAGGGATGTGCAGCTGAGCTCAGTAACAGGATGTAGCCTAAAATTGACTTCGCTAAGTCTGCCTGGGCAGCCAGGACAGAGCAGGCAGCTGAGATCTTTCCCATCCTGCTGCTGGTAGGCCAAATGACAATGTGAGAGAAGCTGACCAATCCAGGACGTTTTCATTTAAAGTCATAACATGTAGTTGCTCACCCACTGACTTAATGAAATTGAAACTGAGGAGTAGCAGTAGACACTGCAGTGTTACAAACTGGTTAGAACCCAAGCTGGTTAACTGAGTACTGAACTTACGTGGGAAAAATTGAGCAAACTTAGTTTTCTTGGCAATAGTTACCCTTGTTTTCCATTTCAGAAGGCTCTAGGTCTCTGTGAAATATAACTAGAGATTGTCATTACCAGTCCTGCTCAAGTCAGCTTCCCAAGACCTCTCATGCTCAGCACTGACTCTTAAGTCAGCTCCAAAAACTCTAAAAATAGATATTACAGTGTGATTGTTGCAAGATTAATGGTACAGATTCTGTGGATGTAAATTACAGTTCAATTTGGGAAAGTTTGCTTGCCTAAATCCCTCATAAATACCTTCAAGCAAATATTGAAGGGGTGGGGGGATCCTTTATTTGTTTTGGGTTTCCATTGGAGTACTCATTCCAAGAACTGACTTCAGCCTGACTATAGCGGCAGAAAATGAAACCTGATATAATTTCCACTAAGGAAAGATTAAAACAGTTTTGGAATCCAAACCTGAAAACTTTCCCAAGTTTGTCAGTCTAAAGGTGTTCAATTAATTCAATGAGCATCCTTGCCACAACGAATTCGGAGACGAGAAGCTTTATAAATGGAAGCTGTGACAACCATTACATTAGCAAAAGTCAGTTTTGTCTCTGGAGTAACAGGTATTCAGGCACTCTTTCTTTCCTGCTGCCTTGCCTGAGAGTCAGTGCTGTCAAACTGAGAAAACTCTGATTATTGTTTATACTTAGGTATCCTTATGTGGCTGTGATGGTACCCAGGGACACTTATCTCATGGTGTTTGCCATAGTATAAATTATGGTAATACGAAAATGCTGTTTTTCTAGTTCTTCACTGAGGTAACTGATTTTATTAGGGATTAGAATACTATCTTTTAAAAAACCAATGATTCTCTCTTCTGAATTTATGACCAGTATAATTTAATTAAGTATAAATATTCTTAGAGTTGCTATGAATAAAAGTTGGATTTCTGATTATGAAGGTTTTTTTTTTTTTGGTCTAGAAACACATCCTCAGCTTTTCAGAGAAGGTGGTTAAAACTAGGTTACTGTCTAAAGATACACAGACAAAAACCCCCACCAAAACATACTGTTTGGCATCTTATTTACCCTTTCTTGTGCCGTTCTTTTAGAAACTTGAATGCAATGTTTTCTTCCCTGTATATGCTTTTTCATTTGTTTTTGTAACAAGATAATAGAATTAATTTGTATTATTATTTTTTAAAAAAGAAGTTAGTGTTCTCAGGGTCATTTTCCAGGCTGGGTTCTTCAATTATTTTGTAGTGAATGTGGCAACATCGTGGAATGTTTACAGTTATTTACAGGAGTTGTAACCAATAGGAAGAAAACCAAGTGAATGTTTACATTGCTGGTATATTTTGGAAAAAAAGATTTTTGGCAGTGTAGAATATGTGTGTGTAATAAGCTCTATATTTTAATTATAGTGAGTAGGATATAAGAGGAAGTTGCCTGTATTTATGAGCATGACTCGTAAGAGATATGTTTGCTATGGTTAATATCCAGTGGGTTTTGCCCTCCTGAAGCAGTGTCCAATATCTGTGCACAAAACTCCCTCACTTGGCTGATCTTAGGCCTTGGCTTGTTTTTGGTTGATTTCCACTGTTTTTAGTCAAAGGCAGTTGTATTTTCCTGGTGTATACTGGGGTTAAATGCTGCCTCAATGCACCGAGGCCAGGTTCCCTTCCGGGGGGGGGGGGGGGGGGGGGGGGGGGGGGGGGGG
>JAWMRA010000078.1:58849379-58886729 GCA_035584735.1 Pseudotriccus pelzelni | reverse complement strand
AAAACGGGGAGGGGACCCCGAAATGGGGAGGGGACACCCCAAAATGGGGAGGGGAGACCAAAATGGGGGGGTGGGACACCCCAAAATGGGGAGGGGACACCCCAAAATGGGGAGGGGACACCCCAAAATGGGGGGGTGGGACACCCCAAAATGGGGAGGGGACCCCAAAATGGGGAGGGGAGACCCCAAAATGGGGAGGGGACACCAAAATGGGGGGGGGGGAACCCCAAAATGGGGAGGGGACACCCCAAAATGGGGAGGGGACCCCAAATAGGGCTGGGACACCCCAAAATGGGGAGGGGACCCCAAAATGGGGGGGGACACCCCAAAATAGGGGGGTGGGACCCCAAGAGGGGGGGAGAGGACCCCAAATGAGGGGGACACCCCAAAATGGGGGGGGGACCCTAAAATAGGGGGGAGGGACCCCAAAATGGGGGGGGTGGGGCCCTAAAAGGGGGGTGGGACCCCCCATAAGGAATTTGGGGGAGCCCAGAGTGGGGGAGGGGGGTGGGGACCCCCCGGGTGAGGATTTGGGGGGGGAGGAGACCCCAAAAAGGGGGATGGACCCCCCTCCCCTCCCCCCAGAGACCCTTTTTGGGGGCTCTGACCCCCTTTAGGGGGTTATGGCCCATTTTTGGGGGGATCTGCTCCCCTGATTTGGGGGGGTTTGCCCCCCCGGGTGTCGTTTCTCCCCTCAAATCCCATTTTCCTGTGGAATTCCTGGAATTCTTTCCCTAAATTCCCCTTGTCCTCCCCCGGCTCACCCTCCCCAGCCAATCTGGGGGGTCTCTGACCCCATTTGGGGGTTTTTGCCCCCTTTTTTGGGGTCTCTGCCCCCCCGAGTTGGGGATTTTTGCCCCCCTGGGCATCGTTTTTCCCTTCAAATCCCATTTTCCTGTGGAATTCCCGGAATTCCCTCCCTAATTCTCCTTTTTCCCCCCCCGCCAGTTCAGTCACTCCAGCAAATCCAGGGGGTCTCTGACCCCATTTTGGGGGTTTATGACCCATTTTTGGGGTCTCTGTCCCCCCGTTTTTGGGATTTTTGCCCCCCAGGTGTCATTTTTGCCCTCAAATCCCATTTTTCCCGTGGAATTCCCGGAATTTCGTGCCTGAATCCCGCCTTTCCCCCGCAGTTCAGCCACGCCAGCAAATACGCGGCGCTGTCGGTGGACGGGGAGGACGAGGATGGTGACGATGAAGAAGGAGCCGAGTAACCCCCCCCCGCCCCTCCCCCACCTCCTCCTGCTGCTCCTCCGGAGATTCCCGAAATTCCAAACCCTCCCGAGACACAAATAAAGCCTCAAACTCCTCATTTTCAGCCTCTCAAATCCCCCCCCCCAAAAAAAACCGGCCCGAAATCGGCGGGGGGGTGAGGGGGGAATTCCAAAGGCAATTCCAAGGGTTTTCCCCAAGGAAAAGCGGGAATGAAGGGGGGGAGGGGCCTCACGGGACTCCTCCCACTGGAGCCCCCCCCAAAATGGGGCCGGGGTGGGGGAGGGAAGACCCCAAATCTTCATCCCCCTCCCCAATTTGGGGGGGCTCCAAATCCCACTTTTCCCCCCCTCTGGAATGTTGAATCCCCCTCGGAGACCTTTCCCTTCCCCCCCCCATGGGTGGCCCGCCCCCCCCCCCCATTTTCTGTTTGCAGCACACCATGTTGTGGAAAAGGAGACTTTAAATCTCATCTAAACTCATGATTTTGGAAGCTAGCTGAAGTTGAGCTGCTTTGCTACGTTTTCTGGCAAACAGGTGGAAGTTGAACTTGTTAATTGCACTGTTGGTGACCACAATTTTGGAGTGCCATCTCCCAGATTTGAATGTTTGTGTCGTTGCATGAGATATTGTGCTTAGATGCTTTCCTGAATACTGAGTACCAAGATGTGCTGGACCATGGGCATGCTTCCTGCTGTCTCAAGTGAGTAGGTGCCACCAAAACTGGGGTCTCAGGAGGAGGACAACTGTGAAAGCGTAAAAGGGATTGGTGGGAACAGCACAGGGGAGCTCCCCCCTGTTTTCCTTGAAATGGATGTTAATGTTGTTTAAAGACAAAGAAACCAAACAACACCTTTGGGGGGTGTCCGATAAGAAAAAAATAGTGACAGATGACTGCCATCCCAAGTAACTTTATTATTTTACTGGAAGAATGTAGTCGATGCCTATGTTTATATTCTGCCCATGTCTGAGGTACTGGCAATGGTACTGGTATTATTTCTGTTCTGTGTCATCCCAGATATTTTCTAATATGCCAATATCACTAGTTACTGAAAACTAAAAGCAAGTTAAGTATAGAATTAAAGCCATCTGGTAGTTTAGATAGAAAAGTTAGATAATTAGCTGTTCTTGTCAAGGGACTGTGATTAAAATAGGCCATCTTCATAATAGTGAGTGGTTTGCAAGGGACTTCCTGGAAACCACCTGGGATAATGAAAATGAAAAGAACAAAATTAAAAAGGAGGGGGAGGTTAGGCCATTATAGCTCATGATGGCTTTTGTAAGTGAATTAAGTCAGCTTTTAATTTGAAGACTGTTATTTTGGTACTTTGGAAAGAAACAAAGATTGAGTTTTCTGACTGTTTGGCCATGTGATGCCACTAGGTCAGGCAGGTTACTGCTTGGGATCCTTCACATTTCTGCGTGAAGCTCTGGTTTCATTGCTCTCATCCTGATTAACTTGTGAGTGCTGTCGGCAGAGCTCATCTTCAAAGGCCACTATAATCTGTGTAACCTGGTGGCTCCTGCTCAGGGAATTTGTTCCTTCTGGGGAATTAGCACTATTAAGAAACATTAGAGGAGGAAAAACATCAGAACACGATTACTGCATCGTTCTTTATCAGTTGATGATTGCAATATACATAACAATGTTAATGTAATATGAATTTATATTGATAGATAGCTTTTAATGGAACAGCTGTTTACCAAGTAGTACTTAAAAGAAATCTTACTGTGAAATGGGAGGAAGGATCTGTGTAACTTTGGCAGGTCCAGCCCCTTCTCCAGCACTACTGTGGGGGAGCTCTGTGCTCCCTTTGGCCTTTCCTGCTGAAATCTTGTCCTCCTCATCCAAAAAGAGCATCAGGGAAACCTCCAAAGGCTGAACAGCACTTGCTGTTTCCTGCACGTGGATTCCTTAGTGGATGCCCTGTGCCAATGTGATAATTTTAAGAAGTGAAGTTTGACCTGAATCATCTAAGTTACATATCTTTGAGAACACACTGTTAAGAGCAGCTATGTTAAAGGGACTAGTGAGAATGCTCCATTATTGGTATGATTGAATGAAATATATTTTCACTTCATATGGATAAAAATCCTATATGTAAATGAGATTAGTTGAAATGTATTTGGATTTTTTTTTTACTTATTTATTTACTTTTTTAAACTTTATTTACTTAACAATTCTAGTAAAGGGCTGTTGATGCTGTTTCAGATAGTGTCTTGTTAAGAGTTTCAGCGTCACTGTAATATTTTTTCATATGGAATGTGCTGGAAATGCCTTGAAAATGTGACCAAGTTGAATAGTTAAATTAAAATGCGGGCGACAATTAAAAGTACTCTGGCTTTTCTGTGCTTAGGTTCTCCTTGAAAAAATATATACTTCTAAATTATTTTCATTTAATGGAGCTTTTATGTCTCTTTATTCCTTGATTAGGAAAGCAGTGATATGAAAAATTCAAGATATTGAGGTCTCAGAAATGTCAGGGGTGCTCAGCTTTAAAAAGCATGAATAAACATTTCAGTGCAATATGCTCAAAATAAATTACTGTGAATGTGTGTGGTTATACAAATACTTCTGGTCAGTATAATGGGTCAAACTCTGATATCATTAGAAAGATGCCAACTGTATATATGCATGATCTAGTTAATAATGTCTCCATGCGTTCTGTATAAAACAGCAGTGTGATGCATCTAGTGAATGCTCCTCTCAGGCTTGTTGTAAGAAGTGCTGACCCCAGGGAATGACCTGAAATTGTGTCGGGGGAGGTTTAGGTTGGATATTAGAAAAAGGTTCTTCACCCAGAGGGTGGCTGGGCACTGGAACAGGCTCTCTCCCCTGGGAAGTGGTCACAGCACTAAACCTGCCAGAGTTCAGGAAGTTCAGGATGATACTCTCGAGCACATTGTGTGACTCTTGTGGGTGGAGCTGTGCAGGGCCAGAGTTGGACTCCATGGTCACTGGGGTCCCTTCCAACTCAGCATATTCTGTAAATCTGAGTGCTGCATTATAAATTTTCTTTTCCTTTTTTTTCCTAATTTTTTTTTTTTTAATATTGAGAAAATTAAACTATTGAACTCTTAAAAATTGCTTTTGAAGTGCTTTCTTGAAAACCCTCAAAAGCGGAAGATCCATATTTTAACTTCCAGGAGCAGGTTGACACTCATGCTTTAAGTTCTGCCTAGTCACGAGCTGTTTCAGTATCAGCACTCAGACCTGATGGCCACGGTTCTGCTTTGTAATATTTTTGTTGATGTCAAGCTTTTCTATTATGTCCAGTGAAATAGTCTGACTTTCTAGCATTTGTACATTTTTAATGTTATTTATGCACAAGGGAGAAAATGGACTGAGAATCTGACAGCTAAGATAAAGCAAGAAGGCTTTTCACTTGGTAATGTTATAACTGGCTTCAGACGAGTCTTGTAAATGAGTAAGTTAGTGTCAAAGGTATGAGATAGTAGAAAGCCTGGGTGGCTTGGGTTGAGCACTGTGAATCTCTTGGTGGCAGTTCATCGCAGTCAAATTTAATCTGCTTTTAAAATTCTTATTTTATTTTTAAGACCTGAAGCTTGTTATGTGGTATGACAAACCATTAGAATATTTTCCCACCTAAATTGTATTCCTCTAATGTCCCAGAGTTTTTTCACATCTGCTTTTTGATGAGGTGTCTGATTATACATTTTTGTTTTTTCCTGTTCTTTGTAGGAGTTGGTGAAATTCAGATTTTCCTGTAGATAAGCCTTTGGCTTTTCAGTTGCTTCCGCCTTGCAAAGAAATTAATTCCTTCAAGCCAGTGAGTCTGCAGCTCCAGCTGTGACTGTAGATGAATGTTCTTGCAGGGTCATGTACTGTAGCTCTGAACCTAAATAAAAGGATTAACAAGAGTTCACTTGGAGGAAAAACACTTAATTTCACTATAATAACTAGGAGAATCCATAGGGAAAACCAATAAAGCTTTACTATTAAAATTGTTAACAAATGATTATTCCACCCTGACCCCCTCTTCCCGCTGTTATTGTACTTTTGGAACAGTAACAAATGATGGGATTGACCTAGTTCATGGTAGTGCTTTAGTCCCTGGCCTACAAATGATCTTTTACTTGTAAAATAATTCCTAGTCTAGTTCTTTTAGGAGACAGCAATGGCATTTATGAAGGAAACAATATCTTCTGATGCCTTTCACTCAAAACTTTGCTTTAGAGGTGTTTCTGGTTTTCCTACAATCCTCAGTGATCTTGGGTCCCCTTGCAGAAATTAGTTTAAAGGCACTGTTTTGTGGAAACAGTTGGTATGATATTCTGACTGGATTTTCAGTACCTTAGAGCGGTAAGGTGAAAATTTTAGACCAAAGCCAGCACAGATGATGGTACAACTGTCAGGTGTTTGTGTTTATGTGTTAGGTCTTTTATTGTTGAGTACACATTAACAGGATTTAAACATGGACAGGGAAGTGTAACTTAGGGCCAATCTTCTCCCTTCTCCCCTTCCCCCCAGCTCCCAATGAATGTACACCAAGTTTATAAGATGTATTCTGGATAAAGCTAATTTACATTAGCAATTTAAATGTTCTGTATTCTGCTGCTGCTAAATTGGTGTATACCAAAAGGCGAAGTGAACTGAGTTCTTTGTCTCATATCTATACAGAGTTTGTACTCAACCACATTGTGTAGTCTAATCTACACCTGGGTAACAACTTGAAACTCACCACCCGGTCTGCGCTGTCTCACTGAAGGCTGAGCAGGCTGTGTGGAGGAAAAGGCAGGTATTCATCAACCACGACAGGCTGTGGCTGCTACTGAGAGCAGGAGGAAGCACAGTTCGACTTTTTTGGGGTTTTTTTGGCTAGTTTGATCTGAGAACTAACATATTGATTTATCTATTTAATTTCTAAAAAGAGCAAATATGAGAGGAGTCCATGATGAAATAAGAATATCACCTGATCATGCTGTTTTTAAAGTTATTTCTTAACATGGAGCTGCACTAAACTCTCTGCTATGTAATATGTGGTACGCTTAGTTCTGTAGACTTTTTGACAGTTACGTAAAATTGGTGGTGTGAAAAGACACAAATTAGAAAAACGAATGTTAGATAAAACATCTAAAAATTTGTAGATGACAAGATAAGTATCTGCGTGTGATTTTGTAAACTTTGTCTCATAATAAAGGAGGTGTAGTAGAACACAATTCTAGCTATATCCTGAGTGATGCTTTGCTAGTGATGCTTATTTACTGGAGTGGGCAGCTGGACTGTCCATGAGTAGCAACTGTACTAAGTAGCAGAAACTAGAACGTTTCTATCTTTCACCTTAGACCTGATGAAGTTAATTTTATTATGAATATAAGGGAGAAAATGTGTGATTTAGATGCAATTCACAATAAAATACAGTGTCCTTCATAAAAACAGACCCATTGGCATTCTTTTATGAAGGAGGACTTTTCCTGTGCCCTAGAAACCATGTTTTGTCCATGAAGTTTACAGTGCTATGCTGGCAAACATGGGAGTTTCGCAGTACACGAAATCTGACAGGTTAATTTGCTGTCTAGATGACTGCACCGTTACTCTGTTAATCAAGCAGATGCATGTAACACTAGCAGTGCACATTTTTTCCTACTTCGTGTTTGATTTAGAACAAGAAGACTTTGCAGAGATACCATTTAACTGATATAAGTAGCAGAGCCTTTTAATGTACTTCTGCTGTGGGTCTAAAGTCAAAACATAGCTCTAAAAAATGCTGTGTCCGGAATGTTAAATTATTCTTTATACCTGGACACTTAAGAAATACAGAGGTTTACAACTGAAAATAAAGGAAGAATGTTAAGGAAAGGCATAATTCACGTTTAGCGTAAGTCATTCTTTCTGTAAAATATAACTATAATTTGGAAATGTTATTTCTTTTTCTTTGAGAACTGAAAAACTTCTCTAGATATAGTATGAATTAATATCAACAAGTAGATAAAGAAGAAGAATATGTAGATAGAGCATAGTTGCCAAATCATTAAAACAACTATGGATGATTCTTTCTCTTCTGATTCTTCTATTGTTACATGTCATGTTGATTTTCCATCTTTAATTATTCTTGTTAGTAATTGTGTTTCCTGTGGTTCTGGTTCTGCCTCAACCAAATGTACCACAATTTAGTTTGAATGCATGGAGAAAGTCTAAATAATAAAAAATATATATTAAAAAAAGAATAATGGGAAAAAGAAATCCTTGCAAATACAGTGTCAGACTGAATTCTGAAGTATTATTTTTCTATTTGCTGTGAATTTGGTGACTTTTGTATTGTGTAACATGCTTGTATTTCTTTTTAAACACTTAGGAGTTCACCAGATCTTTTTTGTTATGTGGTTGCTGAAGCATTATCCTGGGACAATAGTAATGATGGATGGACGAACATACTTCAGGTAAGAAATCAGATGTATGTTGTTTGGGATGGTTGATCATGAACTTTCCTCACATTGTTTTGGTTCAGCTCTAATAGTAGCAGCCTTTAATGTTACAGCACTAAAATCCACTGATTATAAAATATAAATCTCTTGTCTACATGAATGTTTACATGTGTGCCTCTCTAAATCAGTGTTGGCAAGTTTTTTGTTTTTCTCCTAAATTTAGTGACTCTGATAACAGATGACGCTGCTGCTATTATAGTCCTTACCCTTGCTACTGTATAAAAACATTTCTTTAAGAATTTTATTTCATATTAGCAGTTACAACTGTAGGTCTGAATATAAGGATAATTTTAGCATTTCTTGAGTAGTTTAGGTAACTTGTTTTTTAAGGCTGTACCAATTCAGCACCTAGTTGTGAAGTTGTTGATACCCGTGGAAGTTAACCCAAACTTGTTAAAGCCTGCACAAAGGCAAGTAAAAGTTGGTCTTGGTTCACAAGCTTCCTGGGAAAACATGGACAAATTCTTTAGTTTCAATATCAGTGGGAAGTAAGTGCCTATACACCAGTATCCTTCCATTTCTAGTAGAGAAGACAGTGTGTCCAGAGTACTGTGTTTGCACAACTCTGGTATGCCCAGGGCTACACTGAGCTTTCTGTGCACATGAGGATCACCATGTTGTGCTGGTAATGTAGAGCAGCCAGTGCTCTGAAGTGAAGGTGGTTACTGCTGAATGTACATTTCAGCTACAGCCAAAGAGCTGGGCTTATATGTAAGAGGTGTCTTAGTACACATGCAGGCTTTAGTACCCCTGGGCTTCCAATTGCCCTCTTCTTTTCTTCCTTTGTAAGAATACTGTGAAGATGAATATCGTGAAGGCTGCACTATGTTTAGGTTGGAGCCAGATGTGTAACACAGGTACAGTGTTAAAGGGGTGTCTTAAGGCAAGGACAAAAAATACACAAAGGAATGACCCTGGAGTTACTTTATTCTCCAGCTTTCAGGGTTTAAGATCATAAACATAGCAAACACATCAAAATGTCAGTATCGGTCAGATCAAGAACCATGTTAAATCTAGAGCTTTAGGGAAGGCATAGTAGCCTCCTGTCCCAGAGAGTGACTGATAGCTGATGCCAAGGGAGGAGAGTGGAGTATGCGGTTGCTTCCCAGACCAGCCTCTCATAGTCCACATGTGAAGGATATCTGAGTCAGTGGCGGCTTCTGTGTTGAGTAGCCTTGGCTATGCTTTCTTTTTCTGTGAATTTGTAAGGTTATATATTGAACCTAGGTGAATTTTTAGGCTCTGCAACTTCGTACTATTCAGGATTCCTAAGCTGAATGCTGTGAGGGAAAGAGCAAGTAGTCCCTGAAGTTAGTTTTGAACCTCCAACTTGCTAATTTCATTTTACCTGGGGACTAGGTTGACATACCAGGAGAATCAGGAGTTGAACTAAGCCATTTCTGCTCTGGTGGGATATCAGGAAAGGATGATGGGTGTGAAGCTTTAAAGAAGGATTAACAAGCAGCTACCCTAAAATCTCCTCAAAGTGAAATGAAACTGCTGGACTTCTGTGGCACTGTTGGTGTCTTTCTAATGAATAGGTTGGAGGCAGCTGCTCAGACCTGCCTTGCTTTTCTCTTTTGGCTTATTTACTGTGATTTTAATAGTAATTTGGATGTTGGTTGGTCTTTATGTTCTGTACCTCTTTGAGTTACAAAAAGTAATAGAGAAGATGATATGTTATCCAAGCTGTAAGGCAGTTATCCTGGCCATTTTTTCCTGAAAGAATTTGAGATTGTATGGGAGAAACCATAATGAATTTAAAATATCCCTGGGGACACATACTCAGCAGCATATTAAAATATAGAACCGTTAATCAGAACTGAACTATATTCTTTCTTGTTGCTTTTCTTTCACACACTTAAAACGTTGCTTTTGAGTTCACAGAAACTTTAGGTGGAGTAAAAACTAAAGAGGAATTGCTCAATGATGCTTTTGCGGCAAAATCATTGCACCTGACTGTGCATATTCCAGCTGATGTGTTGAGGTTATGGAAGAAAGTGTGAATTGCATAAATCTACCTGACTTGCTTACATGGAGTCACAGAAATACACTGTGCAATGTATGTGATGTTAACTATTGTGGTAGGATTGCTGAACTGGAAAAGGCTATGGCTTTGCTGAAGGTGAGATGCTCTGAAAAGTTAAAATTTGATACTGTGAATGTGCTAACTACAGAATGCAGAGTACTACACTTTCAAGAGTAAAGACATTTAAAATTCTGTAGAAGCAAGCAGAAACAAAAACAGCTCTTGGCTAAAATCTTAGATCCAGATGAAGGAGAATAATTTAATTATTCTGTTTCTCTTTGGCAGAGAATATTTGGGAGACAGAATTTACACAGCTGGATAGAAGTTTGGTTTATTTTTTTCTCTTGATTTTTGTTTTTGTTGAAAACAGTGGAGATCTTGGACTTAATAGATGTTTCTGATCACAGAACTAAGTATCCCATCTGTCTTCATTTTCCCTTCTGCATCTATATTCCTTATGAGGTACAAGGCAAGTTATAGGTAGCATATTGTTTAAGGCTATTTCAGTTGAAGGTGACTCCACTGTGCACATTCTGATGACTCATGGAAAAGCATGTAAAGGACTGCCAAGCCATCTTTCTCACTTAGAGGAAACTGTTGGGCACCTTGTTCCTCAAGTCCCCAGAAAATGGGCAAAGGTTTTCCCCCAAATCCCTTCTGGGTGGGCTGATGGACACTGAACTCGTGGTACAATATGAGCAGCTATTTGCTAGAGAACCAAAAGAAGGGACCTCAAATGAAAAAGCTTTCCAATACTAGAACTGTGGGTGAAGTGTTTGCTCACTGTTTTAAGCCTTCAAACCAGGGCTGTGGTGGGGAGAAGGGCAAATCTGCTGCTTTGCTTGCCTGTACAGGAAGGAGTAGCCGAGAAAAATGTGTTGAGAGAGTTTGGTAACGGAGAAAGTGAGTTGGACAATTTGATTAGGCTAAAGAGAATAAGGTTTATCCACAGATCATCTGGATGCATGTGAATATGTGGAGGTGGACTGTCTCTTGCCAGAGACTTTTATAAAATTGTAAAAACAGAGGAGGTTTTTTTTTTTTTTTTTTCTGCAGCAGGATATAGCTAGATTGTAAACTTTGGCAGGGCTCTTAACATCTGAATGCTTCTTGAAACTCTGACAATGTTTTTGCAAAACTAATTCTGGAACTGGAATAAGTGAGAGAGTTTTCTATCTTCTCTCTCCCTCCTGTTAATTACATGAAACAGTAAGTCTTATATTTGTCCAGAAAGGGGTCAAAACAAACGAGGAATTGAGAGTGGAGGAGCCAAAGAGGGATAAGTAATGAGCCAATTTCTCAAACTGGCAATGACATACCAAGAGTTTGGAAAAAGTATGCTTGCAAGCTTCCTTTATTATTATAACCTCTTGAACAGAATAATCCAGTCCAAACAGCTATAAACGCTTTCCAATAGAGAAGTTTATGACCTAGTTTCTGACTGAAACACAGTATCAGACTGTGTGGAAAGAACTTAAATGAAGATGCTGGTGGCAGTGCCTCTAGTGTGTTGTATTAGACACTTGGTGTATGGCCCTTTGCAAATACTTGTTAATTGGAGTCAAGTGGAGTGAATTTGAAATGTGTTTTTTGTTGTTGGTTTTGGTTTTTTTTTCTTTTTTTTTCTTTTTTTTTGGTTTGGTTTTGTTTTGTTTTTAACTCAGGAGGTGTATACACTTAAATGCCTGAGATGGCATGCAGAATTTTCATAGGATGTCTGAATTTTTTCACAGAGGACTATCTGGAAAAATGTTTGGTTTGGGGTTATTGCAACAGGAATTCAGCAATTATAGAATGTCTTTTTAGATCTTGTGTTTAGAGCAGTGAAAAAAAAAATTGTGCATTTAGTCTCTTCACAATCATAACTCTGTTCTGGAGAGACAGGGATAATTTCAATTAGGCTTCATTCTATGCGTTGCCCTCCTGTGAGGAGAAGGCCAAGGAATTGTGGGGAATACGCTAGGATGAGATAGGAACAAAAATGTTGAACTTGTGACTTGTGTATCCATTTCTCTTGAACTGAAGAAATACATCCTGGCAGGAGGCATCAGAACAGACCACGTTTCAATTAGCTGCTCTGGTGAGAGGCCAGCAGACACGGCACTTCTGGGGGGGGAGGAAGGAAACAAGGCATAAGTAAACTAGATGAGCTGTTACAAGTTAGGGGATTTTGGTTTGTCTCCTTTTTATTGCGCTTCCTGTGATTCACTGATGTCACCAGAAGCAAGGGAGCTGTGCTGATCTCCATCAGCTTTAGTAGTGGCCAACACCAACCATCCCTTTCTTCTGCTTTTTCAAGGGCGTTGAGAGTGATTTTGAAAGCACAGATCATTGATGTCAAGAAGAATTTCTGAGTGTTGTTGAATTTCTGAGTGTTGGTTAGCATAGAAAGAGCTATAGTTAAAATTCTTGCAGTGTTTCGATTATAATTCCTTCATTGTTTCAGTTGCTTATAACTTCCTGAAACGCTCTTGTCTCAAGTTGAAATTTTCCAGACTTGATCTTGACCTGGCAGTGACCTTTTTTCCCTATTCTTCTTTGTTTCTCTTTTCTCTGTGGTATTAAGCGAATATGGCTTGGGTGTTTCATTTATAATGAGAAGAAAGTAGTAGAAAAATACATTATACTTTAAAACTCAGACATCATGAATAGTTCAAGCAGTGAAGCTGCTAAAGAAATGGTGGTGAAAATCATCAAAATACTTCTTGAATCTTACCAGAATCTGTGAGAGAGGACACTTGGAGGGCTATCAACTTTAAGTCTCAAACTTTCTCTCCATCATGCACATGCATTACATAATTATCTCATGGAGTTATTTTGGCTGATTTGTGATCAGCTGAATGGAGCAGTAGTCTTTGGTGAAAGAGTGGATCTGTTTTTCACTGTTTGCCATGGCCCTGGTGAGACAGAACTTGAAATTCAGGCAAGTGCCATGCTGGGACATGCAAAAGAAGCCCTCTGGGGCACTACTCCTGTCTCACAGTTCAAGCTGAAAATGCTAAAGTTTTCAGAAACTCTTGTCCCAAGAAAGCTGTTTCTTAACAAAAATGTTAAATAAACTTTTGACCAGCTCTTCTCAAGCTGTAGGCTACAGTAGTTTAAACTAGAACACAAATGTCTTTAGGGGATGGAATTTAAACATGGGGTGGAAATAGTAAAAATAAATTGTCAAGTGCTTTCATTTAAGTTAATGCTGATATTATGTCTGTTTATTAATTTATATAAAGAGTACTGGTTATGGTGGTGATGTTGCTAAACAAAAAACTACAGGGTTTGACTTCTTGACTCGTAATATGTGATTCAAGAAAAAAGTCATGTGCATGCCTGCTGGCTTGTATACAGGCTTGCTTAAAGACTGTGGTTTCTGCCAAGGACAATCACCGTGAGTGTTTCTATAAAAAAATAGAAGAAATTTTCATTTCTAGAATTGGCTTCTCTTGGTCTCTTCTGTTCCATGGGAAATATCAATTCACATGCATTCATGAATCATCTTTGTTTCTGAATGGCTGTGTCTGTCCAGTGATACGGACAAGTGCCTGACGCTGAAAGCTGCAGGGCAGCAACAGGGAGAGGGTGAGAACAGAACTGCCAGCAGATCTGGCAGAGGCTCCCATTGTGCTCTCCAGCCCTGCAACATACATTTTAAGTGAATTCCCTAACTCTGAACCACAGCACAACTCTCTGATCTTGTAAAGGACTGTAGAAACTTTATTGCCTGTCACAAACTTACGATGATCACCTGCAAGACTTTCCCTTGCAGGAACTCAGGAATGCTGTTCAGACACTGCTTTAGGAGCACTACCAGCTGCTAGACAAAAATAAGGTGCCTATGGAATAAGCCCAGCTTTTCATGTTGCTCCAGAATACTTATTTCTTATTGGAGAATAGTACTATATATATAGTTTTCTTAAGATTTAAGGATCTCAGGATTTAAGATTTGGTCAATAAGTAAAACAATTCCATCACAACAACTTTCACCTCTAAAAATTAATCAAAATGTGTCTGCTGCAACACAGAGTGATACAACTGCCTTAAAGTTGCATTGAGCTGATATAAAAAGAGGAGTCTAATACTAAAACTTTAAAGAAAACAGCTTTGTGTTGCAGTTTGTCTTCAAAATAGGAGAAATTGTTTTCTTTAAATCAGTGACCAGATTTTGGTTCAACTTGCTGTTCTTTTGATGAGAAACTTGTCAAGTGTGCCATCTTTCTTACCTGTCCCTGAGTGAGTCACAAACTACATAAGTATGTAAAGGACATCTGTCTAAAAAATGTGGGGGCTTGTTTTCTGGGAAAGCCTTGGATTCTGAACTTTTTCAGGCCTCCTGATAAGCGGTAAATTATTAAAGTGGAATTACTGGGAAGAGGTACTCTAATAAATTTCAGATTCAGCAATTAAAATACATCTTGTCCTTAAAGCTGGCTTTGCTGGTCCTAACGTGGATGATCAATTCATGCATTGGTATTGGCAGCGGGTAGTGACCCACTGCAAATGTTGTGGGTAAATGACAGTAAATGTGCAAGAAGTTTTAAGTGAAATGAAATCATCAAAACTCCCCTGAAAATTACAAACTTCTGTTTCTGTAATGATTTCCTTGTCATTTCAGTCTGTCTTTGAAGCTACTGGTTTAGGTTTGCTCTTTTCTGTGCTGTCTTTGGGCTCATACATTCAGTCACATTTTTAAATGTCGCATATTTGGAGGACAAGCATCTATTTCTACCACAGATATTAAAATGAAAACTCAGTTATTGGCACGTACAAAAATTTGTGGGTTTTGACCTTTTTGGCTCAACCTGTCTAAACTCCACACTTGGATGGATGAGTTCTTTCAGGGTTACAACTAGGTGTTGGTTCTTTAGCCAGGATAGGATATTTAGGGTGGATTTCCAATAGGAGCATGGAACTGATTTTATTACATTGATTTTATCTTCAGTGGTTTCTGCATTGATTTTTACCTCTTTAATCTACACTTTAACTCTAGGTATAAGTATTCTGCTAGCCAGAATGGTCTCTGGTGTTCGAACCTTCAGTAACAAAAGTCTTTCTATCTCGAGGTATTTAAAAACTGATCTTTAACCTGTTGAATCAAGTTAAATGGAGAGTGATAGCCTTTCCTTTTTTTTTTTTTTTATTTTTTTAAATTTCAGCTAATTTATTATTAAATACTCTATGGTGATGAGTACTTTGGAAAAATTCAGTTTAACTTCTGAAATGCCAGTTTAGTAATTATCCTTGCTTTGTCACTTCCCCAGCCCCCATGTACCTCCTCTTATATACATGCTCTATAAGTTAATGAAAGACACACCAAACACATAAACCACTATAGGCAGAGAAAGCTCCCTTAGAGAGCTGAAACAACTCACACACAGTAAATTCATGACTTGTTGAACACTGCTGCTGGTCTGCTAAAGGAGGGATCAGAATTGCACCTTTTTTTTTTTTTTTTGTGCCTATCTAATTGTGTGGAGGTGCCCCATGTGACTGACCTCCCTCCTCCACCTTTCCAGGGCCCTTGAAAGTAACCATAATCCTCATGCCTCCTGTTTCCTTGCCAGAAAAACACATCAGCTCTTAGCTTGGAAAACATCCTGCTTTGCAGATGTGCTGTGTTTCAGGGAGGATGGCCCTCTCCTGGCTGTGAGCTTCTCAGATCAGCTGTGTGATGGCATCTCTTCTCAGACCTCTTGGAAATGATTAATTCTGGTTATGTTGCTGCTCTGTGTATACAGTCAAAGCAGTCTCTTTTCTTATTTCAGGGGTCACTGTGCAACGGCTGTGTTGGAGATCATATATCATTGGTTTTGGACATGGAGTACATGTGATGACTCATAGATTTATTTTATAGTCAACTGAAATTCAGCTTGGAAATTGAAACTTGTTTGAGGATGCTTGCAATTCAAAGGGTTTTTTTTAAATAATTTTTTGGGGAGTAACAATTAGCATGTAGACCCTCTTGTAGGGAAAAGTTAAGCTGAGGTGGAAATACTTGTATTTTGCAAGCAATCAAAGAGGATAGTGAGTTACTAGTCTGTTGGAGGAGAGACAAGGGTACGTACCCTTACGTAGTGCTGTCTGGAGCAGACTGATTGGAAAAGCTGAGCCTCTGCTGTGTGACCCAGCACTCGTAAGTGCTGCATTTGGCTGAGAAAGTGTTCAGTGTCTCTGTAAAAAGTAACAATCTGTCTGTGACTGTAAACTGTGAAAGGCAGCACGGGGTTTTCTGGTTAGGAAATCTTCAGGCACAGTCACCAGTGAGGTGGGAGAGCTAAGGAGACTGGCAGTCTGGAGACCAAGAAATAGGAATTTAGGCGGGATCAAAGCAGGACCGAGAAAGAATATTGTCTTGTCTGCAGTCTCACATTGCTGTCATCCAATGTTGCACGCTCGATTCCCGCTGGCACCCACCCTAGACAGCCTTGCTTTACTTTCCCAGAGCAGAAGTATCGGCGTGAGAGATTTCTGTGTGCAATTGAATCACTCTGGTCGGACCACCCTTGGGCAGGCAGACTACAGTCAGTCGGATCTATGCTGGTGGCAGTGCAGCGTCTCTGCCATCTGTAGGTTCAGAGATGCCGGAGATTAGGCCTGTTTCAAGCTGTCTCTTTCATGGCTATACCCTCCGTCTGATCCCAAACATTAAGAGATTAGGTTTCATGAAATATCAGCAATTGTCGTCCCCCCTGGCTTGAGCAAACCACTTAGCCAACAGATGTGGGAAGGCTTGAATAGGTTTTCAGCGTGAAAAAAATGTTGAGTTCCTAAGATGTATAATTTATACAGAGGAATAGTTTTTCACCTGCAGAGTGTTGGTAAATGCTGGTTTTTGTACTGTGGTCAAGGGTGTGCACTGATAAGCTGGTGGAAAAAAGAATTTGCAGTGAAGGTAGGTGTTTTTTCTATGGGCTGAATACAATAAAAATAGGAATATGCATCAGACATGGAGAGTTCTGACTACTCAGAGCTTTCCAAATGCACACTACTTTAAAACTTTCATCTTATTTAATTTGGGGACTGTTGCAGGTTTTGAATGTTGAATATTTCAAAATAGAGCCTTTGTCATAAGGAAGAGTTGAGTACTACCCCAAGACATATTAAAAATCCACAAATGGCAGGGAAAATGGAGAGTTTTTGATTCACATGCAGTACTTTCTGAGGAAGAGTGTGAAAAGAGCAAAAATGAGGTTTTGTTGCTTTGGCAATCTATAATCGGTCAAAGCTTTGAAAACAGAGAACAAAACATAGCACACATGCTTTTGTTTCTTCCGAGGGGACCACGACCCAGCTTCATTGCTTTGTAATGGTAAACACTGAATTTCAGTACAGATAAACTGCTACCATAAAGGAAAAAGACCATGCTCCTGGCCCTGTATCTGAAACCAGTTACTGGCCTTGGGAACATGGGTCCTTCCTTACTGGTGTAGGGCTGGGTACTCCCTTGGTTTTATGCTCTGAGCCAGGACCTAGACCTAGATGTGTCTGAACCTCTACAGCAGGGCTGTAGAGATTTTCATGGTAAAGCTTAGTGTGGGTTGAACGTGTGTGACTTGTTTATTAGGGAAAATCTGATAATTTCAGACTTGCTTTGTGTAGCTTTCACACTCTAGTTCACTCTCTGATTTCCCTGTTTAGTCAGTTCTTATGAAAAATCCCCCTAACATGGCATAAAATTTTGTCTTTTTTAGTAGGCACTGTTCATAACACTATAATATCTACTCTGAGTACAGTGATGCAGTCTTCTGTTTATTTATAGAATCACAGAATAGCTGGGGTTGGAAGAGACTTGTAAAGATCTTTTAGTCCAACCTTCCTGCCATCATCTTTCACTAGATCAGGTTGCAGAAATCCCTGTACAACCTAAATTTGACCACTTTCATAGGACAAAGACTAGACTGTATTGGGTCTTTTGCATATTTGTGTGTTAAGGAAATAATTCACATTATCACATATAGTTCCTTTGAATTTCAATGAAATTAAAATAGTATCTATAATGTAAATATTGGTAGGATGGACATAAACATTTTAAACCTATAGGTTGTCTTATTTTCACTAGTTAACATGCAAGGCATATTTTCCTCTTAGAAAAATGTTTTTTGGCCAAGTTCTACTTTTTCAGTCCACAGAGATGTAACAAACAGTTCTGTTGATTTCTCTGCAATGAGTTCAAATTTTTACGTTTACAACGGAGAAGAGACTCTGACCTGTAGCCATGCAAAAAGTATACATTTTATTATTATTTTCAATATCTCAAACTTTCAGAAATTGCTATTTTAAATCCACTTAATTTTTTTTTAAATCTGCAAATCCTTCCACATAATTTACTTTAAGTTTTAAGACAGCTGTGATTGCCTTCTCCTGCTTGCAGCTGTTCCCATTTTCTTGAAATTTAGACTTATTGAAGCAGTTGGTCTAGACATCGTTGGTTTAATTCATGGGGAACTTGCTCACTAATCTGTCAGTGTTAACCATAGACAATGTGTAAGTACACACATAGCTGTAGTATCTGATACACACATTTAGAGGTGACTTCATCATGTGGTTTGGTTTGGTGTACGAAGCCAAGAAGGAGAAGGCTGTTTTTGCAAGGAGATCTCAGCAAATGCAATTACCTAAAACTCCAATTCCACTAACAGCTTGTAGCTGGCTGCCTGGGGAGGTAACTCAGCAGTTAAGCCAAGCAAAGCAAGGACTGAATTGCAGCAGTTTACATTTTTGTGCACTTGAAATTCCCCGTGTTTAACTTTACAAGTGGACTGGAAACCTTAAACTTGCACTAGCAGGGATGATCTCCAAACCTTGTTGTCTGACATGGATTCTTGAACTTAAGGAATAGCTTTTATTAAGTCCCTGAAATTCAACCCATACATTAGGAGCCTGGGATTCTCTGGGGATGCTGGTGCAGGGCAATGTTGTATGAACTGGGTTCTTGGCTGGAATGCCTTTTGTGTGTTTTCACAGGAGGGACGGGGATGCAAGGAATCTAACTCCAAACAAATCAGTCTTCTTGAGAAGAAAAATGTTTATTGAAGTTGGCTTTAATATAGGTGCCATAGCAGGAGAAGTGCAGTGATATTTAAGAATAACATTGAGCGTGGTGCTGTGTAGCTTCTCTTACATCTGTAAGGTTGCTCTGGATGTGCTGTGCATTGCTGCAGCCAAGGTCAGATGTGGGTCATGGTGTGTGCGTGTGTGTCTACAGGCTGTCTATACCGCTATGCAGCAGAAGCGTCTGTGAGCTGTGAGCTTTGCCATTATCACATAATGATTTGAAATACCACTAGGCTTAAAAAAAGCACACCCTTTCTCATAGCATCGGCTGTTCAAGTGTGTAATGGATATTCTTGACTGCAACAGGAAAGCATATACAGTAATTAAAACACAGAGCAGAAAAATTAGCGAGATTTGGCACAAATGCCTGAGAAAGTGTCTGCTTTAGCTGTAGATAAAAATGAAGCAATAGCCAAAATTACTTTCAAAGGCTTTAATTACATGTTTTAATTTAGCGTGTAAAACGCAGGATATTATTTTTAATATAAGTTTAATTCATGGTTAATCTGCAGATTGCAATATCCTTCCAGTAGAAATGATGTACCTGGAGTAGAATAACTGAAAACTTCCCTTTTGAGCTGTTTGGTTAGTCTATTGCAGGCTGTGCTGTGCAGAACCACATGTTCTCTGTATATGTGCAGCTGTTGCTGGTGGATCATTTAACAAAAAAACCCAACACTTGATTTTAATGTAAGTGCATTATTATACAATAAGCTGTACATAGTACAGATATGTAAACCACTCATCAAAATGTAATGTTTTTGTCCATAGTACTTTTTTTCTGAAGCTCACACTGTAGGCACAGAATGCAGTCCTTCTCAATCTATTCTAGACCTTACTGCTTGTAAACAAGAAAAATTACGTGCTTGAAGGTAATCAGTGTTTTTTCACTGATTATGCTATTCCAAATGAGAAAAGGTCCTTGTGTGGACTTGCATAGATGGTTCACATATTCTGTACTGTCCAATGGCTGACAGTGTCATGTGCCAGTAAAGAGCGAGCTCAAAATGCTCCTGATTGAGAGAGTGTGGGTCCCAGGTGAGAGACTGGCAGTCATGCAAACCTGGCTGCTCATAGAAAGGACTTCAGAGTGCCATTTGAAAAATTAGGGCTGCCGTGTAAATTAGCAGGTTCAAACTGTCTAGATCCAAAGGATTTGGGAAGATTATCTGAATGAATTTCAAATACAACTCGTCACTGTCTTGAATCAGTTGTGAAACAAATAGTGAGCTGAGCAAGAGAAGCAGGAAGAAAAGGTTATCTGTTGTCCTCCCTCTCAAACATGCAGAAGAAGGGCAACCAGACATCAAATCCAGAGAGCCTCAGTTTTAGTCTACATGTAAACACATACACCAGTGAATAAAGTAATAGATTTAAAAATAAAAAATGTGCATATCTGAATAAAAGAAACATGAATGAGAAACTATCTGGGTAATAGACTCATGGGTCTCAAATAGTTTAGTTACATAAGTGTGGAAGTTGGGCCAGAAAAATTGGAAAGTCCTATTTTGTCAAAATTACTGCATTGATAGGAGGAGGAGACTGAAGTTCATGAAGTGTAACTTGATTTTAGGGGAGTAACATATAATATTTTCTTGTGAAATCTTAGTTGAAATATCATTTTAATTGAATAGTTTATGAAAGTTGGCACACTGGCTGAAATTGAAAACTGGCAAAAATAAAAAGAAAAAAATCCTCTCAAACCCAGAAACAGATGTCAGTAACAATGTACAAGGTTAGGGAATGATAGCAAGTGGTCACTGTAATGGTTTTCTCATCTTATTTTAATATATCTTAATGTAGGGATGCATAATGGCAAACTCTGACCTCTCTTCCACTTCATTGTATTTTCTCCCCTGCACTAGAATAATCATCTCAAACAGCTTATCCTCTTGCTGTGAGCAGGATCTGAGACCATATGGTGTTGAGTTCTGTCAGAGGAGTGGCTGCACCATTGGTTTCAGGATCCTCTCTCTGAAGAGAGTTTGGTCCATTTTGTCTGTGGGCAATACTCCTGACAGGAGAATCACATTTTAAATGCCTTCTGCAAAACTTTGCTCAATCAATTAGTGACATGATGCCAGAAGTCTTCATTTAAGAACTCTCCTCCACAAATAACAGGCTCTGTAAAGCTGAGTTTCTCATTTAATTACTTCATATGTTTGCCAAGCTAGCTGTTTAAGTATGTAAGAAACTCCCCCAAAATACCAGGATACTTCTGGTAAAATCCTGATCATGTGGCAGTGCTGTCCCTTGATGCCTCTTTTGTCTGGTGATATATCTGTTAGAGTAGGACCAAAGTGACAAGGATGAATTGGTTTGACTTGCACCTTCTCAGTATTTTAGTAGTTGCAGGTAACATCACTATGATAGCAGGCAATCATTGCTCTGCTGGGTCTTCAAAAGCATTAGTCAAAATGCAGTCACGTACCACTAGGTACTGTCTGCCACGGTGGCCTAAACTTGGCTTTTTTTTACTGTTGTCTGCCTGATTGTAAGTGACAGCAAACCTTTCTCTTGTGGTCCATAAAGCAAAGAGGAGACTGCTCTGAAAAACAGAGAAGGTTCAGTGGGTTTGCTGGTAGTTCTTTCCCTTGTTCTCTGAAGATACTTGGTCCATAGAGACCACTGATTTACTTTACAAAGTTTGTTCAGTTATGAAACCAAGGAAATACTGGATGCATGCCTCAATTTTTCTACCGTATCTTGGGAACATTGGGTTCACTTTTATTAGATGATGGAGATTTAGAAATCTGGAAGTCTGTGTTACTTGGAAAGATGCTCTTTGAGAAAGATAGATAGTGACAGTAGGAAAACATGTTAAAATCACACTCTGGCTGTCAAACACATTTTTCACTTAAAACTAGTTGCTAGGTCTAATAGCAAAAGCCACTTGCCTTTTCTTACTCTAATGCCCGCATCCTTAATAGATTGCCTTAGTCTAGCCCTTGGAAACTCAAAGCCATTGTAATACCACTGTAGCCTCAGGCAGGATCCTCAACAAGGTACAGATTGGAGAAGAGAATATACCTAAACAATAATTTTGACTCCTTCCCATTTTTTAAGCCAAAAGATTCTAAACTTTCAGTTGCCAAATATATTATCTCACTGGGTGATATACTACATTTTTTTTTTTTGTAATAGCATGCGCTATGAATTTCTTGCAACCTTCTCATTTAGCTTTAGAACTTAAAGTACTCTCAAAGAATAAAAAAAAATGTTACCAGCACTCCTCTTACTTCTCCCTCCTCCCCTCTTTACCTTGAAAGGTTGATATGCCATTTCTGTGAAAGCATGATAAAAATATGGAATAATCTCTGGCAGTATTGGAATATTTACTATTAAATACAACTCGATCCTCAGACTTGAAGGTTTCATTGTGATGCTGTTATTATCTTTACCTTGCTTTACATATTGTTGCATTATCACCTGCTGTACACACACCACAACGCCCCAACCCCACTAAGCCTTTTTTAGTAAAAGCAAGTAACTTCACAATGATTATCAGCTATGTCTTACGGTAATACTTATGTTGAATGTTCTATGTATTTATTTAAGAATCACAATCTCTTATCATAATAATATCATTATGGAAACATGTTCCTGAGCACACAAGAAATGGTTGAGGCAATCTTGCTTGAATTTTTCATTTGTAAATCATTAGGACATTCTGTTAGTAAGAAAGAAGTTGCTGCTGCTACCTAAACTGAGCATAGTTTGTTGATATTAATGGTCTCTTAGAGCATAGGCTATATACAGAAAGAAATCTGAAATAGAAATCTTTTGAATGTATAATCCGAGAAATAACCAATGCCTAGTTACAACAACTGGTGAGGCTCCGATTTAGAGCTCTTGTGGTGGTGGTGGTATGTTGTTATTTTGACTTAGTACATTGTTTAAAGATGCTTATCTACCCTTCTGCAGAGGTAGAAATCTGCTTTATGTAAGTTAACACAGCTGCTTCATTGTCCATTGCCCTTGCTTGAATTTTGTCTTTGAACTTATTCCATTTCTTTTGCATTTAAAACTACCAAATGCAAAGGTGATAGGGTTGATCTCCAGTGTCAGGTACCTCTGTTGCTAGAGGAGGTAAAAAACTGATGGCTGCAAGATTTGAGGAAGCTTCCTTCCCATAACACCCCTTACTAGAAATACCTTCATGGAGATATTTCAAAGATGTGTAGATGTGGCACTTAGGCCATGGTTTAGTGGTGGACTTGGCAGTCTGGGTTAATAACCTTAAATGTCTTTTCCAAAGTAAATGATTGATTCTAAACTTTTAGATCAGAATTTCCCTGAAAGAGCAGGGAGATGCTGATAGTGTGTCAGTGTGGTGTTCAGTGGTAGTAGTCTGCTGCTTTCCTGCATTTATCTTATTGTATAAATATTAGTTAAGATCATGGTTGGCATAATTCCTATTGCCTTCTGCATGCTGTTATTACAGTAAGCTCTGCCTTTGCTGTGTGTCTCATGTCACCTCAGGATCAGAGCAGAGTTAAATTCAGGTGACCAAAATGACAAACTCTGGATGTTGTTAGCCCTTCCTTTCCCCTGGGGAGACTTCTTTTCAGCCAGAAAATCCCTCTCTGAAACCTCTCCTTCATCACATTTGCTCCCAGCTCAGCACAGTAAACCCAAAACAGTGTTTTTAAGTTCAGAGGAGCATTCTATTGAGCCTGCTGTTGGGTGGGCAGCTGCCGGGAGCAAGGATGAGCAGCATCAAGGGAATAACCAAATGGGTCTTCTGCACTGGTACTGCCTGGTGACTGTCTTCAGCATTTGCTCACAGGAATACAATATTCTGAAACTTGTTAGTTGTCCTGAAAGAAAAGAACACAAACAAATCACAGCTGCACTGCATGTTTGCAAAATCATGGAAGTGCCAACGCTTTATGAGTACATTTTTTTTCATTCCATTTTAATTTTTCCCCCCCAAAAAAACCGTAGAAAATATTGATATAGGGATGAGCAAACAGGCTTGACTGAAATAGGAAGCAGTCCATGCTTTTCACATTTTTTTTAAGATGAGTGCAATATTTATGCTATTGGGCCTTGTTGTCTTGGAATTGTTAGATATGGGAATTGAAATTTTCTTTCTCATTCTTTCTGAAATACTTCAACATTTTATTTTTATTTGTTATTTTGCAATAGAAAGTGTAAAGCCTGATTGTTTGCCTCAATTTTCTAATGTAGTCAGAAGAATGTCAGATTGTTCTCCTGGTTTTAATTACTTTATTAAGTTTTGTAAACTATAGATTTCCTTATTTGCTTGTAGAATAGGCTCTTTTTGGACAAATAACACAATTCAGAAATGGATCATAAACACAAAGCATCCTACTGGAACCAGTATTTCATATTTACTCTGCTTAATTCAGTAGCTTTTTGTTGCATAGGCAGAGTGTTAGAAAGCAATTAAATGGTTAAATTTACATAAGAAGCTTAAACTAATTCTTTTTTTTTTTAGTTTCATTTAGAAAAGAGAATGTATGTTACAATAATTTGATAGGTTAAATCACTAACCTAAAGTGATAGAAGGTGCTGTTAAGTCAAAAAGGTATTGTTTAAGGAATGGAAAGAAGGGAAATAGATTTATCTTTCCATTATATCATTCGTTGGGTCAGTTTTGATTCTTTTGCTTGTGTTTTGGGAATTTCTTTCTTTCTCAATTTTCTCGTTTAATTGGTAGGGGGAAGCGTAATTCTTATAAAATTATCATATCTGTCTGTAAAGGTATATTCTGGCTTTGTTCCATTTACGTTTTCTCATCTGTTGAGTCTGCTGAGCACAGACAAACACAGGCGAGACACGAAGCCTTTACTTGCAGTAACTCTGTCAGTGCAGGTCGCTCGCTTATTCCGTATTTATCTGTTCATTTCTCTTAGAGCTCATTAATCTGTCAGCATGACACAATCCTTCCAATGAGATTGTGCCAAATGTTACAGTAGCACACCAGCAGAAACCTGCATGCCATTTTTTTTTTTCCAGTGATTAAGTAAGACCATTTTCCTGTCATGCAGTATGCCCAGTGCTCTCAAAATTTACCAGTGTTTTGTTTTTTAAAGAGGAAATAGCAGAGCCATTCATCAGTATTTACCGAAAACTTAGTTCAGGCTTTACATACTTATTGCCTGACCCTCTACCCTGCAGCCCTTTGCTCTTAAGCAGAAGGGTAATAGCGGCAGAGCAGGGGATAAGCCTGACTGGGAGGGAGAGCTCAGCATGCAGGACTCCAGTGGTATTTAAGACTGAGCTTCAGAGCTGCTCAAGAATTACTGCTGCTTATGACTGTTTGGCCTGGCAGACTGTCAGAGCTATTAACTTCAGAATAACATGTCCTTAAAGAAAATGCAGTGGCTGGGGAGGAGGGGAGAGAAGGGACTTTTTTCCATTTCTTAAAATAATATCTCATTAACTTATGGAAAGAGAAAAGGCTTCTGCTTGAAGTATAGTGCTTCCATAATTCCAGGTGATGTATAAAAATAGCTCTGAATGTGGAGCATCCAGGAGAACCTCGGGATCCAGTTTTGGCTTTTTGAAGTTTCAAGGCCTCATAATGTTGGAAAAGGATCTTGCTTTGTGCTGGCCTTTGCAGCCATGTCCCTGATCTGGATTCCTTCAGATCATACTGTTGTTTTTTCCTGCCCCCTCCTAATTCCAATGGATGTGTGGTTCTTTTGTCCATATGCTGTTTATTAGAAACAAAATTAAAAAAAAAATTCCCTCTTCCTTTGCTGCATAAAATACTGTGCTTACCTGTAAGCATCTGGAGCTTCAGTTTCATATGCTGTATTTTTTGTGAGCATATGTTCAGAAATGATTTATGCAGAGTGTTTTGATTATTTGTAAATCTCTCCATCTCGCTTTGAAAGCACCCTAGCATCATTTAAATGGTCATTTTGGATGGCAGTGACATTTATTAACATGGAATCTGAAATACAAGCAATATTTCCTTGCAATTGAGAGAGGCAGATCAAAAAGTCCTTTATTAATGTCAGGATTTACCCCAAAACAAGCAGCTGTTTGATTTCAGCTGAAAGTGTGAAATGTTTTGGTCACCTCTTTCCTGTCATTGACAGAATTTTTGGACTTCTGCCAAAGAAACAGACTATAATTGAATGTATGAAGAAGGATACAGTAAAAAAAATCCCAAAAAACAACAACCCAGCAAAACCAAAGTAGGCTTTTATGAGCCTTATTCTCTGCTATTTATACTACCTGTCTTCTCCTTTTTATCTAAGCAATAGTTTTGTTAGGGTTGTATCAAAAATACTTTTTCTTCCGTCTCTTTTCTATTTCTGTGGTTTTATCTGCTTGGTCTGCTGTCTCCCAGGAGTGCTCTTGTTCTCTTGTGCACTTTTTCTGTTCTTTCATTAACATGGATTTTCTTTTCCAATTCCTGCTCAGAGCCACAGTTCCTTCCTCTCTTAAAATCCATTTTTATTTTCCTTGTTTCTCCTTACCTGCTACATCTTACATTCTTCATGCTGTATATTCATTCTTCTTTGTGTCCTTCTCTCCTCATATGCCTTGGTTAGGTCCTCCTCTTCACTGTACTTTTCCAAAATAGTCAACCTGCTAAAAAAAACCAAACCCAAAACAACACCCAAACCTGAGGCATCCTACTGATCAGGTACTTCAGGTTCTTAACAAAGTGGCTGTACATATGTAAAGTCTTTGACTGCAAACCTGAGTGAGTATAATTACAGAAATCTTTCTTGTTGGACTTCTACATGCACAAAATCTTAGGCCCCTGGGAATAGTTAAACAGCAGAGAATCAATATATTAGAGGAGTGTCACCTGTGTTGTTAGCTATAGCTGTTCCTGTGTCAGCATTTCCATTATAAATTTTGGCTTTCAAGGGTTTATAACTCTGCCATTAAAATTCACTGCTGACTGAAACTTGGCATACAAGGACTAAGCCTGGAGCAAACTCCCCCCACTTCCCTTAAAAATAACTTTAAGCCAGAGGAATGCAATGAAAACCATTAGTCTAATGATTAGAAAGGCAGCACTACTGCTACCAAAAAACTACTTATGTGTCAGTCTTCAGTGTGGACTTATACTTGAGGTATTTTTGAATAGGAGATTGAATGGACAAATTAAAAAATTAAGAAAACAAAACACCTCCTTGATAATGCATTCATGATATCTCTTGGAATGCATTTCAGTAGGTCATTTATTTCACAGCTCTGTGGCTGCAAAATAAAATTTTATACATTAAGCCAAGTGAATGTGCATCATCATATGCATTAAGAAAAATGAAAGAACATTGTTATAGATATCAGGAGACTGAAGAGACCAGGCTCTTGGGTGCAGGATGCGGAATGCTTCAAACCTGCTCCACTTGGACCAAGAAGGAGGGGGTGCCCCTGGGAGAGCTGAAGGCAGGAGGGAGTGTATCTGTCTGTTCTCCCTGAAGAGGTGTTTTCAGCTGGTGACCTGCACCAGACAGACTGCCTTGCTCATCTGTCATCACCTGAGAGATGCCTCATTTCTGGGCAGATGAAGTTGAGGCAAGCAGGATCCTGTTCTTAATGAGGTAATTTAGGTCACCCAAGCAACTACCTGATGTGGGGCAAATTTCTCCTGTGGAATTGCCCATGGGCAAGTATCTATCTGCACAGCCAGCTGCCAGAGCACTTGATATTAATTGGCATCTTTTCTTGTTGTCCTTGCAGGGAGGCCTTAATGGGAAAATAACCCTTCCTCCTTCCAAAAGTAGATAGCAGGATTCACACTGCTGCCTGTGTTTAGGAGTTAAATATGTAGCTGTTCTTCATTAAGCTCTGTCTGTGTGGATTGTCTCGCATATCTCACCAGTTCTGATGTCGCATGTGAAGCAAAAAATGTGAGCAGAAAAGGTATTGGGAAGGAAAGAGATTAAGGAAAAAAAAGTATTTGGACAAATGTGTTTTGATCTTTGATAGTAATGTGCCTTTAAAGATATACTAAATAATACACAATCTTGGAAATTTAAAGAGTCAAATATTTGACACCCAACATATGTAACAGTTGATTATATATACAGTGTTGGTTTCAATAGGTACAAGGAGGAAAACTGACCAGCAGAATTGCCCATGTTTCCTCTTATGGAATTGAATTCTAGCAATTAACAAAGAACAGCAAATTTGTATTTTGAGTCTGAAGATGCCTTTCGCTTACGACAGCAAATGTTAGAAGTGATTCTGTCAGTGGTTTGTCACTTGGCCTTTTGGTAGCTTTTTTGGTGGAAAGGGCCTTATAGGATGAAGATCTAGTGCTTACTCTGTCAGAAGCCAGCTGTGTGAATACCAGCCACACAAAACCAGCAGGGCCAGCCACCGACTCACTTATTCCACCACTGCCAGGCTGAAGGCAGGGTGAGCAAGATGACTGGTGAGTCACCTGGCTGGCAGGGGAGTGACTGGGAAGGTTTGGAGCATCTGCTCTTCTCTGTCTGAGCCCAGAGGGAACAGTTGGAGGCTTCCTTCCTCCTCTGGAGTGTGTGGCCAAACAACACTGCTGGATTTTGGGTGCTGTGCAGTCAGTCTGCTGAGGAGCCACAAGAGGAGCGTGTGTGTGTGTCACTGGTTTCTGGCAAGGCAGTGCCAGAATAGGCGTGCGCAACTGAACTTTTGGCGTGGTGGAGAGGTCTTGGTGGCTGGCATGCCTCCAGAGGGGCTTGCCAGCACTTGTTCAGTAGCTGTCCTTCAGGGAGCAGTTATGAATAAACAGCTGGATAAATTGCTTATTTTTTTCCTGTTTCTGGATGCTGATACTGTAACATATGCCCTCAGATTGGCCTAGCTAATATTAGAAAATGATTGGGTAAAAGGATGAGAAGATTTACTAATGCCTTTTTAAATGACCTCAGACATATTTTTGTAAGAATGGGAATTGCTTTTCTACTGTTCATATTGTTTTCTGTTTTAGAGTGGGTGTCTATGATATAACCCAGAACTACTTCTCTCAAGCAGTCTTTTTCTTATTTCTTCTCCAACACAGCACGTGTTTGAAGATATGATCACTCCCCTCTTGCTGTGTTGGTGTCTTTGGGGGGTGCATGCATGTGAGAGGGGGAAAAATCAGGTTTGCCAGCAGAATCTTATTTTATCACGTGATTTAAATCAGAGGCGTTTTCAATAAGAATTTATAGAAGCTGGTTCGAATCAGTATAAATAAAAGAACTGAGATTCTGCTCTGGTAGTATAACTTAAAATAATAATGACCACGATTCTTTATTCTTTCCAGTGTCAGAGGAACTGCTCAGCCTTATGGCCAGGCTTCCTGTCTCTTCTGAAGGCTTGTTCAGGAAATGGCAAAGTGCACAAAAAGAGTCTTTGTCATTGAAAAGGTTTATTGTTGTGCAGTTGAAGTACAGCTGTTACATATTTCCTTACTTAAATTTGGACCCTTCCTGAAGTTTCAGTTCTCTAATTATTCAGCCCAGGTCACTGGTCTATAGTCTATATTTAGCATATTGCTGAAGTTTTCTGGTCATCCAGAGTCTGAAAAGCCTTTCTGTCAAACCCTGCTCCACCAATACTAGCTCTGTATTTTCTGTTGGAGTATATAATATGAAATGTGGCTACTGGAGAGTTTTAAAGAGAAGTTTGAATGCACAAACTGTGTAATTCTTTTAATATTTTGCCAGGTTCTGCAGGTTCTGAGAACTATAGCGCAGGCACTCCCCCTCTCTCTCAAAAAAACCCCCTGCAAAAACAAACAAGAAGAAACAAATAAAACCAAACAAAACAGAAGAAACAAAATGCTACCACCACATGAGTCAGGGAAAACATACCTTCTTAATTGGGGGTTGACTTGTGTAATTATTGTACTAGCCAGAAGTCCTGTCTTTCATTTAGTGATGTTTATTTCATCCTTAGAAAATGGTAGTCCAAATGTTCTAGCCTAAATTTACTTAATTTGTTTACTTAATTCACAGATGTTATTTGTGATTTGTGAATGCTTCAACATCTGAAGAGATGTAAGTTAGAGGGATGGGTGCAGGACTGTACCTTTCTGGTAGAAATTGTTCTAATGGATGAGGTGGGGAATGATAACTATGTTTATGTATTTTTCCTTATTCTAAGGTCTTATCTTTCTGTTCCCCTCTAAAAGTTATAGCTACAGTGTTCTTGCTATTCACCTTTCAGATAGTGGTATTTGTAGATGGTTTCATAAGAAAATTTTTGACTGTGAAAAATATCTTGAGATTTTTATGTACCAACATTTGTAAGGTAGTATAAAATATGAAGAATTATAAAACATTGAGGTAAAAGCCATTGGCCTTTAAACTGTTTTTAGCTGTAAGTGCACATTAAACACAGTTCTGATTACTAAAAGTACTTTTTCCTCTTTTTGGAAAAACACAGAAGCTGGATAATTAATAGCCAATAATGCTTAATGACAAGCAAACCATTTTTTTCATTTTCATAGTTTGGTTTTAGATTTTTGGATATGGAGAACAAGACCAGACAGAGAAATGCTGTAAATGTGCTGAAAATAGTATCTCTAGATAACTTTCTCTAACTGATTTTATAAAACATCTTGATTGTTCAGATTTAGCTCCTCCCTGTGTGAGTTGACCTTGTTGGTAATGCATCCTCCTGGAGATGAGCTGGTGACTTCTGAGAAAGTAGCTATATCCTTTGGAAGGAGAGGGGGGATGGAAAGCAGGATTTTACTGTATTTCAGTGTGCTATTAGAAACAAATCCCTTCTTACAGCAAATTTCCATGATATCTAAAATCTCCCTCATGGGGTTTTGACTATAACTGTAGGCCTAACACCTGATGTGCATTTTTCTGTTTTCCCCCCCCTCTAGCTTCTCTTGCAAAATTATTCCAATTTATTCTGTAATGCTCTGTGTATGGTGCTGAGTGGCTGTCTGAGCTATGGACACAGTTAGGCACACTTTCTGTACCTTTAACCATGAACAGTTCCCACAAAGGATATAAAGAGAAAGCCCTGTAAGAGACTGGAATTTCCCTTCCTGCAGCAATAAAGCTATCTTGATGGGCTGTAATGTGGGCTCCTGTACTAGCAGAGAATGTCCTGGAGGAAAGAAGGCAATTACATCTTTGGCACTAATATATATTTTAATTATAACATGATGCTATGCGGTTGTGTTTGGTTATAATGCAGTGCTATTTACATGTAATGAATATATGTATTATCATAGCTGGGGAATAGACAGAGCTGAACAAAAAGGAGTTAAATGGCAGAGTGAGCTCACTAGGCTTTTGCTCTGAGCAATATAGTACAAGTGCAAGGAGCTGGGTTTGATTAAGTGGCACAGGAATAAAGTACTGGCCAATAAGAACCATGTTTTTCATTTCACATTCTGCCTTTTAAGTTCATTAGTTTTATATTTATATGGCACCCTCTGCTCATTTGAGCCATGTTAATTATAAGGTGGTGCATAACATAATCAAAATGCTTATACATGGATTTTGCACGGATGGAGAAATAGCATGTTTAAAAATGTTTCAAAGTATATGTATCAGATATAGTGGAAGTTAGCCTTGGCCATTCTTTTTTTCATTTGTAAATTTGCTAAGGTTGTTGGTGAAAATGGGGCATCAGTCTGAGAGGTGCTGGTTCACCACAAAGCCAATGTCCTGAACTTGGCCTCCAAGCTTTTTCCTCAGAAACCCTACTCTCATGGTGAAGGTTTGAAAGTTGAAAAAAGAATCTGTTGTTAGACCTGCGTATGCCTAGAGAGTGTGTGTGTGCATGCTGAGGCACATGTCTTCACATATATGCCCTTGGGTGGTCAGTTCATGGGCTAAAACATATTTATGGGAAAGGGTAGTGGCAAGATGGTTTTGGCTTTGCTTGGTGTCATGAGAAGCTTCACAAATTTTCCTTTTGCAAGGAATACTACTGCTGATCTGAGGGAAAATCTCCACATCACCGCTGCTATGCTGATGGCTTTGCCGAAACAGCAAGGTGTTGAAGGTCCAACCTTCAGCAACACCCAGCTTGGGAGCAATGCAGACTGTGACCATTCCAGATGTGGAGGTTGCTTGCCCTTTGCTGTGCCCCCGGGGCCAGCTGTGAAACCCTGGGTGTTGGTGTGTCTTGGGAGCCACAGCCTTACAGTTCAGGTCTGCCTGAACTGTTCTCGCTGCACCTGCCTGAGACTGTGTGCTATGGCAGTGAGAAGCAGGCTTCACTTCTTGCCTTGTAAAAGCTTTTGCCCCACAAAAGAAGGTGTCAGAGGAAGCAGCGATGTTGGAGGAAGAGGAACAGTATTTCAGTAGTTCAGACAGTTTAAAATGCCTCAGATGGAAATAACAATTACATTTGTTTCTTTAGTGACAACAAAAGCCTTGACCCAGTGTTTGACCCTACATGCTTTATTTCTCTTGTGTCTGCATCTCCTAGCCAAGGAGGAGCTTAGCTGAAGCTCTGGACTGCCTACAGGCTTTCAGGAAGCAGTGACATGTAAGTCCAGCTGGTCTCCCCCGCTTTCCACGTATTGTTTCTGGATTTGTAAGAGAACACATTGAGATAGATGAGAGGCTGCTATTTTTTAATTTTTTTTTTTTTTGCTCAGGTTTCATGCTGAATGGAAGCAGCTGCTTTGTTTAGAATATGACATGGACGAAAAACATTGAAACACTTTTTATGGTTAACACCCTCCTAGTGTTTATCCATAAATATGAAATAGTGCAAGAATACCAGATACATGCAGAGTGCTGTGATTGGCTGCTGCTGAGGTCATGCTGATGTCATTCAGCAGTGATTAGTATGTCACTCAGCAAATGAACAGATCAGCTCCCTTTATTCGTTTGTATAAATTCCATTTTGTAGCGGCACATTTTTAAGGTGTTATTGCACTTCTTAGGTGATGGAGGACATCTAGGCTTTTTCTTGAGTCAGTCAATATTTTGTCCCACCATACATAACGTGTTCCTGTGCCCTCCCTCTTTGCTTTTTTCTCTTATCATTTGTATGTAAGCAGTTGACTTGTGTCTGAATTAATTGCAAATAAAATAGTTGGGAGATCTAAGCTAGCTTTTAAGCCTCACCTGCTATGATTGCAAATTTAGAGAAGAGGAGTGTATATTTGGGAGAATGGATAGATGTAGATGAATGGAATAAAAGGTGGCTTTGTGGAAATGGCCAGGTTTCCATCCACCTGATCCTCTTAAATCTAGGTCAGTATATAAGTACTACAATGTTTTTCTACTCAGTGCTGAATTGTAAGATTATGAATGCATTTCAAGGTTATTTTGTTAAACATACCAGTATTCCATGATATGTGTGTCAAATCAGTCAATATTTCTAACACTTTTGAGTGGAAATAGAAATTCTAATAACTGGTAGTCTGCTCTTAATAAAGGATGGGAAGGGGAAAACAACAACAAAAAGGAAAATCTCCTGAAGTTTCGGATCAGTTGGACTTTCTCACATTCTAAGGCTCACACTCTAATCTAGCAGTAATGTTGGGTTTTTTATTTTATTTGTATAAATAGAAATATTGAAAAATGATTATTGTAATATTTTTCTCCCATTTCTTTTTAATAAAAACTCCTTAGTGTAATCCATCTCCCTCAATTGACTAACAGTGATTCTTCAACTGATGCGGTACCCCTGGCATAGTTGCAGGAGCTGTATTTCCAAGAGACTAAAAAAATCTTGGGTATCTCAACTCATGTGACTGCTCAGGAGCATTTTGGATGCTATAATTTTACAGATTTTACAGATTGTTCGATTTGCATTTTTGAACTAAGCAGCTTGACTGATGCCTCAGAAAATTTCTTAGTGCTGGATTTCCTCTGCCCATATACTTCTGAATTTCAAATGGGCAGTGACCATAAATTTGCCAGTTCAAAAGGAGGTGAAAATTCATTACAAAATGCATGGGAGGTGTTTCTGCGTTAAAGGCTAGACACGTCTCTGTCAGGCTTTAACTATTGGGTGAGATGCAATCAACAGTGATCCAAACATACATAACAGTTTCATGTACAGATTTTTGCAGGTGGTGCCTTGGACAAATCTAGCAACTTAAGTCAATATTATTGCTTATTTTGTCCAGGTGGGAAGGCACTGCACTGCTCTTCCTTCTACTGATTTTATTTTCTCCTCCTCCTTCTGCTGCTGTTTGATCTGGTGAAAGCTGTTTCAGCCTGAGCTGGCAGGGTTATCACTCACTATCAGGATACTTAATCCCATGCAGGTGCAGTTTGAGCCACTACAGAGGGCCCCAAGGTCATGCTGGCTGCAAAGCTGGGCTCTTGCGGATGGCTGGGGTGGGAGCCACGATAGTCATTAACACTTCACATCTAGAGATTCTATGCTCCTTTGTGCCGTTTCTTCCTCCTCCTCTCTCCCCTCACCACTTCATAGCTTGTCACAAGGCTTTCCTACAGTACCGTAGCATCTCTGGGTGGCTGCAGAGGGGAATATTGCTTTGCAAGCAAGCAGTTAAATAAAGGTTGTTTATAAATTTTATGTGAAAGTGTGGGCAACTGAAAGGAAATTGTAGACAAGTGGACATCTTTTCTTTCATTGATGTTGGTGGTCTAACCCTTAAGCCAGTTCTTTTGTTTCCTCTCTCTACCCAGTGATTTTAAGCCTACTTATTTATATTAAAAAAAAAAAAGCAGGATGTTGCCACTGCCTTTATCTCTGCTCCAAATACAGCCATTCCTCTTCTGAAGGGTTGAATTTGCCAGACTCCTCCACCTCATTCCAGTCCTAGTGATCCACTCTTACCCCATCTTTGTGTTAAAAGCTGCTTATGTTTTTTTCTCTGAGAGGTCCTATCTGTTACAGTGCTGTTATGATTCTGTGAACTGTTTCAACTGCCATGTCTCCTTTACATACCCCTCCCCTGAAAAACATACCAGTGGCAGCCTTCACAGGGATATCTTAAGAGAAAAGACCTAAGAGAGAGAATTTAGGAACTGTTGGCAAGGGAAGCACATGAGCTGTGATTAAAGTGAATCTGGGCACTAAATAAAGGATCCTTAAAACCCTTCAAGTTTAAACTTTAATACAAGTCTTCAAGAAAGTTGGATAGGATTTTGGGGGAGGATTTCTAACCTCAGAGTCATTGCTGCTAGGAACTGCTGCTTCCCCTGTGGCTTCAGACTGGAGCATGGATTTCCACAATTATGCTGTGAACAGGAGCACAACCCTATATTTAGGACACAACTTTTTGTGGTAAAAAGTTACATATGGCATATCAGCACCCACTTATGAGCTAAAAATACACATTGCAGCCCAGTTTGTCTTTGAATAAAATCATGCTCAGGACTGGAGTGCTTAAGCATAATTTGATTTCCCACCTCCGTAACCCCCCAGGCCCAATATTATTATAATGTTTTAAAAGATTACTCAGCGAAAAACTGCCTGCTCAGATTTTCAGCATTTGGTTGCCTCTACACTAGGCCATATGCAACCTGTACATCAGTCTAGGAAGGTTTTATGTGAATTTCTTTCTGACAGGGTTTTTGTTTATTTTCAGGCCAAAACTACCCATTTTTTTTCTCCCCAGTTTCCAAACTTTTTGTGTGGTGAAAAATGAGGAAAAAAGTTTATGTCAAAAATTGCACTGTAGTGCAGTGTTGTTCTTAAACAATTGTGTTACTGGGGGTAGAGGAGGGTAGTTGCTTTCTGCACTTGACAGTCTTCATTTAGTTTTGAAATATTTCTCAGCTGGTGAAGAAAACATAACGAAGTCCTGATAACCTTCTTCTAAAGAGGAAGGAATATTGCCACTGGTTTGGGTCATCACGTCAAATTTAATGAAAGCTCTTTAAATCTGCCCTTCAGCAAGAGGATTTCTGTGCCTCTGCCACCCCTTCTTTGTGGTGGCAATGGCATGGTTTTCTTAATGGGGGTTGAGGTGGTCAGAGGTTCCATGTGGGTGGGTAAGGCATAGGAAAGACTAAGACATAAACTCTGGTTACTGTGAAGTATTGTGCATTGATTTCTTGGAGGTGCAGTGTGAACGTGTATTGCATACACTTGATTTTTACTATGTTGGATACTGTTACCTTATTCCGCCAGCTCCTGTCCTTCAGAGATTTTTTTTCCTTCAAGAATGCAGAAGGCAATCTCTTATATGCAGAACACTTAAGATATTAAATGAGCTATCTCATTTCATTCTTGCCTCAGAGTATCTTTGCTTAGATGCAGAGGGGGAATAGTGGAATCTTAATTCCTTCAATTTTGAAGTGTTAGGATTAAAAAAGAGATATGCTGTTTACGTTCTTCATTCTTTCAGAGCTGCTGCCAGCAGCATCTCTCCAACTTGATCACTCTTCAAGAGAAAGCTGCAAATGAAATATCTTCAAAATGAAGCTAGGCTAAAGGAAGAAGGTGTTTTTCTTCTCTCTCTCTCTCTCCTTTTATCTGTAAAGCAGAATGTTCTGCCTGTTCTTTGAAACAGTAATTCCAGTGATAAGGATATAATTATATAGCTCCTCAGTGCTTATGTAAATGCATTCAGCAACACATTTTGGAAACTGGACTTCTGTTAATCTTCAGTGCCTAATGCATTTTGTTCAAACTAGAGATGCTCTTTTAACTTTGCCTCTTCAAAAAGAGAAGGGAAGGAAAGCTGTAGTTTTTTACTAACAATAAAATATATTGATGATGCTGATAGACTTTATAAAAAAAAATATTGGAAATTACTGGAGAGACAGGGGAAAAAGAATCTACTGAAATATTGTGGTGAAGGTCACACTTGGAATTGTATATATGGAGTTTTTGAAGTTGGAACAGAAGTTTCCAGGCACACTTAAGGTGTGGATTAGAGTGGCATAGGCAATTGTATTTGTTCTGCTTTTTGCCAGGATGGGGAAGCTGACCTTATTTCTACCGTAGTGGGTTGATCCCGGCCAGATACCAGGTACCCACTAAAACTGCTCTTCTGCTCTCCCTCTACAACTGGGCAGAGGAGAAAGAAAAAAAACCAAACCCCACACCAGCTAAGGATTCAAGAAGTTGAGGTAATAGCTGGGAAAGGTCACTTACTGATTACTTTCATGGGCAAAACAGATTCAAAGTGGGGATAGTACTTAAATTTACTACCAACAGGATAAGACTTAAATTTATTATGAACAGGATAAGAGCCAAAGAGCAAGAAATAAAACAGTCTTAAAAACACCTTCCCTCCTCTCCTCCTTCCTTCCATGTTCTCCCTCCTCCCCCCCAGCATTGCAGGAGGATGAGGAATGGGGGTTATGGTCAGTTGTTTCTGCCGCTGCTCAGAGAGAGGAATCCTTCCCCTGCTCCTGTGGGGTGCCTCCCAAGGGCGACAGTCCTTGATGAACCTTTCCAACCTCAGTCCATCCCTCGGGCAGCAGCTCTTCCTAATCTGCTGTCCTGTGGGTCACTCCTCCATGGGGTGCAGTCCTTCATGAACGAGCTTGTACCGATGTGGGTCCCCCATGGGGGCCACAAGTTCTACCTGGGGAAAAACCGGCTCCAATGTGGGCTTCCCTCTCCACGGGCTGCAGGTCTCTGGCAGGACCCTGCTCTATCTTTGGCCTCCTATGGGGTCACAGCCTCCTTCACGCATCCACCTGCTCCAGCACCGGCTCCTCCATGGGCTGCAGGGGGGTCTCTGCACCCCGATGGTCCCCCATGGGCTGCAGGGGCACAGCTGCCCCACC
>JAWMRA010000078.1:58641549-58844418 GCA_035584735.1 Pseudotriccus pelzelni | reverse complement strand
CACCTAAAAAATCCAATGCGCAGGCTCGAAGGTGTAAAGACCTTCCCCGGTTCTTCGTTCGCGAAGACTGGCCATTACCTTACCTTACCTTACCAGAGAGGTGCAGAGTAGGAGACCTCCTCTACCAGAGCAAAAGGTGACAGTAGCAAAGTCCCCATTACGGTGTGTAGTGTTTTAGGCTGGGCAGACATGCAAATGGCATGCTGATCCAGTGAGTTCAACCTTTTTTAGAGTTTTGTTTTTATGTTGGGAAGTCTAAGACTTTCTTGGCTTTTGGTGCACATTTACAAAAATTAAAAGTGCTGCACTTAATCACGGAAAAGAGGCTAACATGTCCTTCACTGAGCCTGAGCTGGAAACATCCCTGTATCATTCCTGACAGGTGACTGTCTAACCTGTTCTTAGAAATCTTCAGTAAGAGTAATCTTCCAGTCATCCTTGGTAAACTATTCCAAATGCCCACTATCCTTAACAAAAGAGAAGTTCTTCTGAAGTTCTGTGTAGAAGAGTTTTGGTACAGTCTCAGCAGGTGAAACCGTCTGCTGTTGAGATGTGTGACATCTAAAACAGTTCCTGGGTGCAAGCTTTTCTTTGCTGTGTAGTCTACACACCCATACGTTTGCTTGCATATTTATTCTTCCTTTGTTATTTATCTTTCAGCTTTCCTTTATGTACATAATAAAGGATTGTTATTTGCTTGGGATTTTCTTGAGCCCATTTAATAATGGTACGTATACTTGTTGTACTTATATACTTGTTGGACTTTTCCAAAGATACTCTGTCACCTCCTAAAATGTGACATGTGGAAACCATGTGAGAACATACCCCAGCTTTCTTTAGATTTGATGTCATGGCAAGACCTCTGTCAATGATTTTTGGGTGGTCTTGGGAATTCAGAGAGGTCCCAGCTGACTGGGAGCTGGTGAATGTTGTCCCAGTTTTCAAGAAAGGCAAGAAGTGGGACCCCTGAAACTACAGACCTGTTAGTCTCACCTCAGTGCCTGGTAAGGTTATGGAGAAGATTATTCTGGGAGATACAGAAAACCATCTGAAAGACAACCCAGTCATTGATCACAGCCAGCACAGCTTCATGAGAGAAAAGTTCTGCTAATCAAACCTGATTTCGTTTTGTGACAAGGTAACTCACCTGGCTGATCAAGGGAAGTCAGTTGATGTGATTATTTTGGATTTCAGCATAGCTTTCAACGCTGTCTCTCACAGGATCCTTCTGAACAAAATCTCCAGCACACACCTGGATAAACACATCATGTGGTGGGTGAGCAGTTGGCTCATGGGTACAACACAGCAGGTAATAGTGAACGGGGTAACATCAGACTGATGACCTGTCACTAGTGGGGTTCAACAGGGCTCCATCTTAGGCCTGGTGCTCTTCAACATCTTCATAAATGCCTTGGATGCAGGACTGGAAGGGGTATTAAGCAAGTTTGCAGATGACAAAAAACTCAGAGGAGCTGTTGACTCCCTCAAAGGCAGGGAGGCCCTGCAGAGAGACCTTGACAAATGAGAGGACTGGGAAATCATCAACCATATGAAGTTCAACAAGGGAAAGTGTCAGATTCTGCACCTGGGATAGGGCAACCCTGGATGTCCATACAGACTGCGGAATGAGATGCTGGAAAGCAGTGCCACGGGAAGGGACTTGGGGATCCTGGTTGATGGCAAGTTGAATCTGAGCCAGCAGTGCTCTGGCAGCCCGGAGGGCCAACCGTGTCCTGGGGGGCATCAGGCAAAGCATCGCCAGCCGGTCAAGGGAGGAGATTGTCCTGCTCTGCTCTGCACTGGTGCGGCCTCACCTTGAATATTGTGGCAGTTTTGGGCACTGCAATATAAAAAAGACATTGAGCTCTTAGAGAGCATCCAAAGGAGGGCAATGAAGATGGTGAAGGGCCTTGAGGGGAAGCTGTAGAAGGAGTGGCTGAGGTCACTTGATCTGTTCAGCCTGGAGAAGAGGAGACAGGGGAAACCTTATTGCAGTCTACAACTTCCTTGTGAGGGAAAGAGGAGGGGCAGGCACTGATCACTGTGGTGACCAGTGACAGGACCCTAGGGAATGGCCTGAAGTTGTGTCAGGGGAGGTTTAGGTTGGATATTAGAAAGAGGTTCTTCACCAGGAGGGTGGTTGAGTACTAGAAAACGCTGCTCAGGGAATGGTCACAGCACCAAGCCTGCCAGAGTTCAAGAAGCATTTGGATGATACTCTCAGGCACATGGTATGACTCTTTGGGATGGTTCTGTGCAAGGCTGGGAGTTGGACTTGATGATTCTTGTGGGTCCCTTTCAACTCAGCATATAATGTGATATTGTGATTTCCTTTCCATTCAAGCCAGATCAGGTAGCTCTGAAGACTGGGGAGATGATGTGTTCTTGGAGCTTGACCTGCCAGAAAGCTGGACTGCAGGTGTGGTGCATATGCAGAATCTGAAAATCAAACTGTACTCAGTTTCCTAATTTGGAGATTAACTGAAATTACAGGTTGCCCCTCTTTGCTCTTATTCCCCCCTTTCTGTGCCTTAGGTGCAGAGGGTCTAGGGGGATAGTGCAAAAAATGGTTTAATATTTACTGGCAGTAGACCTTGCTTACTGTGGAAGGAAAACCTTGAGCCATCATGTAGCGAAGCGCAATGTGCCACTGTTTCTCACGGAGCCCGAAATACCAGATAATACATTATACCAGATTGATAAAATGAGACTCTATCACAGCAGTTGAAAGTTTTTCCTGGGGAGACTCTCTCTGAGGGAAGAAAGGACTTGAAACAACAACCTGCCATTTTTGTGAGGTTTTCTGTGGACACTCTTGGCTCTTGAGTGCTCTTTGGTTACCAAGATCCCACAGGACTTCCCAACAGTCTACTGTAAAATGGTTCAGAAGGGCAGCTGTTGTAAAAGCATGCACTAGGCTCAATCTGCAAAAAGAGGAGAGTACCTCAGCCACGTGCCACAGACTTTGTTGTGAGAAGGTGTACACTACTGTACTGGTTATTAAAGTATGAGGCTTCAAGTGCTATCTACTTCTTATGTAAGAGATTTTGTATGTAGTTATTAGGCTTCATTACCTGGGTTTTAAGTAGATGTGTAGGGCATTTAGATCAGTTGTCATCGTCTAAGAACAACTCTTAAAATGAAGGCAAGCAATTTGTGTTTAATGTAGTAGAAAAAGGGGGAGCCAGCAGGAGGACTGGCAGGATGAAATAGAGGGAATGTGCTTGAGGCAGTAATCCAGAAAGATGATTTTTGCATTTTGAATGGATTTCAGGGGATAAGATTGCTCCTGTTACAGCCAGAAGGAAAGAGATTATCTTGCATCTCAGCAACAATAATGAGGGACTGGAGGAGTGTTCTGGTTTTATGAACAGAAAGGGAAGTCAAGGCACCAAAGATGCTGAAGCAGGCACAATTTTGAGTGAGTCCTGGGTGCATGGAGGCAGGCAGAGGACAAAGCCAAAGGTGACACCTTGACATCATGAGAAAGAAATGATTGAAAAAGAAGAAGGTGAAGGGCAGCTGCGTGTTGCCCTCCGTATCAGGGTGCATTTGACCTGCAAGAAGTTTCCTTGGGGACTTCAGCATTCAGAGGTCTCTAAGTTGACAGTGTTTGTAGTGTTGTGTATATTGTTGTCTAAACTCTGCAGTATGTTTGCAAACTCAGGTTTGCAACTTGCTGCAGCCATGCCTATTAGGAGTGTAGCTCACTCTTTCTCTGTAGATTAGGATGCTGATCAGACTACTCCTTCAGTGAAGCACTGTGTTTCATCCCCCTGGTAAGGGAAATGGTGTGTATGAGAATCTACCATACTAGAATGGAGCATAAACCATGAAAAAGAACAGTCTGAGACTTGTTAGAAGGACAAAAGCATGAACTTGTAAATGCAAACAGTTTGAGTTATGGTAAAAATATTGTTCCTTAATGTATAAAAGAAAAATTAAACATTTTCATAGAAAGCAAGTGTATTTTGTGAAAAACACTGCTTACAAATAAGCTTATTTTTCTGCTAGAGTCAGAAGTTTATTTCTGCCTATCCTATTTTAATCTCTATTTCCTGTTTGTTTTCACCATTTGTAGTCTGTGAAGGAAGCTTCTCTGTCTTTTGGGTTTTCCACACTACTGTTTCTATTTCTGCGATGAGAAATTAGCCCTTAAAGCAGTGTAGCAAAATACATTTTCTCAGAGTTTTTAGTAGACTGCAAAGAAGTTGGAACCAGTAGAGAAAATGAAAATAAGAACAGTCATTTTTTTCATAAAGTTCACGACAAGTAGGAAATGGAATAGAAATTGTGTGTTATAGAAGGTTTTTTACTGTGTTGCTATTATGACAAGCCCTGGACAACACATGGTAAAATGATGATGCCTTTGAAGGAATGTTTCCACCAAAGTTTGTTCTTGTATTGGGCAGGAAGTGTACACAGATTTAGCTTTAATCTTACAATTTATATCTGTCTATACCTATAGACATTCAGTAAATTTCAGTAAAAATTCTTTGATGAAAATTCTTATGTCTTTTTAAGAGTCAATATTTTCAAGTAATATACTTAATCGTTTTGCCTGCTGACTTACCTTGACCCAGTCAGGTAGCTTGGATTAGGAAATTCAACTGCTTCTGCTTAATGGTTTTCTTCCTGCACTTACAGAACACTGCTTTTTTTGTTTGGCTCTTAGCACTTCAGGTGAAAAATATAAAATTCCTGAAAACCTGTCTTTCTACTTATTGAAGCAGTTTATGAAAATATTACTTTTCACTTTAAGATTTTGTAATTACAGTGCATTTGCTTTCTCCCCACTTTCTCAAACTACTAATTTCTTCAGTAGGGGAATACTTTTAGTGATAAATATTCCAGGATTTTTTGTGTTGTAACAAGGCTTTGATCACCCTGTCTATCTGAGAAGCAGCTACAGTAGCGCATAGCCCAGGGCTGAAATCTGTATGTAGCAGGCCTGCTGTATTTTTTCCGGTTTTGGGCTTAGCTAGGGCCTGTGAAATAGCAGCAAATCTGGGTGCCATCTGGACTCGCTCTCTTTGCTCAGGCGGAGTCTGGGAGGCAGAGTGTGAGTTGGTTTTGTTGTGTTTTTGGTTTTTGTTTTTTTTTTTTCCCCCTAATTGCACTGTGGGACAACCCCAAGATTTTCCCAGGATTGTGAAAACACAAAGTCTGCCTTTCCCAAATCTTTTGAGGTTGCCCTTTTTTTTTTTTTTTTCTGAGGGAGGCCATGAAAATCACTGCATAATGGGCTTGGTTAAAGCATTCATGTCAGATGTGACTTGAATAAACCCTGGAGCTAATCTCACATGAAGCTTACTTGTTTACTTAAACTGAATGAAGAATTAATAAAATGATAAGTTGATTTCACTGAGGTTTTCTAATCAGTTGAAAATGTTTGTTTATTCCTGGAATCATAAGGGATAATTGCAGAGAATCATTTTAAATGCTATTGTATTTTCTCTTCCCAAAATGCAAAATCACAAATACAAGGACAGCACATATAGAAAAGACGGAGAGTCCAAGTATATAACTACTGGGGGGGGGGGGGAATATTAAAAAAAAACAATATTCACCTTTTCTGAATATTTGCTTTGGATTCAGGGTTGCATTAGATCCTGTTTAGATACGTTTATGTCAACTGATTCTGTGCTGCAAGAAAGAATTTGCTAAATACTTACCCTTGCATTGCCCAGTGCAGCTGAGGACTTATTTCCTTGAGAAAATGATGGTAGAAGTGTGTCCCTTTTCTGTTAAAAGAAATTGGCATTTGCCATTTACCTATGTTGTTATTCCAAACACTTTCAACCATATCCATTTGCTTCAGAAGACTGAGTTGCAGAGGTGAGATACATTGGTTGAAAAAGCGTGACAATGAACAGTGCCTTGTCTGTCTTCCTCCTCCTCTGAGCCCCTCCCCAGTCTACTACAAATTAATGAACATGTATTGGTTATCTGCTTGCAAAAACAACATTGATACAAAGCCCTTAAGTTTTACTGTAAAGTAAATTAAGTGTGGATGGCAGTGAGTAAACCGTAAACTTTGTTATACTACTTTATTAACATAATTGTCTTGTGTAACATGGTTTACAGTGGATTTTTAAATGATGATCCCTCATGATAATCTGAACAGCACAAAAGAAAATTACATTTCTATTGCTGAGGACAAAGACAGAGAATTCTTGACTCACACTGGTGAATGTGTTTTGTTTGGCTTTCCCCTGAAGATGGGGCACTGGTATGATCACAGTCTGGAGCAGCTGCCCTCTTATTCAAATTGGGAGTGGGGGTTGCAGAACTAAATTTCTTATTTGATGAAAAGTCGGGAAAAAAAGCAGTTCTGGAAATAACCCTATGGAAATATTACATGCAGTCAAGGTACTTAGCCTTTTGATACTACATTATAATTTATTTTGGTGAAAGTTTAAACATTTTGACTCCTAGAACATCCAAAACATGGTAAATATTTGCTAAATTTCAATGACATGAGAGGTCTAGAAGAAAATGGTTCAAGTGTTTACTTCCAGTGTGCTAATGTAGCATGCTCGTTCTGGTATGATAATCTTATCATGCTGATGTGTGAAGCGTCAAAATGATGGGTGAAGGTTTTCCTGTAATCTGAAGGGTCGTGTTTAGGTTTTTAATACACATTTTTTAAGAGGCTTCTGTCTGACACTGTCTTTTAGTGGAACAGCACCCTTGTCTTCCTTTGCAGCAGAAAAGCTTTGTATGTTGCCACCACTACCATATTCCACTGAGAAAGGTGCCAGGCATTAAGATGTGATCTGCTAATATCCTTGGGCAGAAGGCTTTTCCAGGCACAGAGAACTAATTGTCAAAATGAAAGCTAGTGGTCTTTGCTTCCTGTTTCCTAACGTTCGACGGAATCTTTTGTGACTCTTACCAATGCGATTACACTTAAAGAGAGATGTTGCAATTTGTCACTGAGGCAGCTTTGGCAATGGGGGCTGATGCAGCAGACATGAAGGAAAATCAAACATGCTGTAGCATTAGTGCTCATTTCATAAGTTTTAAGTGGTGACTTGGTGATCCACCAGCTTTTTACCAAGACTTGGAATATTTTGCAATGTTGTAGCTTACATCAGCTTTCCTCTCTATTAAGATCTGAAGTGGAAGAGTTGTCTATTTGCCAATATCTTGTTTTCTTAGGAGACTTGCCTAAATTTGTGTGTGTTCAGTGATGACTGTGCAGTATTCAAAGCTATTAATTTGAGGTTTATGAGACATTAATAAATTAAATATTTCTAGCTATAATCTGATAATAAGAACACATTATGGCAAAAAGGAACAGATCCACCAAGCTTCCTCTGACTTCTATTTTTAGGACTTGAGTTTTCATCTATTTGAAAGACTTCTGTTGTTTGTCTGACTTTCCTTGTTTGATTTGCAGGTTTACGCTGTTGCCTTTTGAGTTTCCATGCCCATGAGTTAATTTCTCTTCCTTTACATTCCTCAGGTGGTTAAACAGAGCGTGAGTCAGTGTTTTGCAGGTGAAGGTTTAGACAAGTCATGGATAAAATAATAATAAAGGCTCTGTCTAGATTTTTATCTTGGTGAAGCAGAGGCAGACGGTTGAGAGACGAAGATGAATCTGGGTGGTCTTGATGCTGGAGACTGCCATGAGGATGGATGTTCACAGCTGGGAACATCCCTCGATGTTTCTTCTTCATTTCTCCCTGGGAACAGGGAGGGAAAAAAAGGATTCTGAAATTATGAAATAAGTATATTGAATAACAGTGTTTTGCTATGCAAGAAGCCTTTCTTGTTTGAAAAGTAATCCAACTAGCTATTTTAGCATTGCTTATCTTAAAAGCAATGCAGCCAGTAACACTATTGCAAACAGGAGTACCTTGGTTACTGGGGGGATAGGAAAACTGTTCTACAAGAATAAAGACCTTCTGGGAAGTTAAGCCACAACACCCCTCCCAGACATTTATTTGTCTTATAAAAAATCATGCTTCTAACACATGAGATTTGAAGCATTTCAGTGACATGGAGAAGTTTATGGAAAAGTGCATTACTAGGGCTGTAACTGAAGTGATTTCATAGTTTATTTTTAGGCACTTTGGATTGAAGCTTGCTAATTGACAGTGGGAGTGAGAAGGGAAGGTTTGCTTGGAGTTGGGTTAAGCCGAGGTTATCTGTATTTGTCTCAAGCCTAGAAGAGTTGGCAGGAGAATTGACTAAACTTTGTGAACTTGCGCAGACCTGACCCTTAACACACTCACACGCACATGCGCGCACATACATGCGTCCTTGAATGCTTTCTCAGCCTTCCACTCTAGCCAACTGCACTAACAAGCATACCACAATCCTTTCCAGCCCACACTGGGAGGATGTTAAATAATATGCTAAAACTCCTGCTCCCTCCTCCTCTTTAACTTTCCCATCCACCCCCTGTATGTTCCCATTGTGGGGAAGAGCGAGTGCTGTTTTCTCTTATCTCCTTGGCTATGAGGGTAGTTTCACAACTGCTCCATGTTTAAGCTTTTGACCTACCACAGACTTAATGTATTAAAGTGGGCCAAATCTGGCACTCCTTATCCCAGACAAAAGTTTTATTGAAGTCTTTGGGAACCGCTCCTGGGACTCCGTAAGATTGCAGGCAGTGGTATTTAAAAGAAGTTTCCACAGTCACTTGATTTGATTGAAGTGAATTCTTTTTTATTTTTATTTTAGTGAAGGTAGCTTAATCAAGAAAATGCTTTCAAGTCTGAAATCGTCTCTTATGAAGTTACCTGGGAGGAGGTTCAGAATACCTCAGTTAAGGTTTTCACATCCCTACGCATCAGTTCCCATCCATTTCTACTCCTTGCCTTCTGTTTGATGGCAAGCCCTAAGAGAGATGCCATTTATTTTATTTTCCCCCTTCAAGGTTAGACTGGACAGTCTTGGATTCTGAAAAGAGAAGTTATGACAGCTTGTTATTGGTACAACTGATTGTCTGCAAGTGATGTGATGAAAGAAACAGCCTAGTTGATATTCTGACTTTTCAACGCTAATAAAAGGCTTGGGGCAGGGGGGATTTAAACCCTCTTTGCATGCACAGACATACACAGCTGCATTCTCTTGCTCTGTGATTGATGAAACAATAGCAGGGTAAAAATTACTTCTTTTGGGGAGGGTAAGTTCATACAGTTTTTGATCCACTGGGGGCAAAATAGTACTGGGGTAAATTGGCAATGAAGAGGGAATTGGTCTGTGGAGTTAGCTCTGATAGCCCCACATGGATTCGGGCAGGAAATATGCTCCTGACCATATAGCATCAAGTTTGCTAGAAAAGTCAAAGCTGTAAGTCAACCTATTGCCTGTAGGACTTTTCTATATTTATGGTAAAAAGATGATAGATGTATTTCTTTTAAGACTTCAAAGGAAGAAAATGAAAGGGAAAAAAGTTAAACTCTGTCAAAATCCACCAAAATACCAATATGTCAGCTCCTGAACAGGCTGTGCAAGGAGGTGCTGTTTTAATCATGGGAAATGAAATGTAGAGAATTGAAGTGTAGCAGATATACTGGATTCCCATTAAGCAGGTAAAAAAGATTATTAAAATAAAGCCTTCTCTAAGAGTGAAACAAATTAGGAAATGGTGTCTTCAGTGACAAGACATTTATTTCTGTCTGAGGAATCATTCATTATAAGGTTATAGGAAAGGCCATGTTAGTATCATGTTCTTTTGCCTTCAGCTTATTCACTGATGCTGATGCCCCAAGTGCCTTTGCAAGAGCCTCACGCTCAGGTCAGAGCTGCAGATCTGGCCCTCCTGATCTGATCCAACTTGTGGATTGCAGTAGGAAATTTACTGTCTTAGGGTGGGAGCTCCGTTTTTCTCAAACTCAGAAGCAGTCTAAAGATCTGGTGCGCTACTTGCAGCTGGAGAGAAATGGAAGAGCAAACTACTTCTAGTTGGACTACAGTGAGGCCACAAGCTCATTTAGTGAAAGGAATTTGTGGTGGAAGGAGGTGGAGGCAGAGGCTGAGGATTCAGCTCGGTGAAGAGGCCACAACACTGCAGCTGCGCCAGTTTGGTGGAATGGCTTGTGTGATCTACTGGTGTTTTATGCATATGTCTTTTCCAACTGAGCTTAAAAAATGTTTGCCTCTAACTACTGCATTTCCCAAAAGAAACCACTTTAATACTTGTTGTTTTTTTCCTGTGGAAACCTTGATGAGCCTCTCTGTTGTTTGCTCACTTCACGTGTCCTCTTGGCATTGCTGTCTTGTCTCTGACTACTCGGTGACTTGTTCCTGATAGTGCTTGTCCTCATAACTTGTTCAATGACTGTATGACTCGAATAGCATTCTTGTCCACTTACATGGGTGTTTAACTGAAATTCATGATGGTATGTTGAAGTTATTAGAACTTAAACATAAAAATGTACTTTTTTCTTTTTTTTTTTACTAAGGGCTATTTCCGTAGGAGATGGGGCAAATGCTTAATAGCACACTAAGGAAAACTAAACCTCTTCTCTTAGGCTGGGTTGTATTATTTTGAAACAATCATATTTATGTTTTTTGGAGTTTAAACCTTGCCAAGATTTCTGTTTGTGGTTTCCTTGTGTACTTGCATTGTGCCATTTCATCTCCACAGAAGTTTTTTTGCTGTGTTTATATTTTTCTCAATTGTTATATTTTTCCTTTCTTTCTACCTGATAAAAACCCTCCTGTTTTAACCTGTCTTCATATTTTTTCCAGTGATGGAAACCGAGCTGAATGTGTTGGATTAGTGGTTGAATTTCTGTTGCTCAGCTCTTTTTTATGATATTCGTCTTTATAGTGTGATTTATACAACAATTAACATTCATCCGGGTTGAGGAAAGCGTTAATGGAAGGCTGTCTGTGAGCTGAGAGAGCAGCAGAATCTGGGAGTAGAAAGCTTAAACAGTGAGGTTAAACAGGTCAAATGAGAAGTAACAGTCAGTTGAAAGAATAGTACAGGGGATTAGAAGAAGGGATGAAGCTTAATGGCCAGTTTTTTCAATGACGTTGTTACTTATGTGTAGGTAAATTGTCTTTGTTTTGACATCAGCATACAGAAGTTTGGCTTTGTCTCTGAAGCTCAAATGTTATTTTGTAGAAAACAAAAAGTCTGATTTTTTACACATTGTCTTTCCCGCATACCTCTGACTTAGATGCTAGAACTCTCCATAGAGGTAGTTCCTTTCAGACTTCCATTCACTGAAAAACTAAATACCTTCAGCTGGCAAAGACGGGTAATGGTTTGCAGTCTGCTTGTTACTATCTCACAGGTGCACACAAACTCATTTTCAATAGTAAGACACCACAAATGTTATCAGCATGGTTTTCCTTTTCCCATGTACAGAGTCCAAGATCAGATAAAGGAAATGTCATGTTGACCCGTGGTTGCCTCTGAAATATTTTTGACTCTTGACTTCACGAGTTAGTTGTCCTTATCTGAGGCAGATTTTGTGTCTGTGATGGTGAAAACAATTTTTCCATCATGTGTTAATACTATGATATGGAAGATCCCTATGACTTTTGACTAAGAATTGTTCTGCTGTCCATGACTTGAAAAATAGAAAGAAACTAAATGCTTCTGGTACACTTTGTTTTTGAAATACAATAGCAATGGATTCCAGGAGGGAACAAAATTGAAATGTGTATTACACTGTTTTCTCTTATTCTTTGTAGATGACTTCCCCGTGTTTAAATGTAACAGTGCACACAGAGCACAAATGTGTGCTGTGTGTGACACAAGAGTGAGAACTGGAGGTGCAAGCTAGGTAGGATTCCTTGATTTCCCTCTGAGAGGAGCTCTGACAAGTCCAGAGGAAGTTTTGCACAGGATGTTCATGGTTGTTGCTATAGATCAGCTTCAGTGTGATGTAATATTATTTCCTTTCTCTAGTGAACAGAAGTGAGAGTTGGTTTCTTTTCTAAAATTCATCAAGCCTTTGCTGATTTATGATTCTGTGCTAATGGTTTTCCATTTTGTGTAGAAACATCTTTCCTTGTCTTGTTATGTGTAATGATAATGAATAATGAGGAAATGGCTTCATAGATGATAAAAGACATTACGAAAGTCCTGCTGTGAGTTAACTGTAAGCTAAATTGCGTTCAAATCATCAGCTTTGGGCACAGCTCTCCTGCTGTGTTTCATCCTTCCTTCCTCCATTTTCTGCTTTCTGATAGGCTTTGCAGCCTGGTCTTTGCCAAGAAAGCAGAAAGCATTGGAAAGAAAGTGGAGTTAATTATATTTAATGGTGGGTCAGGAAGGGGGGAGGAATGATAAGATTTTGATATCAAGAGTCAGCATCAATGCTGAATATACACATGCTTTCAAGTTTGTTTCATTAAAATGGTTTAAAAAAAAACTTCAGAAATATTGGTCATCTTGGCAAAGCACCATGATAATTTTTTTGAAATGTGAACTCTGGAAGACCTAACACTTGGCCCATTAAAAAAACCCTTTCTCTCCCCCACCCTTCCTTGTATCTTGCTCCTTTACCCCCTAAACAAGAGACCAATAAGCAAAACCCTCAGAACTAGCTGTTCCTGCCTTGGTGGTTGGAATAGCTTTTCCTGCTTCAGCGTACTTTAAGCTCTGCCTGCACTGAGCTCTGAGAAGGACATGTCTAGTGGGTCTTCATCCTCCTGGTGCTCTAAAGTGGTGGCAGGTCTGTGTGCACCACAGCAGGGTGCTCATCTGCTCCCTTGGCCTTTCAGTGAGGCTGCTGTACTCCGGTCTGGCTCCCATGCAGTGTCAGGACCATGGCGCGGGGTGTCTACACAGACTCAGAAGCACTATCAAACAACAGACACATATGTCTAGTGGTATGGCAGGGTTTGCAAGGAAAGGTTTATAGAAAATTTAAGACCTGTCTTCCCGGTGCCTTCTTGCTTCAGAGCGTGCTGAGCCATCTTGGGGTAATCTGGTGCTTTTACGTAGTGTAAGGGAGAAATATCAACTCAGGTCCCAAAAGTGTGACTGTACCACAGCTCAGAGGCAGCGCAGGGTTGATGCCCCTGTGAGCAGTCCTGGAGCAAAGTCACTTACTGCCCACTCAAAAATCAAGTCACGTTTGATACCTGCCCCACACAGAACTGCAAACAGCTGTTTCTCTGCCTCTCCATTTGTGGGTATTGGTGGTTTTGATGTACCACAAAAGGGTGCCTGCTGTACCACTGCTGCCGCTGCCCATGCCATCTTTGATGAAACATACTGCTTCATACCTGATGGACATTGCATCTTGCAAATTAGGGGGGTGTGTCTCTAAATCCCCTCAGCTGTGTTCTCCCCAGATCACGCACCAGCCTGTTTTAAGGAGCTGCCTGCTGCAGACCCTAGAGCTCATGCAGGCTTGCCAGGCCAAGGAGGCTTGCTAGGGAAGCTGATAGGAACCCATGAGGGTATGTGTTTCTTTACCAGCTATTTGAATCTGTTATGTTTTCATGAAACATTTTTGTTCAGCTGATGAGGATTTTTCTTTTCTGATGAACAAGATTCTTGCCAGAAAATACCAGTTGGAGCTGGAAAAGGAGTTACACAGAAATATATTGTTATAATAATACCAGAGAAAATTTCCAAGCATGATCTGAATGCAAGTCTTGATTTCTTTTGCTATGGGTCAGGGGAGCGTAAACTGTCCCTTTCATCTGTGTAGTGTTGGATTCTGGGATAGAAATGCTTGGTATTTGGTATTTTATTTTAACTATTTTTTTGCTGAAAAGCAATAAAGATCCAAATAGTGTTCATTTTTGTAATAATATGGTGACTGGTCTAGTCTCAGGACTTAGAGGGCTCTTGAGCAGTTAAAGGCTGCAAGCTTTTATCTTTGGCAATTTCTATTCTAACTGTGTAACTTATAGCAGAAGCTGAGATTCAGGATGGCATAGGTTAAGCAGAATTTGAGAAATTAAGTAATGCAAGAGGTATTGTAGAGAATTTGTTTCAATTGTTATGGTTTTTAATGAGAAGAAAATGAAATTTACTTAATTTTTAAGTCTACATTGCACAAGGCTGGAGTCTTAGTATTTTACTGAATATTTGATATTAAATATTATACATAAATGATCTACCAAATAAACATGGGAAAAAAAACTTCTGAGTAATGCAGGGCATGTTGTTCAATCGTACCCCATGTAGTAGATTGGGTATGGTAAAAGCTTCTACTCCAACCTCATTTGTTCTTCTGAAACTGATGGTGCCTTCCTGAGTTCCAGGCATTTTTAAAGATTTTCATACTTTATATTTAAGAAGAATGATATTTGAAGATAAGCCTGATTTATTCGTCTTCCCCAAATAAGTTGTGATTAACCTCATCATTTTAGTTTATATCTGAGAAGTTGAAAATTTTTTTTGAGGGTTATGTGTAGTGGACTCATTTGTTGCCATAATTAATTACATATATAAGGAAAGTTTGTAGCTAAACAGAAGCTGTGGCAGCTTCTTTTTTGAAACCTGACCACTTGAAACCACCCACAGTGTCTGGAAACCTGGATGCACTGTAGTTTGGTTTCTATGGTAATTATATTCCTTGGTGCACAAAATTAATTTTTTTTTTTTTAAAGAGTGAAAAAATGCAAGAGTGCAAGAGATTATTTTAATAATTAAATTTTTTCTTGTATTTTCTTTCAATATTAAAAATGAATGTAAAAGATAAAATTATGTATATTATAAACAAGGCCCTTCCTCTGAGCACTTTAAAGCAAGATGTTCTACTAGCCTGTGCTCAGAGAGTCATGGTTCAGCTACAACTTGATAGAATAAGGCATTTCAGAGTGCATAAGGATTTAAGAGTGCAGATATTGTTGGGTGTCTTGTGCTGTCATCAGCAAAGATAAAATAGTATTTCCTTTATTAAGTCCTTGCTCATTGATAGGCCCTACTCAGACTATACCTAGAATATCTCATAAAAGATTTAAAAACAGAACAAACGCCACAACAGACATTTAGCTGGCAAGTTGTAGAGGTTATGCAACTCTCTGCCAGACACAGAGGTGCTTGTTTTTAATTCAAAGGGAACAATCTTCCAAGTTCTACTCACAGATTTATATTCTACTGGATTTAGTTGGTGAACTTTTATATGAAGATATATCTAAAATATTTTTTCAGTCTTCTTGTAATTTAAACAAAATTTCAGATGGCAGGCTTGTTTTACAGTTAATGAGTAGCTTTACAGCTAATTTTCAAGGGGTGTGTGTGTTTACATCTATATTGTGGTTTTATTATATAAAAAAAAAGGTTTTCCTATCAAGAAGAAAATGAGCAAAAAGAAGACAGATCATCTTTTTCTATTTTGAGTTGATTCTAATGCAAAGCTACATAATGCCAAGTTTTTGTGCCTGAAGAGGTTGGATTGGCTAGTCAGGACTGTGATCGGCTGTGTGGCAGATAACCCAAGGTATGCACTTACTTATAGCTGTATAACAGGCCAACTTAAAAATAGTGAACTGCTGGGCATACACACCTTCTTTTCAGCCTTAAGCTTCCCATGAAGAAGCCCAGGAGTAGAAAAGCTTTTCTTGCAGCGGTGGAGTTAAGTGAGACTACCAAGGTGTGCAGAGGCCCCTGTGTGGGGTGGGGGGAGAGCCCCAGGGTGGGGCGGTCTCAGGGCTGGGTTTCTCACACAGGTGTTTGCAGACAGGGCCCCTGGGTACCTGCCTCAGCTCTCTCAGCAGCTGTAGACCCTGTGCTTTGAAAGGCCAGCTGAGGGTGCAGATGTTTGCAGGAATGCTTCTGGAAGCTGTGAAATGTTGTTGGAATTGAAAGTGAGATGGGAAGCGAGAGGGGGTAATGTTTTGGGATGCTGTGCTAAGAACCCGAGGCTAATCAGGTGTAACAAAGTTTATGATGCCTGCCTGAAGGTATTTGCAACCTACAGTGGCAGCTGTGAGGGGCAGATTCCAGCTTTCATCTTGCTTGCATGCAGGAGATGAGTTCAGTGGGAGACAGGACCTGCACCCATGACTCGCTTGAGCACCCACTCTCTGTGGACCTCTGTGCTTTATCTTTCTCTCAACCCTGACTCTAACCTGAAGTTTACACTCAGCCCTAGACCAGGTCCCCCAGCCATGGCCCAGGTGACGAGTTTCACGCAGCCCCGTTTTCTTGGCACCTCGCCTGGAGCAGGCACTATCCAGCTCCACTCTGTGTGGGCCCTTGGGCTATCTCATTCATCCTGAACCCCAGTTTTATGGTGCACTCTGAGCTAAGGGCATACATAACAGGCAACTTCCCTCTGCCCCTATGGGAGATGGCACAACAAGGTTATCTTGATGCTTTTTCTCTGTGATAGAGGATGAAACGAGTCCTGCTGCTGCTGTTGTTCCTCCTATTCCATACCAATGGGGGATGATAGGGGTCCCAGTGTGAAATAGGGCAGTAGGGGCAACTGTCATAGCATATGTGGCCTTTGGATTGATGTGACCCAGATTTGTATGGTTTGCCTTCTCTCCTATTGTGTTTCTTGACGGCAAGGTAAGAGAGGGGGATTCAGACCATCTTCTCTCCTGAGGTCCTTGTGGATCACATTGTATATATGGTCTTTAGTAAGAAAGCCAGGCCCAAAACCTCCCTCCCTGCCCCCACAAAACCAAGCTGTGGCTGCACTGGATAGGCTTGAAATAGGTATAAACAAACATTAATTATTTTTCTAAGGTTTTGAGGCTCAATTTACCACTTCTTTAATACTGTCCTTGCAAGCGATGTGGCCAAACTCGAGGTCCTATTAACATTTTGTTGACAAAGTGATATGATTTTACTTGTTAAAATAACAGTCAAAAGATCATTAGTGGTAGTGGAGGTTGTAAAAGTAATCTTTCAGGAAACCTTCTGGTTTTGGGGACAGACATTGCACTTTTTGTGGGAGGAAAGATCAAGATTAATTTCCAGAAGTGTATTTACATTTTCAGGAAAATCTCATAATCAGTTGATCTTTAACTTACTCTAGTTCACAGTGTTTTTAAAGTAGAGATGGTGTTCTATACCCCCCCCCCCCCCTTGTGTGTGTGCATGCATTCACATGGGTATTTCTGCAAGAGTGTTGTGGTAAAAAGCAGTCGGCGTTTACTGACTTTCTGCATCTAAATCTGCTTCTTTTGGGCATTTGAACTGATTTTCTGCACCCTGGCCCCAACTGACCCTTCATGTGCAGCTCTACATGCCCAGGGTGCAAAGGCAGCACCATTTCAAATTTAGTGCCATTGGAGAGGGGTCAGGATGGAGGTTCCCCCTGCACAGGCACTCCTGTCTGCATCATGTGTGAAATCATTCCACATTAAGTAAAGGCCTCCAGCAGCTGCAGGCCTGGGATGGGCAGGATCCTTACTTTTTATGACTTCCTTGCACTGAAAACAGGGAAAAATGGGAATTTTACTATCTTACCTGGCCAGTGGTGTGATTGGTAGCCGGGTCTGTTTTGGCAGAGCTGTACCCAACCCCTTCACAGGTGCATTAGCCCTGTGTGTGTACACACGGTCTTGGATGACCTTTTTGTAGGAAGATCCTGTTGAGAAAGATGTGTGCACATACGTGTTTAAGTGGCCTGATTTATTCCACTGTGTTTTATTTGATTGGTTCCTCTCCTCTCTTCCCTCATGTTTTCCCAAATGCTAGAAAAGCCTTGCATTTTTCTTTGCTATGTATGTTTGCCATATGTGTTTCAGATGGCTTTGGCAGTCTTTTGAAAAGAAGGATTGAGCTTCTGTGAGTATTCTACATTTTTTTTCCCTTATAGATAAAAGTATTAAAAGATACATACTGGTGGATGCCTGAGAAGGGCAAAGGGAATTTACTCTTTTGTATCTCAGCCACGTGTCTTGGTTTAAGTATTCAGCTAGCTCCTTCATGAAATATAGGCACGTGGTTGCATAAAAAAATAAACAAAGCATTCTATCTGACCATCTTCAATAAGGATGGTATTGTTTTGAATATGTTAAAAAATTTTCTACTTCCAGAGACTGTCATAAAGGAAAGGAAATGTAATATGGTTGATTTGTGTATGCATGCTTGCTTGCACAAAAATGAGAAAAAATATCTCTTGTGTGCTGTTAAAATTTAGGGACAACTCAAGAAATCAAGGAACTCTTTGGTTTCAGTGCATCCAAGCTGGAGAATGAACCTCAGGGTTTGCTTATTAAACAATTCATCTCTATTTTGGTGCCGATTATGAAACTTCTGGCTTTCCTTGTTTACTCCAGCAGCCAACAGATTTAAAGGTGTGTGTCTGTGTGTGTTTGAAGAAGCTATCAGATATTGGTGGCAGCTGAGCTTTGAAATATTCTTTGAAAACAGCACAAAGTGCATGATGAGTGAGTCACTGTGAACATTTACAGACCATACTTGCTTCATGTGTTAGTCTTCTAATACTGAGCCTGTCTGATTGAGCTGGGGAAACTGACTTCATCATGCTCCTCAAAAAAACAGTCCAGTCACTAAAGTAAAAGATATCTGAGCAACCTTTTTTACAATGCTAGTTTTGATTAATCAATCAAATTAAGATTTTCATCTTTTCTGTCACTGCAGAGGGGTCCAAACTAGAGTATGATTTCCACCCTTCACAAGCTTCCATGGGTATCTTTCCTTTTTGTAGTTTTAGCTACTTACATTAGAAAACATGAGGCTGTACATTTTGAAGGTAGAACTTTCCAGTTATGAAGGTCAATGATGTTTTCTCCGTTACATTAATGCACAGTGCATTCCTCAGCAAGGTAATTGATGCAGCAAATTATGTTTAGTCACATAGAATCAGACAAGTTTGGAACAGAAAGACATTTTTGTTCACAGATGCTGTGTCTGCTCCAGGTGTAAACTGAACAACCAGAAGTGTGCAAAGACAAAGCTCTCTGAGCCCTGTGTTGACATTCTGGACAAGTTTCCAACACCACTGTACACACATCATGATTATACAAAAACCAATTGTAAGTTTCTGAACTGGTTGTTTGCATAAACCACAAACTCCTGAATTGTCAGACTGTGGCCTCAGTTGTAACCCTTACAGCATTGTGTGTGCTTGTGCAGCATGGGCTCTTTCTGACTTACCACAGTGGTCAATAAGCTGCATCTATGCATTTAAGAGTGTTTCTTAGTATGCGCTACAGAATCTCTCTATATAAACTGGTGATCTTTGGCTTCAAACCTGAATCCAACGCTGTATGTTAATTACCGTCACCCTTCTTACCTTGTAATTTCCTTTATTTTAACTCTTAAGCTTATAATTTGAACAAGGATCATTCTATGCAGGTGGCTAAGACTTGAACTTTTCTTGATTTTGATCAACCTCAGTGTGTTTTATTCGTACTGTTAAAAAAGTGAAGGTGCACTTAGCATGCTTGGATATAAAAAAAGTTTATTGCTGACAAAATGGCTTTTCTTCTATCCATCTCAGGATTTTCAGAATGTTTCACAGAAGTCAGCTTTTATTTGACTTTCTGAGCATTGGAAGAATTTCTAATGCTGTTCACAGGGTTGACTGTCTGAGTGACACAAGTCTGCCAAGCCTCAGTGTTTTCAGTTCACTCTGCATGGTTCAGTGTTACAGACACATACAACAAAACTTTGTGATTTCAGACTGAAATACCTGCTTATGTTGATTTTCTTTCAAGGTTATAGCCTTGAAGGTATATGCGCATGCAAATGAACCCTGTGTAATAGAGAAAATTAGTATTTATAATAATGCTACCTAAAAATTAATTATAAATGTAGGAATAGGAAATAAATGGCATGAGAGCATATTTCTGTGAGAATGTACTTGCACGAGTGATGTGCAAATATGGATAGATAAATAGATAAAACCCACTGAAAGCTAGTGACTGCAGAGAACAAGAAAATATGCATCTGGGACTGGATTTGTTTTTCTGCTGACACAGTTTGGCTTCCTTTTTATAGCATGAATGTTCAATAAATTTTATTTCTCAAGGCTGTGTTTTAAAAGCACATTCCAGGTTGTGTTCCTGTTCCAGAAAGATTTTAGTAAGGAAGCATCTTGACTGAAATTTTGGGCTTTGTCCAGTGACTGAAGAGCTTGTGGTGCTCAACTGCTATTTATTGTAATTGAACAGGAAAAATCTCGAAATATAGGATTACGTACTTGTACAAAAGCATTGTGTTTTCTGTCATCTTACAGTAATTTGACCTTGAATTAGAGCAAGGTCTTTGAGTTGAGTATCTGAAAGACATAATATAGTATAAAAAAAATTGTTTTAAAACACCTATTATTATACTTTAATTTTTTATCAGTGCGTTACATAAAGTTACTAAGTGCTCCTATTCTGGTTTACTTTTTTCAGGCTTGAGTCACAGAGAAGCATGAGGATTAAGAACTCTGAAGTAGATGTGAATGGAATTGAAGGACTTACTAGGATGATTCTGAACTTTTCTCCTTCTTCCTCCAGGAAAGACGGGTGAGTGAATTATGAGATAATTAGTAATTAATGCAGTCCTTACTTCAGAAGGTTTTTAGTCAAAACAGTAAGATACAATTCAGATGACTGTATGTAAGAATGGAATAAATTTCAGATACTACAAATACACCTCCTAATTACAGACATCAGCCTTCAGTTTTCTGTTCCTGTTCTGTAATAAGAGGGTTTTCGTTAAAAAATAGTGTAACTTTTCTGTAAACCTCACCCCCCTTCTTACACCCACCAGTTCCTTCTGATGTAGAATGTTCTATATTTGAAAGCTTTTAGCCCAACGTCAAAGAAATCTGAACTGACAAAATTAATTTCGCCTTTTGTTGAAGCGGTTCTGAGTAAGGCTGTCACTGGAGAAAAACTCAAGGTGGAGTTTTACTAGGCCCCTGCACATATTTCTTAGTGAAACAGACGGGTCAGCAACAGCACCAAATGTGGACATACTGCACATGAGCTGCTCCTGGAGCCTGTCAGAGTGGAGGTGATGTGTTAGTTCCAGTGGCTACAAATCCAGTTTGTGTGTCTTCCTGCCTCCCTCGCTTGCTACATCCCTGCCCTCAGAGGGAAAGAGAGAGACTGGGGGCCAAACCTTGTAGGAGAATAAATGGGACTTTGGGTTGTCTCTTTTTGTCTCTGACTGTAGATACATGGGTCCATCAGTAGAAAAGGGTACATGACCTTTCTTGGGAATTTACATATTGACATTATTATTACTTTCAGCTTTGTGAATACCTAGCATATATCACCTTCAGCTGCTGACCAATGAATAAGATCTGTGCTTCTTAGTACAACCTGTTGAAAGTGAGAAGATCCAATTCCTTCTGGAAAAGCACATAATGTTGAAGCCCTGGCTTTTGGCAGAGTTGTCACTTCTGCGTCTATACAGGCCTACTGTGAGCACGTATATGGTCCTGTGTATACACCAACGCTGAGCAGTATGCAACAGGATGAGCTTTAACTGCAGATGTTGCTGACCAGACAGGTCTTGAACCAAGATGTGATAGAACAAGAAATATTTAAGAACTAGTAAAAACAAGCTCTAACACTCGTAGAGCAGCAGCAGTATCTTCGTATTAATTTAAACATTCTTGTAGCTTAGATCCATTTTGTCTACATTGTGCTCAGGGCTGAAAATAGAGGCTGCACAACCCAGAGCAGCTTTGTATGACATTCTGAGCCTTCTCCTTATGTACATGGGGGCAGGCAATACCAAAAAGCAAAATAGATGGATCTGGACAGCACTCTGTCAGTTTGAAAGGGCCAGAACTGAGATGGTGCCATGCTGCCTACAACCGTGCAGCCAAAGGAAATGCCTTGGGTTGTGTAGGGAGATAAGGTGATGACATTATTGTGTCAAAGTGTCAGGGATGATGTCTGAGGCTTTGCTTGAAGCAGAAATCTGCAGCAGGTGCAAGTGTATGCTGGAGAGGAGCAGGCTGCAGCAAGGTACAGGAGTATCCCAGCACTTGGAGGGGGTGAAAGGGTAGACAGCAGAGCAAAGTGTGTGTCAGTGGTATATCAAAGCAGCTGGAGCTCAGTGGGTGAAGGAGGAAAACAAATGGGAATAGTAACTTGTGTGGCTTCTCCAGAACAAAGAGTGGGATGAAAGGGTGCAGTAGAAAGTGAAGTGGGTGGGAATTTTTCTGTTCAGCCGTGTATGCTAAATATTTATTTTCCTCCAGAGATGTTTCTTGGTGGGCTGCACTTGAGACTAAGTATGAAAGAGTCTCCCCTGCAGTTGGTGAGAGACAGAGGTGAAGACAAAGTCAGGGAATCAGAAATCAGACCTTTCTGAATAAGAGAAAAGAACAAAGGGCTGAGAAATGTCCAGGCAGTAATGAGAACAGAAGTGTTTTGAGGGGGAGTTTTTGGAAGGTAATAGGAGAGCAGGGATCTTCATTAGCAAATACACAGTGATAAGATTCAATTTCCAGCTTTCTTGATTTTGGTCACTAGTATGATGCAAGTGGTAGCTCTTATTGAAGGGAGAGAAAAAACACTTTCTTCAGCAAGGAGATGGAAAAAGCTCACTAGATTTGTGTGCATGGACAAAGAATGCTTTAACGTAAGTGTGGGAAAGCAACAAACATTTTGATAGTACTTTCTGTATTTTCTATTTCTTGAAGAGGGAGGTGCCTGTGGTGACAAAACTGAGTAACCGTCAGCCTAAAACCCACATCTGAGTGTCTTGTGGTGCTTTCTGAAAACATGTTCTTTTTTTTTTTCTATCTTTCATATACTGACTTGCTTAGATAAAGCCAGTGTTTCAAAATTTAATTTTGAAGTTTGTCATAAGGAAGTCTAGTTATCTGCTGGCCTGTATATTCATTGCTTGACACGAAGATTAAAATGGTTGTGAATGTTTTAAAGATTCAGGCTTTGCATGAGTAGCTTTTATCCTGCAGTGGGTAGCTGGGCTGTCACTTAGCAAGATGTGACTCCTGCCTGAAACCAGAGCAGGTCTCCAGCTGACCTAGTAGCTCATATATTGGCATAGACTCTCAAAACAGTGATCAGCTTGGTGAGATATAAACCACTCTGTGCTTGTGGATATATTCACTTTTACCTTTTGCCTGCTTTTCCTTTGGCTACAACGGTGCTTATGAAGTATTTGTGGTGTATTTGTTTTCTCAGGAGGAGACTGGAGGTGTCAAAGGCATGCCAGAAAAGTACTTGTTACTCTGATCTGTCCTCATGCAGTCCCTACACAGTGTCATATGGAGCTGGAAGTCTCCTATTTTAGAAATTGCTTAAATATGTAGATAACATTTGCTTCCAACAGGGCACTACGTTGTCCTGGATGTCCTGTTATCTTCCTCTTTCAGCCTTTGTCTGGATCAGTCTGAGAGCTTCGTGAGCTTGTCCTTGTTTCCCAGGCCCTTGGTAGTGGTAAAAGGGAGGTGCTGAAGACAGAACTGTATTATGGGCAGGTCTGGGATCCCCAGAGCAATGGCAAAGTGAAGGGAAGTGCTTGTCCAGCTGTAGCAATCCTGACCTTTCAGGGAGCATCGTATTTACCCTCTGTGTACGAGTTGCTGTTCCCAGTCTATGGCAGGCCTGGTTCTTGAGGGGATGACACCAAAGCAATGTGGCTGTGTGTTTGCAGTTTTCCAGTGCTGCAATCAAGTATTACAAACCTCCATTTATGCCTGGGAGCTTTTTGATTCCCAAACATGCTAGCTAAGGGGCTTGTCCTCCATACAGATTGCCCGGCCTTGTTGCTCAGTGTCTGTTTCTAACCCTGTACATTCATTAATTTTACTCTTTTTTCCAAACATGTTGAAATATAGGTAAAGCAAACATTTCATTGTATCTGTAAAGATGCTGACCTAGCATCAAATAGAAGAGTATGATGAAGTGATAAATGTTCCAAGCCCCTGGCCTTTTATCTCTGGTCTTTTTTTTTTTTTTTTTTTTTAATGTTTCTCAAACTTAAGTGATTGAAAAGTTTTCCAGATCTGATAACTGCAAAGAATTCAAGTGTAACTTTTGGCTCCTATCCTGGTATGAGATCATACAAAGTGATATTAACTGAATTTGTATCAGAGTTTGAAAAGAAAATGAAAAAACGTTACTGTTAGTGTCTCACAGCTACTTTTCTGCTCTGCCGGACAAATGTTTTCTCATTGGTTAAGTTCTCCGTACCATTTTAAAGGTTTCCAAATACACATATGTGGTGTATATACATACATTTTTCTTTGCTAGTATTGTATTTAAGTTATACTCTTTTGATCTTTTACCCTTGCAAGAAGGATTCCTTGGATTTTATTTTAAATAGACGTTTTAAAATCTAGTGTTGCTGAGAAAGCTCACTATAAGAGAGAGGGTGTACTAAGTTTACCTGTTGTTATTCCAGAATGACTTTAAAACCACATAGGGCTGGTGTATCTCTAATCTGTCTTTTTGTCTAGTGATAGGTGACAGTGAAAGCAATGGTCCTTGTACGTGTGAGCGTACCTAAGAAGGGTAAATGTGCGCCAGCTTCATGTGTTTTGTGGCCTTCCTTCTGTATAGAAATAAAAGAAGATAAATAATGCCTTAAGTTAGGCATTTAGATCACTGAACAGGGCTGAACTTCAAGGTTGCAAAACCAAGCAATCGGAGGCTAGAAAAGTTACTCATTCATCCTCTTGGTAAATATTCAGTTTGATTGCCTTTAATTAGAGGATTGTGTGCTTCCCCCTCCTCCCCCCACCCCCCAAGGCCTGCATATTGTTCAGCACACAGCATGGCTAATGCTTAATGAGTGGGTAGGTTGTTGATTGTTTTGTTTCTCACCATTTCTTGTATGGCTTTATTTACTCCATGGTTGGCAGATGGTGCACTGAATAAAGAACTGCTTATTTCCTCATGGAGATTTTCATGGCATTAACACCATAAAGAGTTACTTTACTGCATATTTTTCAGGGAATCTGAAACAGGAGTGCAAAATAAGACATACATGTATGTTTAACCAAACTCTGAGCCTTGGCAGTCAATTTTCTGGAAGGAGATAGTTACAAAACAATTGTCTTGGTGAACAATCTAGCAGGATGTACTGATTCCAACCCCCACTCTTCTTTTTATAGCAGAAGGCAAAGCTCACACTGAGACACGAGGTATTTCTCCATAACTGAAGGAATTTGATGAAGATGGTGTAAATAGCTATGGATTCCCTCTACTCCACCAGTATCTTCTTATTGCAATTGTTTGTTTTATAATAGAACAGAGACTTTTGCATAGTGGAAATCCTCTTTTGTAATCAAAGGAGTGGATATTGTGTCCAACAAGCTTAGAGTACTTGCTCAGCAACCTGCTCTCCAGCATTCAGTGAATACTGAAGAACTGATGGAAATGAGCAAAACTTCAAAACCTACTATAAGCTACAGGAAGAAAACACCTTCATCTGGTTTCTGTCTTGGGAGATTGTAAGCTCTTCAGGCTGGAGACTGTGCCTTCCCATATGTTGGTAGAGTATTTCAAGCAGTATAGTAGTATAAACAGCAGTGGATGAGGTCATCGTATATCAAACAGCATAATTAAATCAGTGCTTTATTCACTGTCTGTCTCTCATTATGGCTGCCTCCTAGGTCACTCTGCAGCCTTGAAGATCATGTAAGAACTCGAATGTTATAACAGCCCTCACAGAAATATTTGCTTTGAAGTTGGTGCTATTAATTTTGAAACCAATCTTCAGAAAAACGTACTTTTGTTTAAAATGTGGTCTTATTTTTAAAAAGTTATGTAAAAGGGAAGCACTTATTGATTTTTGTCATAAATTATCATGCACAAATGTCAGCCCACAGCTGCTGGTCACATGACTGTGATGGGATATAATAATTGATAAGAGATCTGAAAGCAATCAAATAGACAATGTATTAGAAAGGACTCAGTTTCTCAGAGGGAAGCATAAGCCTAAAGTGCTTGCAAAGCAACCAGACTTTGGGCATTGGCATGAAACTGGCATTTTTTGAAGTTAAGTGATGTTTAGTTTTGCCTGCTATTTCAAAGTGCATTCACTGTAAAACAATAAAGGAAAATATTTTAGATGCTCCTTCCCCCTTTCACAGTTCTGGTACCCACATTTTAAATCTCGTGTTGTAGCAATAGATCCTTATGTACAGCATAGGGATCCTTATGTACTACAAGGAAGTAGGCTACCTATTTTGTCTGAGCAGTAAGGCACTTTGAAGCCTGAAGTCATAATAGATATGCACGTAAGCCTCGTGCCTCACCAAGTATGATGCCTTGGGCATATGTTATTGCTTACCTATGCCATAATTACTGTACACACGTAGCTACAGGAATGTATCCATATGGTTTTCCTACTGTAAACTTTCAGGTGACTTGCTAATCTAGGCCCGTACTCAGAAACAAGGGCTGATCTGAGATCTTAGTAATTACAGACCTGGCATACAAATTTCAGCATTAAGGCTCTCCCAGATCTACTAGAAATACATTTGTATTTGTGTTTTTTGAATAGCAGCCTGACAGCACTGAAAGTCATGATATTGTTTCTCAACCTGCTCTCTCCCAGTCTTGCTGCCAAGGGAAAAAGAGGAAAAGGTATTCAGGACTTACATTCTCTTGGCTTTGCCATAAATGAAGGAGTGTTTATTTGTTTGTTTTTTGTTTTCATCTGGGGGTTTCCTGAACTAATTAATATTATTTGATGAATTTACTGAAGTAATAAATGTTCTTCTTCCCTCATGCTTATCTATTTGTCTCTAGTGCTTTTCCTCTCTATCAGTAATGACAGCTCAGAACTGTGAGACGATACCTTGTGTTATGGTCTGCTCTTTGCTAAATTTGAGCCCAAAAGCAGGAAAGTGAAGAGAGATCAAAGGCAGCACTTTAGTGTTCTGCAGTACAGGCGGGCTCCAGAAATCAAGTATACAAGCAGAGTTGTGCTGCTCAAACACCCTCTTTGAGAGTGGAGGGCATCTGTCAGCTGGACTGCCTCTGGGACTCGTTTGCCATTCAAAGCATTTCCACAAACCTTCTGCTGCAAAGATGGGAGGTGGAGGATGACGATGAGGAATGACTTGCTGGATCCTGCTGGAGGTTCAAGCCTGTAATTCCCGCTAGGCAGCTCCCCTGCTGGGAAGAGTAGCCTGGCGGGGTAGGAAAGCTGTGGGAGGGGCAGCGAAGGCTACTTACCCCCAGGCTAGAGCTGGAAATTACCTGGCTCCTGCTCAGCTAATGAAATAACAACAAGGAGAAAAGCCTGTCATCCTGCCTGAAGCTCTGCCTTCATGTGGTTCTGGGGTGCTATAGAGTATTCAGTTCTCCTGAGCTTACTCTGCTCTTAGAAACCCTGCTGTTCCTGGCCTTTTCTTATATCCCCCTTCACTAACAGCATCTGAGCAGAAGTTAAAAGATGATCAGTGGCAGACAATAGGCTGCTCAATACTTAAAATTTAGTGCGTTCAAAACATTACTTCAATTTTATTATGCTGTCTTAGTGGTTTGATTGTTGACTTGTTAGGCACTTGATAAACCTCCTAATAAAAAGAATGGCCACGTTGGTTTTGCACTGTTTTTTATGTCTCTGTTCATGTTTTGTTGTTTTGCTGTGATTCTTTCTTAAAATAGCCAGAGTAAAACAGAAGTGGTAAGCCCTAATTTAGAGGTGTTAGCAAGAGCTGGCTTGCTCTGATAAGGGTCATCTAGGCTTCACTGGTTCCTTATTATAATCCACTACCCACTGTGGTTTATCCTCTCTGAATATTACTTCTGTTATACTTGCTATCATCTCTGTGCAGATGATAGCTTAATACTTGCAAATGACCGAAATATAATGAACAGCAAAGCCAAAACCCTCTAAAAACATACACCTGTGAGAAGACAAGGACAGTACTGGCGAGCTTGTTAGGGCAAGTGTGAACAAGTGTTGGGCGTAAAGAAAAAGTTTTGGTGTTTCTTTTTTTTTTTTTTTCTTCCTTTGCTACAGGGGCAAAATTCTCATCTCTGTTTGCAGTCATCTAGGGAAGCTTAGGTGTGTTGAATGCAGGGCCTATTTGCTTGTGCACTGCCTACTGCGCCTACAAAGCCAAATACAGCTTTCAACTGGGAGCCAGTTTGGAGCACAGGCAGAGCAAGCTCGGGTCTGTCTATACCTGCCTGCATGCAGAAATCCTTAGTAAAAAGCAGAGACACCCATTTTCTCCTTATTACTGCATTACATCAGAAGCAAATGCTCTAATTAAAATTTGCATGCAGCAGTCGTGTGTTTTAACTGCTGTAAATTTTGGTCGTGTCAAGACTTCCTAGCAGTGAAAGGGGAAGCATAGAGAAGCTGCTGAGTGCAAACAAGGGCTCTCATGTAGCTGGCTTTAGCACCCTGGCCCTTTTGTCCTATACATCTCATTAGTGCATCACCTATGGCACTTTGTACCAGTAAAATGACTAAATAGCTGAAGAGGAAATGTCACTAACCCTGTATAGTGAAGGAACTAAGATCTGCCTTGTACTGAAAGAGGGTCTAGTCATATCCTGGTTTCCACTAGGCTTTCATGGGGAAAGGTGCTTAAAAGGCTCAAAACAGTCTTGCTGCTTTGCCCTGGTGCATTGCTTCCATTCATCTGACACAGAAGGGAAAAACTGGGAACTTGAATAACAAGGATGGTAAGATTAAGAAATATGCATTTTAATAAAGGCATTAGAGAATAGTTTTGCATACCTTAAAACTAGAGAAATAGAAACTTGGAAAGTGAATAGTTTTCTGAAAGGTTCCAGGTTTTACCTTCTCAGTTACAGTGTTCATTTACTTTGGCTATTATGATGGCTACTGAAGTGTTGTGCCAGGTTGCTGTCTTCTGCTTGCTTTTATGAGCTGGATGGCTGAAAATATTTATTTCCTATCCTATACTGTGCTATTTCCACCACTGCATCTAGACCAAGGAAGAATGTCCAATTACTTTTCTTTCTGGGATGGGAGGACTTGATCCTATGGGAATGCTGAAAAGAGGTGCAGTCTGGCATGTAATTACCTTTTCCTTTCTACAAGGGTGCCCTTGTCTTGGGCAGGCTGGGCAGAAAGCTGTGGGTTTGGACATGCTCTCTCTGGACATCAAGCATTGTTCAGCAGTATGTGTTTGGGACAGAGGAGCAGAATGGCACCAAGTTAATGTGGTAGTATTCATGTTGAGCCCCTGCTTCCTGCTGCACTGTATTTGACCTTACATAAGCAGCTGACATAACAACATCATGGGTGTTGCCAGCATTTTCTTCTTTTAATATTAAATTTGGGGAAAAAAAGTTAATAACTGTTTTCATTTTAAAAGGAAAGAGAAAACCCCAAAGGATCTTGGCTGGCTCTGCTTGCCCTATAGGTATGTCTGGTTGTTTTTGATGAACAAGGTGCTGTCCTCCTGTTTACCTCTCTCAAAGGAAGTGTCTGTTGACATAGTCTGCATTTCAATCATCTTTATTATACAGTTCTCTGGGAAGCCTCCGGGGCAAGTCAAGCCAGCCTTAAAAGAAGCTTCTTGGTCACAAAGAGGGAAGAGTCCAAACAGACTCCCACAGTTTGTATTTCTTTATTTGCAGAGATCTCTGCCGTGATAACCTCAGACCCCACAGCAGCTGAAGCTGGCTTAATTTGGAGTGGTGCAAGAGGCATGGCAGGCAGGTCTCCCAGTGGCTGCTGTTTCTGTCCTTGAACAGCAGCCAGTATGGATCTGGGCTACCACTGATGCTGTCGGGAAGGTGGACTTGCTGCCTAACCTAGGGAGAGCTGGGATTTTCCTGCAGTGGGAGAACTATGTGGGCACTACCAGGCTCAGAGGCAGCTTACAGGCATCTTTCTCCCTTCTACTCCCTCTCCCTCCCACAAATTTACTGTGTGTGCTTTCCCCATGGAGAGCTGTTTAGCATTTGTTGTCCTTAGCATGGCTCAAATGCTCCCAAGGTTTCATGTGCCATTACCAGCGTGAGGCTTGTTCTCTGAACAGTGTCCAAAGAATTTCATGTTGGGAGTTTGTGTCTAGACGATTGGTCCCTGAATTCAGTAGGAAACTGATGTCATGCCATCAGAGCTGTTAATGTAGGCCTGAGGAATTTTACTTAAGGTTGGATTTTGTACGTCAGGACTAAGCCGTTGTGGGTAAGCAGACTGTGGATGATTTGCATGATATTATGGTAGTGGGTTGTATTATTCAATACTCTTGTAAGTGTTTTGAATCGGTGAAGTTAGCTTTGGCTTACACTGATGTGATATTTTCCTCTAGTGCTCAGTGATGAGCTCTAGATAGAAGCTCTTGAAAATTGTGCCACACAAAGAGTATCCACCTTTGTGGTAAAAGGTGAGGCCTTAACTGGCCTCAGTGTGCCCTTGAGGTCTCTTTCTCCAGATCTGTGCAGCTGCTTGGCACCTCTGAGGGGCTAAACCCATCCATCTTTCAGAAGAAGAATGGCTTTATACTATGCTAACAGAAAGTGAGTAATAAACCTTCCCCTCTGCATTCCTGATGTGGAGCTTTATCTTTGATAGTTCATACCTTAATAGAGTTCTAATCTCTATCAAAAATTGTTACCCAGAAAAGCTGCAGAGGGTTGAGGAGCAGCGTATGGGTGATCGATCTGGATGTCAAGTGTAAGGTGGTACTTGTGGGGCATGGGGAGCTGCCTAACATCTAAATGTTCAAATATCAATTAAAAATAATTTGCAGAGTCATGCACTAATGATGAAAGTGGGCTGTGCATTCATTGTATCCAAAGATTTCAAGGACCAAATTCACTGCAAATATAAACAGTGGTGCAAATTATATGTTAGATCCCAATTGTTTCCCTGCAGGCTATAAATAACTCCTATTTTAAGACAGTGGGGGTTATTTGTCTCCTGTGGGAGAGACTGTATTCTGTGGTGTAGCTGACCAGAAAATGGTTGTTAGTGATAAAGTGGTGTAATTTGCATTGATTTATTATTCATTGGCTGTACAGATCAAGTGCAGCTTACTCAGCAAGAGGGATTGATACCAAATTCTTTTGTCACTTAAACAAATATCCCTGCTGAGTATAAGTGAGAGATGCTATTGTAACAGAGTTGTGTTTATAACACACTTTCTAGCTTGTAATTTGCTAAAATCTGAATCAAACTTACTGAGACTTTGACTCCAAACTTAATTTTTACCTACCCGGGCAAACTAGGGTTCATAACTATTAGAAGTAGATGTATATAAAAAAAAAATAAAAGTAAATTTCTTGAATTTGTCTAAATTTTCCACATCATGTATCATGTACGTGCTGTTTTAGAAGCTCTCATACTTTCGTCTAGCATCCTGCACCCAAAATAATAGACCTTTATTGGTTACTGTGTTTAGTGTGGATAAAATTATGTTAAGGATAGGCCAAGATCATTCTTGTACGGTTTTCTTTTGAAAATGTTGACTTCAGATCTTCCGGGTATTGTGAGATGTATCATGATAGATGTGAGAGTGATATTATTAGTGTCTACATTGGTGTTCTTCTGAAAACTGTAGCTCTTGGAAGAAAACAACAGATAAAGACTGTTTGTTGTATTTCTCTTCTCTTGCTCCTCACCTTTTAAGTCAGTTTCTGTTTCTGGTGGTTGTGGAAGAAAACCTGAAAATATGAATCAAATGCTTCTTCAAAAAATGGAAAAAACATATTTAAGTGTTATTTTTATGTTAATCTTGGGGAGATGTTCAGATTCATTATTCTTAAGTGTGCATGGCCACTGCTGAAGGCATTAAACCATCCCATCCCTCCCTGGACTATTACCAGCCCTGATTTCATGCCTGGCACAGCTGCACTTGCTGCCCTATGTATGATGGCACTGATCGCTGTGAGCTCAGGTACCAAATTTAGCCATTTGGCAGTGCCGCCGGACTGTCTGCTTTTCAGCTGGATTCCTTCTGCTGTGGTCCTTGAGGTGTTGTCAAACCAGCCGGTTCTGCAGGAGCTGCACCTCCATGAAGGTGCAGGTGTGGGTTGCAGGCCAGTGTGTGCTGGGTGGACTTGCAGCCCAAGAGTGCTGGGGATGTGAGAGAGGCCTTCTGGCAGCACTCTGCTGGGACCCTCACCCTCGTGATCCTGCTGGCATACTCTGTGTTTCACAGATTATTATCCAATTCCACTGGTTTTGGCTGAAAAAAACAGCGCCGCAAACAAAAAACCCCCACCCCAACAAATTACTGGCAATGCTGGAGGAAATCCTTAGAGTTTGTCTAGTAATTCATTTTTCTTTGTACATTGATTTGGCATCCGTCTTCCACCACAAGTCCCCAGCTACCATCTGCCTTTGCATAAACACTCCCTGTCCTGCCATGGGCCACTTTTGTTCACAACCTAGAAAGAACTTGTGGAAAAGAGTGTTGGAACTATAAATTACTCTTTTTGGGCCAGTTGTCCTGGGAAAATCTGAATAAAATAATAATCTTGGAACTTAACTGCTCTCCTAAAAGGAGCATCTTCTATCGACTTAAAACTGAACCATTTTGCAGCATATTTCTTCACATTTTTGCTAAAGGTTAACAAAATTGTTTAGACAGCTCTAGTTGGTGCACATCAATATACTTTACAACCAGCTGATTAATGTGACTGATTTCTGCAGCGAATTTCTCTAATCACTTCTTATTTACAAACTGGGATGGTTTTGTTTAAAGCAGCTATGCTGTGAGTATTCATCCATCTTAAAAGTTCATTTCTTGACTGAAGTAAGTTTAGGAAACATAAGTCTAATGAACCTCTGTGACAGATAGTGCCCATAAAAGAAGAGGCCATATGCAACTTTTTTGGTAGTGTTAATCCCTCTTGTCATCTCCTACAGATGGAGTTAAAAAAAAAACAACTACATTTTTCTTGAAGTAAAAAGAAAGGAAATCATAGTGAGTGTAGGCAAATAAGAGAGAAACACCTATTCTGAAGCCTGCAAGGAACTGTGCAGGACACCAGAAAACTGTGGATTTTCATTATCCAGGCTATTGGCTGACAGCTGGTAATGTGAAATAATCTACAGCTTTTTTTTTGAGAACTATTTTAAACCTCATAGACTTGTTCTACTGAGAATTACAGAGGTTTCCTCTTTAGAATTAAGTTAAATTATCCAGTCTTTCTTCAAGCTGAGTTAGGCACTGAGCCGATGTCTCTGCTATGATACATCATGCTTCATTACAGACTGCAAGTGCTGAATCCTTCTGTGTGTTTATTCTTTTGGTAAATATCTTTCTAACTAGCATTACACAAACTGTTTCCAATAGTAAATACAAGAAATATTTAGCAGCTCTGTCCTGACAGGGAACTCAATTGGACAGTCAACAGGTATTGGGATGCAGTGTATGCAAAGTCTATGCACTTTATATTGACAAGCCAGTGTAACTGTTGAAATGTAGCATGACAGAAATGAGTCTCAAAGGTTTTGAATGGTCAGATCTGTTATGCAGGATGTCAGCAAAAGTTGTGGAATGCTGCTGATTTGGAAAAAGAAAATCATATAAGTGGATATAGTAATTCAGTCAATATTTAAGGACTACTGAGAGAGCTGGGAAAAGGTCTGAAGATGGTCATATGATATTCGTGATTGGCCTTAGTGTGCAGGAAGTCAAAAAGGGGGAAGATACATCAATGGATAATGGAAGTAGAGCAAGAAAAAAGAAAGTGATAGAAATGATAGTGGTCTTAATTGGATCATAAGGACATTTAATGAAAGGTTTGCGTCTAACCTGACAAGGCAATTGGTTGTGGTCAGTTAGCAACAAGGAAAAGGTCTGTACTTAAATACAGCAAGCTTGTACTTCAGTACCAGGTCATTAGGGAAAGGGAATCTAAACTATTCGTGAAGGCAAATGGTGTAGAGAACAACAGATGAGTAGCAGAATAATAATCTCGCTGGAAATGTGGTACTTACTTGCTGTGTTCAGAAAGAACAGAAAGGGAAGGTATAGACTGTCCATGAGTGTAACAGTGTGAAAGATCATTAAAAAACCCCAAAATGGAACCCACCCCCCCCACCAAAAACCAGCAAGAACGGACATACTGAATAAAGGAATATCTGTTGTGGTTTTAGCAGCTAATAATGAGATCATAGAAGAGCTGAAGTTACTTGGGGAGTAACTTCAGATCAAGTGATCAGAAATCCATTTAATTAAAATGAATGGAGGATTAAAAGTATGTCCTTAATTAAAATTTGTCTTTGAAAGATAGCAAATGTCAGTTTGCCAACCTGCTAGCAATGCAAGTTGGCTGTATTGAGAGCTCAGGGACCCAAATAATGCCGCAATTAGGGGGTTTTGCAAGTACTCCAGCTGTCTAGATTTTGTGTCCCAAGGAAGGAGAAAAAATGGTCAGAAAAGAGTGAAGTTAGAATTGCCAGATTTCAGGCTCAATGGAAACTAACAAGTAATGTTTAGACACACAGAAAAAGAGCATTCACCTATTCAACTTTTAAACAGCAAGAGGTCTACGATGTAATGCTGCAGCTTGTGCAGGGATTAAGCATAATTTAGATGTGGCCTCTGTGTGGAAAAAAACCCCACCACACATCCCCCTGAAAAAAACAGAGTGGTGACCATCAGGAAAAAAAAACCTGAATGTGATGGAAACAAACCTTGAACATGGCAGCACTCCTGAATTGCATAGAAATTGCTAAACTTTAAATTCAGACATTGAAGGGATGACTGCAAGGATTTTTAACAGATCCTTCAGCATCCACTGTCAACCACTGGGCTCTATGCTTTGTGCTTAATTGTGTCAACTATCTGGAACAAGAGCAGTTTTGTGGTGCTATGCTGCTTGGTGTTGTGGTTCTTGAATATCTTTAAGTCAATTCAGGAAGGTTTAAAGTACGTAAACTTTAGGAAAAAGTTGAAGAGGGTGTGAAAAGGACTTTAAATGTGACACCATCTTAGGAAGCTGCTTGAAGGGTATGCTTGGAGGTTTTTTGACAGAACAGAGATGGGAAAGTGAGTTCAGCGGTTGTACCTTTTCTGTCCTGGCAGAAGGCAGTGGCATTTTTGGGACACTCAAAGGGAGAATGTTGTCAGACTGGTTATAATGAAGTACAGAAGGAGAGCTTTAAGCTGCTGAGACTGTAAGAAAGTGATTGAAAGGGTAGGGCTGAACTTGATACTCAGAAGGAGAGAAGGAAATACTACAAGTGATTTTAAATTTGCTGTTGTAAGCATTGAAATTCCAGAGTTGGCATCAGTTGTAGGGAGAAAAGGAAGTATTGTAGGGAAGGCATTTAGTGTTAGGGCAAGTTAATTTATGTTTGTGACAAAATGTGAAGTTTTAAAATTTGGGAGGTAAAATGACTCTGAAGTGCAAAGGAGACGACTTGGAAGGGGAAAAGATGTGTCTGACAACATGGTTTCATAAGCTGCTTGATCTGATCTAAGGTTCCTGGCCTATGCCCCTCTCCTGTCTTTTTACCACACATTCTTCCAGGTCACTTTAGACTGCTTTGGCACTCTTGAAATGGAATCTGAACCATCAGTGCAGAGGTGAGAGCTAAAGAGATCACCTAATTATATTAAACTGGGAAGAAAACCATGCCAGTGGTAGAGCTTTTAGAAATGCCTGTCAATGTGATGGGCTGCCCAGAACAGCAAAGTATCATTGATCGAAAAGATAGCAACTGATCTGAAACCTCAGTGAGGATGAGATGTCAGAGCAAGGATGATGATCAGCAATATCAAAAGAACCAGAAGGGCTAAATAGAGGGGAGGTCCTTGAGACTTGCCCAGGAAGAGATCATGAATTACTGTGGTGAAAACACTTTCATTTGAAGGGAATCAGGGGAAACTGGGCTGGACATCATTCAGTACAGAGCTGGAAGAGATGAAACAAGTGCATTGACTTTAGGCCATGCTTACAACAGGTTACAGAAAAGGGAAATGAGGAAAAGAGCAACTGCTGAAATAAGGTAGGGATGATGTCTTGTGGATAGCAAAAAGGGGTGACGGAGTGAGAGAGCAGTAAGTGGGAGCTAACCTTGGCCAAACCAGAAATGTGCAGTTGAATACAAGTAGAAGAAGTTAAAGAATTTCAGAGGAAGGTAGATAGTCTATGGCCTCTGTATGATGATGTTTTAGCAAACTGTATTTTTGGTAGGAATCGTGAAAAACCGATGAGAGAATTCAGCTGGAAATATGAGCAGCTTCATGCTTAATGAAGAAGAAATTGGCTAAATGAACTTTTTTTTTTCCAGTTAGTTGTAACTGATTGGAAGCAGCAGTGTGCTGCTGCCTTCCCTTTCCTCTTTCCACCCGCACAGCCACAGCAGACAGCAGGGCATGGTGCCGACGTGTGCTGTGCTATGGAGTTAGCTTGGCTCTGGAAGGAGAGCAATGCATCCAGACTTCAGGGGCTGCACAACCTAATTGTCTGGCTCTGATCCAGCTGGTGATTGACCCAATAAACTCTAATGAATCTGGATTCCTGCAGTCTGATTTGCTTCCTCTCCCCTATGTGCCTTTCTCAGTCCATGAAGAGCTGAAACCTGAGTGCTGCCTTTGACAAAAGGAGTGAGAGAGGGGGAAGCAGAGGAAGAAAAGGCAGATAACAGCCGAATGTAATCAGTGTTTTATTACCATCCTCAGGAAGTGGGAATGGCTTTAAAAAAAAAAAAAGTAGTAGGTTGGAGCAAGGAAAGTTAGTTATGGTGAGGTTATTTGACAGGAAATTACAAAATACAAACAGACAGAAGAAACACATTTTAAAACAGGGTAGGAAATCTCAAGTTACTACACTCTGTATATTCAAAACCCTCAAAGCAAAGGCTGAAAATAGCAGTTTAAACAAAAGCTATCTTATCTGATAAAGGAATTTCAAGCACAAAAGGAAATTTATATATTGGGTTGACAGTCTTAAAATAAACTGATTTTCTTGATAACACCATAGATTTAATTGTGGGAAAAAATTGGGTTCATTTGTATGACCAGCACACACAGTAAATTCCCATGTAAATTCATTCCTTTTCTTTCTTTCTACATTTCTCATCTCCCAAGCAGTGTTTATCAGTGTTTTCCAGAAATTGTAAAGGTAGATTTATGCATGTAGGACGAGACTGATAAATATGTGCATAATTTAAAGAATTTCATGCAGACCAGATACGATTCATTTCCTGTACTACTGGATGGAAGCATATTAATGATACTTCAGCAAGTAGCATTCAGATTCAGAAAGATTTTGGCAGAAATACATTGTTTTGGGATGAGGGTAGAATTTCCAGTACTAGTGATCAGAATTATTATTTTTTTTGTTTCATTGTTAGTAGATTTGTGATAAACTTTTGTATACTTGGTGTGTCTTTTCACTTTCTGTGTAGAAAGGAAACCATTCTGTTGGTGCATCACCTTTAAACTGCTGAGATTTTGAATAAACATTGCATCTGTATAGATATGTGTCCTTCTAGTGAGATAGGATATGTGTTATAGGGTTGAAGCAAATTGATTTGCTGTGAGGAAGGGAGCAAGGAGCTGGGGGAGGAAATAACTCAGTTGTACAAATGATAGATTATCAGAATTCAGATCAAAGAATGCTGTGAGACGAAATATCTCTCTTGCTTTTGACTGAAGTTGTAACAAGAAGCATTAAGAGGTTTATAGGTACACCTATCTGACTGGTGTGATTTGGAACTTTGTATTTCCCTCAGCTTCTTTCTCCTCAGGCTGCCTATCTATGAGTGTATTACAGTGTGTCAGGTACATGTGCACCTCAGTGCCTCACCATATCTGCTCAGTCCTGGGAGACATGCAAGTTTGGGGTTTTTTTTCCAATTAATTTGTCTGCTGTGCCTGTAACTCCGTATTGCAAACACTGTTGAGCTTTTATAATCGGTGAATGCAGCAAAATAAAGTCTGGTAGGAGGGCACTTGCTTACTGAGTGTTACTCTGTAAGGTAGTGGTACATAATGCCTCTCCTTGGTTGAGGTGTACCATGGCTCCTTATGGCTAAGTTAAGTAAGTGGATGTTTTCATCTGCATTCAAATATTTCCTTCTTATAGGTGATCCAGGTGTGCAAGGAGATCTCTTAGGGACCCGAGTGCTCAGAATTATCTGACCTCGTGAGGTTCAGAGAGTATCACTGAAGTGGAGCACAAAGATGAGTTTACATCTGCTCGTGTTGGGCCACACAAGACTACAAGGCTGGGTAGTGTCCTGTTGCTGGAAAATTTTACTAGGAGTCCTGTAAAACTCTCAAGATCTGATGGGACCATAAGGGTTTTTGCTCTGCTTAACAAAGAAATATCAGTTGTCAACTGGCCATGAGGATTGGCTTGCAGTATAAATATTCTGAACTTGTGATCACTGGGGCTTGCACTCAAAATAAATAGAAGTGACACCTGTGCAGGAAAGAAGCTGGTCTTTTTTTCTATTGATTTATGTCTTATTTAAATGACCTCTTACTTTAACAGGATTTCATAAGTCAACTGGGGGACTTAACAAGGGAAAGTTGTGGGAGGAAAGTATCTTCCTCCTTTAAAAGGAGTAAGTGTTGATGTCGATATGAATCACTACTCTAAAACAGTGAATATTAAAAATAAATAGAGAGAGAGAGAGGAAGAAGAAAGAAAATGACAGGGAATCAAATAAGAAACAGAACTAAAATACCTTTCCTAAATGCACATATTGAGTCTATGAAAAAATGGGGAATAGAATAATTCTTGACTGACTCATTTTTTGTTCTTAGGTTTTGGGGTATTTTTTTATTTTAATGAAAATTTTCTGAAACCCTCTACAGTTACTCCCTGATATGATTCTGAAATGTAGATGTTGTACTGTTATAAAAGGAGATCAATAAAATGTAGTGTCGTGTAGTTAGCGCTCCAAAATGCTGCTCCAAGTATTGGTTGGGAATTTCTGTTTTTCCCATTACTTTTTTCAGCAATGACTAATAGCAACTGACATAACTAATAGAAGATTTTCTTAGGGTTAAAGGTCATGCTTCAAAATTAACATCTCTGAAGAATCCTAAAATCATTTAAACAAAAAATGTTGGCTGTTACTATGAAGTATCTGTTATAACCACTTTTCCTTTTTGGTCTTGAGACATGTATTAATAAAATTTAAGGAGATGCCAGGTGATCATGATGATACATAATTTTCTTTCTGTCTTACTGCTATTTTATAGCTATTATTTTACATATGTTGAAAATGGAAAATCGAGTTCTGAAAAATTATTGCCTTATAACAATCCTTATACTGTGACAAGGCAGCTAATATTGTGACTAGATAGCAAGCATGTCCTCTGCTGAATATGCATTAATGTTAACTTCTTAGCGAAGAAAAAAAAATCTGCCAAGTCTGTCAATGCAACCATTTCAAAACTTTGCTTTAACACAGTTCTAGTGTTTTCTCCTTCATAATGATGATAAAATAGATGGAATCGATTTTTGAAAAAAGAAAACACTATTTTACGTTAAACTGCAAAGTGGGGAGACTACTTTGCTGGTTTTGAAAGGTGTGTACTTGAAGCTCATTGTGACTACTGGGTGTAAATAAAAGCTAGGTCAAAAACCACAGACTTAGTCTTCACAGAATCACAGAATATGCTGAGTTGGAAGGGACACACAAGGATCAAGTCCAACCCTTAGCCCTGCACAGGGCCAAGAGTCACACGATGTGCCTGAGAGTATCATCCAAATGTTTCTTGAACTCTGGCAGTCTTGGTGCTGTGACCACTTCCCTGAGGAGCCTCTTCCAGTACCCAACCACTCTCTGGGTAAAGAACCTTCTTCTAATATCCAACCTAAACCTCCTGTGACACAACTTCAGGCCATTCCCTCAGGTCCTGTCATTGGTCACCACAGAGATCAGTGCCTGCCCTTCCTCTGCCCCTTATGAGAAAGCTGTAGACTGCAATGGCTTGTCTCTTGGCTTTGGTTATGTGTGTTACTTAAGCAAGTCTGTGACATCAAGCATCGTTTTCTGGTGACAGAACTGAGACTGTGTGTAGTTGACTGACTTGAGACAAGAGTAAACAGATGAGAAAGGGGGTAAGGACCCAGCTTCCCCGACAGTGCTGTTCATGCCTAATCCACAGAGAAGTGTTCCAAGAACGGTGTTTCTGCAAGGCTGAAACACCTACCAGTTGGATTTTGGGACTTCTAGGTCTTTCAGGATTCCAAAATATGGCTCATTTATTTAACACATGTCCCTGTATCTTCGAAACCACTCTGGGTGAAGTTTGAACTAATTAATCAGTAACAGATATGAACCACATTCATATCCAAACCATACGTTATACTTGTAGTTTATCTGTACTGATTTCCTTTGAAAATGTATATTTTGCATGTATATGGTTTTGGTTTTCCAACTTTTTTATGATTTCCAAATATAGACAATAGTGCAGTTTGTTTCAAGGTGTTTTGAATAGAGTACCTGGCATGCTTCCAGCATTTTTCTAATCAGCTACTGACTGGCTTTTAAAAAAATTTAATTTAAAATATGAAGTGAGTATTTTGCACAAGCACTTAATGCAGCTTCAGTCTAGGACTGTAGCCTCTAGATATTGGGTGATACTTGTGATCTTTGCTCCTGGAGGAGAAGAATTCTGTGAACTCTTGCTGCTCCTTATTACAAAAAGTAAAGTTTCTTTTGAGCAATTCCAGTTTTAGGGAGAGGGGAAGAAAAAAAGTTGACGGTAAGACTGAATTTTAGTTTAAAGCTTCAGGAGACAGATGACAGAGAAAATACATAAATTTTTTTTAAAAAATGTAAGATTTTCAGACTAATCTCACTCCTGTTTTGTTGGTGTGGCTTGAGTGTTCATGGATTAGCAGTGTTCCTACATTCACAATAATGAAAAGCTTCTTCCTCCAGGGGCTCACTCAGTAGGGCCACTGCCTTGCAGCTTGTGACAGGACAGAGAGGTGTTTTTCTCTGTTGTGGGGCTATGACAGTTCATTTTAGTTTTTGTGTATAAGGCAGACAAAAGTCTCATTTTTATTCCCTTCACAGGAAAGGTCTGCAGTTTGGCTGCAGGGAAAAAGGCTACAAAAGAAGGTATCAAATTTTGCAGCCGTTCCTGTAGTATGTTGCTGTTGCTCCTTGAACCCAGCCTGAGGGAGCCATTAGAGTGATCTTTTAGCAGCTGAAGAGGGGAAGGGGAAGAGTAAAGTTTCCATAGCACTCAATCTCCTATAGCCATGGGACTTGTGCTCCATGTTAAAACGCAGTTCCAAAATTACTGTATTCAAACTTAGTAACACTTAAGATATATATATTTACATAATATTATGTAAGAAATTTCCAAGTAATTTATTAAAAAACATGAGATATAGCTTATAATATTTTAACTGCCTGTAACATTTTTAATTAATAGCCCAATACATAAATTGCCTTCTTATAATGTTGTTAATTTTTTTCAAATATAGATTTTTAAATTAAGTAGATAAAAAGAAATGATCCCTTTTTTTTCTACTATCCTCCACCTACCCCAATAATCAAAAGCTGATTTGTGTTATATGATGGTGTAACATAAACCATAGCCTAAACAACATAGATATATAAAATCATGTTGATATATACACATTTTAAATGGAATGAATGCTGTTGTCAGACCAGAGAAGACTACATTAGGGAACGATTTTTTAAATATTGAAATAGTGGAACAATTATGAATTATCCCAGCATAGGATATGTTTGAACTCTTTTAAGCAATTCTTTTGTGTACAAATGTTGTGGTGATCATAAAGTAACAGAAAATTCAGATTTCAGCACAAATACAAACAGTTTTTAAATGACTCAGAGCTATCAAATGCCTGTGCTGCAGATTTTTTGTCTAAATGTACTAAATTAATTTGTGTTTCATACCCAGCTACAATGGAAGTCATATTTTCTAACATGCTTTTTGTCCAGGCCCTTTTTCTTTCCAGTTAAAACTACCTACTGGTGACTCTTGTGTTACCAGTTTACACTCTTGAGTCTAGAACTACTTCACCTTTCTCTTCTCTCTAGCCTAAGCACAGGCTTAAGGAGGAGTGTAGTCTTCGAGTTCTCATTCTTGTTATAAAACACTCAACTCACTTTTGCTGCTTTAGCTTCCACATTGTTCTTCTGGGTGGGAGATGCTCAGACCTGATTTTTATCCTGGGCTTGTTCACTGGTAACATTTCTCAGTCAGAGAAGCAAATAAGAAGCAAATAGTGTTTGAAATATTGCCACAGTCTCCTAACAACCCTAAAGTCTGTAGAGGGGTCAGACTTGTATGTAATAATAAAGTTGGGCTGAGCTGAAATTTTGAGAGCAGTTTATTTCCCAAAGCAGATTTTATATTTTTTGATCTACTTTAGCCAAAGTGTCTTTTAATTTAGTGTAATATGAAATGAGAAAAAAACTGGTTAGAACATTTTATATGAAGACACGGCTATTATGACTGGTACAGTAAGAGCTGGACACTAGTCCATTTCCTGAGAGGAAATGACCATGTGGGTGTTTTTCTTCCACATGGTCTCCTCTCCATCAGTTTTGCTGTCAGTGTTGTCTGATGGCTGGCTTGTTAGTTCAGCAGTGGTCAGCATTTTAAACTCAATCTCTTTAAAACCAATGACTGACAGAAACTGAAGCATTGGAGTCAAGAAAAGGATAACATGTAAATACCAGGAAACTGCCTTATGTGCCTCCTCACTGAATTCCTTACAATTTTTTCTTCTAGATCTGCCTTCCCACAGGAGGAAAAAACCTCCCACCAGACCTTGATTCAAGCTTAAATTGTACATACATCTGGTACTGATGTCTGGTATGTCACACTGATACTGTCAGCAATATGACAGAACCTCCGGGTGGTGTCTCCTCAGAGAGCCACAAAACCAAAGTAGCCTGTTTCTAGTATGGCAGCACCTTGGGAATCACCACTACTGTTAGTGTTGAACTCCATTTTCCTGAATGATGAGTATGGGGACTCCTGCAAAGACTAGAGGAGCATTTGAGTTTGCAGCTAATGCATGGGGATTACTTCATTCAAAGGGGACTGCCTGGAAAACCAGGAAACAGACCTGGCATCAAGGAATGAAAGACTCTGCAAGTATGAGTATAGAATAAACCCGCTTGTCCTTGCTGTGTAATTGGATTACAGCAACTAAATCAGATTTTTGAAGGCATGGAGGAAGGCATCTTCCAATAGCATGCTCACGGTCTGTAAGAGAACTCTTGCAGAACCGGGAACAGATTCTGGGTAACTTCCGAAAAATCCGTGTTGGACTACAATAAGCAGCCTGTTGGGTTGCAGCTGCCGAATACAACACGTGTGCTGCCCTGCATATGGTAAGACTATATTCAGCTTTATTTCTCATGGATATTGGAATGGAAGCAGAAAGCCCTTTATTTTTTTTTTTAGTACAGTGATTGTGAAAGGATTTTTTCCACCACAGCAGCTTTGTTTCCATGTGTGCCCCTTAGGAAAGTTTAACATCATTTGGAACTGTTTTCACTCGTAAAAAGCTAAACCCTGTGTAAGGATGGCCATTTATTGGAAGGCTGAGTAAGATGGCAGATGGCCTGGATGTACAATTTCGTTCCCCAGGTTTAGACACTGGGGAAAGGATTAAACTGTTGAAGAAGTTGTCATAATAGAAACTGTCTAAATACATACTACTAGCATGCAGAGGTTTTTCATTGTATCTAATGAGGTTGGATGTGTTTGAGTGAATGGCATCTAACAGGGAAATACTAAAGAAGGTCCTGTTGTCCCAAGCCTTTTTTAATCTCTGATGTCATGCTATCTTGGGGTGCTCCTGTCTCAGCCATAAGTCTTTTTTTGGAGAAGGAACCAACTCTACCTCTCTGCAATTTCAGTTCAGGCAGTTGAGAGAGCAGTAAGGTCCCCCTGAGTCTCCTTGTCTCCAGGCTAAACAAACCCAGCTCTCTCAGCTGTGCCTCATGAGACCTGTGCTCCAGACCCTTCACCAGCTTCATTGCCCTTCTCTGGACATATTCCAGTGCCTCAGCGTCTTTCTTGTAGTGCCCAAAACTGGACACAGAAGATTTAAGGCGAGGCCTCACCAGTGCTGAGTACAGCAGGGAGATGATCACTGCCCTGCTGGCCATGTTATCTCTGATACGGGCCTTCTTGGCCACCTGGACACATTGCTGGCTCATGTTCACCTGTCAACCAACATCCCCAGGTCCTTTTTTGCCAGGCAGCATTTCAGCTATTCTTTCTCCAGCCTGTAGTGCTGCATGGGATTGTCGTGACCCAAGCACAGTTCCTGGCACTTCATCTTGTAGAACCTTGTATCATCGGCTTTGGCCCATCAATCCAGCCTGTCCAGATCCCTCTGTAGAGCCTTCCTACTCTCCCCCAGATCAAGATTCTCACCCAGTCAGTTTGGTGTTGTCTGCTAACTGAATGAGGGTGCACTTGATCCCCTTGTCCAGATCATCAATAAAGATATTAAATAGGACTGGCCCTTCACCCTCTGGGCCATACCAGCCAGCCAGTTTTTTACATGGTGAACAGTGCACTTACCCAATCCATGAGCATCCAGTTTCTCCAAGAGAATGCTATGACAGAGTCAAAGGCTTTACTAACTTCAGGTAGACAACATCCACAGCCTTTCCCTCATTCACCAAGCAGGTAACCCTGTGACAGAAGGAGATAAGGTTGGCCGAGCAGGACTTGCCTTTCATAAACCCATGCTGACAGGGCCTGATCCCCCAATGTTCTGTTGCATGATGACACTCAAGACTATTGGTTTCATGACCTTTTCCAGCATCAAGGTCAAGCTGACAGGCCTGTAGTTCCTCGCCTACTCCTTCTGGCCAATCTTGTAGATGGGTGTCACATTTGTCAACTTCCAGTCATCTGAGACCTCCCTAGTTAGCAAGGATTGCTGATAAATGATGGAAAGTGGCTTGTGAGTGCTTCTGCCAATTCCTTCAGTACCCTTGGGTGGATCCCATCCAGCCCTGTGAACTCATGTTTTTCTGAGTGATGTAGCAGGTCACTGACCATTTCCCTTTGGATTATAGGGGTTTTGTTCTACTCCCTGTCCCTGTCTTGAGGCTCAAGGGGCTGAGTACCCTAAGATCAACTGGTTTTACTATTAAAGACTGAGGCAAAGAAGGCATTAAGTTACCTCAGGCCTCTCCTGATCCCATATTTCCTCCATATCTAATGAAGAAAAGATGTCCTCTGAAATGTGAGGATCTCTCAAAAAGCAGCACGTTGTGAATCCTTATTGTGTGATGGTGCATCTAATGTTGTATCTGAGTTTTTTCTGTTTACCTTCTTTCATACCTCTGCAATGTTCTGAGAATTTCTTTCCTTCCACTGTCAATATTTTTGCCTTATCACATCTTATGTAGAGTTTAAATCCAAAATGCTTTCATGTGATCAGGCAATCCTGATTGTCCTCCTTATTGTCTAAGGTCTTCCTCTGAGACCACCTCTGAGTATGATCCATGTGTGCTGCTGAAGCTGACACAAATGGTGTGACAAATATAAGTATTCTGAAGAAACTTGGCCCTGCAAGCCTCCATTTGTGCACTTGGAATTAACAGATGCTTTAATATCCCTGTGTCATGCCCCTGCTTCTGTAATGTGCATACAATGATATCATTCACTTCATTACACAAAGATGATGTGAAAATGAATCACTTAATGTTTGTAATGCATTCAGATGTTGTGATGAGCACTGTAGAAAAACTCACAAGCAAATGAATAATTCATTGTTCAAATCAGGCTTTGAATAGTACATGGTAAACAAGACATGGGCCTTCACAATGATAGCGAAAGTAAGGCCAGATAATTAATGATCACTTGTTCAATTATCACTGTTCATTCAGAGTAGTGAAAGCGAATGGCATCTTATAGAAAGAGTGTGGTCACGTCCTAAGGGATTGTATGTTAGTGTATGGTGAAAGAATAATAAAGATAAAATAGTTATTTTGGAATAATGATGAAGTGTGTTAGACTTTTGCCATTGCCTGATTTTAAGTCTATATGTCTCCCTTTGCAATGATTTAGTAGTAGTTGGGAATCCTAATCTCTTCTTTAATTCTGGTTTTATAGTTTCCTGCCACCCAGTGAATCTTTTTGGGCATTGGTGCTTAAGCATCAAATGAAGGGTGTAACACTCTCCCTGGACACTGTGGAACTGGACACTGATATATATTGGACACTGGATATATTTTTTAGTCTGGATTTTGTATCTTGATATGAAATGATCCTAAAAGAAGTTAGTGAAAGAGGAGAGTTAAACTTCCTCCTGTGTACTGGCTGCAAGATAAGAATTTAGTTTTGATGGCATCTCAGGTTCTGGTATAGCTTGTTCTTGTGTTCAACCTTGTGACCTTCCTTTGGATGATAGCTCTGGATGTTTACATTTTGAGAGTGAAAAAGAAAACTGAGGGAGGTATTTGCAGCTACACTACACAAAACTATGTCAATAATTCAGGCTGACTGACAGCTCCTCTAGTAACAAAAGTCACCTGCAATTTTTTATAGTCTTAGAGCATAAGCCATCCAGAACATATAATCAATTCCACTCTTCAGTGGATTTTTTCCAAGGTATCTCCTCCCTACTTCCCTAAGCTGAATCTTTAAAAATCAATTCACATAATTTGATAAATTTAACATACTGAAGGTAACATGCTGAGGTAATTATACTAAACCGCTTGCATTTCACTGCTTCCTGTGACAATAGACAATGCAGAATTAAAAATAAATCAGTATTTCCATGAAAACAGTTGTAATTTGCAATTGTAATTTTAGTAGTATTTTAGCTGTATTTTTAACTATTTTAAGTGCAAGACCACTGAGCACAAACATGTCCAAGAGACAGCCATAGCCCATGCTAATACAATGCTCAATATGTTAAATAACAGTTTTGCCACAGCTGTATTTGAAAGCAAAACCAAATCACGTTGGAAAAGCAATTCTGTATTTGACACTTCTGACACAATTTGATAAAGCACTGGTACTTTATAATATGGGGCAAATTTTGAGGAAAAAGCCCTGCATAATATCTGAGTGATTGGAATGAAATACAGGATCAAATATACGAGGGTAAATCTGCATTTTAGGACTGTGGAGAAACATGAACTTTAAGTACATTGCAATCTGAGAAACATAATGAAAGGAGGAAACTTTCTTTCCTAGATTCCAAAGCTGGCAAAGAACAGTGAACACAACTTTAAAGATTTTTACTATAGGGTATGTAATCCTTTCTATTCTATATCAAACAGAAAACTTGCAAAGGATGAACTTATCTTTCACAAAGATAGGCCAAATTATTAAATCTGAAGACTGATACATCCAGGGAGTTCTATGTGTAGTTTCACTGGCCTCCTACAAAAGATGACTTTTGGATGTTTACTGCTATTTTCTTCTGTCCCTTATATTTTCTTGAGGTCCTGCATAATTTTTAATCTGAGATCATAGTGAATCCAGTACTTTATCAACCTCACAGCCAGAGGTGGATTTTAAAAGTTTGAAGATATTGGAAAAATCTTATGATGAGACCTGAACCTTGGAGACAGAAGGTAGTGAATGTAGGTACCTGATGTAGTGCTTGCATCTTAATCTTCTGTTGGCAATCAGACCCTGAGTTAGAAACTACTGACTTAATTTCTTGCATTTTTTATGTGGAGATCTCAAAGCTTGTTATAGCTAATGAATTACTCTTGTTCGCAATGTGAAAGATGTATGTAAGTTACTGTGTTCTTATTTTAGGTCTGCACAAATGGCAGTATGAATCAGCTTGGCTTGCACTGCATGCTGAACTAGTGTTAGGAAGAGAAACCAAAGGTCTCCTTTCTGCTCTTGCTTGGCTGACCCAGGAGTGTGAGAAAGCTCATTCATGTGGGCAGAATTCTGCCTGGTGTCAAAAGTTCTTCTGGCTTTAGCTCAGTTCCCAAAGAAAACAAGACTTCTCCTCCCCCCCTGCCCCGCGCCTCATCACTTCACCCAATAACCTTTCATTGTCTTGGGCAGTTGTAGGAGGTTTGGGCAGGGCTGGAAGCAGTAAAATTGTTATGAAATAAAGGAATGGCTAGAAAAGGAAGATAAATTAGTCCTTTTTGAGAGATGTGTGAGACTACCAGGTCTCTACTCTGTTTGGCCTGAGAGCTTGGCTGAACCTCTTGAACCATGGCTCAGGCTTTACCTGAGCACAGGGACTGCCTCTGTACCCAGCTGGGGGTTAACTGATGGAGGAGGGATGTGTGGAATATTTTTTTGAAATGGTGCTACTGGAGTAAGGGTGGCTGGGAGTTGTAATTGGCTGTAAAAGAGAATGAAGCTTAGGTTTTATTACTGGCACTGTTTAGAGAAGAACTTGGAGCTATTCTTCCTGCCTGTAATAATACTTTTAGCCTACTTGGGAATGTATTGTTATAATTTTCATCAGCGTGGCAATTAAAAAAGCATTTTATTTCCAACTAGAGTTGATAAAGCAGAAACTTATTTAAAATATTGAAGTCTAAGCCCCTTCAAGGGAGTGTTTCTTTAAATAAATACTTAACAGCATCTCAAACTCCAAGAGGGCTTTTTTTTTTAATCTTCTGAGTAAATGTTCTTTGCAGTTATGTCTTTCATCTCATGGGAACTGTCTGCTCCTTGTTTTAATCCCAAAACATCATCAAAGTCAGTGGGAAAGAGGAAAAAAATAATATAGTCAAACTCCAAAATAAAAGCTCAGTGTATTGTGATTGAGCAGGGCAAAATCCTATCCTGGTACCTTTAGATTTTATACAAAGAAAGATGGAGTGTTAGGAGAAAAGAATTTTCAGGGTTAGACACTTTACTGCATTGGTATATGGATCTAGAATCTTGTTCTTTTCACCAAGAACCTCACACATGAAATGTGTTAGGAAGCGTGCAGTGATGTCTAATTTGCCCTCTTTTGGAGTACAACATTGTAGTTGTTGGTGTAGAAGGAAATCAGAAATGTATATCAGAAACATCTCCCCAGTCTATTTGGAAGAGAAAATTTGAGGCTCTTGTCCTTCCTCTCCCCCTGGAAAATCTGCTAACTTCATGTTCTTTAGTTCTTGAGCTAGCTCTCAAGGTCATGAAAGTAATTTTTTTGAAGCCTGTGGCCCTAGTATTCTTATAGATAATAACATCAGGCCCATTATCTCCTACTCCTCAATTTTCTTTTGGCTTCCTGCAATTTACATCCCATTGTCCACTGATATTTTCTATGTTCTTTTAAAGTAAATCAAATAACACTTCCTATGTTGTCTCTGGACTTAATAAAAATCAGACATGCAGCATTTGGGACTCTTAAAATAACACGTTTTAATACAAAGATGTGAGATATCTTTTGAAATCTGTGGTGGATGTTTGTTTCCTGCTGGGCTTAATTTAGGAATCTAGTGCTAGCATTAAACCAAGGGGAAAAATATTTGCTCTTTCATCTATGTGCCACATCCCATCCAAAATCACAAACAGCTCCTTTAAATTTCTGATCTTTGTCCCCTGCTGGATATGTATAATACACATGCCTGTCTAACATATGAGACAGTCATAGCCTTAAAAAAAAAAAAGGCAAAAAGTTGCTAAGCTTATGCTTCTTGTCTTAGGCCTCATAATCATCTGCAGTTTGAGATAATGACAAGTGTCTGAGTTTGTTTTGGTTTGGTAAAGGTGCAGCTTTTCCTTCTGAAGAAACCTCTTTCTTACCAAATCCAAACTGATTTTATTGGTAAAATAAAACACAGGTAAAAACGCTTGGGGAATAAATACCTTCCCCATATCAGGGGACCATTTCCCTTTTTTTCATACCACCTTTAAATACAGAAGTAAATAACTTCAGACATTTCCCCTTAAAATTACAAAATTTACTAAGGTCAAACTCAAATGTGAATCTCAGTCTTTACCACCTAGCCATGTAGCTTTTGTAAACCACACTATAACAGGCAGAAGAACTTCTGTTTTTCGCAAGCTGGTATGAAACTCTGTGGCTTCAGACATTTAACTGCTTGGATCTCATCAAAGAGCTGGGATCTGAGTTTAAAGGAAGTTTTCTCTTTCTGTTTGATAAAAGTCTACCTTTGTTCGAAAAATCATCTTGGGCCCATTGTGCTACAATAGAGATTACACATGAAAAGCATATTTTAAAAGAAAGTTATTTAGTTGTAAAATGTAGCACTGGAAAGTTTGATGCTAGAATCAATATTGGTCCTGTAATCTCAGTGGGTATGTTGTATGCAGGCATTATGATACAGATTTTAATTATATGCTTGCATCTTTTTTCTCTGTAGTTTCTCTGCCTCATTTACATAAACATCCCTTCTCACCTCTTCCTCCCCTCAAAGAGAAAGCCCTTTTTAAACTGACAAGCTATTTGATGTTTTGTTTTCTCTTTATGCAGTATAAGAGCAAATTGCAGTAGCTGTATGCTGTTCCAGCCCTGATATGAGGACAAAACAATTAATTCTTTCCTGTGATTCTCTGCGGTACTTCACCAGTGGAGGAGCAGCTATCCTATATAACCTAAGAGCAGCTTTTTAGTTGCAATTGCAAGGGAAGCCTTGTATTGAAATTTTAGTTATTTTTACAAGGTCTCTGTGCACAGATTTAGTTTTTCTGTTAGGTGGAGAGATCTGAGAAGATTGAGTTTAAAAATAAAAAAAAAAAAAAAAAAGAGGAAAAGCAGGCATGTTGCCAGTTCCTGATCCAAAGCGAGTGTCTTCTAAGGCTTACCAAAGGAAAGGCAACACAGGATTTTACAGTTTGTATTCTTCAATTCATTTGTTTGTGAAAACTAAAGTTTGTATTTATATGAAAGGAAAATTTCAGCCTAAACAGTTTAATTTTGCTGGAAAATGGCTCTTTGTAACTAAAAGTATCTGACCCACTTGGTAGCTGAAGATGCTGCTTAGTTAAAAGTATTAGTTTTGTAGAAGGCTGAGAAAGTGTACTAAACTTTTATTTTCTCTAAAATGTCATGTTGTTAGCATGTTCAAAATACACTGCACATATTGACCAATAATCGTAGAATCATAGCATGGATTGGGTTGGAAAAGACCTCCAAGATCATCGAGTCAGCTGTGTTGTCCTGGTAAGAGTACGCTGGCCACAAAGAGCAGTTTTTACCAGGATGGGGTAAAACGAATGATGTTGTGCTGCAAAACCCGGGGTGAGTTATGCTGGGTCCTGAGCTCTTCAAGTTCTCCATCCTCATGCAAAGATTTACAGATATGCCTTGGGTCTGATCTGCCTTCTGTACTTCAGATTCCTCTCTGTGCCTTATATAATCACACTTTTTTTTCCCCCCTCCCCGGGGCGTTCAGAACTTACTAGAAACAAACTAGAACTTATTCTGAAACAGTGTGAGACTTCATTTTTAAAATGAGACTGTTCACTCAGTGGTCTTTAAAGCTAGCCTTGGCAACAGGGGTACTGTGATATTTCAGAACACTTTTCAATGACCCTGAGCTTTAACTAACAGTTAAGATCAAAGGAAGAAATTAAGCAGTATTTATTTGGAGTAGATATTTCACTTTCTTGAGATTTATCTGTCTTCCAAAGCCTTGCTATCATCCTTAAGCAATGTGATGAAGCTTGAAAGGAGCAGATACACCTCAGCCTCTGTTAGAAGGGACTACTCCCAAATAGCACTCCACGTGGCACCCTTTAATAAAAAGTTGTTTTAACCATAATGTACTCCAAAAAATCCACTCACTTAGCATCCTTTTTGTCCCTTACTGAGTATGTATCATTACATGACTCACAGGTGAGAGTATATCCCATCTGCAAAACGGAGTCATGTCTTTTGGCAGTCTTTTTGTTCCATTATTTTCTTTTAATTTACCAGAGAGTGTTCAGTTTTAAGCACACACAAAGGAACAGGAGAAAACTCGGTGATGATCTCAGTGATGTGATATCGTATCTTACCAAACCATTTTGCTGATCTTATTTTGGTATCCTATGTTCATGATTTATGGGAAGTTGTGATTTCTCATGGTGATACTAAATCTCATGTAGGCAGCATTTGACTCATTTGGAAGTTGAGGTAGAAAGGTAAGCATCATCAAAGGGCTGTGCAAAAACCAGCTCTTTGTCTTGTCATAACAGTAAATGTGACAGGATTAAATTGTCCTGATGATGAGATGTCATTAGGATATTACTTCCAATAAGGTCTGCATTTGATCAGCTATATCCTCACTGGTATGATAATGTCTGAAAATGGTGCCAAAGTGGTACACAGGCCAACTCAAAACATGAAATTGCTCTTTTTATCTATGAAAAAACCCAACCCCAAAACAGTTTCTCATAAAACACCCCACTCTACCATACTTTCTCTTATTGCCTTTTTGAAGTATTTGTTCAATAGAAAACCTGTCCTTTTGGTTGTTTTTATAGAAAAATAACCCAGAAGAGAAAATTCTAGGTTGGAGGTAAAATTTTGAGAAATAACAAATGGATTGAAGACTTCTAAGGCCAATGTTTTGTAAAAGTTCGGACACTAAAGGCTGCTTCATTGACTTCAAGTGAGACAAATATTTCTGAACATGGTTCTGAAGAAGGGTCTTAAAAGCTAAAATGTTTTAGGAATTTTTAAAATGTTACCTTCAATCTTTATATGCTGTATTGGGGCCAAATTTTGGGCAACAGGAACAAAGGAATGTAGTCCTAATTATGTGCATTCCTACTTTTACTTTAATTGGAGGCTGGGAAACAGGGAGAAAGCAGAAACCTTGTATTAAATACACAAAACCAATACGAGCATCTTCTCATAAAATGATTTTATATTTACTTTTTTCTTTTATCTTGAGAATTAGCAGAGTATTTAACGTGAATTGTATATGGAATTATCATGTAATTGAGCTTCAGCATCCTATGTGTAGTTGAATATATGTGTCTGCATTGCTCTAACAGTTACTTTTACTGTAGCATTTCCTACACGTAGAATGGGAAATACGCAGACAAATTTAGGTCCTGTAAATGAAAAATATTTAGTTTTTAAAGAGTGCTCTCTATGATTTTATTCATACCAGACATATCTGATTTTATTGCATCTTTTCTTAACCTAAAAAAAACCCAACCCCAAGAAACCCAACAGGAATGCTTAGGTTCAATTTCTCAAATTAATCTATTTTTTGTCCTAGTAAGTTCATTTCTTTTCTTGTGAACTAGTAGTTGTTATGACATATCTTCTCTGTTCCAGGATTTCTCTGCTCATTCTTTGGATGTGTCTTATAAAAGCCCAAAGAGAGCTGAGAACATACTTGACTCTGATATAGTGATATATATACAGCCAAATATGACCAAAATGAAACTTGCAATGGTTATGCTTCTGTATTTTACTGTGGTATTTATGTCACACTTCGAGTTATTGTGCTAACATTTCAGATATTTCAGTTTCTCCTCATCACTGTTATCCTTAAAACTCTTTCTGTAGATAGTGGGCCAGAAGCAGGAGATGAAACAAAGCTTTTTATATAATCTATGTAGCAGGGATTGCCTAGATTAGGTCTCTACAGGAAAGGCATTTGGCTTTCAGCCCTGTACTTTCTTTTCAATGTGCAAGTACAGCGTATGTTCACCTTTTGTCTGTAACGAAATGCTTGCTTCACGTTTTTCAGTTCATGTGCGTAAACTGTCCATGTAAGTGTCTCTGACACTTCATACCTGGTTAGGTGTAGGTTTGTGTTTGCTCGCTACTTAGACTGATAGAAATAAGGGAAGGGGCCCAAAGCAAAGTACTGGCACTTGTGCAGCATGGTAAAATAAATAATCCTGAATCATACTATGCAAGACGTTACTGACTAAGTCCCGGAGGAACAATGCATGCTTTGGGATAATATATTTTATAGTCTACCTATGAATGTGTGTGAATGTATACAACTTATAAATCACCTTTTAGCTGGACAAAGTCCCATAGATTCAAGTGAAATCACTGTAACTTATATAAATTGCAACTTAATTGATTGGATATTAGGAGAAGGCTCTTCTCCCAGAGGATGCTTGAGCCAGGAACAGACTCCCCAGGAAAGTGGTCGCAGGAGCAAGCTGGACAGAGTTCAAGAAACATTTGGACAATACTCTCAGGCACATAGTGGGATTTTTGGGGCTGTCCTGTGAGGGGCCAGGAGTTAGACTTGACGATCCTTGTGAATCCCTTCAAACTCAGGGTATGTTATGATTCTGTGATTTTTTTCTTTTTCCCACCCATCCCAAATAAAAAGATAGTGCATCTTAAATGCTGGTTGAGGAAGGATATGCAACTTCTACTCTGTTGTGATAAAGGAGAAAATGGTGGGAATCAGAAATTACTCTGCTTATTTAGGATGACTGCATACAATATTTTAAAGTATTTCTTAACTTGATTCAACTGCTCCCATTCTTTTCTCCTTTAGTGTGTTCTTATAATGGCCTTCAAACTGTAGGAAAAAAATATGTTCAATGAAACATAATGTTTTTAATAGCTGCTTGTAACCTCTTGTTTCTGGCATGTGTTTGTTCATTTAAAAATAAATCCTGATTTATTTTTTTTTTAAAGTCTTTTATTGCTAACTAGAATTTGCATGAAACTTTTGAAGAAATCCGAGTTCATGGCCAAATTGATGTTATTCCATGTTAAAATTTCAGATGCTTTGGATAGAACGTGCTACAAGAAGTGAGAATGTCCATGCTGAGTTTGCTATTTTCCTTCTTTGACATGACATTGGAGGACAAATAAAAGTCATCTTGAGATGTTCAGAGTTACTGCTGTGAGCAAAGAAATTAAATCTGTAGATTTTTGGGTCAATTTTACTCCTGTGCATTGTTTGTCTGGTGCTTCTCAAGCCTTTGCTTTGAAAATACAGAGGTTGCATATTTTGACCAAATATTTTGCAGATTGTGGATAAACCATTAAATATGGTTTACTGGATGTTTGTTTTTTATTGTCATAAGTTCATCTTTTCTTTATTTCTAAAACATCATTCATGTTTTTTTGAGTTATTTTTCCTTTTAAAAACAGTGTTTAATAAAGAGAAAAGTTTGATTGCCACAAAAGAACAAATAAAACAATGAAAAAGTCCATTGAGACAATTTTTTTTGACATTTTAGATATTCAGCCATTTTAGCTATGTGAAAACTATTTTAAAAAGTACATGTAAATCTGCAACTTACTGTTTAATGGATATGAGAAAGACTTTACATTCAGTGTCATTAAAGTTTCCTTAATCAGGAATGTGGCTTGGAATGGTTGTTTATAAATATGCAGATGAATTTAAGCCCAGTAAGTGTCAAGTATTAACGTTAATGCATGTTAATGAAGTGCTACTGCACTAAGCAGTGGATAGCCAGCCAGAACAGTGGAGATAGGATTTACCCCAAGGATCTCAATGAAACTGCCGTGCAATGTAAACAGAAGGCATGGCTCCTTATTGATTGGCAGGGATGTTGTTCACTATTGACACTTATTTCCTGGTATTCTATCAGATGTACAGTTAAACCAAGTTTCTGCTTTCTCCAACCCTCCTGTTTTTTTCACTGAAGTAAATCAATTTTGAGGACAGAAATGAATACCCTTCTTTCTCAGATAGACAGCAGGATTCATAAGGGAATAATTACAAGTCTAATTCAGTTCTTTAATGACATCAGCCCAACAATTCTTGGATTCAAAGTCCCGGATGAGTTCCTAAGCTTTTTAACTCTGAGCTTCTAGGCTGAAATAGTATGACTTTTAAATTTTGCTTTCATTGGAAGATCAAAGAATTGACTGCAGTATTAATTAACTGCGTGTATTTCTGTTTGTGTAGCCTGCTGAAAAAAAATTATGTAGTTAATAGCATCCATTTGCTGGGTGAGATAAGGAAAGCTGGTATGTTGTGCCTATAGGAGGGACTGACTGCAGGGCTGAAAAAAGCTGCTAGAAGTTGGTCATCCATGTATATATTCTCTAGAAGGTTTTCCTGTCAGATCTAATCTGATAATCCTGATGTGAGCTTTTCTAATGGGCTGGATTCCAGATGGATTACTTGGTATGACTATTTGTTTTATCTTGTGCAGATTTTAAGCGCATGAAGATTTTTTTATTTTGTACAAAAATTACAAACAAATAGTTGGAAATGTAGTGGGGAATGACATTTTTCTAAATTGTTTTCTTTTTTGTAATGTAATAGGATTCATAACTTCCCTTTTTGTAACCATACAATGAAGGAGTGGTGGTGCCCTGTTTGTATGATTAAAAGCTGTACTCCTTTGGTCAAGGCAGGCCAGCCATCCCTTCTACCCATTTTTCAGTATAAAATAGAAAATTTATAAAGGTTAAATATAACCAGCATCCAATATAATTTTATTTCTTTCCTTAACCATTTATCTGTATTGATGTTGTGTGTCCACTGCTCTGCCTTTCTCCGCAGATCCAGTCATTTCCTCACAGAGAAAAATTAGGTTGGTCAGACATGATTTACCCTTGGTTTGTCCATGCTGACTGTTCCCAACCAACTTCTCCATGTATGCAGAGACGTGCTTATCACAAAGTGGAGTGAGGCTGACCAGCTGGCAACTCCCTATACTGTTCTTCAGGCCTTTTCTGAAGGCGGGTGCAATGCTTGCCTTTCTCCAGGTGTGGGACATCTCTGCTGGTCCCTGTGACTTTTTAAAGACAAGAGAAAGCAGACGCATTATGATGGCAAACCATTTCTCTCAGCACCCCTGGATGCAGCCCATCTCTTATGTCCCCACAGCAGCTGAGTTGCTGTTGTCCCAAAATGATGACTACTTTTTCTAGGCTGAGGTAGAGAGAAGTAAACTGCTTGTATGCATCAACCGGAAACTGTCCTTGGTTTCCTCTTAGCTTCCTTTTACTTGTACTGTAAGGGAAGGGAACCTCTGTGCCAGTCACATACAAAGATGGTACTCCTTGGTCCGGTTTGCACAGAAATAGGACAAGAAGTCATGCAGAGCGTCTGACACATGCTGGGGAGAGAGAGTCATGGTATTTTGCTGAGAAGGCGACGTGCTGGGGGAAAGTATGCCCCCTTCTACAAGTTCTTTTTTTAATGTAAAGGTATTATTTGCTAATTAAGAAAAGTGGTAGATCTCTGCCTGCTTGTTGAAGGCAGCGCACCTGCACGCCAGCTCTGGGTCTGGAGCCGGGCTCCAGGGGGAGCAGGCTGTGCTTGCCTGCTGGTTGCCAGCGGCCGCTCTGATCCTGTTTCTGCGGGAACAAGTGTTGGATCAGCAAATGGGATGTATATGAGAACAATAACCCGCAAATATTGATTTACTGGCTACCCGAGCTGTTTCTGTGGTTGCAAGCTGTCTGCCTTCAGCTGCATGCCTTACGCTGCCCGTGAGGCACAGCTCTGCTGCCTTACCCATGTTATTTGGGGAGGACTAAGGAGTGTTTTAACGCACGGCATGTGAGAAAGTGAGTCCACGGAGTGCTACTGTGGGAGATGCTGGTCAGCCAGAGCGTAGTCCAACCTATTTCTTTCATTACCACTGGTGCCGTAACTGTGTGTTGCATTTGTTAACTCTTTGCAAACTCAGGACAAGGACTGCCATCGTGTCTGGCATTTCCCATGGGAGTGAGGAGCAGACAGCAAAAGAGCTGGGAAGGAGGTAGTTATGTTGTAATTTTCCACCCTCTAACCCTTTATTTCTTAATCCCTTAAAAAACCCACAAACGTATCCCTTCATAATTACTTCTGTGCAAAAGGTTGAATTCAGGCTGTCTCAGTTTGGGCAAAAGGGGTTAGAAACCTCAGCGATGATAGTAAAATTGTGTTCTGTGTAATTTTAGATGTCAGATTGAAAATCTCCTGATCGTGGATTATTTTTAAGCATAAGTTTGGGCCTACAATTAGAGTGGCATTTGTGCTTGGAAATCCTGACTTTACTGTCCCATGAATGTGGATTTAACTCTCATTACTATCTAGATAACTTCAGAATTTTGGTTTTGATCTTACTACACAAGATGTTAGTCAACAACCAGATTCTTTTTAATTAACCCCTTACTAGATGGACTTTTTTATTTTTTTAAGTCTAGGCAGATTTTTGTTTTATATATCCCTAGACACTTTTTAATTTTTGTGGTTTAATTGCATTTAGAATACAAAGGAATTTTTGTTTTCCAGGGAAAGGGTTAAAATAGATATTGCACCTGAGAAAGGGAATTTAATATTATGCCTATCAAGCAGCACTTGATAGTGATGAAAATGCCAGAATGCCTGACAGTGGTGTATTCTGTTGCCATCACTGTCCCATTAGGGAACCTTTCCAGGTCTCAGTGAGCTCCTGAGAACTATATTTGTTTGCAGATTTTTCTTTTTTTTTGTTTGTATGCTTTTGCCCTTCCTTCACTTCCTTTTTTTTTTTTTATTTGTGTCTTATTCATTACTCCCTGGATTCTAAGACTGTTAAATGCAGCTCATCAGACTATGACTATACACCAGAGAAGCTTTAGGCCTCTGCAATTTGTCCAGCTTCAAATCGCCCCCATTGTCCAAATCGGCAGCTGGCTATTGATGTGGTGTGGAAAAACCTCAATGAAGCAACCTCTCCTTGTGAGCACACCACAGGAACAACAAGTGTCACAGAGATCTTTAGGCTGTTTGAACAAGCTGGAAATGTTGCTTCTGCAGTTTGGGATCCCTCTATGGGCTTGGTACCTTCTTGTGTTGCCCTCCAGCTTCTGCAACATTTTTATTGCAGTGCGTTACTGAAATTACTGTTACTGTCAGAACTTGTTTCCTGCGGGTTTTTTTTAAGGTTCCTGGGCACTACTAAGGCAGCTGTCAGACTCTTGTACTGAAAATCTCCTTGCAAATATTGGAGATCTTGTGCTTTGTTTCAATTGTCTGCTTTACTTAAAAACCTGCTGTGTGTCAAAACTAAAGGGATCTTTTTTTCCCTCAATATGCTGATACTTCCTGGCATTTGTGAGCAGGACGCAAACCCATTAAAAGCCTCGAATTACTTCTTAACCAATGTTTATACAATAGCTCAATACAAATTATGTTTATACAATGGCATAACTCAAAACTGTGCTATTTTCATTTTGACAAATTTGTGTACGCTGTGGAAACCACAGGATTTGTGGGAGGAGGAGACTGCCTTGAAGAAGAATCCAGCATCAACTGGCCTTTGGTTACTGAGATGGCACACAAACCTCGGTGTCAGATTGGCTTTGTTTGTTGCTACAAGAGATGTGGGCTGCTCAATGTTTTGTAAAGAGCACTTTTCTCAGTTGCATGCTTGCCTAGGGGTGGCTACCTCCACCATAAGCACCTTGTTCTTGCTAGTCATCCCTTCAGGCTCAGCATGCTGGTGTAAGGCAAAGTGAGAAAAGACATCAGCAGACCACAGCGTGACACACCTTATCAGCAGTGGCCAGCAAAGGAGCTCAAATCAGCCTTAATTTGCGAAAAGCTTAGTAAACTAGGACTAGGCTCCTCAGGAGACAAGTTGCCTCTTTCTCACCAGCTGAAATGATGAGATACACCAAGGGCTGCTGTCCTGGATCAATTGAATGTGCTGATGCCCTGACATTCTTTGCAGACTTTGGATGTATTTAGTACTTATGGTATGTCTCCATATTGCTCTATTTATCCTGAGCCTCTTGGAAACTATATGTCTGTGACTCATGGGGCAGCGAGCCTGGGCTAATCAGCTATGTTGACAGTCAGGGTGTATTTTATTTGGCTTAATGCAACCTTAATGTGGTCGTGCAGTTTCCAGAATAGCTTGTGTGGATATGCCCATAATCAGAGCAGCTTAAAGTGACTCTGAATTTGTCTCTGCCCAATTCAGACTGTGTGACCTTTAAAGAGACTGTGAAGCAATAGCTCTTCCTTTTTCCTCTCTGCCCCAAAGGCCAATCCAGGACATGGAGGTTTTGAAGGGACACAACAAAAATAGAGCCAAAGTAAATATCAGCAATGAAAGAGGAGATGAAGAAACAGAAATAGCAATGGAAATCTGTCAGGTACAGAGAAGGCCCTTTTTGACATACTCTGTTTCTTATAACACTTACCATACATTTAGTTAAACCAGTAAAAACAGCATTTGCAATATACTCCTGCTGGGAAGATTGTATTAAACATTGGAGCTATGGCAAACCAGAATTGTTTTGTAGGAACTAAGATATGGTTTAAACTCTGATACATCTTACTACTTATTCTCAACTAAATTCATGTATTAAAAAAAAAATAAAAATGGAAAAAGGTAGTGTGAGCATGCTGCAGGTATGCTACAAAGTTGCCTGGATGACTGACCCTCCCTATTTGGCCAGCTGCCTTCTGAACGTGTGCTCTGCTGCCGTTTGGAGGCCCCATGAAAGGAAGAAGCTGACTGAAAGCTCTCAGTTATGCTGAAGTGGGTGGCCAAAGTGCTGGAATTGAACAGCTGCTGTGAACCTGCTGAACTTTGTTGTTTATAAATTATTTTTAATGCCATCTGCAACAAGAAGGGTGACACAGTTTACAAAAGCTGTAGCTGAGGTTCAGGTTGAGCAGCAAATGTGAAATATTATTAAGTGATTATCAGATTTTAAAGACTTCTCTAAATGGCTTAAAGACAGATTCTCAGGTTAGAGAGGTTTTAACTGAAACACATTGCTAGCTTTTCTTTCCTTGCAGTGGAAGTTTATCTAAGTTACATTTGGGTCTCCCATTAAGTCCTTACCAATACCCAAAAATACTTCTGTGATTGAGTCTAGGACATAATATCCATTAGACAGGAGATAAGACTACCACCTCCATGGTCAGGAGGTGGTACTGCTGTCCCTGACAAGATATTCCTCGGAAAACCTTCCTCATGTACATGGGTAGTGTCAAATGTGAGATTTTTTAATGTTTCAGGTAGAATGAAGCTACTCAAGACATGAACCCGTTTCCCGTTAGCCTGTTGCTAAGACAATCTAGTTGGGATCTGTTGGTATAAGGGCATAAGGACCATGAAACATAGCCAGGCTATAACTGGCCTTCTGCTTGGTTGACTTGCTCTTTCTTTGATGGACTTTTCCCTTGGTAGCAGAACGGTGTCCATAGGTGCCACTGTAGCTGCACAAGTCTGGGTTGGATGAGGAGACTAGGCCATTTTTAGGAAACCTAAAGAAGTGTGATTTTGTTGTCCCCAGCTATGGCCTCACCTGGGTCCACAAGGCTGGGAATCTTTGAACTTTCCAGCTTTCTGCTATGAGTATGAGGGGGATTTTTACCACTTTTCTTAGTGAATCGCTATTTAAAAAAGGCATAGGGCAAATGTGTTGTGATGGTGACTGATGTTTTTACTATGTGAGCAAGCAGGGATGTAACTGAAATGGCTCAATATGTGGGATGCTCAGCATGTGCTGGCTGGGCATATAATGGGAAATGTCACAGGGGAGAGACTGCAAAACATGAACCTGGTTTGTACGTGGACCTGATGGTATGCCAACACACACCTTTTTAGTTAGATGCATTGCAACTTAAGCTTTTTCTGGAAAGTTGGTAGTGAAGGCAAAGAAAATAGAAAGTCTTATAGATATTGGTCAGGTATAAAACATGGATTGACAACTGGAACAGATATTAATAACAAAAGTACAATACACTTGCATAATATATGTAGGAGTACCTTTCTCTTCTGTTGAACTAGGTGGAAAGTGCTTGCTAATGTGAAGCAGGTGGCTATGATTGGAAAGCAGCAATAAAGAAGGTTTTCTGGTCAATTTTTTTATAATGCTGAACAGGCATTCCCTGATATAACTCTATACCTCATTAGTTGACATTATATACAAGGAATTAAATATAACTTGCCCTGCCTTGTGCTGGCTGGTTGAAATGCAGTCTCAAAATTTCATGCTGTTGCTTGAATTAATGGTGTTTGTACTTTGAGTGTGTGACAACTTTAATATTTTCTTATTACAGCTTCAGCATATTAATAGTCTGTAAAAAGGTTGCTAAAGTATTATAGCTACTTTTCAGACTTCAGTTTCTACTTTTCTCTGAAAACTTGTATTTGTGTGTTTACAGTGTTTTCTGTTCTGCGTGAGATACTAAGGAGAAGATGCAGAAATTAGACTCAGAACTATTAAAATCAGTGGAAACCTGTGTTCCCGAGAACAGATGTGGATTGACACATGAGTTCTGACTGCTACTTTGTCCCCTCACTTGTAGACCTACAAAAAAGGGTATGTGTGTATGTGTCTGCTTTCTAGGCTCCCTGGCTATCTCTTTTTTTTCCCCCATAAGCGTAATTTTCAATTGTCTAATGCTAAAGAACTCATTCTGCAGCCATCTGCTCCATCAAGGCACTAAATAGGTCTCCTTTTGCACATACACAGTTATTTCCACAAAATCTGGGGGAACTTACTAGCTTTGAGACTCTGGGTCCTTTGTCAAATGTGTCTGAATTTAGTCAGAAGGTTAAAAAATTGCTGGAAACATGGGCAGACAGTGTCCATATGTGCACATAGGTAATGAACCTGTAGGCTTTGCATGTACAGGAACACATGTACCTAGCGCTGCAAGTGCTTTTTTTACTCTGTACAGTTGATGTAATTCCACCAGGTCTGAAAATTAAATCCCACTTCAAGAAATAATTGATTTGCCTTCGTTCCTTTTTTTTTCCCCCCCTAGGCATGTTATTTGTTTATTTATTTTGCTTCTCTCTAATCCATCCTTATAAGTGGTATAAGAGAAATGCTGACACACTCTTGCCTCTACCATTACCAGTGGGTGCTACTCTAAAAGTGTCTAATGATTTTAATGAATTTGTGCCTGAAAGTTGGACACTGAAGCTGATTTGAAAGCATTCAACAGTGAAAAAAGGAGAGGCCTCTATTGATATCTAGTCAAAAGTGAAGACTTAGCTGTAATTATTTACAAATCAATTAATGGACCTTTCCTCTAACACCCTATCAGTCAAAGACTGGCTAAGAGCAGAGGAGAGCATTGATAAGAATACACCATGAAACAAAATCAATTGGTTTTTCTCATTCTGACAGAAGTGAGCTGTACACGTGGATTAACCCAGAATGCAACAGGAAAATGTCCACAGGCTGGAAGATAACCTAATTTTTTAAAATCAACATTGTCATAAGAATCTTTCATAACTGATGGTGAGATTAGAATTTATCTAGCAGCCCAGTGGTAAGAATCAAAACAGCTTCTGGTGCAGTGTCACAAACTCTTTAAAGCTAGGTTAGCTTCCTCAGCTCTAGAATCTGTCCTTCATGTCAGCTAATTTAAAGGAAGTAGATATACAGCATGGACTTTGAGACCATGCTTTAGTGTATGAGGTCATATGATCATATGCAGTTCTTGGTAATTGTTGGCTTATGTATATTTCTGATTCTGTAGGGCAGCTGTCAATATTTTTTCTCTTTTTGGAAAAAAGGTTTTTTAATTAGTATGTTCTTGTATACAATATCTTTTGTTCATATTTGTTTGTCTGCATGTGAAGTTGTGGTGTTATTCAGACCATAATCCTTGTTGTAGTATGATTCTGTAACCCCCCCGCCCCCCAAACAAATCTTATTATTTCCTCAAAATGGCTGATGAAAAAAATCTGAAACATTTCTGTAACTGTCAGTATAGCACTAAGATACTATTGTGATGATTTAATTAAATGACGAAATTTAAGACTACTAGTTTTAGCAAATATTAGTCCTTTGTGTGATTGCACAATATGAAATTCTCAAGAAATTTTCAGCCTAGATTTTTTTCTCTTTGCACTTAACTGAAGAAGAGTAGTGCTCTAATTTCCGCGTCCAGCTGGGCAGTACATATTTCACAGCCTTATGATTAGCATAACTTCATTCCACTCAAGCATTCCTCATCAGTGTGCTCCAGCTTGAGCTCCCCAAACAGAGCCTTTCCCAAGCTGCTTTTGGGAAATCCTTGTAAAAGAGACCACTGTGTTCATGCTGCTCCTTCTCTCTATCCATCCGACATGTTTTGTTGTTCCTAGCTGTAATATGCTTTTCTACGTTTCTGCAGGTTATTTTGCAAATCATCCAAGGAGCGTAGCAGTTGCTCTGCTTGTCTATTTAATTCATTTTTCAGCCTAAGATAACTCTAAAGATTGTATCTCCTCTGAGATTTAGTGAAATAACTCTTCTTCACCCAGTTGTAAAAATAGACACTGGTGAGTATGAGGGCAGGAATACCTGTGAATTACTTCAATAAGCAGCAGGCCAAACCTTAAAGCAAAACCCAAACAAAAAATATTAATCAAAATCGGGATTATCAGTAATGTTTTGTGACCAAGACCAAAGGTCAGCCCAGTAACCTTTCAGTAATGCATCGTGCAGTCATGCAAAAGACCTGGTTTCTGTTCCCAGGCTTAGTCTGAACAAACTTGTGTGGTTTATTTAACCTCTACAGAGAGAAAGCTTTGCATTGCTCATTGATTTCAAGGGTGACTGTACAGATGGAAGTATGTGCCCTTTTGGTCCTGAATTGGCACAACAGTTCTTGGGAGAACAGGTTTTTAGGGACTTTTAAGTGCTAGAAGTATGCAATGAATGTTAGAAAGAAAGATATGGAGCTCTATCTTTTAAAACATTTTAATATTGTAAACCCTTGAGAAGGTAAAAGTGTATGTAGTGAGTCTGACAACTCCATGCTGAACATACAGGATTCCCAAAGAAGCCTGCAGTGCTCCAAGGGACTCTGTCTGTACCAATAGAGATGCTAAGGTTTTCAGGCTACTTAAAAGAAAAGGATTTTCAGGCGGAAAAAAAAAATATATTAAAAGAAGAAAAGTTAAGGAAGCTGTGGTTGCCCTGGTAACCATAACAGTGATATTAATTAACATGGCAGTTGCTTTTAGCTGCTGACCTCTTATTGTTTCCCTCTACTTATTTACAGTAATAATTTAAAATTTCTATAATCTCTGTTTCAACTTTATTTCATATTTAGTTTTCTTTGATAGTTTTGTTCCCATCCTCACTATGTTGTTCAAAGACAAACTTTTCCCCTTCTTTTCCCCACGTGTTCATCTCTCCTCTGGTGGGGCAGAGTGAAAGGGACAGATGAGAAATTGCAGAATAGAAGTCAATATCCTAGCATCTTCCCTGGAATAAATTCTTTTTAAGGAAACTGTTGTCTTGTCTGCAAGAGCAAGAACCCCTCATTTAAACTTATTATACTTCTCATATATAAAAATCACACAATGATGTAGACAAGTAGTAACATGAGAAAAAGCAAAATAACTGTTGTTTCCAGCTCATTTGACACAAACTATTTTTTTTTCAACATCAAAAGAACTCTGTGTATGGTTTCTGACATATGTCATAACCTTGGCATTGGTTCAGAAGCACACTAACGTTAGTTGGGATTGTGACATGCTTTCTGTTCTTTCTCCTTAAGATTTGGCTCATGGTCATGGACTGACATACCCATTTTAATGTTTTTCACAATATGTTTTCTAAGCAAGAACCAGTTCTCTTCCGGGAAAATTTGACATTGGGTAAAACCAAGGTGAGTAGAGAAAAAGGAGATGAAAGTACAAAGTTAACTTCAAATCACTGCCTGCCACCATCTTGAACTATTTTTTTTCACTTACCTTTGGGAGAGGAGCAATTAGAAATAGCAGCAGTAATCTGCAGTGACTATCTTGTATGGTAAAATTTTCCTTGGAGGTATACATGTTCTAGGTGATTTACTTCTTGCAGCTTAAAAGCATGTTATTCTTCAAATATTTAATCCTCTTTTGCCTGTTGTTTCATAGTAAATATTGTGGAAAAAACCCTTGTGCCACTGCAGAAGAATTCTTTTGAAGTATGTTTTCAAGTCTTTCTACTTATCAGCTGTTCCTCTTTTTTTCCTGGGATTTCTAAAACACAAATTATGGGAAGGATGCTCTTACTGGCTACTTCAGGTATTAGATGTAGATGTTGTTTCTTAGTGCAAATTTAATCAACTTAAGTCCGTGGAGAAAGGTCTTTGTCATTAGTTTTAACTGAGGTTAAAATAGCCTCAAAACGAATGGTATAACTACTTAAGAAGGAATCCCACTAAAAGCAATTTCAAGGTACTGAAAGGAGGTCTCCCAAAGATGGAGATCTCTATGGAATAGAGTGTTATTTAGTAAAGTGCAACAGTCTTCTTCTGAAACAAATCTTTACTGATGGTTTTCTTTAAATTTTTTTAATTTAAATCTGTTTTATGATTAAATTTTTCAGTTTACACTGCACTCTATACAGAGTCATAGAACCTCAGAAGGGAAAGGACCTTGAAAAATCGTCTGGTCCAACATTTCATGAAAAAGGAGGATGAGATTATCTAGCATCCTGTCCACTTGCATCTTGAAAACCTCCAGCAATGTGGACTGTCATGTCCCTGGGGAGGTTGTACCAGTGAATGATTCTTCTTGCTATAAAAAGCTAATTTCTTATGTCTAGGAGCAGAACACTGATAACTAATGTTGAACTTGTGTTTAGAGGAGATTAGGTTTTATATTAGAAAGAGGTTCTTCACTCAGAGCGGGTTGAACACTGGAACAGGCTCCCCAGGGCAGTGGTCACAGCACCAAGCCTGACAGAGTTCAGGAAGCATTTGGATGATGTGACTCTTAGGAATGGTCCTGTGCAGGGCCAGAAGTTGGACTCAATGATACCTGTGTGTCCCTTCCAACTCAGCATATTCTCTGATTCTGCTACAGCTCTGTGTGTGTAGGAGAGAGATAGAGGAATTTCAATGGAAACTTTTGAGCAAAGTTTTGTTAAGGAGGGTTTCTTCTGTTTTTTTGGGTGAAAATAAAAATTCCGAAGATCAAATCTAAATCTACCTTTGTTGCTTCAAAAATAGTTGGACTGAGAAAGTTCTGCCTTGGATTCACTCAGCATGAAATTAATCCTTAAGCTTTCAACCCCCAAAGCATTAAATAGCCTGATGTCAAAAGAGTGTGTATATGGGGCATGTTTAGATGTACTTTAAATCTGTATCCTTCCGACGCATATCACGACAACATCAAACTCAGACGATCAGATGGGTCTCTGTGGCTCAAAAAAGTACAGTTGGCATCTGCAAGAGAGCAGTCTTCTTTTGTAATCATTATTTTCCCTGGCATTTTCCTCAAATTACTAAGAGAGTGTAAAACTTCCAAAAAAACTCCAAAACGTATCTCTGCCAACAATCACCTTATTCCGTATTTGAGCACTTAATTAAAGTATTTTGGTATCCAAATTTGCAGATGAAGTCAACATTTGGGGGATTGAACTAGATGATCTCCAGAGGTCCCTTTTAACCCTAACAATTCTGTGACTTTTTAATTTCTGTTTGTTTCTGATGCAAAGGATACTGGGAATGCAGACACTGGTATTGATCACTTTAATTTGCTGTCCATGCGGTAGATCACCTTTTGACAGACTTCTAATTTTATAGATTTAGATCGGTGCTTCCCCAAACTCCTTGGTCTGTCAAGAACATTAAACATATTTGTAAATAATGGTAATTCACACTGAGCCCCCTGGAGATCCGGAATCTTGATTTAACAGCCCAGGGAAGAAATATCGCTGGCAGTAGATCGGAAAGACTTGCAGCTTAAATACCATACAAGTACAAACTGGTATTGGGTGATGGTAACACCTTTTCTTTTCTAGAAAATGAATTAAGGAGGAAAAGTCTCAACTCTTATACAGCTTAAAAAAAACCCAACATGAATGATTAAGAATAGCTAGTATTTTATGAAATCTCTGCAAAATTGTATGATGTTTAACATCTCAATATTCACTTAAAAGCATAGTCTGACATAAGGGTAGTTTCAATGCAAGGGGAACCAACTTTCTTTTTCCTCCAAAAAAAATCTCTAATGGTGTGTGTATTCTATGCAACATTGCTACTAGTGATAGAAAAATTGTTTTGCCTTACCAGAAACCATTTGAACAATGTTAGCTCTAGATCTTAGCTTCTTCTTGACTGCTCAGCTCCACTCAGTAACAGAGGCACTAATACAGATGTAGGAGATGGGAACAGAGCATAAGTTTCTGTAAAAAAGAAAAAAAATACCATGTGAGGGAAAAAAAAAAGTAGAAACTGAAGACAAAGTAGAAAGTAAATAGGGACTATGGAAAAGGTGCATGAAGGAATATAGGAAAGAGCAAAAACTAAATTTAAAAGTTTTTATGAAGTATACTATGGACTGCTCGTCATTTGGGGTCAGAGGAGTGTTTAAGTTGCTTACATATAGATTAATAGGTAATATTATGAACTCTGATATCTTGAAAAGTGGAATCAAATGAAGAAACATAGAATAGATCTTTGAGTTCAGGAAAGTGTTACAAACTCAAAACAATTTAAGGATTACAGATCCTCAAACTTGATGACATGTATATAAATGTTACTTCACAGAGTTTGTATAGTAATTCTAATTGTCAATGTTGCAGGTTTACTTACTGTTGGTTTAAACTTTAGGGAGTAACCTCATCAGGCAAGAATAGTGTGCCCTTTCTGTCACTTATCATGGCTTTACATGGGGGGCAAATGAGGCTGGCAGACCTCTGTGGGGCCAGTGCAATGGTGGTATTTGTTATGCAAGATTATTCTGTGTTGTTGCATGTCAAAATATAAGAAGACAAAAGTGACAAAGTTTACCTACAACTGTGCAATGTGTTTTCACCCCACAGGACCGATGTAAACAGGCGGAAGGATATGAATGTTAAACTAACAGCAGATAAGGAGCCAGCCCAGAGCCAGTACCTTAACTGTGGCTGTGGCTATACAAGCAAATTAGTGTGGGGTGAGTTCACTGTAAATTCATAGTGTTGGTTACTGCCTCAGTACATGCTTTTGACCTATGGTTAATCTGAAGTAGTGTGAGGTAGTTCCCATGCACCAGAAATGCATATCTGGGCAATTCCCCAGAGCACCTGCTGGCCTGTGAATTCACCAGCTCCTCTACCTTGTGTGTGTGCTCTCATCATGGCAGATAGAAAAATCAACCTGGCATTCCAATATGTTGCATGAATAGAATGATTGAATATGTTTCAAATTATGTCTTACTTGATAAAAACATAGTTCTCTCATGACTGCATCATTCTGTTTTATTTTTTAAAATCGTGAATCAACACTAAACTTCAAATGCAAAATCAATAAGTCTGGTTGGTGTATACTCGGCTGTCAAAAAAACTGGTTAATCTGGCTTTGGTTTAGCTCTTATTTTGTGCCCAGAAGTAACTTTGTGGACATAAAGCATGCAAATACCTGTTTGATCTGAGACTGCAGTACGCAATTTTGAATCTTCTCTGTAACTATTTCCTTGTGGTGAGGAATGAAAGGAGAGAGGGGTTTAGAAAGTAAGCAGTTAGTGTTTTATATTATACAATGTCACTGTGCCAGGGTAATTTTAGGATCAATCCCTGCATTCAGAAAATTGATTCACATTGTTAGCTGGGCCTGCACAGAGGTTATGATCAGAAGATCTCTTATTTCCTCTCTGGACAAGTAGATCATATTGCCTCATGACTTTCAGAGTTTTCTATCTCTTCTGACAGTTTATCTAGGGATTCCTAGGGATGAATACCACTGGTAGTGTGATCTAGTTACCCAAAGTGAATTGAAAGGTCTTAAATGCAATCACTGTACGTTTTTGACAAATGTAATTATTTAAATATAAAGACATGAAGGAATAAATTTTCAAAGCATTGCCTGGAGGATTGGCTGTATTTCTTTCTTTGTAGTGAGAAGAGTAGTACATTTTAAACTCTGTCCTGTATTTGAAAGAGCTCAGTAGATGAGATCTGAAGGCCTCTGAGTTTAGAAAGCTTTGTTTTAGGAGGTCCAGGTTGAACTTTAAAAACTGTGTATATCCCTCAAAGCCTGGCCTGCGTGTTCACTTTCCTTGTCATTTCAAGGTGAGAAGAACATTTTTTTGCTGCCAGGCTTTTAATTAATGTTGAAGAGAAATCACGAGAACAATCAGCTCTCGTGATGGTCTGAACTTCTTTTGGTAACCATTCATGTAAATAGGTGTGCATATGCAAGCTAGACATAGCTTTAGGGCTGCTGTTAAATTGTCAGTGTATATGCCAGTTGCATTAAAATTGGACAGCTCTGACTTATGCACATCATTATTAGTTGTAGGAGTAACATTTAAAAGTGCCACTTACTCTTTCTGGAAGTAAGGGCTAGATGTCTGGTGGGTGGACTGTGAGTTTGGATTTGGAAGTGGGGGGAAGTCATAGAAAATAAATACTCTTTATTTCTTATGAATGGTTTTCAGCTCAGGATTGCTCTTAAATTATTACACAAACAACTACTCAGTGTCTCTTAGCCAGCAGCGTTAGCTGCTCTCTTTAAAGTGGGTGTGCCATGCAAGTCTGTCAGATACAGCATCACAGAATGTTTTGGGTTGGAAGGAACCTTAAAGATTATCTAATCCAGCTGTCCTGTCTTGAGCAGGGACACCTTACATTAGACCAGGTTGCTCAACACCTCATCCAACCCGGCCTTGAACACTTCCAGGGATGGGGTATCAACAGCTTCTCTGGGCACTGTTTCAGTGTCTGACCATTCCTACAGTAAAGAAATTCTTCCTAATACCTTATCTAAACCTAATCTCTACATCAGTGAACTCTCTTGATGTGCCCTTGCCTGGTCAGTAGTGATGCTTGCTACCGCCTCTTTTTATTTGGTTTAAAGCAGAACTACTGTAATGCAGGTCCTCTTCATTTCAGAAGATGGAAACGCAAAATAAGCTGAGCCTCATTTTCCTGGATATAGAGGATCACAGGAAAGCAGAATATTTCTCCACCCAACACACCAAGAGCAAGAGCCACTTGCAAATTGCTAAAGGAGTCAAGGGCTTCCCAGGTGAAGGCTGTTGGGTATTAAGGAATCTCTGGTGAGTGGCCACGGCTGATGGGATAAAAGCTAAACTTTACTTGATCATTGTTAGCAACGAATGACAGATCTCAGACATACCAAGGTTGTGGGTTCCATTCCCATATGGGCCATTCACTTAAGGGTTAGACTTGATGATCTTTGTGGGCCCCTTCCAACTCAGAATATTCTGTGAATATTGTGTGTATAATGTGGTTATCCAGTCATGAGTCTTGCTGAGCTATCTACAGTCTGCTGGCTGGTACCTGGTGGAATGAACTGTGTTGATTCTGTTGCACTTTTGACTGGCAGTGGAAGAAGTGACAAGTTCAGCTAGAGACATGGTTTCTAACAGTAGGAATGCTTTGTTCATGGTGACAGCTAGGGGTACTCGGGCATCATATCTCAGAAACTGGTAGCATGGGAGCAACAGCTTTCTGTCAAGCACTGAGGCAGGCAGTGCTGCTGTTTGGGATGGTTAAGGTGCTGTAAATCACAGTGCCAGACTTACAGAGGTCAGTGATAGCTGGGGCATGAGGGACTCATGGCCTTGTGTCCTTTCCTTCAGAAGAGCCACAGGGTGGCGTGATGCAAGCGAACCCTATCTGTAGGTAAATGTCCACAGTGCACATACAGCATGGAGAAACTACTACTGGAATGAGGCGGTGAAGATCTATTGAATGCACAAAATATACATGTTTAAGCAGCAGTCTTGGTCATTTGTTCCTGTGATCCTTACAGTAAAATTGCAAATTCCATAGCATTTTAAGAAAATTTTCTGCTCGCGTTTACGCATTTAAGCTATTTTTAAGGTAGTGTGTGTGGAATTACACAGTGACCTAGTCTGGGGATAGGAAACAGATCCGATGCAGCAGGCTGGGAGGGAAGTGGAGAGTCATTGTCCCAGGGAGGGGACCTCATTTATGGTGGTTGTGAGCAGTACTGCTTCTGGGGAATATACAGGAAGGTGACAGTGCATGAAAAGGTATGAGGAGTCAGGGAGCCTTCCCCAGAGGTGTTAGGAGAGATGAAAGACAGCATGGAGGTAGAAAGAAAAGACTGAACGAAACAAAACAAGACAGGATGAAAAAGTGGTGAGATAGGCTCCCCTGCCAAAAGGATGTGCATGAGGGTATGGAGACACTTGCTGAGCACACATGGGAGCCCTGGTGAAGAGTTGCATCATGCTCGTAAATCACAACTGAAGTCTCATCAAAATGCAGAACTTTGTAAATAAATACCCTGGTGTGAATATGTGTTATTTAGTGTCAGTAGAGACGTGAGAAGCTGCTGCAGTTCGGTGTCTTCAGTGATCACAGTGTTTTAGCTCCCTTTTGAAAATGGTGTCTGAGCTATTCATGCCAAGCCTTTGCCTTCTCCTAACATTTTTAGGGCCACTTTTGCTTCCAACAGCAATCAATGCACCATGGTGTAGCTTTAAGCTACACAGGAAAAGTCCAGCTCTGTTTGTTTGCTACGAGTAGAAGTCAGCAACACCCCCAGTGTGAGCATTGTTTGGATGGGTATAGTTGCTTGTTCCCTGCAAAAGGCGTGAGGAGGGTGGTTGTGCCTGGAAGAAGTGTGGTGGATGTTTCGATTTGGAAGTAAGTGGATGAAGGTTGTGTGTACAGTCAGTACATTTGGTTTTGGTGCCAGTGAAATGTGTAATGTTACAGAGGGGTTCTTTGTTCTTTTGGCTGTTCAAGGTGTGGATAGTAGTGTTTTAAGAAAATATGAATTAAAATAGATGTTTTAGAGTGCTTTCAAATGCATTAGGTTGCTGTACTTACCTGCTGAAAATGTGTATTACAGAAAAGCAGGGTAAGAGAGTTGTTGAAATCCTTGGGAATAAACAAATAAAAGACAGTCTAGGTGAAGATAGTCCCATGTTTAAATCAGAGGTTGTTTATTGCGAGGTTATATCTCAAAGCAGCTGTCCACAATAGCTTGTTGTACCAGTTCTACAAGACTTTCTGAAAGAAAAATCAAGATATGAAGCTTTCTGTTACCTTGCCAGTGTTTGTTTCACACAAGAGCCCTGCATCTTTACACCCTGGTCTGGGAGTCCTTCTGCTATGAGAAGGAGTTCTCATTCTCTCTCTTGATCAGGAATAAATCCCATTTAAGTTCAAAGTAAGGGGAAATTTTTTTACTTCCCCCCCCCCCCCCCCCCCCCCTTTCAGAAGCTGGGAATTAGGAGGAAAGGAGAAATGCTAGAAATTGAGAGATGTTAAGAGTGGGCTTTAGAGCACATGTTTAGCTATAATCGTTCTTATACACTCATGCATCTCTATCCTTTTATTAGCAGCCCTCCATGAAATGTGGAGATTAGCACTAATCATGCGGAAGTGTTTAAAAATTCAAGTAGTGACAATAGGAAGTGTCAGACAGTAATGGAATAAGTATGACAAAATTACAAAGACAGCAGCTATTCATTAATAAATTAGAACCTCGTAGGGTTTTTTAAAACTGAAGGTGTCTAATTTGGAAATGATATTCTTCTGGATTCAACTTTATAATTTCCCTTTCACCATGTTTGGTGGGGGAAAAGTAATCCCTTTTTAATCATAGACCAAGTCATGTGTTAATACTCCCCACTGCACATTCAGAAGTAAATTTAGTATGAAGAACTGAAGCCATAACCACCTCCAAGGGACAGGTGGGCACCTACAATAATTACCCCTGGACACAGATGATGGGGTAAGCAAGAGAGCGCAGAGTAGGTTGTGGTGTACGGTGCCTTTCTCATGCTCTCTGCTTACTGAAAACAGTAGTGTCATACATGAGGTAGCCAAAACATGATGTAAGAAAGGTTGAGCTAAAGCATGTGTCATGGTTGGGTAATTTTGGTGGTGTTACTGGGAGGTTCGGGGTGGTTCTTCTTGATGTGCAGCCCAGCTCAGCTCTGCACCTCAGTGTACAGTGCTCTGCATGGAATTCCCTGGCATGGGGCTGTGACTCAGTGTTTGGCAGGGGATAACCCCACCTCCCCCTCGTTTTCAGGCCACTGCACACAGAACACCACCCAGATCTCTGTGTTCATGTTTTCCATTTAAAAGCACTCAGGGCCACCCAGTGCTTTGAGTGAGCAGCTGTAGCAGTGGGCCTTATATTGGCCAGAATGTGACATGTTCTCAGTTATCCACATTAAATATGGGTGGCCTTGAGTCCCTCAAGAAAGAGTACTTTCTCACTATTTTCAGGTGGCACCTATTGACTGCCTTTCCAGCTTTGCTGCCAGAAATACTTTTCCTCTGCTTCCTGTGTCTGCAAATTTGCGTGTTTTCAATGGTCTTGAAAAACCTCACTTGGGGGGAAAACTTTTGAATCTGCTGCTCTGGTATAGAGAGACCAGTTTAATGAGAAACACTTTCCTTATAAAAAAAAATTATTAAATAAAGTCCCTTATTCCTTTCTCCATCCCCTGCCTCTTTTGCTCCCTCCTCTTTCCCAGCTAAGGACTACAGGTGACTTTTGTACATAATATATATTTTCTGATCAGCCCTCTGAAGGCAAAGTCCCCTGTTCTTCCATACAAGAATGCCACTACTTTTTTTGTGAACTGAGCTTATTAACCTGCCTTTCACTTTGTGTAAATTGTAATTAAAATGTCTGAAGAATTTGATTTGCAGTGTACCCTTCTGGGGCTGTTGTGGGGTCTGCCTTAGCAGCATGTATCAAAAGCACACTGAAACTTTTTTTTCTTTTTTTTTAAGGAAGCTTTGGGTCATTTTGCAGCCATTTGTACAGCCATGACAGGTATTAGTGTAGATCTCTGACAGGAAATGCAAGGAATGAGCTCAGATCACAGTCAGCTCTAGCAAAGTCAACACATTCCTGGTCTCCAAATAGCTATTTTATTAGGCAATGGTTTAAATATTCTTCCCCTCCTCTATGGGAAAATTGGTGAAGAAGGTAAAAGGAAGTAACATCATTTGTGACCCTAATTGAGACATTACTAGAGCAAAGTGAAAGTTTTTGTTGTTCTGTGTAACCCACAAAGGCAAATGTGGTGGGAGACCAGATAGGCTGCTAGATTTTAGAAATTTGAGATAACCAACTTGTGGATGATAATTTGCCAGCAGTATTTGCGGGGGGTTTTACTTCTGTAGTGTGTTTGGTTTGCTTTTTGTTTGTTTGGCTGTTGTTTTGCTTGGGGGTTTTGTGGATGTTTCTCTAATTTATTTTTAAATGTCAAACTATCTTTCTGTTATGATGAGTTATGACTCTTAGTTTTTATTTTCTTGGTACTAACTTTGTAGACATTTTTTGTGAAGGAAAATACTGGAAGAAAAATTAGTTGTATTATGTGGCTGAATCCTTCTCCAATGCAAATGAGGAGTTGATAGAATTATTTCAAACACCGTAATTTTTAAGCAAGCTTTATTGTTGATAGATGTGGCTGTGATACAGACAGATCAGCATATGACAATTTCCACTATTTTAATTTAATTATTCAGAGATATGGTTGTAAGGGTTTTTTCTCCCCCCCCTTTTCTTTTTTTTACCTATCTGATTATCTCTGCTTCTGCCTCTTTATACTGCATTGCCCACAGTATGCTTTTTGTAACCCAGAATTCCTAAACTAAATGGTAAGGCTCAGTGTATTTGCCATTGTAATCTCCATATTGCCCTACTTTTAATCTCTCCATCATCAAGATTTTAAAAGCAAGATTGATGTTTTGTTGACAAGGGAGTAGAAAAGAAGACATATATATGATATATAGACTCCAGAGTGGCCTGTCCATATCTGTAAAGTGCTAATTCATTCACTTTTGGGGGTCAGAGTTAGAGGAGGTCTATGTGGGTGCTGATTTCTTATCAACATCCTCTGGCCTTTGCTCCATTCTGAGGCTGAGGGTATTGTGAGGCAATGCAGAATTTAATGGGGGATGTTGGCCTTTTTTGTAGGAAGCTGAACGTGGTCTTTTGCGATGCTTGTCTTCCCAGATGCAACTGAGATTGGTGAGTGGCTCTGGACCAGCCTGTCATTTCAGTCGAGTTGTGTCTTTGCACTCAAACTGTTTCTAGTATGTGCCTTAATTAATTAAATAGCAGAATGTGTCCAAAGGCACCTCCTCATCCTCTTTCCTTGGATAGTGTCTCGCTCAGATAATTTTTCATTTAAAAATCCCAGTAAGACTGCTTCTCTTGATGCTATTCTTTTTCTTTCCCTCGTGCAGGGTAAGCCAGCTTCATTCTAAAGGCGGTGTAGCTGGGCAATTTCTTAGAGCTGTGGGTAAATAGCGGGACCTTTGAGCCGAGCCATTCCGGATGACCTAGGATGAATGAGGCTGCATTCCTAGCGAGGGCACCCCTTTTTCTAAACAGATGAAAAGCTGCCTTTTAAGCACACCCTCTTAGAAGTTGTTTGGGTGCAGATGTTTTGCAGTGTTGGTTTTTGCTATGCTGAGAATATAGCATAAGGTTAACAAAATATTTAAACTGTAACATAGTCACAGGCTGAGTGCACAAGGTTTACTTAAGGGAGGAGAGTGCTATTTATGGAAAGCATGTGGTTTGCTTCCTCCCCCCAAAGCAGGAATGTTTCTTTGGGGTTTGGCATGCTCTTCTACACAGTATGCAAAAGAAAGAGAGCAGGGTTTTTGGGAACTTTCCATACATTCATGTCCACTTTCTCAGCCCAGGTGTGGAAGTTTTCTGATTATTTTGTGCATTCATATTTTACCTGCTAGGTTTTGAGCAGTATTTTTAATCTTTTACAATCAAACGATGCAATTTTCTCCCCTTTATAATAGTGGTACATTGATAATCTGAATTAAGTGGAAATTATGGAAGCTGATTAGGGCAAAATGAGAAAAAGACATTACAGCTCTCACAAATGCTTCATTATACCAAACTGCCAATTTTAAAATTCATTTCATTGAGTTTAAAGCGAAATGTTTAAAGGAAGTGTGGATAACTGGAAAGGTTGCCACGCTGATAACTGGAAAGGTTGCCAAGCTGCTTAAAAAAAATTTTACGATGATATGAGATACTTGGTTGTCATTTTGTCAGTTATGGCTCATCAGACAACATTAGTCTTTGATGTCTGGCATTTGTGGAAGACAGTTATATGAGAGAGTTAAAAAGCCCTGGAAAGTATGTTCGTTAGTGGTGGGTTGAGTAAGATATTCAGCTCTGGCAAAAGATCTTCACAGTCCAGTATTGGCAAGTAAGGAAAATACTTTTATGACTTGAGAAAACATATCAATTGTTTGTCTTATGATGGGGAATGATTGATCCTGCAATGACCAGTCCAAATATGGGTCTTTCAGAATAACAATTTGATGTGCAGTGTACAATGTTGTAGGCTATTGCACAAAATGCTTGATGCCCTAAATTTAGGAACCCATGCTTGTCTCCAGGGGATGCTCATCCATTTGAGCAGCATGTCTTGTGGAATATGGGTTGCCCTTCCATGAGCTTAGGAAGCAATTAGCTATCAAATGCTATATCCATACTGGAGGTTTGAAACCCATAGATTTTTGTTCAAACCATTAAGCTCTTTCATCTAATGAAAATCACTTTCTTTTAAAAAGGAAAACATTTAAACAAACAATAACTATTTTTTTTCCTAATGACTCTTTTGATCCAAGAGCTTTCAGAGTGCTTAGCCTTGCAACTTCAGATTTATTTTTTTTTTTAAATTGCTTTGAAAAATCACAGGATGTTTCTGTGGTGAACATACATCTGTGCTGGCTTTTGCTGAGCTTTGGAAATAGGTCAGGAATTAAAGCACCGGCTTTGTGGTTCTGAGGAAAGCCCTTAAGAAACTCTCTCAGACATTAGAGGGTAAAGAGGGGTCACTGGAAATACTGTTTGACCATATATAGATGGCATGGTCTCTCTTGTCTACATGCATGTACAACTATATACAACCACGTATACGTATGAGATGTTGAAAGTGGTGCTCTTCCATTCCTGCTTAGAAAGGACAGATTGCTGCAGGAAAAAAAAGAGGTAGTCATGGGAAAACATTAGAGAGAAATGCTCTGCCTTCTTGTGACGGTGGTAACTGCTTACATGCCTTAAGCTCAGCTACATGTCCTAAGCTTAGTCCTATTGTTTCATGTATCTCTGTGAAAAAACCAACCCTGTGTGAGGCGTGCATTCGCTGTGCAGTTGCATTGCCATGGAAACTGGCACCAAACCTCATTCACACATCGTGCCTGGCTGAGGATGGATGGAGGTCAGGCTACTGACGGGCCACTGATGGATGGAGGTCGGGCACTGGCATCTGCGCTGTGCTGCCCTGGGGTCTTTTGCAAGCCCTCCTAAGAGGGAAGTAGTGAGAAGAAGGATGGTGTCTTGCAGAAGGGAAGAGGAAAAAGATTGTCCAGGCAGCAAAAATGGCCAATGAAGTGTGAAAAATCAACCATTTTGCCCTGCTCTCAAATATTTCTGTTTTGCTGCAGTTTGTTAATTTAGCTTTTTTGATTTCAGAATAACATTGGCAATAGATAATTTCTGAAATACCAGTGGGAGGTGGGTCTCAGTAGGGTGGCCCGGCAAAGCTCTGGGTCAGTGAGGTTTGTGCCGAAGGAGCAATGTGTGAAGCGCAGAGGTGGAGATCTTGGCACAGAGGTTAACCCTGGACATAATTTCTGTAGGGTTTTCTGCAACATTAAAGAAAAAAAAGTTCAAAGCCTTAGGCAAAAGAACCCACAAGATAAAGAGAACTGAAATAAAACAAAATCCAACCTTTGGGGTAAACGGAATTCCCCAATACTTTTCCATCCCTTCTTGCTGGGAGTATTATAGCAGGATTACCAAATATGAAGCTTTTTCTTTTCAACATAACAGAAGAGCAAAAGACAAATGGGATGGGAGGAGGGGTGTTTTTTTTTTTTTTCTCCAAGACATTTTTCCTTTCCCTTGGCATAAGCAACTTCTTCCACCTCTCCCTATGTCTGTTATATCCTAGACCTATGGGTGGCCTTTAAACAACCTTATCACAGTGTAGTTTTTGCTATCCTAAAACATTAATTTCCAGGCATGCTGTGTAGACTGCTTGCCTTCATGGTGTGCACAGTATTTCACGTCTTCTGTTCCCAGGTTAGGGAGAGCAGCTATTGCTTTCTGACCCCTTTTCTTCCCCTCTGGCCCTTCCCAGAGCCTCTGCGTGCACTGAGGATGCAGCACAGCTGGGAAAACCCCCCAGTCTCTCATTAGCACCTTCAGATGAAGGAAGCAAATCACATTTCCAGATGCCCTTATGAGGTCCATTTTCCATGTTGTGGACACTGCTGAGTGTGTTTTACTGGCAAAAGGTTTGCATGGCTAAAGGGTTAGAAACCAGAGCATAATACAAACCTTGGATAATGCAGCAAATCAGTGCAGCTTTAAAGGTTCTTCTCTATCTCTGTACCTCCTGCTCTCTTTCCTGGGCTGAATCAAGCCAAACTGGCTGGTATAGGTAACATGAACATATTAACAAAATGCTTGCTATACATTTGTTTCTCCTCCCACTTTCCAAGCAACCTGTGGGGCCTGTGGGCAACATGCCATGCTGTCAAAATATTTTAAGCATTAAGCCATTTCTTTGGGAGTTGGTATTTATCTGAAACTATATGCACTTAATCTCTAAGTGCTGTAAATTTATTTTTTACCTTTTATTACATAAACATACTTTCAAATCTGAGACTTGCCTTGCATAAATGTTCAATAACACACTTAGTCTTGGCCCCTAAGAGGGTTTAACTCTGTTCAGGTGCTTGTTTAACAACTTACCAAGGGGAAGTTGAGCTCCAGTGTAAGGTGAAGGTCTGAGCTCGCTGGGAGAGCTGTACTGTGGCTGCTGCTCTTTCCCTCCTGTGTGTTTCCTGCAGCAGCTCTGCTCCATGCCTCTTCCTGCAGAAGACATGTCAAGGACACAGTACATGGAGGCAGAAAGGGGAAAAGCAAAGCTTGTGCTGCTTATGCTGTTCCTTGGCAAAGCAAACCGGTGTTTTCAGGAGGCTTTGTGCTTAGTCACTTTGAAGTCAGGTGCTTGTCCTCATAACCTGGGATCCTGGTGGCTTCATTTCAGATCCTTTATTTCTGTGAGAAACCAGGTGTATGTAACTCCTTTACCTCAGCATCCTCTGATGCTGGTCATGTACCATGTACATCTCGATCTGTGGTCTCTTTGCTCTGGATCCCTTTGTGTCTCCTCTGCTTGCCCTCAGTTATGTCAGTAATGATAATATGAGGGTGATGACAGTTCTTCAGGATTCCTCACTGTGCGTGTGTGCCAAAGCCTACCACAATTATCTATCCCCTATGATCCCAGGCAGCAGGGTGACATCATTGCCATGAAATCACTGAGCTGCAATACCATGTGGGTCCAGCTCCAGCATATTCAAGCTGTGTGTGGCTTATTGTCACGTACGTGTGTAATTGGTAACTGGGTCTTCAAGTGGTGGTGCCCTGAAAATGAGTTGCTGTCATTTTCTTTTTGATTAGTCTCCTCTAATTGAAAAGAAGTCTTCCCTTGAGGCAGGTTTTTCTTCATGTATTTTATTAGTGGATACTTTCTTTGATTTATAAACTTACTTCCCTGCAGAGATCCTAGAAAAAAAAGGAGTGGACTGACAAAGATTAAATATTCTCACTAAATATGAGGCTGACAATGTTCAAGTTTAAAAAAAAAAAAATCAAAAAAAATCTGAAAGTCAACCTTGTTTCTGGTCTTTTCTTGGAGCTTTTAAAATGTCACTACCAAGAGAAATGACTGCAGTAATGTATGAAGTTATGGAAAAAACAGAGCTGAATCTCTTTTTTTATGTTGTTGTTATTATAATATCTAGTCCCCTCTTTTGAAAACGTGAATCAGGGAAATGTGTGTGTGGAAGTTCAGAAATAAACACCTGGACTCCTTTTAACATTAAAGTACTAGGAATATATAAAGGTTGCCTCGATAGACATGTTTTGTTCATTAAATGAACTGGTGAAATTTGGCATGCTTCTTAAAGAGGCCTTTTGCCAGTCTTTTCCCATATTCTTAGCTCATGCCTTTGCATAATGATTTGATCCATGGTGGGCAGGAGTAATTCAGCCCAACGATGAATAATGGTAGCATTTGTGGTCAACTGGTCATGACATTCTCATTTGAGCCTTTCTCTTTGGGAATTGCGTCTTTGAGTCATGAGATTTGCAGTAATGTCAAGAGTGAGAGCAGCACAGAGTCAGGCTGGATGAGGGAGAAAGGGGACACTTGTTTTACAGGGTCCACTGTGTGTGTGTGTGTAATTAAAAAAAGAAAAAAAGACGTGCTTGAAATAGTGGTAGCCTTACAATCATCTCTTTGTGACATTCCTTCCACCCCCAAGTACTTCTGTGTTTAAATCATTGTATATCTGTGCACAAGACCCACTGGAATCTCAGTGAGGGAAAAACAACCTGTAGGAAAGGAGGTGGTGTGAGTAGAGAAGGACAGGGAAGCATCAGCGTAGGAGGAATTTATTTGTAACCTAAAATAAGCAAATGCAAAAAGGAGCAGATGATTTAAACATGTTGGAATCAGACATGCTACCCTGGATTTGGATACGCCTGGGCAGAGAAGGAAGGGGAGCACATTGGTAAACCTGGGGATCATGACGTAAACACTCTCATGCCAGAATGACCTACTTTCATCATGCCTCATCCGTGTCCGTCATTTCTAAGTCCTAAGTATTAGGTTTATATGAAGGTTAAATATATAGAGATAAATTATTCACTGATAAGTAGAAAGGGATGTGTGAAAAATGCAAGTTTTCCAGCTACACCTGAAAACAGCAAAGATACTCCTGTGGGTATGTACTTGTGGTAGGTGCATATAAAAATACCCTGGACACTATAGTTTTGATTAAAGGTGGGCTTGAAGTACTGTGATCATGCTGATTAGATGTGTGGAATGTATCTGCTTTGTGTTGAAGCAAAAAATGTGTTTACAGGAAGACGAATAAATGGGAAAGCAGTATCTGTGGTTCGAGGGAGAAGAATTATTAACGTTCTGATGACTTTTGCAAACTGAAAGTCTGGGAAGTTGGTTGTGGCCTAAGAAAACCACAAGTACTCAGGCTTGTTTTAAATTAGGTCTCTCAGAATTTGTTTGAATGTGTGAGTAGATTTCTAAATATTGTGGCGATAGAAGAGCTGACACTATTTCCATCCTTCAGATGTCATTTACAGGACACTAGGGATGGTTGAAGAACCAGAAATCTACACTGTTCTTCTGTAGTATAAACTACTGCTGAAAATCATAAGGAACAACAAGAAACTTGATTTACAGTATTGAATAAAATGAGATTAAGAGAGCATATGCCACCTTGTCACATGTCATTTAAGAGACTCTTGACAATACACCCAAAGCAACTCCATCTTCAAAACTGACGAAAGAAAATCCTGTCAAATCTGATAGTCTTCTGATGTGTTCCATTACTTGTGAATTCCTACAAGGGTTCTTCACATACAAAAATAAATTATTATAAACAGCAATGGCCTTATTCAAGATGCCACAAATAAAGTAAGAGAAGCATGTCAAAATTGTACAATTTGTGCTGAAGTGTGTAACTATTCTACAGCAGCTGAAACGGTTGAAGTTAACTTTGTGCACCTGAGATATATTAAAAAATTATTAGTAATAGCAGCTCCAGTATTTGACCTATGGTTTCAGAACAGCTTGGAAAAGTATTTTCACACAGTACATGCCCAATTTTTTTTTTTTTGTTCAACTATCCTTTTCATTTTATTTAAGTCATATAAAAGTTTGTAACCAAAGATTATAGAGCAATTACTCATCCAAAGTAAGCAGCAACGTCAGCATGAGCACAAGAAACAATAACCAGATTAAACTGTAAAATATTTTCTTTCATTCATATGGGAATGCTGTATAAAAGTTCCAACTGAAAGTAAGGGCCCATGTTGTTTTATTTTGTAGGAAAGCAGAGGGCAGTGTATGGAGAGAGCATGGAGAGCACACAGAGATTGCACGCAGTAAAAATTTGACCTGAGAAGAGTTTTAGGAAGAAGGAGTAGGAAAAAACGTGTTGATTCTGCTATGATTATGGTTAAAACAAAATTACATTGAGTTTTCCTTAAATTCCTCTGACTTTGCTTTTTATTTGAGGAGAAGGGTGTGAGAAGCTTGATTTTAATTTGGACTAGCCTAAAGGAGCTGCATTATCTTGAGATTCTTTTTCTTTCGGGCTCTGTAATATGGTAGTCTGTGATTAGAGAATTTTGCTGAATCATAGCCTAGAAATAACAAACATTCCCTTGACAAACACCATCAAAATCTTTACTGACACTATGAAGCACTTTTCTTAAGCAGGCAACTTAACTTCTTAGTTAATATCCATAATGGTGGACAGTAATATTTACATGCACAAAATGGGTAATTCAACATTTAGGATGAATTCAGAGCTGCTGTAGTGGGTTTAACTTCTTTGAAGTCAAATGGTTTGCACATGCCTGCGTCATGGCCAAGCGTAATCTCTTCAGCTTTCCAAAGTTAGGTTGCTGAAGATAGTAAGGCAACTGTTTTGGAAACATACTTCCTAATCATAGCATTCCTTTTCCACTAAGCATTGACTTTGATCAATTATTTACTTAGTTGGCCTCAAACATATTTACACTTTTCAAAACATTTCTTTGTTCAGTTTGTGCCCAAACTGCATGTCCTTGGTACTGGCATCTGAATATAATCTGAGAAAAGTGACTGCTGCAATTCTGTGCAGCTCTGAAAGATGAAGCAACATGAAGGAAACAATCATGATATTTGAATTTTCTTTCTCCTTTTATTTTGTGAGTGCTGACTGCATTAAAATACCCTCACCAGCAACCCCCCTGCAGTTATCAAATGTCTCAGCTTTGTTTCAGTGTTTAACCAGCAGTAAAATATGTTTTATTGCCTTATATATTCTTCCACCATAAAGCTCACCATTTAAGTATATGACTTCAGTGTTGGTTTATAGATGACTCTAAAAAGGAGAGGTGTGGGATTTCTTATTTTGTTTGGTTGTGGGGTATTTTTTTATATATTTATTAAATTTTATTTTTTAATTACAGTGACTAGTGGCCGGGTATGCACAGGAACGAGAATATTTGGAACAAGCAGAGACCTGTACTGCAGTTATTTGAGGGGGCGTATGTACCCATTACCCCATGAGTAATGCAGCAATCCACGTGCCTTGCTGCTGAAGACCAGCTGGCTGCAGTGTACTATCAGAGCTGCTTGCCAGCAGGCACGGCTCATTAAAAGCCTAGTTGCAGGGTATAACATCTTTGCAGTCAATTAACAATGCTGCTTTTTAAAAAGGTCCAGATCGTTCCTGATTCAGCAAAGTGCTTCGATACACGTTCAAAGTTAAATGCTTGATTAAAGTTTTGTGCAATAAAGATGTGAGGTCTTGTGCTTGAGGTTAAACAGGTAGGCACATTCTCAGGTCGGGGTCGGACGTTTTATGGTTCTTAGAGGTTTCCAGGAATCTTGAATATCCTGAAATACTGACTATGCTGATTTCCAAGCTGACTGTAACCTACAACTGAAAAACAAAACCACACCACGTGTCTGTGAAGCATACAGGAAAACCTTCTAAAATCTGTATTTGGTCATCACTGATGCTTGTCTAGTCAAAGAAATTCTAGCAGACCCTTCACATTTTCATAACCTTAATATAAATAAATTAAAAGAAATTACACAACGCTAGTCTTCTGGAAATGGAGAAAAAAGTATATATATTTGATAAAATTAATATATTATTTGAAGAAAGAAGCAATAAGAGTAACTGAATTATTGTGCACTTCCTGACTAATATTTCTCACTGGACAAGATTATGTTTTGTAGCCTGCTTCCTGTGGTCGAGTAAAAGGGTGAGTATTAGGAGAACCAAAATCCAAGCTTTTGCCTTAGTGTTTTATATAATGAGTACTAATTTCCCCCACTTAGTTTCTAGTGTATGGCATCCACTCACTTATTGTAATATCCTACTGAAAAATCATTGCAGTAATAGGGAAATAACTCTGCTCTAGTTCAGTGGGTCAACAGAAGAGTCAAAGATAATCTCTCACTGATTGTGAGTTATTTTTAAACAACAACTGTGCTGCTTATGAATTGGGTCTAAACACCTTACTATGAGAGCTAGGCTTGATATTTTCTGTAATAGTATGCTGAATTGTCATAGCTCACAGCTTCATCTCTACAATGCCTGATCTTCTTATATCTCCACTGATAAAATGCAAAGTTCCAGCTGACTGCAGTGAGTGTAGATTCAAGCCCCAAATAATTTTAAATGCAACTTGTGATTAATTGGTGAAGTATGCTATGAATGTGGATTGTTGCATTCTTCCTCTCATTTACTTAGTCCTGTTAAAGAACAAGTTCTGGTGTGTTTGACACTTTACTTGTAAGTGTTTAATTTTTGTTTTCACTTTGATTTGGGTTGGATTGGTATCTCGGTTTTAATTTATTGTTTGAACCTGAAACTCAAAACCAGAGAGCCAAAACAAACATATTTCCTGTACAGCCACTGTCTAGAAGTAGCTGTAAGGCAGGCACAGCACCTTTTGTTGAAGCACTGGGATGCCTTCCATCCCCATGGAGCTGGTGTTAGCTGCCCTGCAGACCTCTGGGCCTGGGAGTAGTATCTTCTGGCAACCCAAATGGCAAGGCAGGAGTCAGATCCTACGGGTTCTGTCTTTGGTTTCCACTCTCAGATACGCTGGGTCTGTTCATGGGTAGACTCTGAGGCGTCACAGATTATCACGTTTCAGATATGTTGGGGAAATTTTGAATGTAATTGATGTACTGCTTGATCACCCCAGAGGTACAGACTCTGGAAGCAGTGAAATCCGAAGAGCTGGGGCAAACTCTGCTGCAAGATCAGCCCCCAAACTCCACATCCATCACAGCCCACCCCAAATCTACACGGAAGTTCAGTGAGGGTCCTGCTTTTCTTTGTCTTGCCCCAGATTTTCATGTATTGCAGATGGAACGTTTTGGTTTCAGTGAGGGACACCTCTTTAGATGAAAACATTTGCAACAAAATATCCAGCCCCCCACAGTCACAGGGGTGAGCCTGAGCTGGGAGTCTACATCAGAAAATGGGCAAACTTTGGAAAAGTTTGAACTACATGTGAACTTTGACACTGACTAAATATAAATAATTCTGCTCAGACTCTAACAGCTGAGTTGAAGCAGGGATTTTGAGAAGATTGAACTTGAATCACAGTTTTATGGCTATCTCTAAAATATTTTATTGCTGGTTTATGACACCAGAGTGTAAATAATGGGGCTTTTAAGAGTTGCAGTGTGAAGATTTTATCCTTTGCTTATGTAGTAAACATAAGTACTACCATTTTGTTTTCTGTGAAATTGAATACATAGTTTTAAAACTGTTGCTTAAGAAGCCAAGTGGGCTAGTAAGAACAGTTTCATTTTTTTTTCTTTTTACTTTCTTTTTTCTTTTTTCTTTCTTTTTAAAATGTAGATACATTATTTTTAGGAGTTGGTACTGTGTAATTATTTTCAGTCAACTGATGTAGGTTAGACAACTGAAAGGAAGGAGAGGAAATAAGTGTGTGTTGTATGTATGTATGTAAATAACACTAGAATGCAAGTAGTGTGTGCATCTATATGGACAAGAGACAAAATGTTTTCTATTAAATGAACTAATGGAGAAAAATATCTTCTGGAAACACAAGCCATTTCTCAGGTCTGAAGCAAACTTTATACAATTTGTGTGCAAATGTAATGAACTGGCTTATACTATGCATGTACAGGTACATATGTGCCTATGCAAATACAGTTCCAGAGATGCAACAACAATGGCTGAAAAATTGTTTTCATCTCTTTCTAGTTAACATTCTTGTTCCAGTAGACTTGCTCAGATAATTTTTTTCATAAGTTATGAAACAGTTATTTTATATCTGTGAACTCCATGCTATTCTCCAACCCCCACTTTGGCACCAATGTCCTTTCCAGGCTTTGGGAAAAATACTGGTTTATGTTATTAGGGTGAAACTGAGGTGTGAGTTTCCTGTTCTCCAAGACTGGAAGGACTGGGATGGGACATGAGTGTCCACAGTTGTGTGAAATGCATGCTTTTAATGGTTCTAAACTGTTATTGTTCAAATCTCTTGTGTGTAATGTCTTTATTCTCTTAGGAGAGGCAGATGGATCATTCTTTACCAGCTGCCATTGGTGTACAGCCCTTGCTCTCAGCAACGACCTCAGTGTCCTGGTGATGGGGTACCTTGGAAGGCCTGTGCAGGTCAAGCTTCATACTACCTCTGCACTTCAGGCTCTCTGTGCTGTAAGTACACTGAATAAAGTTATGGCTACCACTTGGCATTTCCAAGTTGGTTAGCCAGGAGTGGTTTGGCTTAATATCTGGAAAATTTATTGTGATTTTGATGATTTTATGCTTTTTAGGTGGATGAAACTATATACCTGCCTCAAATAAATATCAAAGGTGTTTTTAGGTTGATTTATTAGTCCCTGTAATCAGTACAAGCTTCCATGATTGTAGGGTAAATGGATATTTTTCCTGTCGTGCATTACAAGCATGCTGTAAACAGCACAAAACATATAACTGACAAGCAGAATCTGATAAAAGTCATTCTTTTGCTGCTATGCCTAACAAGAAAGGGGGGAGATGTTTTTGGTTATTTGAAAGACCTATTCCCTAGAATCTGTAATATGTCTAATGGTAACTGAATATACAGAGAGGAATGTGGAAACAATGCTATGTATAGAGGTGTACATTTTCCAACTCTGAAAAAGATGTGTCTGCAACCTAGCTGTACTTGCTTCAGCTGAAATAAACACTTTTGGGAAGGATTTGGCTGAACGGTTATTTTTGGTCTGGCAAAGGGGAAACTGACTGAGTGACTGTTATTACTCTGATGCCAATTACTGGAATTTACCAGCTTAAGGGCAATTTGCTGACTTTGTTTAAAAACAAAACTGGTCTTTCTGTGTCCAACTGTGATTTAGAGGAGCTGTAAACCACTTTATTTTCTTTCCTTCCCCCCCCCTTTTTTTTAAAAAACAAATCTAAAATATTTTTTTTAAAAGTTTCCTATCCAAAAACATTATCTGGATCCCACATGGTGTGGAATTTAGGGAATTAACAGGATGATTCAGATACACAATCTTCATATTCATGCCCATTCCTGAAAATTTTCCTTAAGGAATAAAACTTCTTTCCTGCACTTGTTCAGAAATAAAACCAAACCCAACCTTTTTTCCTTCTTTTTTTTTTTTTTTTTTTTTTTTTTACTGGGAAGTAACGCAACTAATAAACTTAACATTAAGCTCTATCACATGCTGTAGTCCAGTGCAATCTCAGGATATGAGTAGTGTGATTTTAGCGGGCATTTTCAGGTCTCCTCTCTGTGAGCTCTTGGCTGATATGTTGTTCCATCACTCCTTGCCTTTCCTCTCCCCTGCTCCATATGGTACATGTGCCAGCAGGGGTAAAGGGTGGTTCGAAGTATTGTCTTTTTATTTGTTTTTCCCTAGGCAGTGGGACAGAAGATGCTGAGAGCATTGCCTTGTGTATTGGTTTGCACCTCTGTGAGAAGACAGACCAAGAGCCATGCCTGAGCTCTGACCTTGAGTAATAAAAAGTTGTGATCTTGCAGGCCCACTGTTCTCTTGATGTAACTCTGGTTTCCTTTTCCTATATGGGGAAGGGGAAGGTCACATAAGCTGCAGTGACTCTCTGCAGCAGGAATTCAGAGTACTGAGATTGTGCTAAATTCCCAAGGTGTGCACCAGAAGGATTTTATGATGGATCGGTTTCCACTCTTTCTGCTTTTGTTTCTCCTTATCAAAACCAAACAAACTCAAACAAAATATATCCTTTCATTTAAACAGGAAATAAAGCAAGTTAGTGAAACCCAGTGATTGTCTATGATGCAGTTTAGTTTAAATGCCCACTGGCACCTGTACTTTCTTGCTTTCTCCTTCATAGGATTGCTTTCCTTGGTCCTCCTTCTACAGATTTGTTTTAAAAATAACATAACATTTAATATTTTCTGACATAACATTTGATATCTTCTAAATTTATAGTCAGATTTTTTCCCCCTTGGTAATACTTCCTCAATACCCAGAAACTTCTCCGTCCATTCTCTTGATCATTCTTTTCTTCTTGAATTGAGAAAAGTTTTTTAGCTTGCTCTGTGTATTATCAGTATTATCTGGTCCACAGTTAAATCACATAGTACCAAACTTACCTGGTGATTTCTTGATTTTCTTTTGTAATATATTTATATTTTTTTATCCCTTATATTTTTGTTCCATTATTTTTATTTTTTGGCTTTCTTGCCAAATTGAGGCCTTATTGGTCAATCTGTCTGACCTCTCTCTCCTCCGTCTTAGTTCTCTGTGGGCTTCTTTTAAAATTCACCTGAGTTCATTTGGTTGTTTCAAGCTTCTCCGCTCTTCCAATCCTGTTTCACACCTGCTTTTCTTACTGTGTTCAGTTTGGGAGCAATCTGAAAACAGAGAAAGTTTACTAAATACCTAGCAGCTTTTTCCCCTTCACTGTCACAGTTCTAGGCAAGTAGATCAACAGCTGCATTACTTACTGCATTTTAAAGACATCTAACCTCAGAGGAGTATCAAAATGGCCACTTGCAGCATATTGCCTCTCACCACATTGCTTATGCCCATTTTGCTATACCAGATGCTGCCAATGTCCTTGTCTCTGAGATGCTTCTGTAATATTGTGTCTCTCCTACCTTTCCTCTAGCTGATGTTTAGCTCCACATCCAGTTATGTTTTTATTACACACAGAGATGGAAAGCTCAATCATTCCTTTTCATTCTCCAGCTTCCTTTTGTTTTGTCTTAAATATATTCAAGGGGGAAACAGGAGGAGGGATGGAAAAGGAAGGGTTCGGTCTAGACTTCCAAAGCAATTTCCTTTTCCCTACAGAGCACAGCTCATTTCCTTCCAGAGCGATGTGGCTGGGAAGTTGCACGTTTCTTCTCAGCACTGACTTTCCTGAAATTTGTTGAGTCAAAGCACAGCTATTGGGCGGCATTCAGAGGACCATAAACAGGAGTATGTGAGTGTTCTTCCCTCTCACTGCCAAAGAGAAGAATAAACAGAGATTAATATAGAAAAGAGAGGGCGGTCTAGATAAGCAGCCACAGGGTGGAAATGTTGAAAAAAAATTTGACAAATATCCATGGGCACACCTGCACTTGGGCGTTTCTACACTGTGGGGCCTCAAAGGGCTTAATTTTGCCATAAATGTCTCAAGGACAGAAAACGGAGCAATGTGGAAGCTGATGATTTTCCTTGAGGACTAATTACAAGGTTTTGCCTTTGGAAAAAAAAAAAAAAAGGTGATAGTTCATTGCTGTAAATTTAGCTCTTCATGTATTACATTTAGCTGAAGACAAGAGAGGTTTTTTTTTCCTTTAAAATGTATTTATATTTGCTGATTTTGAAAACTATCCCATTTAGTACTGTTGCATCCTCTCTTACCATGTTTCTGTGTTTGCCTTAAGTCAAATTAAGAAATTGATTTAAATCAGATTAAAACCAGGCTGAAAGGCTAGCGTGGTCATGACTGAGCAACTTCCCTCCTCCAGAGAGCTCAAGATAGTCCATGCCTTGATGTTTTCAGGTGAATTAAATTCAGTTTGGAAAGGAAATGCTTAGAGAAAAAAAATGACATGATCTGCTGACTCCATGGAGTTTCTAATTTAGTTGGTTTCTTACATGTTTGTTTACTTAAAAAAATGAGATTTCTTCTGTGTTGAGGTGTGTGGAGACATGAACAGGAAGATAAGCTGGAATCTGACTATGTGTTTGATGTAAGCTAATTATTTCATCCTTTCCATTTGGTGTTTGCTTAGCAGGAGAAAGCATATGATGTCTATTGTCCTGCCATCAGTAATTGCAGATTTGTGTCTGATTCACTGATACTTATTTCTGAGTCTGAAAAAACTCATAACTAATTTCTTGTGTTAATTGTCAAAATATGCACATTGAAATTTTAGAGAAGTACTTCCAAACTACTAAGTATTGCAGTGATGCAGAAACATGAGTTGGCTGATCCTTTTTTAGCAGATGAATAGATGATGAAACTGCCTTAGCATTTTGTGTCAAAAAATGGAAATTCAGCAAACTATAGGCAGAGGAGCTTTAAAAGATCTCCTGCTTCTTAGACCCTTAGCCTTGAAATCCCAACTACAGAAAACCTTTCTACTATTAGCGACAAGGTGAAACAACACAGTGTTTGCTACTACAAGTTAGCTTAATGACATTTTTTCATGTGAAGGGAAACACCTGGCTTAGGAAGAGGTTGTGTCGGGCTGGTGGGCACTGGTTACTACATTCACTGGATCATCCTTCACTTGATGGTGCCAAGATATTGGGGCATCAAAATTTGGCATTGCTGTCTGGCATGGGAGACTTTGTAAGGGCAAGAAAAAGATGTTATGATGTGAAATGTAGTGAAACAAAGACCTTGTTACGGAGCTCACACTGCAAATTATCGACCTTTTTTGTGAGAGTAAAGGATGCTTCTTCTTGCTTGCTTCAGCCAGATTGCAGGTGGCCAGACTTGTACAAGGAGGTACAACTTTTCCATTTGAAGAGGTACCTATGCAGTGAAAAGATGTGTAGCTGGTAGCTGAAGGTCCTTGGGTTAGTTATAACCTTATTATAATCAATCCAGTTGGGTTGGACTGGTTGGCTTAAGTTTTTGAGCGCTGTAGCTGGCAGGGAAATTTCTGCTCTATTAAAGCAAGTTCTGGCAGTGCTAAGTATTCAAGATGAAGTGGAGGTGGGGGATAAAAAGATGGTTATGACATTCTGCTGCTATCATCTGCCACTGAGCAATCACTATGGGGCTTTTTTCCTTCCTAAAAAGTGTAACTCTATATAGCTTGGATTTTTTTTTTTTTTTACATGTTTGCTGTCTTTTATCAGTGCAAAGAGTGCCTTTACTAGACCAGGAGAGGGTGAGAAGCAAAATCCTGCTTTCTTAGAGGGAGAATGGATACACAACAAATACAAATTATTTAGAAAATGTTACTTTTGTAGCTATGATCATGACATTATGCACTCTGACCAAGAGAAGAAACTGCAATAGTAGGTAAAATTTTTATCCTGCCAGAAAAAGACAGGAGAGTATCTCAAGTTTTGGAGTATTTTTCATCTTATTTTTCCAGATATACACTTCAATGGTACTTGGGACAGCAGGGGGAAGATGACTCTTCATGCATAAATTGAGGTTAAGTGTGTTTGCTTGTGTCGTTGCCCAGTCTTGCATGAAGAACAGCAGTTCCAGATAAAAAACAGTTGTGTTCCTGGAAAGTCGGGATTTGAAGCAGTGCTATTCTAAATGCTGAATGAGGCAAATCAAAATACATGGACATTAAAAGAAGGAAAAAAAATCAAGATATCTAGTTTTGTTGGCCTAACACCTGGTAGGATTGCAAGGCCTGAGTTGTGTCCCAGAGTCTGTCAGTGGCACGTCACAGGACCTCAAGAAAGACTGCATCTCAAAGTTCCCAAGGTCTTATATTTGTGAAATTGGGACAATAAGCAAGGTACCCTGAGTTCTATGAATAAAAAGATGTTACTTAAAAATTAAGTTTTAGCATTGCTAATGATAATAATAATATGTATGATAATTATTTATGCTCAACATAATTTTACTTTGGACATAATTACATCTATTTTTCTGTGAACAGTGTTAAAATATATAATGGTGTAAAAGTATTGCATTTTTTTCTGACTCTATTACGTAGGCACAACCTGCAAAGATTTTGGAGTTCTTTGCTTTATCCTGGTATGTAACACAGCTTATAGCAGTAAAGTATTTTCAGATCAATGCATTTCAGCAGAATTGTTTAGTACTTTCCCAGTAAATGATCAACAAATAAAACACACTCTAAAAAGAAACTATCATTTACTTTCTGTTTTTGAAGTCATCTCGTATTTTCCATAACAAGATAGAAGGGAGTATAGATCTCGTACGGCATCCACATCTAAAGAACAGTGTGTGTTATACTGAACTGACCTTGGTAGAATATAATAGATAAGAAGAGTTACATTTCTTATTCATACCACTGCATCTCAACTACTGTTGTTGCAGCTGACTCTTAGACAGAAGGTGAGTAAGAATGAGTGGCCATCTTTTTGCATCAGAAGTGGCAGTGTTCAGGTCTTATCTTTAGACTAGTAATACCTTTCCTGTCAGTGTCTCTTTTTCAATTTCACTGGCCCAAATAAAATGAAGTGCATTCACATTGAAAAACTTGTGTGTTCTCAGCAGCCTCTAGATTTGGAAAAAACCTGGTAGGTGACTTGTTTAATGAACAACCCTTGATTGCAATCTTTAACTGTGATGCTCAGTGGAACTGGAAATGGGCACGCAAATGATATTTTTGGCTAGCATTTTTTATTCCTTCTTTGGTACAAATGTGATGAATGTTCACTGTCACTAAGCTGGTAGAAGCAAGTGAAATAACAGGTTACACCACAGACAGAAAGTGTTTTCCATGGGAAAGAAATTTTGGAATTTCCAAACTGCTTGCTGGAGAAATACTTTCTTCCTGAAACCTCAGGAGGTGGATAAAGACTTACATGGCTGTGTATCCTTTGACTCTTGCTAACTTTACCTAAGCATTTAATAGAGAAAGTTAATACAGAAATAAATGTGACCAGAGATCCACAATGCTTCACAGCAAGTAGCTTTTTGAGATGTGACACTGTCCATTTTGTGCCATATTTGGAGCTCTGCTAAAGCACTGCAGAACAAATCCCTCCATCATAAATGCATAAAATGGGCTGAGGATGGATTATAAAGATATGTCTTCCACATCACAAAATTATTTTCCTCTTTCCTATCCACTGCCTTTATATCAGGAACATTACTGAATACACACCTGGGAATTTAGCAGAATGTTTGTTTTACTTCTTTTCAAAGTGTTTTTATCGTTTTAGGTGAGTGTTTGACTTATGTTCGTTGGCCCTTTCACAAGAGACTGAAAGCTATTTCCTTTTTCCTTAAGTAGAGCATACGGAATATCAGGTTTCTGAGCAGTGAATTTCCTCTCAGGAGATAGGTGAGCATATGTTGTAGTGGTGGTTGTTTTTGCAAACTTGAGAAGTTGTTCCTTCTGTACTTTGTAGATACTTTCTTAACCCAAACTTTTACTTTTCATACAGACAGAAGTGTAATTTTTTTTCTTTTTTCTATCCCCCCCCCTTTTCTTTTGGAATTAAAGAGAGAAGTGGGAAGTTAGAAATATCTGAGGGAAATTCTGGGAGGGTGGCTGTAGGAATGTGGTAGCAAATATGGTGAAGGCAACAGGCCAACCCTGTTTGTGTATATAACTTGATTTTGAGTCTGCAGGGCTCCACAGTCCTCTGTTTTTATGCTGGTGTTTTAATGCATGACTTATTTGTGGTACTGGTAAGAAAGACAAGAAAACTTAAAATGTGTCCTGGTTTTTAAGGTCATGTATTTTTGCAACTGCTGGGCTTGTTTGTGTGGGTGGGCAGGTACGAGTCTCGGTCTGTCTTTTCCTTGTGCAATGTCAGAGGGAAGTTCAGGTCGGTGCGCTGCTGGGGCCAGCCCACATCCTCCACCCACACAGCCCCATGAAGCAGTTACACACATCAATCAGGGAAAACCCTCATCTCTTGGCACCGTTGGAGCAGGTGTGTGAGCTCACAGTGGCACTGGGTGACCGTCACGTGTCTGTGGGGCAACTACCGGTGCCTGGCGCACATTCTGTGTACATCAGGTCTGTCTCCTGAAATGGATGATAGTCTTTGATTCAAAACATGCGGCTCCAACACTCAGACCACAAATGACCATTCTTTTCTCTTACAGGTGCTCTAGGGCAGAGCAGATGAAAGAAGAACGAGGAGAATGATTTAGTAAAAAATTGCAGATCTCCAGGTGCCCCTCCCGTGCAAAATGCCATGCTCTTTAAATTGTCAACCAGTTATAAGCATTGTAGAGGGAGGTAGGAAAGGCCACAGCTGTATTCACTGTAAAGCAATGCTAGCTAGATCAGTCATGACCAAAGGGTTGGACAGACAGATGAAGAATGAACAGATGCTGTGTTGTGGGGAATTCTTGCAAAGATACTGCTTTCGTGTCCATTTAATATTACAGGTTTTTAAGCACCAATAGTGCACCTTGTTTTCATTTTCATCTTTAAAAGATGAAACCAGAATAAATGCAGACTCACTCTACCGAACACTCTTTATTTGGGCATCTCAGTGTTTGTAGTATTCCAACATCTGTAAATAAATTGACAGTTTGTAGTAAAAATATTCTGCACTTCCCCAGGTGTAGCTGTTGGCTTTTCCCAACTCCTATCCACTTGGACCACTTCTGTTACAGAGTATGAGGCAAGTTCTGTCCCTCTGTGCCCTGAGTAAGTATGGAAGGGCATCACAGGCTTAATTTTCCCCTGGGAATTCGATGGAATGTCTCTGTGTTGTATGAGTACATATGAGAGAGGAATTTAGTGTCAGCTTCTGGCAGTGCAAATAGGATATATGTGCACATAGCCTTTATTTTGCTAAATAGATGTAATATATTGGATCAAATTATTGGAACATATGCCAGAGGGCAGAGGAGGAGATCCACAGAGTGCTGACATGGTAGGTGCCTCCAGTCCTGAACATGCTCTTGCACAGCGTGCAGAGGGATGTCTCCACCATTTGTGGGTGGGATGGGGTCTCAAAAGTTTAATATCTCCAGAAATGCAGCTTAAGATGTCTTTCTATCTACATGTACCACTCTACCCTCTCAGTGCCTTGGGGACAGAATGCATACACACTACCCTTCCAGCTGCAGTCTAAACCTTGTTTATGAAAAAACGTATGAGGAAACTCAGAGAATTTGACTTTTAAATTAAACAGCTTAGTCAATTATTTTACATTTACATGAAAGCAAGAGAAAGCAGAATTTTAAGAAGAAGTGGTGTTAATCCTTATAGCAATCCTTTATAAGAAAACTCCCAATTTTTTTATCCATTAAAATAGTGTAGCCTTCCTGTTTCAGTGTATTCACAAATATATAAAATTACAGGGTAAAGGCTTAGTTGGGAACAAGTTCCTCCTATATTGCCATGCCAACAGTGTTCATGCTGCTTCATTTCACCTGCAGATAATAATAGACATAGATACCTAGATCCAGAAAAAGAGGTAGCTTCAGTTCTGCTGTGCACAGTTGTTAGATACAATAGAGCAATTCTGAATTCTACAAGATATTTCCAGCTTTGAAACAGTGTTTTATTTGGTGATGAAAGCAAGTGTATAATTGTCATTATTGTCTAATGACTTAGCAAGTGTATAGTTGAATATTGCCATGAGTGTAGTTTACATAGGTAATGAGACCATCTTCAGCATTACAGAAGTTTGGGTTGGTGTGACATCTGTGAAAAGGATCTGAATCTTTCTGGTTTAGGATGTGAACTCCACCAATGAACTGTTAAAAAGAATCTTCCTGTATGGAGAAATCTTCTCTTCACCCACTTCTCTGTGTTTCTTTCCTACCTCCCTTGAAAACAAATTCCTAGACCAGCTGCTTCAGTGTTGTTTTTCTGCCTTTCCTATAAAAGCTGATCCCTGCTTGTTTCACACTCAGGAGGCACAAGAGGAGTGGAGGCTTGAAGTTGCAGGAACTGCTTTCCATGCACTTGGAAAGTACATCCATTGCCCATATGTTGATTCATATACTGAAGTACAGAAGAATGACCATGCTATGGTTACAGAGTGTTTGCAACATGCTTGGCTTTACCAGCTCTGTTTTGCTTCTTTATCACACAAATGAGCTCGTTCTCTTAATCAGGTGTTCACAGGTGAGTGTGGAACAGGCTAGTACAGATGGTGGAAGAACTGAAGGGCGACAGGGAGAGTGGGAAAGAAAAAAAAAAAAAAGAAGTAAAATATTTGTCAGATTTGTTAGTGTTAATGAAAACATAAAGAAAGAAAGGAGTAAAGCAATGTTTGGAGAGCAAAGAGTGACCTGACAAATGTGACCTCTGTTTTTGCCAAAGGCTTCTGACTTTGAAACCAAAGCTGCCTTTAATGTTCACCAGGTGCCATCAGAGTGTTTTGATTGCCTTTATGGAAGGGAATTAGCCTTATACTTTCAGCATCTGCACTTCAGTGAACTTCAGGGGCAGGGCGTATTCTTGTTCAGATCATAACAGTTAAGGTTCAAAGGCCATGAGCAGCTCAATAATTAATTCTGTTAATTCCACAGGAGGCAATGAACAGAGACCTGTACTTCACACCAGTTTTGTCACAGGAGTCTTTCCAGTTCTGTCCTCCTCTCCAAAAGGTTTTGCCTGAGCATCTCTGAACAGTTGGCTAGAGCAACCAGAAAACAAGGCAGACACAGCACAGAAGCAATGCTGGCAGCAAGGTTATTCCTCATGCTAAAATAATACTTTGAAGTTCATATTTTGTCAGCTGAGATTATAGTTCAATTTCTTGGAAGAAGTGAGATGTTATTTTGCTCGAGATATATGGCTCTCTGTCCCTTGTTGTTATATAAGCAAATTGTTTGTACTTATCATCCTCTTTCTGGCTGCTTGCTCTCTGTGGGTAATTGTGCCTCTGATATTACCTAGATATCTCAGCCTTGCTTGTGACCTGAGCGTAGACTTTAGCTCTTCAGGTAATTGTCTTGTCCTCCAGATGATGGATTTATAACAATATTGCATATTGTCAACAAGAGGAAATAACTGACTGATCGGTGGGGTTTTTACTCCCTCTGCCCCTTTCCCCTTTCCTCTGAGAGACCCAAGAGCCAACCATTTCTGCACAGCTGCCCCTCCCTATGTGAGGCTCAGGAAATTCAAGACACTTGTCTATTTTCCCTGGTGTATAGGCAGTGTTGCAGCAGGGAGGAAGGTAAGGTAGGTAACATGTCCTCAACAGAAGAGTTTTTCTGGGAGGAGGACCTACGGCTATCCAAGGGCCAACTCAGGCTCATTAAATTGCTGGGCACTGGAATAGTGGGATGAGTAAGATTGCCTTGAGAGGCCATGTTCAACATTGGTTCTTCAATATCTGTGGTTCTTTCAGCCCTAGTTCTGTAGGAAATACATGCTTCAGAAAGAGAATATAGTAGCATCTCGAACATGTTTAGTTGCGCTGCAGGACCTCATGGGTCCAGATGTGCACAGGTTGATCACTGCTTCTGCTCATCAGTCACCTTCTACAGCCACTATCTGTTTGTTCTACTCTCACATCCTGTACTGAATTATCTATTTTACAATCCATTAATTTAAAGTATAAGATCAGAGCAATTTCAACAAGAGTTTGGGAAGGGAAGTGGTTTAAAAGGTCCTGTCATATCTGGCAAATCAGCAAATGATTAAAAATGTTCATCAAATTTGAAAAGTCATGGCAGTCCAGTGAAGTTTTCACTGACTAGTAAGGGGGACACATAACCCCCATTTTTAAAAAAGGATGATGTGGCAAAATACAGGCTGTCAGTCTCACCTAGGTGCCTGGCAAGATCATGAAACAGATCTTACTGGAAACTGTGCTAAGAGATGTAGAAAATAAGGAGGTGACTGGTGACAGCCAACATAGCTTGATTAAGGGAAAATTGTGTTTAATAAGTTTGGTGGCCTTCTGAGGTAGAGTTACCATGTTACTGGATAAGGAAAGAACAACTGATGTCATCTACCTGGACTTGTGCAAAACATTTCACAGTCCCATGTCCTTGTCTCTGAACTAAAGAGGCACAGATTTGATGATCTGTCTCTTGGTGAATAAGGAATTGGCTGCACTCAAAGATGTTGCAATCAATGGCTCAGTGTCCAAGTGGAGAACAGCAATGAGTGGTGTTCCTCAAGGGTCAAAATTGGGGCTGGTGCTCTTTAACATCTTTGTTGGTGACATGGACATTGGGATTGAGTGCATCCTCAGCAAGTTTGCCAGCTACACCAAGCTGTGGGGTGCAGTTGACACACTGGAGAGAAGGAATGCCATCCAGAGGGACCTTGACCATCTTAAGATGGGCCTTTGCTAACGTCAAGAAATTCAACAAAGCCAAGTGCAAGGCTCTACATCTGGATCAAGGCAGTCTCAAGCACAAATACAGGCTAAGTTATTGAAGCAGCTCTGAGGAGAAGGACTTGGAGGTGTTGATTGACAAGAAGCTCAACATGAGCCAGCAATGTGCACATGCAGCCCAGAAAACTGTATTCTGGGCTGCAGCTAAAGAAGCATGGACAGCAGGTTAAGGGAGGTGGTTCGGCCCCTCTACTCTGCTCTGGTGAGACCCCACCTGGAGTAGTGCACCCAGCTCCAGGGTTCCCAACATAGGAGGGATGTGGACCTGTTTGAGTAAGTGCAGAGGAGGCCCATGATATGGAGGGCTGGAGCACCTCTCCTATGAAGACAGGCTGAGAGAGTTGGAGTGTTCAGCCTGGAAAAGAGAAGGCTCTGGGGAAAACTTATAGCAGCTTTCCAGTATGTAAAGGGAGCCTACAGGAGAGCTGGAGAAGGACTTTGTACAAGGAGCTGTAGTGATCCGACAAGCAGGAATGGCTTCAAACTGAAGAAGAGTGGGTTTAGATTAGATATTAGGAATAAATTTTTTAATGATGGATGAGACACTGGAACAAGTTGTCCAGAGAGGTGGTAGCTGCCTCATCCCTGGAAACACTCGAGGTCATGCTCAATGGCTCTTGGACTGGTCTAGTGTAAGGTGCCCTTGCCCATGGCAGGGCATTGGAACTAGGTGATCTTTAGGGACCCTTGAAACTCAAATTGCTTTATGATTCTGTGATTTGGGATACTGTTGTGCACCAAAGATTCAAGATTGCTAGCATTTGCTGAACAGAACATGATGGTGTTGTTAATGATATTTCATATTGTGGCACAAAATGCATCATGTCTTTATCTTTGTGTAAAAGTGTTCGATTTATACTGTTGTAATGCTTCTTATTTAAACTGGAAAATGACTACATAAAGTTGTATTTGAATCCAGAGGGAGCATTTTATTAATTAGTAAATATGATGAAATTGAATCATACTGCCTCTTCTTTTCCTATCCTTCTTTGAGGAGTGCATGCTATAAAAGTGTGTGCACAAGTTGTTTTCCTATGTCCCTCAAAACATGTTGTAGTAAAAATTTAATTCAATTTAATTTTAATGATAATGCCAGTTTAGAAAGAAAATACTGTTCAAAGACAGGAGTAGAGCAATAAGATTGTAATTTTATTAGTTTTAATTAGAATATTAACAGCATTTTATGGAATAACAATATTAATATGCATATATATATATTTGTTTTGTTAGCATTAAAATATGTTTGGAAATTGCCTTGAAAATCTAGGTGCTTGTTCTTTTTTCTTCATATTAGGATAAAAACCTTGCAGTTGGTGAGTGGGATTTAACAATGCTACAAGCATTGCTCTGCATTTTGAGGCTGATTATAATCACTAGGGAGACTGAAGTGTATTGAAAACCAGAAAATCTCGACAAGCCTTTTAAATGAATTGTCACAGTCCTCTAAGAGGATTTCAGGTAATAAAAGTATCTGAATGCATTCACATGTGTGGGGAAACCTGAGCACATATGTGCATCCCTGGGTCCTGGAGGAATTTCATGTAACACTAGGACAAACTAAGCTTGTGTTGCTGTAAAGTGCATGTTGACTTGGATAGCACTTTCCAAATCCATTCAGAGCCCTTATTAGTGTAAGAACACTTCTGCTGGAGAACGTGGACCTTCTTCAGTTGCACTGAGTGATTTTTAAGGATGCTTCAACATTGGGGCCTAGACAATAGAGTCTGGATGAGACTCTTTTAAAGTAGATTGGAATGAATAAGAACAACTGGGCCATCTTGGAAATAATACTGACATGATTTTTTGTATTTAAGTTGTTTCTCCTGTAGTTAAAAATATTTTAGTATTTCTGAAGTCATCTCTGTTTTGTGTTCAAGAGGAAGCTGCCTCAATATTTGCAGATTAAAGTTTCTCCTGCTGCATTGCCAAATTTAACCTTCACTTTCCTGTAGCATAGTTCTGATTGCATTGGGAAATGACCAACATCTGATGTAATCTTTACTATCTTTATTTCTTTTTACACAAAGAATGTTGTTTTTATGGTAGAAGGAAAATAACATTTTGAAGAGTTTCCACCAAGGCACAGCTAGAAAACAAGAGAAGACAGAAAATAATTCTCATTATTTGCATTAAGAAGACATCATATAATTCAAATGCACATGTGGCGAACAAATTTCAGAGACTTTGACTGGGCTTCTAATTTTCAGTCTTATGAGTTATTGATGGTAACTCTGTGTTTGTATGAGTGAACAGAGGAAAGCTTACATTGAAATGTCCTGAAATTAGTGTTCTGGATCTGTTTCATCTGGTTGTTTTTACGTTTTGCTACTCTTGCAAATCAGCCTAATCTAAACTTTCCCTCTTTCAGTTTAAAACTGTCGGTCCTTGTTGTTGTTCTTCATAGGAGAGGTGCTCCACCTCTCTCATCAATATGAATTGCCAATGAGTGTTACAGTAGGTCAAGTTTGCACCATCAATTATTTTGTCTTTGAGATATTGTGAATATCACATATATTTAATATATATAAACCAACTTATTTGAAGAGGTCTGTGGTGATTTTCTGTGCACATATATAATATGAAAACTTTGTTGGCAAACAACAGTTCTTTCCCTTATTGTCCAGCTATCCACAGATGAAAAGCAAAATGAAACAGGGTGTTGATAATTATTATTTATGAAATTCAGCATGTTTGCTGTATATGCTTAATTTGTTCAAGTGACCAATTCACTGCTAGTGACAACCTGCTCCCTGACCAATAATTCCACCCACAATCTTAAGCATGAAAAAGAAGATACTGGGATAGATGTAATTAAACTTATGGAACAATTGTTCATTTTAGTGCTTGCTTCCTCTGAAATTCCTTTTAGATTAGTGCAACGTTAAGACCTCTGAAAGTGAAAATGCATTTGATGACAAGATAAGACAGGCAGGGTAGTGTAGTGTTTACAGCAGAGACGGGTGACATGGGAGATGACAGAACTCTTAGGGAGATATCTGTGCCATAATTGCTGCATTCCTGGCGCAGCAGCTCAAGAAAACAAATCTCCTGTGGATCATCCCTTTAAAAAAATGAAGCTTGTGATGCTGAAGCACAGAGTGATTTTTTTAAACTTGACTGTTGATCTCTGAGTTTCTAAAGGAGGTGAAAAGAGATTGGATAGTGAAATGCTGGCACACCTTTGGCTAGAGTGTGCCAATAGGCCTAGATGTAAAAATATTGTAGCGTGCCATATGAAGAAGGAGTAAAGTTGATGGGTACATCTGCTGATAATCTTTCTTTTTAATTTGGAGTCACCAGAAGGCAGCAAGTAGCAGGATAATAACTTGATCCCCATACACCTTCCAGGCCTTCAGAGTAATAGTGTACACTGGGGGAAGGGAAAAAAGAATCTACTTTTAACTCTGGCTTCTGTTTGCCTTTTTGTGAGCCTTAGAACATTTCCTGTCTGCTTGGTGATGGGAAATGTAACTAAGACAGGCATTGATGAGTGACATTTCTCATGGCTGACTTTCAACACTGAGGTTTCTGTACCACCTTAGAGATGCTGTAACATGCATGAACGGGGAAGTAGGCCAGATATTTAGCATGCTTTTCGGCTAACTTGCTTTAATATCTTACCCTATTGGCCTCTGAATACATATTGCAATGTATCTAAAATACATTTCCCAATTATAATTCCTTAGAGTCCAGTATTGCAAAGAGCAGATTAATATTTTGCTGTAACATGCATGTACTTCTGTGAGAGGCATATTTTGAAATAGAGAGTTTTTCTTTGGTTTAGTATTTATACAGAAACTCTCTACTTATAGTTTACTTATTTTTGTTTCTGCATCTTCCCATAGTTGTCTTTCTGTCTGTGTTCTCATATTTCCTCTCTAAATTATATATATGAGGGAACAACCATTTTCCTTGAAAAGGGCTTCACTTTTGGGGATAATCTATGGCTGTTTTAAGACAGGTCAGCAGTTCATAAGGGTGTTGCCAAACATGGGATTAAATGAAATGGAGCTTTAAGAAAAACATACCAAAACCAACAGCCCTCAGCACTCTGCAATCTTGAGACGGATAGTACCAGGGAAAAATGCCCATCCTGCTTGTTTTTCTAGGAAGCTTTTGTGGCAAATTGTAGTCCTTACCTTGTCTCTGTCAAAGTAAGTTTTGCAACGCCTGGTCACTCACTATGTAGAGGGTGAGGTGAGGAAGGGAGGATCACTGAGTGAAGAAAGGAACAGTAGTGAGAGAATTTGTACTTTGGCTGTGTTTAGTATTGATGCTACACTAAATCACTGTAAACACAAGTTAGGATTGTAGACTGGAATGCAGTATCAGTAATTGGCAACTTTACTAGTATCTGTTGCCCTATTGCATTATTTGATTGTTTTAATGAGAGAATGTGAAGATATGCAACTCTTTAGGAAGACTTTAGGAAGGAGACAGTCAAGTCACTTCTTTTTTTTGACCTGTGCAAAAAGATATTATTCTGTTTGTTGGAGATGAGAATCAAAGTTTTGGTTTTGAGGGGACATAAACGTGGACTAGTTAGGGCTAGATTTCTGTAAAAAAATGGTGCTGTTTTTTCTCTACTTGGAAAAATGTGAAATACTGAAACATACTTCACTCCCCATTGTTCAGACCTTTTGTTTACCTCTAGAATTTAAACCCTAGACTGCTCTTGTTGAATTTTGTAACTTTTGTCTCCAGATTACTGTGTCTTCTAGTTCAGAAGTGCACAGTAGACATAATTGCACAATAGACCCCCAGCTTTTCCTCTGGGTGTTAGGGAGAATATGCAGCACTGGTGAACAGGTTCCAGAAATCCCAATCCCAGCATGGAAGCAGCTGAGAACTCCATCCTCTGAACTTTGCCTTAGGACCTTAACAATGAATATTTCTTTCACCCTATGGGATTCTAGGCCCTGAAAAAGTATATTAACTGTCCCTGCATAGGTAATATGATGATAACATGGTACAGCTCAGAAGTTTCTATGGTGTTGTGAATTGCATGTATGTGTTTATGCTTGTCTATCCTTAATTATTTTTAAAAGAGAAGGCTTAGTATTGTACTTTTGACATATTTATTTTCCTCTAGATGTTATTTCCAGGGTCGGTTTTGCTGTTAATATTTTATGGTTTGGGAATGCTGGGTAAAGAATACATTTGATGTGGCAAATTGTTGCTGTTCTATGTATTGTCATATATAATGTTCTTCATGGGGCTGTGTTATGGAGCTACGACATAATTTGTTTCACCTGGAAAGTAAGGCAATTCTAGTCAGAAATAGTGATACTGTGATGTTGTTCCATGTTTGAAAGAGATTTGGTACTTCTGTTAAACCAAGGCTCTGCTTTTACAATGGACAGAAAGACTGCATCTGACCTAAGAAGTTAAACTCCCCTGGGCATATTGTCTGGCACTGAGAATACGGACAACCCATGATGAAATCATGCAACTCTTACTCTCCAAAATAAGGTGAACACATCCATATTCTCCTACTGTATTTATCCCTGGGCTGTGTTTTTCCCTTGTGGTACTGGGGAGTTTGCCAAACCTTTGCCAAGAACTTGCCTAATAACTGAACTGCAGAGACAATTTGCTTCTTGGTGCTGTTTAATTTACTGATGTAGAAGAGGCCAAAGAGGAGTGTTTGGCTGCCTGTGTCTGATTATGTTTATTGAGGATCAGCACACTGCTGAAGACTTTGTTATGGTTTTGCATAAGAATGACACCCGTGCTACTTCTGCATATCTCTTAGGGGAGGACAAAAATTAAGAAGAAGCCTTAATCAGTTATACCACTGGCTGCTGTACATGTAGCTCTGGCATGATGGAACTGAAAGAACTTACCATTTCCCTGAGTTAAGTTTTGTCCTTCCTGTAAGATTCTAGGGAATAATAGTGATTTCTTTTCACCATAAGATACAATATCATTGTTCTGTGTGCTTTGAGCGCATGCCTGGTGTGTGTGTGCGTATGCCTAGACACACACATACATGCATTGCCCATTTATAGAGGAGATCTGTAGTATCTGTGTATGGTTTTCAGTGATTAGAATTAAGTGACAGTGACAGGTCATGTGAGTGCTGAGGCTTGGACCCAGCGGGAGGTGGTGCATATGCATCTTCAGCATTAACACAATCGACATCCGCTCAAGAGAAGGGTGGCTGGGCCTTTCCTTAGGAAACATATGCCAAAACTATTATCAGAGTCTACGTCATGGCCTACGGCAAACAGGACAGGATGTTAATGAAGGGGGAATCGTGGAAGTAATCTGAATGCATCCCATAGCATCAAAACAGAATGCTGAATAAACAGATTATTTCCATTATGGTGTTCTGTCAGCAATCTCATATTTTGATCTTTATCAGCGTTATGCTGGTAAAGGTTTACTTTTCATTACTGGGTTGCTACAGGTTTGGGTGTGCTTTAAATGCAATAAATAAATAAACAAATAAATGCAAACATCTGGGAGGCTATAAAAGACGCTCAGATCCAGGACAGCTCATTATTTCTCCTTGACGAAGAAATCTCTGGTGCATCCTGTGATGTCTGTGACAGTGTGTAATGAGGCACTCCACGGTGTCAAACCCAGAGTCATAATTCTGTCTTATCTGCTGCAATAATGAGACTTTTTGAACTACTGAACTCAGCGGAAGTTGTAGGTATAAAGAAAATACTGTGTGTTTTGCAACCATTTACAACAGGTGGAGGCCAGGGAATTCTAACTGACTGTGTTTTTCATTTGAGGATCATGCTCAAAACCTAAGCTTGGAATTTAAGTTGTGTTGATGGTTCAAACAGTGTCTGGCACTAATTAATTTCGTATTTGGCAATTTTCTTCTGTAGTCCTTCATTAGAAGTTTAATATTTTATTGCTTACTTTGCTTCTATTTGTTTTTTCTTTATCTTTTTCTTCCTGTCCCTCTCCTCCTCCCTGAAGGTTTGCCTGAGTAGCAAGAGTGAGATAGCTGTTATCACCAATGGTATTTATTTTAGTTATCCATTTATAGTAATTTTGTAGGTGTGTTTTAGAAAGCAAAATACCAAAGCAATATCAAAACACATTTTTTTCCCCCCCAAGATGCCAGTTGTTGAGCAGATGCATTGTAATGGATTGATCATAACTTGAATGTTAACATTAATTTGAAGTCCCTTGAAATGTTAGGCTGGTACCTCTGTTTATTCATAAAAATTAATTAAATATGGCCAATGTCATAGCAAGTTCATCTCACCATTAATTTTCAGCTGCCTTGTCTTCACTCAGCAATGGATGTATTTTTCCTACTACTGAGCTAACATGCAGTAACTAACATGAGGTAACCTGTAGTTGCAATAGGCATTAGCAGGATGATGCAGCTCTCGGCCTCTTGGCCAAGTGTTCACATACTCCCTTGTCTTTTTTACTGTTTTACCAAATGTCAGCTAATGTGCACTAAGAATAGGTCTTGCTGCCTGCTGCCTCAACAGGAATGACCTCAGCCCTGACCTGGAGCTTCCCTGTCTCGGTTGTAAAGATGGTTCATGTGCCGGAGCCATTCCAGCTGCAGCCCCTTAACCCCCTGAGGTGTAAATCTGTGCCCTGGTCTGCTAGAAATGAGAGGTTTGGTAGCAGTGACTGGCAATCACTGTCACTCACTGTCAACCTGAGCTTGATTTTAGGAACCATCTTTTGGTAAAAGGCTAGAGAAAACCTTTGTTGTTTTTTCTTAAATTTTACTTTGCAGGGAAGATGCCTCTAAATATCAGGTACTTAACAAGGGAGAAGTTGGATCTGATCTATTTGTTTATGTGCCATAGCATCATTCCAGGTGACCTAGTTTAGGACTGTGATGAGATCTGAAGAGCAGAGTATTGAAAATGTTGTTTATGAGAGCCTGTGTGCCAGAACAGTACGGGGTAAAATCATCTTAATGAGATGCTAGATCATCTACAGAATGCATCTCTCAGTAAATACAGTGGATTTATTTTCCTTAAGAGGACCACAATGAGCCTCTCACAGGAATGCACTTTCATAAGGCCGAAAGGAAAATAAGTAGAGATTTTGGTTCTTGTAAGGGTTAAGCAGAAGCAATTTTCTGCAGTATCCCACAGCTGTGGCTGTCATGGCAGTTGTTATTGCCAGGCTGCTCTAGATTCACATCTGGTGATGGAACACTGAACAAACTTCTGTGTAAATTTCTCCGGGAATAAAAAGAATGTTTTTAGTTTATTTCAAAACATAATCATGGAGATGTTGTTTTATTATTGTAAATCGAGATCCAGAACCTTAGTACAAAATACTGCTGTAGCTTCTATCTGAAAATCAAAGCCTGTCAGGTGGTGTCTCGTCCACTCCCTTTTCAGCTTTATTTGACCCAAGAGGAAATTTGTTGAAATGCTTGCTAACCTTTACTGAATAAGAGGAGTGACTTAATAAACATGATTTTCCCCTGGGGAGTTTTACTGCCTGGCCTAGGTTTAGGCAAGGTTTCCCCCTTGACATTTTTCTACCCATGTTCTGAGTCTTCCAAGGAACACAGCAAAGAGACCGGTTGCATTGGTGTTTCCCTGTGAGAAACACAATATGTGTTGACAAGAGCCTCAGTAAACAATTACACTACATATAAGCCAATAAGAAGGACAGACTTTTACTGTTCTGAATTTGCAAGGGGAATGTCATAAAGCACGTGAGTTTTCATTATCTCATTCTTTAGAGGAAAAAGGTGAAGTCTGGGCAATGGTGAAGAAACAGAATGTATTTTGCTTTTCCTTAATGCATCCTGCTAGTAAATTTGTGCTGACTGCAGGTCGTGTTATAAAATGAATGAATAAAAGATGAATGAGTAAGGGTTATTTACAGAAGGGCAGTTGCCTTATTTTATGTTTTCCCATCCTGATTCTGGTTGATGACATCCTCTAGTTAATTGGTTAATGTCTGTGAGTAAAACTCATTGTAATCTCCGTTATTCAAACTATTAAAAAAAAAATAAATCCATGTTTCTCACTTTTCTGTCCTTGCTTAAAATCCACATCACTCAAACTGAATATGTGTATGACTTAATTGATTTCTCCTCTCTTAATCTACACCCATCAACCAGAACAAATTCCATATTAAAATAATAAATGTGTCTTCCCACCAGGAGAATGCCATGGCTTTCCTTTTCACTTTCAGACATGAGGAGTTATTTGTGTTTGTTTGTTTGCTGTGTCAGCACTGGAGAGCACATTAGCACTTCTTTGCAACTCATGTGTCACCAAAAAACCTTTCTTGATAGAAGTCCTCCACTCTTTAATTGTCCCACTACTGCCTGAGTCAGTGTATGCACACCTCTCATTCCAAGGGTATATACCAGAAATACAGCTGATAGCTTATTTAATAGACTCACAGGCTGTATGTAAATAACACAACTTCATCAAAAAGAAGTGAAAATTCAGCCACAATTTTAAAGATGGATTGGTCTGGCTGCTGGTAGCATTTTTCTGTTTTTTAAAACCTGTGTTTTGAGACACATATGTATACATATACATATGCATATGTATGAACATGTGTGTTTAATAGAACAGGGGTTTTTTTTGGTTGGTTGTATATCTAATTCTCTAGAGAAAATAATGGTGATGAGCAAGACACCACTGTTTGTCAAATCATTTTAGTTCAGTTATGTATTATACCCAGATTTAACTTTTCTTTGCCTTCTGATGTGTATGCCATGTTATTTTGCACATTACTGCTTAACTGTCATGCAAATACTAGCCATCCTTGTACCATTATTGGACAGGAAATTTGTAGAGCACGGGTCATCGTTGTCCAACTAACCTCACTGTTGTGATTTCAATACAGAAAAGTGAAATGTGGTTAATATGGGATGCTTTACTATTTTTAAATTATTCTTTTGGCTTTCTAAGAGCATAATTCATTTTTATGGGCCAAAGGAGTTGCTTCATTCTTAATACTTCATACTTCATTTTTAAGTGTTATCAAACTATGGAAAGAGGTATTTTTGTTTTCTTGTTTAATATGATTTAACGCCATATTTAGGATTTTTCTCCTATTAGTCTTTCTGGGCAAGGTTATGTTACAGGTAATGGGAGCATTATAGTTTAAGTTAACACGACATGTCTTATTGCTTTAACTTTGATGTAAATAAAATTGGGGATTGTAGCTGATCACTTGCATAAATAGTACTTAACTTTCTCCTCCATAACTTTGTCTGGTTAATGACTTGAAGGTGGACAAAGAAAAAACCTTTAGCTATCAAGTTCTGACTAATGCATTTTAGAATTCTGGTTTGCATACCCTAGTGTACATCTTACCTTGAATAAGATTCATTTCCCACCATGCGACATTTTGATCAGCTTAAGGTGTATTGAACTGTACATGTATAACTATAAAAGACTTTTAACGTATGTGTTAGCTAGGGTATGTTAACAGTTCAATTTTAAATCTTCATCTAGATAAAGCCTATGGCACCATTCCACATTGACTTGTGTAAAAATGAGGGAAGACCTTTAACTCTATCCTTGGATGCTTGGCCAGGCGTCTGTGTTTTTCTTAAGATTCATAGTCTAATGAATAATTTCCTGCCCTATGTATTAACCAGAAGAACTGAATCTGCTCTTTTAGAGCAGTATTGTTAAGTGGAAAGTCATAAAACTGAGAGTTTTGCAGGTGAATTACTGCTGAAAATATACTAAAGTTTAAATCAAAATATGAATTTGCTTGCTTGCAAAAGATACAGTTACAAAATTTTCCTGGCAAATTGTTCTGAACTTATTGTGTCTTGGTATCTGTACTGTTCACAATGTACACTCTATTTTCATTAATTAGACATACCCAGTGTGTGCATGATTTTTATTGTGGAACAACATGCATACTATACACAGATTTTGTATGACCAAAACTGACATGGTAACAGTGTATTCTTCCATATTTTGTGAAAAATTTACATTAGTTCAAAATATTGCTACTTCGACTTGGAATTCACTTCTTGCAAAGGATATTTCTGTCCCTCACTCTGTTTGTTTGAATGATATTTACAGGCCTCTATAATTATGTGGAGATACAAAACACCTTAGAAGAGAAAATGAAGCAGGAGATGATGCTAGTTCTTACCATGGGCTGATTATGCTTCTGAGAGGTGGATCTTGGGCAGTAAAATACCTTAAGACCTAAGAAAAGTTTCTTTCCTAGATGTTGTTGATTTATAATATTTTATATACTGTAAAGAAGGATCCTGCCTTATATAGCATAAGTCTTCTCATTAATCCTTTACGAATCAAAGCACAATGTATGATAAGATCTGAGAATTGGGATGTTTTGATCAAAACCAGTGCAAACACGTTGTTATGCAATAACAGTAATAATGAACAAAACAAGAGCAAGGGCAGCTAAGAAAGAAGATGTCTCTTTTTTTTTTTCCAGAAAGAGCAATATTTGAATACATTTACTGCTCATAAAGCATTGCTGATATGACTTTTATTAACAGTGATAATCACTTGCTGCTCTGATCCTGGAAGACCATGATTTTAAAAAGCCTTCTCACCTTCCAGATTCCTGAAGTAGGAAGGCATCCATACATGGTACAGGGCACAGAGATAACCTGTTAAACTGGGTACGAGGTTTTGGTCAGTTAAATTGCTTTTGGCTTTTCCATCATGCTGAGTTTCTTAGTTAACATTAGGAGAGAAAAGAATTGAGTTGTAATGGTGACAAACAGAAAGTAAGTAAAAGATTTAGTCTACCGTAATGGGAGAATATTATAGAAATTGTGAAAAGGAACCACATAGGGGCTTTCCACTGAACTTAAAATATTATAGAGGCAAAACCAAAGGATATGTGAGTCAATGATAAACCATATGGTTGCCCATATGTCTGAGATACTGTCCTGCCCCTTGAGGAGATCCAGTAATTTGAGCTGAGCCCAAGTACCTAATAACAGTATATCTTAAGTGGCTCATCAATGCTCTGAGAAAATGCAGGATATGGTTATCACAGCAAGAGAAAATAAGGCAGTAAACTTGTATAAGATTCTTAAGCCTTCAGATAAGTTTTGAATCAAATATTCCATTCTTCACATTCTGTTCTCTATAACCAGGCTTGGCTTATTTCTTTACTTCTTTTATTGTATTGACAGGACTAAGGAATAAATTTCAAGCTATTTTCATAGACACTTTGAAATAAGGGTGATTATAACAAATGTTTAAGAAAAATGCTGAGAAAACATTTTGTATGTGCTTAAGAAAAGACACAAAATAGAGTTTATTCTCACACTCCTCTGTCATGCAACGGAACACATCTTGAGACTATTTAGTCTTCCATTATTGTGACTAACCCTAAAAATTTTGAGCAGTGCAATCTGTGGAAGTCTGAGGATGCTAGAATTGAGGCTGGACCACCACGTCTTACTGTGAAAAGAAAGGAAAAGACAAATCAGCATCCTGATACTTGAAGGCAGGTAGAGATGTTTGGAGGAACCCTTGCCTTCCTCAGTTTTCTCTTTCACCAGCCTCTGATGTGTGCCATAACTTACAGCTGGAGCTGTTTGTGAGCAAGACTCTCTGTCTGACCAAATAGCATAAATATGCAAATAAAGTAGTAGTCCTCACTTAATCTGGAGTAGATAAGGTATCTTCCTACTAAGTTTTATTGCCAAAGCATGTTTCATTGGTGGAAGGGACAACCTTTACTAGCTGATGTTGTGCTGATTGGAAGTGTGAGTGCAAGGTTTATGCTGGGTAGTGTGGCTCTTTGATTTGTATCTATTCCACCTTTGCAGTAAAGGAAAGTGCGTTTGAAACTCCTGGATCATTAGGACTTCTAAAACTAGCATAAAAGAAAACATTTCACCCTATGTTGGTCGTGTTCTTTTTCACTTGTAGCCCATGTTGGTATTATAATCAGGAAAGGTGAGTCTGTTTTTTGCGGAATTCAAGCGCTGCCTTGAATAAGGATGGATTTTAATGCATGCTTAAGCATGTGCCAAGGATACACATCTGAACAAAGCCTGTAATTTAAAATTGTACATATATATATGTCAATTCATTAAGCAAATAAAGCTTAGGCAATTTGTGAAGTTGCTGGGCAATGGTTAGGAAGTTGTATTCTCTTGTGTCCTGCCTGTTGCAAGCAATGATGGGGCTAGAAACAGGAAAATCACGCAGATGAATATCTGCCTTCAAGACTGGTGTTACCAGCAGAATTTTGGGGGTTTTGGTCATGGATCAATTTATACAGCACTGAGACTTCTGGCAACAAATGGAGTCCACCTGTCTCAAGGGGAAAAGGGATCTTAGCTTAGGAGTAAGCCGGGGTTGTTGAGGGAGCTTTATACTAGATTTGAAGGGAGATGTGTGCAGTCACAGGGTTTTGATCTCATTGTGATTATGGAGACATGGTAGGATAGCTCACATGACGGGAATGTTGCCACGAAGGGCTACACGCTGTTTAGGAGAGACGGACCAGGAAGGTGCAGAGGTGGAGTTGTCCTCTATGTGTGGCAACACCTGGAGTGTATGGAGCTCTGTCTTGGGCTGAATGATGAGCAAGTTGAGAGCCTATGGGTAAGGATAAAAGGGCTGACTAGTAAGGCTGACACTGCTGTGGGTGTTTGCTACCAGCTGCCTGATCAGGCGGAGAAAGTGGATGAGGTCTTCTATAGGCAGCTTGAAGCACCCTCAAAGTCACAGGTGCTGGTTCTTGTGGGGGACTTTAACTACTCTGTCATCTGCTGGAGAAGCAACACAGTGAAGCATAAACAGTTCATGAAGTTTCTGGAAAGCACTGATGGCAAATTGCTGTCACAAGTAGTGTAGGATCCCACAAGGAATGGTGTGCTGCTTGGCCTCATAATAACAAACTGAGAAGGCCTTGTTGGAGATGTGAAGTCTGGGGACAGCCTTGGCTGTAGCAACCATGATATTGTGGAGTTCAGTATCAGGTAAAGAGCAGGCAAGACAGTGAATAAGACCGGAAGAAAGCAAATGTCCCCCTGGTCTCCAAAAAGGGCAAGAAGGAGGACCCAGGGAACTGCTGGCCTGCCAGTGTTACCTCAATCCCTGGAAAGGTGAGCAAACTCCTCGTTCTGGAGGCCATCTCTATCCACACGGAGGACAAGAAGGTGACCAGGAGTATTCATCATGGATACACTAAAGGTAAATCATGATTGAGCAACCTGATTGCCTTCTATGATGAAACAACTACCTGTAAGGATGAGAGGAGAGCAGTCTACCTCAGCTTCAGCAAGGCTTTCAAAACTGTCTCTTACCGTATGCTCATAGGTAAACTCAGGAAGAGTGCAGACTGGATGAGTGGACAGTGAGGTGGATTAAGAATTGGCTGAATGGCAGGCCCCAGAGGATTGTAATCAGTGGCATAGGGTTTAGTTGGAGGCTTGTCACTAGTGGTGCTCCCCAAAGCTCAATACTGGACCCAGTACTGTTTAACTTATCATTCAGTTACTTGGATAATGGAAGAGGGTACCTCCTCAGCAAGTTCACTGATAACACAAGGCTGGGATAGTGACGGATACCCCAGAGGGCCGTGCAACCCTTCAGAAAGACCTCAACAGGTTGGAGAGATGGGCAGAGAAGAACTGCCTGAAATTCAGCAAAGGCAAGTGCAGTGTCCTGCGTCTGGGGAAGAATAACCCTATGCACCAGGACAGGCTGGAAAGCAGCTCCGTGCAAATCAACCTGGGGATCCTTGTGAACAATTAATTGTCCCTGAGTCAGCAGTGTGCCTTGTAACCAAGAAGGCCAACTATCCTTGTGTACATTAGGAAGAGCATTTACAGCATGTCGAGGGAGTTGATCCTGTCCCTCTAGTGAGGCCACATCTGGAGTGCTGAGTCCAGTTCTGGGCTCCAGTACAAGACAGACATGGAGCTCCTGGGGCAGGTCCAGCAGTTGGCAACAAAGATGATTAGTGGACTGGAGCATATCTCTCTCAAGGACAGGCTGAGAGAGTTGGGCCTGTTCAGCCTTGAGAAGAGTTAATTGAGAGGGGACCTCATCAATATGTGTAAGTAACTAAAGGGGGGGTCTTGCAAATATGAGCTCAGGCCCTTCTTGGTGGTGCCAAGCAATAGGACAAGGGGCAATGGGCAGAAACTGATGCACAGGAAGTTCATCTGAACATGAGGAAGAACTTTACTGTGTGACTGACCATGCACTGGAACAGATTGCCCAGAGAGGTTGTGGACTCTGGAGATATTCCAGAATTGTTTGGATGGAATTCAGGTGCAGTGTGCTCTAGGATGACCCAGCTGGAGCTAGAAGCTTGGACCAGATGACCCACTGTGGTCCCTTCTGATCTTTCACAGAATCACCTGTCTGATTCTGTGAAATACAAAATTTAGTAGCTGTAGTAAACAAAGAGTGGAAAGATACCCTTAACTTTGAAGTAATTTTAAACTGAATGTGGCACTCCTATGTGGATATCTAGGAACTGCACATTAAATATCTAAACAATTTATTTCTTCTCAACTTTCAATTAAAATTAAAGACTTTGCCTCACTTTTAATTATTTTTAAACTACAGGTTATTGAGCTGAAATGGGGAGAAACAATTGCAGACCAACAGAAAACCTCATTATAGTGTAAAGCAAAGAAAATCTCACTTCTTGATAACCTGCACACCATGTTTGTAGAGTTGTGTTTGATATTTTGGAAAAAGTTTTTCTGCGCTTAAGCTCTTTTGTTTTGTGTTTTTTACGCTGACATGATTTTGTGAGCTGGTGAAAGGTATTACCTTCTGATTCAGTGCTCAGTTAATCTCAGTCACAGTACCTGTAATCTTCTGAGATTCAAATGCCGGTAACTGCAGAGCCCAGTTAACAATGCTGTGTAGTATTCTTTATTTATTCCATGAACTTCATTTTATAGAAGGAAATTGATAAGTTTAAGAGAGCTGTTTGGGTTTCTTTTCTACCCACTTTGAATTGGATGTTGGTATCCTTAGAAATCAAGACCCTGAGACATGGAGGGAAAACCTCAGAGTTCCGGTACACATTTCTCTGTTCATCTCTGCCTGTGATGGTTGTCAGCAGGGGGTTTGCAAGACTTGGTCTCCTTTTTGCTGTTTGCCTTATTCATTATAATAAAACCTCCTGATATCTTCACTGGCACCTTCCATTGAATTCCCTCAGTACTCTGGAAATGACTTTAAATACTGGTGGCATGTTGGCAGTCCAATAGGCCCAATAACACACAGTTTAAAATTGAGGGTATTGTGGCCTATCTTGCATGGTATTTTCCTGTAGGCTTTTTTCAAGCCACAGCTAAAATGTTTGATGTTTCTAAAAACAATTTACAGTTGTTCATATTAGCAAATTAAAAACAAGAAAAAGGGAGAGATGAGTGTTACAAGATCTGTTTCTTGATCACACTAATTAATTGTTTGCAAGCACTCAGTTTTAGAACCTTATTGGACACTTAGAAGGTCAGAGATCAAATTTTTAAAAGCAAATGCACTATGTTGGATGAAAGTATCAAAATTAAAGTCGATGGAATTGAGTTGCTTTAGAAATGAGACTTCAGGTTCTTTTGACAGTTTCACCTTCAATGCTTCAAAATGGCTTAAAACTTCAGGATAGTTTACTGTGACTGAGACTTTGCATCAGGTACGGCTATTTAACTTTATCAGGCAATCATGGGGAACTTAGTATTTCTTGGCTTCATGAAGGATGATGATCTGGTGTGGAATGACTGCTTTACAAGTGAAAATGTACAAGTGGCGGTAGTTGTTTGTCTGTCTAGTCTCCTTTAAATCTTCAGTCCTGTGGGTGATACATTATCAGACCCATTCCAGTTTCCTGTTTATATAGAGTCTGGCTTTGATGCGAGTACAACAGATTAAGAAGCAGAAGCAGAGTTCCTGTTTTAGTACTTTCTCATCAAGATGTATATAAGTCCAATGACACTGTGCTGAAAATTATTAAAAACATGAGACTGGCGAGCACATACTTTCACATCAGCGCCAAAGATTTAAAGGCGTACCACCTCAGCAGCAGCCCCACCACTTCATCTTTGATCAAAGCTACAGATTAGGAAGAAATTGTGCATGTTGGTTTACATGTGTTTTAAACTAAGGGAAATCATTCTGAAAAGACTGATTTGTCTATACAAGAGAATTTAAGTAAATAATTCCTGCATTAAATGAAATCAACAGTCTTTATCTGAAGTTCAATTATGGATCAAAGGGAAACTGATGATTGGCTTTTCTGGTAATTTCTTAGATGCATTTCACATTAAGAAGTCATGCTTTACTTGCAATTTTAATGTCTTTAGCAAAATTTCTTTCCATTATCTCTTATTATGCATTTTTTTCTGATAAATTGTAGTTCTCCTCAATAGAGAACTCTTCCTTTCTGGGATTGGGATAGAGTAACCTGGTGCCCTGACTCTTGCCACTGTGCTAATTATTTGTTTGGCAGCCCAGAACTTTGGTTTCAGTGTAGAATCTGGTTATTCCTTGCATAATTTTCTGTTATGTGTTGCCTAATACAGCAATACACCTCCACCTGAGTGGCCTGCAAACTACATACTCTTCTTGTTCAAAGACAGACAATAGAGACACACTTATGGTGAAATAATAGTATATAAAAAGCATTATATAATTTTTCTGCTTGTAAACAGACCTAATTTAAGTGGTAAGTGTTAAGCCTATTGTTGCAAAAGATGATGTAGTAATTTGGAGTAAACTTGTGAAAAACTCAGTAAGAAAGTAAACTCTAAACAGAGTCCCAGATACTTGGAAGCTCCTTCAGACAGGCCAGAACACATTTTTCCCTTGGTCTGTAGCTTCTCTTGGAAAAAGCTTTGTGATGGCCTTGCTTCATGTTACTTTTTTCTGAGTTAGCCTTCCAAGATGATAATGAATACCAAAGTGTGTAACCTGGAAAACTAACTGAGTTAATTCCTGCAGCAGCACTGGCTGTAAAAATCACAGTAAAAAAAAAAAAGATGCTTAGGGAAGCCTTTTCAAGATACATTTTGTGTTAGCATGTTTACTAGCCTTTTAGTTTAATTGGTATGTGAACCTAACACACCATTTTCTCTTTATGAGTTGGTGATGTGCTACAAACTCCGATTATTTTCTATTTGCCTCCTTTGGGAGTTTCATCAACAAATGATATATATCTGTCTATGCATATGGATTCCGTAATATGCAATATAATCTAGTAACAGTATGATAACTGTATCATAATACCAATAAGAGAAAGCTTATACTTACAGCCCTTTGAATAATCACTTCACTGCCTGTTTACATGTTAAATACAAAACTGGCTAGATTTAATTTCTGCTCCGGTGTATGTTTGTCCTGTTATTGACTATGTGTTCCTTTCTGCTACTTATGGTTGTGTAACTTAAATTTACTTAATGATCCAAAATGTTTAGAAAATAGAAAAAGCATAGTCTGCTATAAAAGTATTCCCCTCAGAAAAGGTTTGATTGTCAAACATTAAAACTAAATAAGATCCAGTTGGGCTTAATTAAACCAGGACTTGCAGTTACTAAGGTGCATACATGCACATTGGAACTGCTGAATTTGGAGGCGAACCAGGTTATTCTCATATTAGTTTTGAAGTTATTAGGTCTTGAAAAAAAGAACTTAAATTGAAGATCTTATTAGGCTGAGCTTTGCTATCTTTACTGAGGCATCATGACACTTTTCATGGAAGCTTCCTTCTCCCCTCCCATCCTCAGTAAAATCAGTGTAATTTAGTTTGTTTTTTTTTTTTCTAAACACAGATTTATTAGTTTTTTAAACACATTTACTGCATGTCCTTGTGGAACAGTAGACTTTGAATAAGGGTTTTTTTAGGTATGTGATGTGAAAGCAGATTTTGTCATAGTAAATTCAGGTAAAATCTTATGTCTGTTTATATAATCTCCCTACCAATGAAGTAGGTGTAGGAAACTCTGTGAACACATCAGATTTTTATGTTATTTATGTGTTGTCAGTCAATAGATCTGAGAAAACAATCTATTTGTCAGTATAATTCCTAAATTTGTTATTCCTAAAATACCAGGATTTTGCTTTTACTTTGGATATTACATTGCTGAACTGACATGTTCTTGAACTTGCAGGGTGACTGAACAACGAAATTCTTCTCCAGACAAATCCTTATACGTTCTGTGTGTTACACAAATATATTCATGGGATAAATGCCTTAGAGGTGCTTTAAACTGTATAATGGAGGCTAATAGGATTTAAAAGCTGTAAAGTTGGTTAGCATGGTTTATAGCCTACTTGGATGGCTATAGTCTATATTTTTTTTCAGGCCAAGGTCAATGGTAGAACTGGTCCTGTAAAAACTGCCTGTGAATAACTGCAAAACATACCACTGACTGAGGCAAGGCACCTTAAACAAAAATTTGTGTTGACAAGTAAAGTTTTAGAGCTGGGGAAGAAAAGTGGAAGGCAACTTTTGCCAGATCTAGACTATAGTTCTTGCATTTGAGTTGAAATTTTTTTTTTTCTTAAATAGCTTTCTCATAATATCACTTTTTTGAGATTTTTTTTTTCCACCTGCCTGGTAACTATAGTTGGCAATGAAAAGAAGACATTCACTTTCCTGAATTGCTTGGGCTAATGTCTTTGGGTGCAAAATGAGACTTCTTTTTCTGAAGTGGATTGAACAAAAATTTCCACTTGCTGCCACCTACTTGCCATAGTCATGAGGCCACTTAGCACACTGCTTGTGACCAACTGCTTTCAAAAGGAATGGAAATGTCACATAGTTGCAACATATAAATGACATATTGAAATAAGACCACACCTGCGTTCCATGAGTGCAATGAAGTAGGGGCTTCCACTTTGAAACCCTGTGATTACTTAATTACCTGTTGTCTGTTTTCCACAAGAGGAGCCTTGGTCTTGGATGGTGTTCGTGGGATGTCTGTGTGCAGCCACTGGCAACAGCCGCTGCCAGTACGTTGCTGCCAGTGTTTAAAAGCTGTAGTACCACCACCTGGGACTGGGTACACCGAGCCTTTAGTTGTGTATCTGAACACTGCAGAAGTCTAACTCTGCTACTTAGGTGCTCTTTATCCTCTTAACACAAGCGCATGTTTAATTCCCATCAGACAAGAAATGTAGACGTGTGAGTCTGGGCCTGTGCCAAGGCTTGTTTGGCATGCCGTAGGGCCAGGCTCTTACAGGGATGCCCTCGGCTGATGGGGAGTGGCTGAAATGGTAAGTAAATATAGTCAGCATACTATATTTAATGCCAGGTAATGTTTATACCTGGTTTGATTTATCCCAATATTTATTTCCACCATGATAGTGTTTTATTCTGCTTTAAATACAACATGGAAGAGATATGGCGTGCATATAGGTGCATGTGTTTACTGTGTAGCTGGCACGCCTTTGTTGATACTGGATATATAAAGTGCTCAAGAAAACAGAAAAAATTGAAGCTTTACTCATATTTATACTCCTTTCTGTGCTGGGTGTGATGTTAGGTGAGAAGCTGAGTCTGTAAAAATTTATCAAAGTGACCCTGAAGTCCTCGATGTGGGAGCTGTACGGATGGGTCATCACAGCAGGTGGCTGATCTGCCTTTCGCAGTGCATGGTGATGTTTGTATCCCAACCCAGCCTCCATGAGAGTCTCCAATATTACTTTCTTCCCTGCCTAATGTCTGTAAGAGACTTCCTAATGAGAAGGTGGTGCTTCCCAGTCTGATGTGCTATCAGAGTCCTCACAAGAAGTGATTAGTAGAGTAGCCTTTGAATTATCAAAGGTGAACTTCTGCTTCTAACTCATGGCCACGCACCATGTTTACTGTTCTCCCTCTTTTCATGCAGAATGTAAATATCATGCCAATGTGCATGCAATAAAACTTGAAGATGACTTAATAGTTTGTATGGCATCATACACATAGAAATGGAGGAGCCAGCAGAACCATAACTATGCCATCGCTACCAGTACACTGTTGCAGGAATGGCATGTAACACCAGTTATTCCTGCACCAATCAGGCATTGTATCTTGAATGCAACAATAGAAAAATAAATAAAGTTAGAATTTAGAAAACCCAACCATAAGAGCATACTACCTCTGCTTTTAACAGTAAGATAGCAAAAGGTTCTCTGCTTGGCTGTTGCAGTTACTCAAGAAGAGTTTCAAGAAATTGTAATTTTATTGTTTCTGGCAGGAGAAAAAAACCAAGCCAAACAGTCCCAACCAGCTGCTCATAGAAAAAGAAAAAGAGTAATTTGAAGTTTAAAATAGCATTTTAAAAGGAGAAAAACAAATCTCAAGGCTTATCTATCCCTTGCAACATAGCTCTAGGCAGAGCTAAGGCCCTTTTTCCCTCACATAAGCCTCTTTCCAAGCAGAGAGGGCCAGTGTTGTAGGCAGTCTGGTAAGCTGTTGCCCTCAGTTTTGTATGCATCATGAGCAGCTTCATTTTTTAAGCTTCAAACTTTTGTAAATGTAATTGGTATTTTAGAAATTAATATGACATAGCATATGTTTTACTGGTGGTAAGTTACTGGGGTTTGTTATTGTGCAAAGGTATAGATGTAGAGATACAGTTTTGCTTACTATTAAGTATTCAAAGCCTTAGTCACATGGGATAGTTGGGATATAAAGCATGGGATATTTTTTCATCTTTGCTGTCTTTTACTGTAGGCCAGTGAAAGAACTTGGCAGTATTTGTTTATCATTTCTGGGATATGTCAAAACTTCCTAACACACATTTTCCAGATGCTAAAAGGAAGACAACGGGGGTTTGGGGTTTTTATTTTTATCCAGAAGTGATGGCCTTGAAATGGGTGACGTGCAATCAATAAGCTACATATTGGTTTTTTTAAGGTAGCTGTAAGAGTATAACATAGGGAAAAGAACTGCAGCTCTGTAAACTGCAGTTCATATGACAAATAGTGGCCACAGATCCTAATGTCAAATGAAATGGACTGAAATAAGCAGTGTTGGAACAAAATAGAAATTAGGAAGAAGAAAAAAAAGTTGACTCCCAGCCTTTAATGAGTAAGCAGTACTGTGACCCTTGTAAATATGAAATAACCCATAAAAGAGCTCATATTGCAACAACGGTTTGGACAACTACATGGAATTAAGGTATTTGCATCTCTCAAGAGGCTGTTAATTTATAAGATGTATGTTTTGCTCTGCTTGGTGGCATATATGCTGTCTTCAGCTGAGTGTTAACTGTGCTGCATAATATTTGTCATGTTTGTTGGAAAAATTTAATTGAGCAAGTTTTGGCCATGGATAAATATCAAATGTATTCTGTGATTAAGTTTTGGGTTTGTCTTAGATACCAGCATTTAAAGTTCTAGACATAAAACTATGTAAAGCTCTCTAATGGCTCGTAAAGGAAACCACAAACTGTTTCTCGAGCTGGTTATACAAGGAGTCACTCCAAGAGACTTGGTCCTGCAGCCCTTGAAGTCAATAACTGAGCTCCCATAGATTTTTGTGGTGCAGGCATGGTGCACTCTGCCTTGCACAGGAGCCAGCTGAAATCAGCCCTCGTGCTTCGTCAGACAGTTCAAAGCGAGCAAAGCTGTCATCATCGCTGGCAAGCCTGAGGGGTAACGCGAGGACAGGGCGAGGCTGCCAGAGCACTTCCCGGCGCTGAACTCTCCCAGGTCACTCCTCCAGCACTTGCTCCAGTGAAGGCAAAGGCAACAGCTGGGATGAGCACCGTCAGCCTTCTGGAGCTCTGGCTGGTGGGCTCAGAACAGCACTGGCCTTTAGGGCTTGTGCTTTATGAGCTGTGGTTTGTGTTTGCAAAGGCCAGCTTGTGTGTATTTCATCCGAACTTTGAAAATTCTAAACACGTGCCTATGTGTTAGGGTGTGCAGACACTGCAGAACTGTTGCTGACCAAAGAGAGCTTGTGGTGCAGACGCAGGGACTGTAATACCATTTCTGCAAGGTCTTGTACCTGCATTTGAAGTGAAAGCTCACCATGTGCTCTGTGCACACATACCATCTCAAAAGAAGCCCTGCTGAAAATTTACCTTTGCTGCTGTCTCACGAAGTGACTAAAAACCCAGCTCATGCATTTTTAGTTAAATATAATCTTTCTAGCCCATGTATTATTCAAAGGAAGGCTATCTTATGGAGAGTCCTATTATTCAACTGATCACATTAAATGTTGATATAAAACTCTAAGTTAAAAAAGTACCCATTCTCCTCCACCACATCTGTGCTATCTAATCATGTATGAAAAAAGTAAGTGTGTGCACATGCCTGCGTGGATATATGTGATAACAACGGCCCACATTAAATCTTGAAGCATTCACTGCTGGTTCTGTGATAGGCAGGCTCAGGATGTGCTTTTTCTTTGACAGTGCCATGTAGCAGTGCCTTGATTAATGTTATTACTCTTAGGAATATAATAAAAAAATCCAGCAGAGCAAGAAAATTATTGTTACAATAAAAGCCATTCAAATGAACATGCTTATTAACATACCTCTCAATTGCACAGAGACTAAAAGACAGAGAGTGTGTTCTCCTCTTCAACGTTGTTCTGCATATTTTGTCATTATGCTGCAGAGCTGTCGCGACTGCTGTCTGCTGGTTATGATTTTCAAATCCCAGTTGATGATTAATACTTTGGCTCAGACAATTGTAAAAGGCCAGTGCTGTACCTGCATACATTTTCATGCTGCTCTGGCAGTGGTGATGTGCATTGCAATGCAGAGGGGCATGTGAATGTCATACAAGAAATTATTTTTCCATATGTTTTCCTTGTTTGTCAGGTTGGCATTCAAAGCACACTTGAAGGCACACAGACTAGAAAGCACATTGCATGAATGCCTTGCATTTCTACAAGACCTCTTATGCTGCCACCTTGTATTTACAAGCATCCTAAAGCCTCTTGTGAGGAGAAGAAAAATCTAAGATTCATGGATAAAGTGCGTTCAGTGACCTCGGGTAAAGGGGAAGAGTGGACAAAGTGCAGAATTTCCTCCAGATTCCGCTGGAAACTGCATCTTTGCCAAGGAAAGAGCGTTCCTGGGCTGACTCTGTAGGGCAACACAAAAGATGAGTAGAATGTAGCTTGTATGCTTTGTGGCAATGACAAAGTTAAGTCCGCAAAGCTACTGATATATGCTTAAGCTACATAAATGTAATCATGAGTGGAAGTTGAATGAGAAATTAATGAAAGTATTAAAGGATGCCTAATATTCTTCCTTCTGTTTTCTAGCACTGCTCTGGCTATCTCTTTATCTCATCTTCAGCTGCTCTCTGCATAGTCATCTTTCCTTTTGGTATTTTCTGTTCCACAGTAATATCCATTCATCTCTTTTTTTCTTTCAGACCCAGTGCCTCCCACCTGACTATTTGGGCCCCTCTCTCAAATGTAAGCAAAAGCTTGTGCAAAGTTTTAGCTGATAGATGAATGTCCAAAACAAGCCTAATGTGCAGGAAAATTAGTTTTGGGAACCTGTATATGCAGTGGTGCACAAGTATTCTAGTGAACATGCAATACCCCGTACTCATATTATTTATTATGTAAATTTATCTGTCTATGGAAAATACAATGTCAGCCCCTTTTGGACTGGGATGCTGAGTGAGCTGGATATTTGTGAACAATGTTGTTATGAGTCGTACCCTTCCCCTTTGTCACTGAGGATGTTTGCTCAGATTTACGTATTGTTTTGTTTTTGGCACAGGCCAAAAGCTGGGAGCAGGAAGCGGCTGCACCCTGACGGCTGTCATTTCCCTTGAACACCACTCCTGTTTACTGCCAGCTGCTTTCTTTACAGACACATTGCATGGGCTTTGATATGACTGGGTCTGTCGCTGATTCAGAGCTAATAAACTTTCTGCGGCTATCTGCTCATTTGTGATGTTTTTCACAAATGATAAGGTCAGCCTGGGAAAATAGTAATAAGAATAATTAAAAAAATAATTGTAGGCTCTTTCACAGTCCTCTGCTTGGATTAGGGAACAAGTGTTCCCACTGAGTCAGTAAACGATGGCAGCCGGGAATGTCTCAAGTGGACAGTGGGGAGCTGGGCAGACCTCTGATGCAGAAGCTGCTTTTCCAGCAGGATTCCAAGGAGATCCTGGTAGACAGATGGCTGGCTGCCCGGTTTGCAATGTGTCCTCTCAGACCTCAGTCTCAGTTCCTCCCCCTGTAAAAGCATTCATTATGTTTTGTCACTTGATACATTAGTTTGGTTTAATGCACTGCAATCCCACGTACGTTTAGCAGCCTCTTTCTGCTTGTTTTATGGGGCTCCACTGTGTTTGGAAATGAATTAAAGCATCTGAAAGGCTTGGCAGTTTCATTAGAGAAGGACGGTCCAATCCAAATTAGTATAACTCATTTAAAATTGAAGTAAAATGTTTTAAAGAGAATGATCTGATAAATATTGGCTTAAACTAATTGGATTTTCAATAGACAAATTACGGCATTTTTCTCATTACTTAGTGCTCTGTAAGGCTTCTACGTAGTGTAGGAGAGAGTACAGTTCCCTGCTATGGAGCTGAGGAAGATGAGCGAAACCACTGACTGCTTTCTGAGTCTTTGGCTGCTGGGGAGGCTGGATGGCTCAGGAATGCTGTGCAGCTCAGCCCTCCAGGCAGCTCTGCCTGTTATTGTAGGGGTGCTGCTATTTTCCAGTTTGCTCACACAGGTTTGGCGATCCTTGTGCTTATTGCACGGGTGAGATGATCCTCAGGCTGTCACTGACCTCTCCAAAGAAAGCACTCACCACGATAAGTACAGCATAAAGTCTCTCACGTTACACGCAGAGTAGTCTGTTTGGTTTGCTTTGGTTTGGTTGGTTTGGTTGGTTTGTTTGAGGTTTTTTGTTAGTTGTTTTTTTTTAATACACAAAAGCGATGCTTCTTTGTACTTAATTTTCAGAGGATGGGAAATAATGCATGTCCTTTCAAAGGCAACTTCTATATTCTAATAAGCTACTACGTGCAACTAAATAGGATCTAAATAAATGCGCAGTTGTTACTTTTTTTTTCTTTAAAATACGTTATTATCCCCATATGACTGATCAAAAATAGAAAAATAGAAATAAAGAAAAAACAGGGATTCTTAAACCCTTATCAATTGCTGGGAGCACTATCATTTGATTCCTTCTAAAATATGCTTTCTGAAAAGAAATTATGTGCATTTATTTGAGTCCTGGAGCTCATTCAAGAATTCTCCTTTAATGAATGTCAAAGCCAGTGTCCTATGGAGGAAGGAGCTGTTTCTCAAGAATATATTCAATAAGGTACAAGAACATAGGGCCTGAGAAGTGGTGTAGAGAAGTGAAACACCTTCTTACTCCTTAGTATCAACATGTTAATACGAGTAGAAACAGTAACGGTGCCTGTATTTTAGTGCCTGTACAACATGAAATTGTGTGTGGATGCAATTAGATAATATTGACAGTCACAGTGGTGGGTGTGCAAATAATAACTTGATATTCTTCCACCTGTGTAGGGAAAAGTAGAGATAAAGCAGCCAGTGAGCCATTTCTTTTTCTAATGCAAAATAAATCAGGGCTTGTTGGTGGGATGTTTATTCTCTCAGTTTAGGAGCATCAGTAGTTGACTGCAAGGCTAAGGGATACAGGTATGTGTTTTTACTGGGAAAATTTGATGTATCTCACATGCAACCCTGATCATCCCAAGTCCAGTATCCCAGCTGAAAACAATTTCAGTCAGTGCACTGCATTTTCATGTGATTATGATGGTGTACTTATTTTTTGTTACCTTTTGAATAGATAATTTAAAATTGCTCTCTGTAGGGATGTTCTCTCTGTCTGTCTGCCTATCAATCTTTCTATCTGAATGCAGAAGTATTTGATTAGTGTGTTTAAAGTAATAAAGATGTCAACAATAGTGTCACATTGATTGATGTTAATTATAAGTCTTTAATGGCTGCTCTGGTTTGGCCACTCTCCTTGCAGATTGTGATTTTATGGCTAAAATAATGCCCTGCTGTCCACACACCCGGTCATAAATTGTGGTCTATCTTTCTTTAATGACTTCGCATGCAGTGGTATAATCCCAATAACATACATTATCTTTGATAAAAGGAAGGCAGTGACTTTCATAGAGGTGATGGATGGATTTATAAGGACTAGCTAACAGACGGGCTGGGATCACACCAAAGGCAAGGCTGATTTTCTGCTTGTGCACTGCCATAAGCAGAAACAGTAGGCAGGCAGTCTTGGATAAGTGATGGTTTTCATTCAATCCCTCTCTTTCCACTCCATGCTATGAGTAAAAGTTAAAGAAAAGGCTGAGATGTGAATGCCTCATATGAGAAGGCTAACTACTTAGTAGTATGTATAAAACCTATAGGTGTCTGTTGGTTATAGAACAAAATAATAATGCAGATTCTTTCTTTGTGGGCATTCTCTTTAAAGAAAAGGATGATCAATGAATGCCTGTTCACCTTACTCACTGTACTGCTACGGTGAGGAAAATGCTATAGCTCCGAGAGAGGTCTCACCATTTCATGCATGTAAAATATTTTCTCATTTTACGTTCATGAGAAAGTGAAATTTCACCGGACCACGCAGAGGTGTGTTCAGGGTTGCTCACACACATACATATGGATGTGTGTCAAGTTACATGTGTTCATTTGTAAGTAGAATCACTATAGTTGTTCTGAAACATCATCTTATTGCTTCTGTATTCATAATTGGGTCCATGGAGCTCCAGCACAGCATGGAGAATCTCATCATGCTGTGTTCATACAGAAAGGTGCACACAGAAGCTTTCAGAGCGGTCGGTGCCCTACAGGGCCCGTGATATAACTAGTGAACCTGCTTATAAATCTGGATGTTTCCTTAGTGCCAAAAAGTTAGGAATAGAAGTCAATTTGGAAAAGATATGGTTAAAGAAAGTAATTTCTTGGAGCCCTTATCCTGGCCTTTATTGCTTGGTAGCTCACTATAGTCATACTGTGGCGCATGATTTACAACAGTGAAATCCAAGGAAATTACTAGGGGCTTTTTCATTTTGTTTTGTTATTTTTGATGCAAAAAAAATGGGACTCATAAAATTAGTTCTAAGCAGAACTGTAGCACAAACAATAATAAAAATATATCACAAAATTTTGAAGCATTTCAACTCCATTGCAGGCTGCACTTCCAATACTGCCTTCTGTGAGTAGATGTCTTACACAGCTGCTGTTTGACCAGTTACTTTTTAAATAGACCTGATTAGTATCTGTTTATTAAGCCAGAAATCTGTGTTACTTTTTCACAGAACAGCAATATGGATATGCTTAAATGTAGCAAGAAAGACAATAAATGAAAAACAAAGATTTCCCCAAACTCAGGGCAAAGCAGTATTTGCATTAAGGGCTTTTAGTCACTTGCTACCAAATTTGACTAATATTAATTTTCCTGGCTCTACTAAGCAGCACTTTTTCTTTGCCATTTTGTGAAATGCATGCTTTCAGAAGTCACGTCTGCTGGACAACATCTGGCCAGCTGATGGGTTAGACAGGCAGCTGTACTTGCAGATTTGGAGTTACTTTTGTTTCTGTCATCAGAGACCCTGATGATGGGGTGCCTGGAGCACACTGACCATGTGAATCTTTTGGGTTGGTGTTTTTTTTTGGGATGGTGGCATCTTTAAGTTGGTTGTTGGTGGCGCTGTTTTTTACTTCTTTGTAGTTTTGTTCTTGTTTTGGTGGTTTTTTTTTTTTTATTTGTTCTGTAGTTGATCAGAATTTTTACCTCTGCTGTGACTGCTGGAGTTGGGCAATGCATCCATGTGAAGCTTTCTCCCAGGTCCTCAAAAGGCAGAGTTCCCTTGTCCTCGCCCCTCTTCTTCATCCTGTTCCTGTCCCACACACGACTCATTTGCAGCACTGGTGACTTTCTAAGAGTCCAGACGAATGTGACATGTGCGGGGGAATGATCAGAGGCATATGCTTCATATAAGCACATCCTTTGCTCTCCAAGCAGAGGAGCCCCTTGAGTAGCATGCAAGCCTGTGCACAGAGATCAGCTTATGCACGGAAACTCCTGTTGACCAAAGGAGGTGACAGCAGGCTTGCCTGTTCTCTCTCTATTTAAACATTTCTCTTTTTTGTTTATGATAAATTAGCAGTAGTTCATATGTTGGAGACGAACTTAAAAAAGAAAAAAAAAACACACCACAAAAAAACCCAACTCCAAGGCTTCTGTTTAAAAATGCAGGTTAATCCTCCACAGCTTTCAGAAGCATTTCTGTAGCATTCTACTAATTAAGATAAGGTTATCATTTTAAGTTATACCAGGAATGCAATTAGAGCTCTTACTAAGAACTGTAGCAATCAATTTTATACAAATTATTCAGACCTGGTAAGGTAGAATGCAGTTCTAATAGGACAAGAGAACACACTGTGGTTTTGTTAAATATAATACAGATTTAAATTATGGCTCAATGGTGCACTGCTGCACATTCAGCAGGAATCCATGTATCCCTCTTTAAAATCTTTTTTAAGGTAGGACTAATTCAAGCATTTATTTGTCTCCTTTTCCATGTGCAGTTTCAATTGATTTTTTTATTTTGAAAAAGAACCATTTAAATGGACGTACTGTAAAACTATAAATTAATGTAAAGGAATATTTGGCATACTTACCAAATAATATCAATTTCACATGTACAAATGGGTACAAGCTGATGTCAGATGCCAATTTAGGATCTACATAGCTTGTAGATGTATGTATTTTCTGCAGATACTGTACATAGGAGATCAACTTCATGTAAGTGAAGAAGGCAGAGTAGGCAGGAGAGTGGGATCTACTCCCACCAAGCCCCCTGTGCACTAAATAGGCTGGGATGTTTGCTTATCTTTCAACTATAGCCAAACCTCAAAATAGGGGAAAAGAAAGGGATAGTGTGTTAGTGAAAGAACTAAACTTACCTATTCCATGTTTGTTTGTTTATTCATTAGGGTATACCCATTTCTGAGAAATAGTGCTCACATAGGCATGCTGTTGTGGAAGAATTTCACAGTCTTTTACATATAATGTGATATTTTTAAATCTGCATAGTGTCCTTCTGGCTTTATTTTCCAAGCAGTCAATGCTTGCCCTTTAGATTTTCCTGAAACAATCATCTTTAACGTAATCACTTCTTGTTATCTTGCTCTGGTTGCCTTTTTCTTTTGAAGCTGTGCAAACTTGTACTTCTTGAGTTTTACATATTTTACAGATTCTCTTTCCTTCATTTGTAAAAGTGGGCAGCATTAAATTGCAGTTAATCTTGAGTGCCTGCATGGGCTTAATAATTTAGAAGTTGAAATATTGAAACAATGACTATTATGAAGTATGATTAAAAACTCAGCAAATTCAGAAAGAAAACCTTATCTAAAAGGAAACAGAACACGTGAAATGTGGGTGAAAGCACAATTCAGCAACCTTAATTCTCTAATGTAAAAATTTGGTGATCTGTGAATAAAAAACTGTCTGAGTGTAATGATTAGAAGAAAAATATTTATACAAATGCATTAGGTTATTTCTTATTTCATTTTCTCTTCAGAGATGATTTAGTTTTCTATTTTAGGTGTTTTTTATAAAAGAAACTTTTCCTTGGGAATTGTAACTTTGTTTGTCTTTAATGCATACTAGAAGTGTTTTGTAGACAATTGTAGTCTTTACAGGGTGGGAAATGAAAGCCTGTAACTTCTGCCTCCAGCATTTTTTCACAAGGCTGTCCATCTTAAAATGAGCAGTACTTGATTAAATATTTTCTAAAATCTTCAGTATGTGGGCCAATAGAAAACATATCCAGCTATCTGTGTTTATTCAAGTCACAGTACTGTGCTTCCCAGAAGCCTCTGTTGTCTACATTTTTTTACTATCTAGGCTGTACTTAGCAGCCCCACTGACCCTGAGGTAAGGCAATGCTTCACTGCATGGATGATGCAGATGGCGCTCTTCTGTTTTGGGCTGGTTTTCCTTTCAGATGCCATCCAGGGGAATAAAAACTGCTACTTAATCAGGAATCTTTTTAGGTTTGAAGGAATAATGTATGAAGAGACTAGTTGTTGTGGTTTTGCATTTAGTTTGTTTATTGGCATATGTCATGGTTTAACCTGAGCTGACAGCTAAGTGGCACATGCTTCTCCTCCCCCTGTGGAGAAAAGGGGGTGTGTGGTATTGCTACTCTTTTTGTGAGAACAACACTTGTTTTCAATTTGCTAGCATGGGAAGCTGGGACAGGTAGAGCTCTTTGGGACTGAAAAAGTGTCTCTGGACAAGAAAAGGCCACTGAAGCAGCACAGGTAAAATTCTTACCTGCATGCGTATGCATATATATGTATATATTTGACAGTGATTGCAGCTTATGCCCAGACTTTGCAACAGAAGTATCCATTTTAATTTGGTTATCCTAACAAAAGGAATTAGAGTTAGGATACTGTGGGCCTGCTGAGAGCTGATCTGCAGGATGGTCCGTTGCAGGCACAGTAAAATCAACTGGGTTTCTCATTCTCCCATTTGTTTAAAACTGGTGGGGTTTTGGCTTTGTTTACTTTTCAGGAAGTTTTTTGTCATTGTTTGTGTGTTTTCGATTTTTTTTTTTAATTTCTTTTAAAATTGTAAATGGAGGAAATAGTGTATCATTGTTACTCATTCTGAGACTAGTCTGTCTCCTGTCAGACTGGTAACTGACAAAAAATTTCATGTTTGGAAAATATTTTTGTGTTGCAGGCAAATGCCCCTTCATTTTCAAAAAGAATGGGAAAGAGGGTGATACTTTTCTCTCGAAAGAAATTGAGTCTGGACAGTGTGCATCAAAAGCTTAGCAGTTGCTTTCAGGATAAGCAAAAAGGCTGTTGCATTACACATGTACAGATGTTTCAATACTGTACGTGAAATTAAAATTAATTAAGTCTGAAGAAGTTTTTGTTGGTTTAAGGGAGGCAAAGGCAGCAGATAACTTGAGTATACTTTGTTGGAGAAGTACATCCATAAATTGGTGTCTTTTTTATTTAGGTGATGGGGTGTAGATAGGTGAATTAGGAAGGCATAATTTAGGAAAAAAACCTGACAACCCTTCTTTCGCAGAGATCATCCTTCGTAGGTTGGGGGTAGAAAAGTGTAATTTAAGACTTGTTGCAATTGATACTAGTAATGAATAAAGCAAAGGACATGCTACAGATGCTTTATATTGTTCTCATTTTGTTCTTATAGAAATTTCCTTTTTATGTTTGCTTTTGATTAAAGTTATGAGTAGGATTAAGTTTTGGGACATATGTGACTAGACGTGATGACTGTGGAGCAGAAACCACCACTACTCATCGTGACCAGTCTGTCACTAGGAGCCTGTGTTTGTTGAAATTTTCCTTCCCTGCACCAGTATTTATACAGATACTATATTCTACAAGACTTCTTCAGGCTTATCAAGAGAAGGTTCATGAGCAGGGGTCATAGGCCTTGTTATCATGACTAAGTATACAGGTGAAGGCTATTTTGTCATTCACAGATGTAAAAGGGGATTTGTGTTTATAGAAGGAATTCCTCTGCGCTATACTGGAGGAAGGTTGGCCTTCATTAGCAACAAAAATGGTCTGTGAGTGGATAGCATGGGTGTGCATCAGCTTCATTTATTGTCAAATTTACAGTACATGTTAGCTTGGTCAAAGTGTCTTTAACAATATCCTTTAATATTTAACATTGTTACCACTTAGCAATATCACTGAAGCACAGCCTGTTTGTTGAGTTCATATATGATGAATAACAAGTTTTTCTAGTCTGGTTTATAGTGGTGGGTCATGTTTTCATATATTGCATTTCTCTATCATAATTCAGCAGGTTTTTTTATGAGATGTTTTGAAATGCTTAAGAGCACAGGATGGGATGCTAATGATGAATGAAAATAAATATTCCAAAGCTGAATCTACTTAGGGTTGTCAGAGTCAGAAGGACTGAATCTACTTTTAAATGGCAATTGAATGCAGAGACATTTTCAAATGACTTCTTGATGTTGTATGTACAACCGAGAAACATTCATCCTGTTCACCATAATTATTTTTAGATTTCCTCAATTTTTTCCACAATTTGTTTACAGTTATACATATCTGTAGGACACAAATTAATAGCATGCATGAGGCTTTTGTGTTGTTCAACCATATAACATCTGTAGTCCTGATTCAGAAAATGTTCTCTCCCAGCAAAGACCAGTTAAGTATGTCCTTCTGTCATACTGAAGACGGGAGAATGTGAGCAAGTGCTTAGTAAATGAGCTTAGATAAATCTAATTTTAGAGCTTTTGAATAAATTTCCTTTTCTTCTTTGGTTTTTTCTTCTGTCTTTGTTTTTATTTCTGATAATACTCAGGCAAGTTGATGTACACCTGCCCCTTTGGTTTTAGCCTTTTGGTTTACTGTGCTCACACATTTCTGCTCCAAAGAGAGATGTGTTTTGTTGTCAGCTAGCATGTGCATTATCTTACTGATCCACTGTCTGATTAATCTTTGTCACACCCTCATGAGGTGAAGGGCTGACACTATGCCCATTTTACAGACACACAGCAGCAATTTAGAGTCTCCACCTGTTTACGGTATTCAGTTTGGGATGCACTATGTTGTACTACCAAGACAATTTCTATAGGCTTCTCTTGTGATTGTAAATACTCATTGCAGAATCTCAGCTTGGGGGCTGGGAGATGAAAATACACATATAGAACTTGCGTGTAACTGGGCAATGTTACAAGCCTCACACAAAAGTGGAAGGGGGTGAATTATGTTCACTAAAATAATATTTAGAGGTTTAGTTGTAACAAAAAAATAAAAGAAGTAATACAATTAATGAATTTGGGTTCACACCCGAGGAGAAGCAAAAAGTAACACTTGATGAACAAAAGATATGATTATAAAGTTATAAATTGTGGCAACTACTCTTGGAAGTGGTAATCTTTTATGAAGAAAATATCAATAGAAATGTTATTATTTGGGCAGAATGACTCTTCTTAGAAATGTCTAGTATAATTTTACAGAACATTTACAAAATGAGGTAAAATAAAATCAGTTAAAAAAAGTAGAGATGGGAATGAACTTTACCAGAGTTAAAAGTGAGTAGGAGGCAATGGCAGTAATAAGTGATGATACTGGCTCTTCTCCCTATGTCTTTACTTACCATTTCAGCCAGATACAGACATTTCATTTACATATACGTGTGCGTGTATGGTATGGGTAAGTATATACAAATATACATATACAAAGTGTATGTATTTATGTAGATTTATGTATTAACACCCAGCATATGAAGTTGCATTTGTATGTATTTATTGTACTGTCCAAACAGCCGAGTGATGAGTGCATCAAACAGCATTTGAACGTGGGCTTATTCTCACTTCAGTGTTATGCTTTTGGTTTCTGGAAGCAATCTGTTGCACTTGCAGTTTGGTCCTTGACCTTCTATCACTTTTGGAGATGTGCCATACAATCTTTGTTTACAGTAACAAGCATGGAAAAACTGACTTCCTGACAGTAATGGTGGAGTCTAAGTTGAAACCACTCACAGGTGGAAAAACACAGTTCTTCCACTTTGAACTTATAACGTGTTTGATGTAAAATACCCATCTAAAACTGGGCAGCCAATAAAAGGAAATCAGTCTTTTGCCCAAGACCAAATATTAACTGTTTTGTCAGCAGTTTCACTGAGGAGTTGGTTGTAATGTGTTTCTGTACGTTTTTCTTTAAGTAGCATAAAAATTATAATTAAAACCCACCAAATATCGGTTTAATTTTTCTATAGCTACAATATTAATTGGCTGAGCAGGTCATGGGATTGTAGCTATTGTATGTGCATCTTTGATCTCCACGTAACCTGTTCATCACACAGTTTTATCACAGGCAGGTAAAACACATTAAGGTTTGTAGATTGGTTTGTATGAATCATAGAATCAGAGACTGCTTTGGATTGGAAGCTATCTTAAAGATCATCTAATTCCAACCCTCTCCCCTCCTGGACAGTCACATCTTCCACTAGACCAGGCCACTTAGGACCCCATCCAACCTGGCCTTGACCACCTCCAAGGCTGGGGCATCCACTATGTCTAGGCAATCTGTTCCGGTAAGGAAAAAGAACCTCACAGTCAGGAACTGATAAACCACACAACTGACTCAATTCCTGGCAATTGCATCACTTTTCCCTGTGTTCCATGTTCATTAATCCAATACTAATGACTATGAGACTTTTTAAGGAAATTAGGGTATTTACATAAGGAATTTGTGTGTTCAGAATCGATTACCTCCCTGAGGTGCTGCTTTAGTAAACAAAGCAACATTTGAGTTTTGGATTCAAAAGCAAAGTTGTCATGCAAAATGAATGCAAATCTAATGGAAGATTTGTGACCCCAGTTCAATGGTAATGTTTTTGGGGGTGTAGCTTAGGTGATGTGTTTTGTGTCAATTAAATAGTCTATAAGTATGTCATAGGAGTGTTCTGTTACATTTTAAGGAAAATAAAAGAGAATTACAAGATACTGTAAGTTCAATGACAAGCAAGTTATTAGTGAAGCATTCCTTTTTTCCTACAAGTTGTACATTTTAACACTTTCTTCCGAACATTTTGTTCAAATTTTATTTTCTTTTTACATCATTGCACTACTTACAGTCCTCTACATTAATTTATGGCCTGACCCCTTTTACACTGGCATGTACATCATGTCACCTGCTTTTGAACCAGAATAGTTTGGTCCTGGGACTAACTTAACTGTTGGAAACAGATGTTAATAAGTCAGAAGAATAATGGAAATATTAGCCTTAAGAAAGTTGCATATTTTTCAGTGTTTTTTGTCATTTGGTTGCATTTACATCAATGTACCACATTCTGCTCAGTTAATTCCCCTATTTCTGTTCCCCACTAGGACTGCTGCTGAAGTCTTCTTTCTTAACACAGTCTACAGAGTTCCAGCAGCACAGAGCTTAAATTATGTTGATTCAGTCCTTGAAAGTTTGTGGGCATTTTCTAGCATACAACAATCAAACATGGGTGAATACTGAGAAAACATTCAAATTTTAAACATAGCATTCAAATCACATTGGAAACAGATTATCAAATAAGATTAAAGAGCTGGCAAATACAAACATATATGATCAGTGTTATCATCTGAAATAGCTGAGACCTAGGGAGGGTAATTGCGATAAACTATCCATCACAGATGAGTAGAAAACAGAATTCATGTGGGAAATTTTTCTAGGAGTAGTATTGAATAATCAGTGAATTCAAATAAATTGATCTGGTTTCAGATGACTGCAAGAGAAAAGCGAACTCTGGTGCTTCACCAGTTTCTTGTAATGAAGGTCACTGTACTGACAATGCAAAAGCAGCATTTCCATAATTTTTTTTACATGCATTTCCTAAGATGATCTAGATAGATTCTGGCATATTCTAATGCAAATTCTGCTGAAAAGGTGAAATCATGGTTATTTAACTGTTTGTACAACCAAAGCATAGCTTTTTTATGAGACAGTAGTTAGATCTTCATTTCAGTGGCCATACGGTCTAGCAATGTCAGGAGATGGCTTTGAGAAAGCCCATCAAGTGCCAAAGGAGTTTAGCTGTGGTCACACAAAAAGGATATCTTACCTTACTGAAGGGGTACAACGTAGAGAAACTGCTTTTGGAGTTGAGCTTCCAGATGACATTGACCTAAGTGTCTCTAAACTATGGCAGTGTCTGTCTAGACATACCCTGTGGTCACTAAACATCTACTGCTATTTTGTGCAAAGTGTAGGGCACTTCATGCATTGGCCAGCAGCCAGCGTGGCTCAGTACTTAGATCTATGCGCAGCTCTGTGGTTTTTGTTCACTGACATATGTTTGTTTTGATTTGAGTCCATAAGGTTTGCACACTTGAGATTCACTCTGAGGTTTCAAGTTCAGTGAAACATCAAGTTTTGCCTGGCTTTTGGGCTGAAACCTCAAGCCTAATGATAATGCTTTCTCTATCTGAAAATTACAAAGGGAAAGGTCTTTGAAAAATGAACCCCAAACCCTGATACTCGCTGAGAACCATCAAGTATTCAAATGGACCATTCCTTGTAATTATATGTTCCAATCAAAATTAGCAACTCCCCATTTTACTGATATGCACAAGTGTAATAATGGTATTCTGCTTCAATTGAAATTATAACATTTCTCCAAGTTTCTGCTATTTTTCAGTTCTTACTTCTTAGGTGGCACTATTTAGTGCTACACAAGGATGGAAATTTTTGGCTATAATAAGCAAAAAGTTACATTTATGGTTTGTTCTGTTACTTCTGTCCGGTCTCTGCAGTGCCTGTGCTATGCTTAACCAGTGTGAAGTTCTACTTCCTTTGACTTCAGAACTTTTCCCAAAAGGAGAAGCTAATGCCCTAGAGGTGCCTGGGTTGCTTTCCTCTTTTGAATCCTAACACTCATCTGGTGTTGAAAGGAATTTAGGTCTTGCTCTTTGTAACACTGCAACTATTTTGATGCTGGGATCCAAAGTTTCATTTTCTGTGATGTTCAGTGCATCAGTCTTGCAGGAATACATGTTGCATTGGAGTACTCTACCAAGCAGAAAATTAACTATATAGAGAAGCATTTGGTTGAAAAACATTTGAAAAATCACTCCACAGAATCCAATAGCCTTCAAGCAGTCATGAATTAAGATTGCTTTGGTCTCTCTCTATATTACTCTAATTCTTCATGTTCACCTAAAGTCTACTCAGCTGCTAAATCTTTGCTCCAAAGCCTGTCCCCTGTGGACAGTTACACCAAACCCAAGGTAGCCAGTGTACCCCTAAGGCATCACAAAGCTGTACTAATACGGAGCAGGATTCATGATCAAATGTTTGAGAACAGATCCTCAAATGCTGACACCAAACTGATTTTGGAAAAAATTGTATTGATGACCTCTCAAGGCAGTGTCCAAAATAATCCCAATTATTTCTGTGTGTTCCGGTTTAAAAGCTTTCATGTGAACTCAGGAAGTAATGTCCACCAGAAATTCTTACCTGTACCCTCAGTTGTTCTGTTTGGACAACTTCCTGCTTCTCCATTCTCTGTATGGAGGGAAAAAATTTTTGCTATGGAGCTGAACTGAGAAAGTCATTTTAGACAGGTTAATCTAGAGTCTGCCAATGAATTACTTTGAGAGCTAACACTGTCTAATAAAGTAACTATGTTAGAGATTTGGAGAGGGATGAAAGTTACCCATGCTCTTAACAAAGGAGCTAGTGGGGAGGTTATCCAAAGCATAAGAATTAGATTTGTGATCACTATGTGCTTAAGGCCGTTTTGCACATAAAGCCTTTCTTCACCTAAGTCTTTTACATTTCCAAAGGAATTATTACTGGTCTTCTTCTTTGTAATTCTTATCTCTTTCGCTCCCTCTCTCTTCATTGACACCTAACATGACTGTATATCTCCAGGTACTACTTAAAGGTTTGTACATCAGGTACCTGCATAGGACATTTTTCATAAACTTGTGAAAAAGTTTTTACAGATATTTGAGGGCCACATTTTCACATCTGTTTGAAAAATGTGTCTTGTTTATTTTGAATAAACCAGCATCCTCTGTGTATCATGTTGGTTCAGCCCTATTTCAGACTTCTGACTGTAGTTCAGATTTTGTACTCATATGATATTTGTTTTTTTCTCCTGTTTCTCCTGAGTAACGTGTGGTAGAATGCTGGAATTGTTATCAGGGTGTTCACTGGGGTTTTAGTGGTTTGACTAATAGTTGAACTGGAAGCATTTAGAGATTAAATGATGGTCAGGCATTAGTAATTTGAGCTGAACTTGGTTAAATTAGTATGAAAAGTCTTTTCATTCCTTGACTACTTCACTTTTCTTTTAGTGGCAGATCTAGGAAAATGTATGAAATACAGTAGTGGAGGGAAGGCTGCCTATGTAATAAATACAGAAAGATCAGTTATTTCCTGTGCATTTATTTTCCCAGGGAGGGAAGTGCAGCATTAGAAGAGTTATAGAATCTCCATCTCTAAGGGTTTTCAGGATGAAGTTGCAGTTGAACTGATGGAGTGTTGATGAAAACCAGAGGTTTCACTAAGTTACCTCAAGATGACCCTTCCAACCAACATAGCTCTAAGTCAGAATAGATAAATGAGCTACTGGTATCAAGTGAGAAAGATCATCAGCTCACACAGTCAAGAAGTGCTGCAACTCTGTCTTAGAAACTAATGAGAACAGACTAGAAGCCAGTCAGAGCCATGCTGTTATGATATAGGTTGAAAACAATGGGACTGGTCACCAGGACTGGTCCTCTTGTCTTGTATTCCAAAGTCCAGAAGATGCATATTTTGCTGCACTCAGTTCCTGACTCACTGATGGTTGTCTTTTCAACTGAGGAAGTCATCTATAACCTGGATTCTCCATATTAGCTGACACTCCATCTGAAAATACAGTATTATATTGATTAGCTGTAATCAGAGTTTGGGTTTACCAATACGGTTTTCCAGTAAAGACTTGCCAATGTTGAAATTCTTAGTCCCACTAGTGAAAATGCCCTGGGATGACAGGAGTAATCTTGTGATTTCTGTACGTGTGGTCCTGTGGCTCCCCTGAACACTAACAGCATGCTGAGACTGGATGCTACAGCTGGATTTTAGTGGAATTTAGGCAACTCCTAGGTGCAGCCCATTGAAAAAGCCTCTTTCTGAGAGGAGCCAATAAGAAGAAGCTACAACTGACTTGTGCAAATTTTTGCAATCTGCTATTGCGTGAACAGTTGGGAAGGTTGAAATCGGCATGAAAGAGCACTTGGATTTTGCTCCAATGGCGCTTCCGTGTGTAAGGACTAAGCATCTCTACTCTGGGGGAATTCTGTGCTTGATCTCCATTATGTAACTTCGGAGATTGCAGTGGGATCCTGTGCAAAGCAGTGTGCAGATTCAGGGTAGCTCTCTTCCTACATTTCCCTGACACTGACTACAGTTTGAGTGTAAAGAGCCAGGGAGTGCAGCGTCACGAGGTGGTGCCCAGCTTTTGCAAACAAAGGAGATGGAAGACTGTGCCACCTGCTCTGTCACTTGAACAAATGTTAGGCATAAAACAAGCTACAAACCACTAACTGTTTTTTGGATGATAACTTTGTGAGCAGCAATTCCATCGATCATCAAGGTCAGCTTTTTTGCTTTTGTTTCTTGAGCGAACCAGTCCCTCTGTTCCATGCTCCTATAGGTAAAGCAAGATGATAAAGCAGCCAAGATGTTAACTGCTTGGTGCCCTGGCAGTAAGCAGCATTGCAGAGCTGCACACTCTTATTCAGGGGCTGCCAGGGGTGTCCAGATGTTTCTGTGTGTTAAACAGTGTGGCACAACACCCCTGCAGGAATTGGCAGGCAAGAATGTTTGCTTCTTGACTTGGACTGAAAGCTTTTGAGTCAGCAATATCAGGAAAACGTTGACACCATCTGCAAACCAGAGCGAGCCCTGTTGTGTCCATACATAAGGAAAAAACCCTTCTGCTCATTTTTTCCTGATTATTCTGTGGGACAGTGCGTTTACTAAAATTACCAGTTAAGGAAATCGTAAATGCCTCTGTGTTTTTTGCTGTAGTCGCTTGTTGAGTGTGGGGCTGAATGGGAAAAGGAGTGGTCTTGGCAAACAGCTTATTAGCCTAAAATAAATTATTCACAACACAGGTTTGGATACAGATTGCAGGGAACGATAATGGAGATGGTTTTCTGAGTCTGTTCATGTTAGGGAGACATGGAGTATGCTTTTCAGGAATTCATTTACGTGGAATCAGTTTTGAATAACGCAGCCTGGAAGTAATATTGCTGCCATCCAGCTAGTGTCTGTGGAACAGCATTCTCCTGCCTCCTGAAGCATTGGCATTGAAGATGGATAGATACGGAGATATTTTGGGGGGGGGGGGGGCGTTTTGTTTTTTTTTTTTTTTTTAAGGGAGGTTTTTTTCTAACCACTAAAGAGGGGCATGTTTCGGCTGAGATTTTTTCCCCCCGAGTGAAATAGTGGACCACATCAGCATCCGATTTGGGTGCGTCATGTGGTTTCTCATGTGATGCTGGTCTCACTGCGCTTTGGAGAGTGAGCCTTTGTGACTCCACACTCTTGGACAGTAGCATCCAGCAACACAGGAGACTTTAGCGAGGGAGAGGAAAAGACACAGCCTCCCAGAAAGCCCCAAAACCCAGAAAAAATAAAGTTACGATAATTTATTATAGTTATTGTTTCTTCTTAACTGTTTTGGCTTTAATTTTTAATTCTGGGTCTTCCCTTTCATCCGTTCCTGCAGGCATAAAGCTGCATCGTTCGGAAGAAGCAAGACTGTCTTTCCTTACAGCTACGATGCTGCACCGCTTTCGACACAGCCTGCTCTTCCCTGCGTTTACCTGGGCGGCTGCTGCTCTTTCTGCTGCTGCTGGGGCTGCTGCAGTCTTGCTGCCTGTGCTTCACCCTGGCTTGGCTGACTCGAAACTCTCTCGTCTGCACATTGCTAAGGAAGAAGAACGATGGAGCCGCGGTTTTTTTTTTGTTGGCTCTGGAAGCAAAGGGTTGCGATATGTGATGATTTTGGGGTTTTCTTTGGTGGGGGGGGAGGGAGGAAAAAAGAAGGGTGTTAATCTAGGATGGGGTGGGTGAAAGCTTAAAGAAATATTATGTAAAGTAATCCAATGCTCGACAAGGGCATCAGCAACAAGAATCCAGCCTCTGCTGCTCTAGAGGATTAACGTGGGGAAGCCACAGTGCTGCAGTCAGGTTTCACCTCAGTGTTGTGCTGGAGACGGATAAATAAGGTATCGGTTGCATCTGCCTGTCAAGGCAAAGCCAAGGGAGAAGGAGAGAGTGAGCAAATGCAAATGCAAAGGAAGAAGAAACGCTTCGTGCCGTTAGTCTGATTCTGTGGATTCTCATTGCAGAGAGGATGGCTTGATTAACAAAGCAATGTATGGACCGAGGGACTGTAAATCGTAGCTTGAGCACTGCTGGTGCTGTCAAGGAGTGAACTGATGAGTTAGGTGGCTGCAGGAGTATCCCCAGGGAAAACAGCAGTCACTCACTCCGTGTATATATGTGTATGTATGTGCTTTTGTGTGTGTGTGAACATGTATGGAAATGAAAGCAAGACATTTCTAACCAATTTACAGAGGACGTTTGTCACTTTGCTGGGTCAGACCTGATTGCAGCTTGTATTTTCAGCTATAGCTCTACACCCATTTCCTGACTGAGGTGGCACTTTGTGAAAACAGATGGTAGGCAGTATTCTTTTAAGAAATATGAAAGCAGATCCTTTCTGCTTAACACCTTAAAGCTCTGAATCTTCTGCACTGTGCTGAGAGAAACCGTGGGGTTTCGTTTTCTCCATCTTAAAATCTCTATAAACACAGATGCATGCAGTATGGTGAAAAATTCTATACTGTAAATAGAAATGTGATCAATCTAATCAAAATAAATGCATCCCAGATGACTTCTAGACCAGCTGGCTACCACAGTCATCAGATGACTAAATCCTCAACTAAGCATTTATATTCAGTGTTATATGTGCATATTTTCCTTTTTTTTTTTTTTTTTTTTTAGATTTTCAAAATCAGCCTCTAATTGAAAAGAATTCTTCACATACTGAGAAAAAGCAATGCTTGCATTTGGCAATCAACTTCTGTGAAATGTACCTGGGTGTATTTTTTACTGCCAAACCTGCATGGGGAAGACCGTGTTTTCAGGGCAGGTAGGCCTGTCACAGTACAGGCATATTTCATTCGGTACGCAGCTTGGCTTGGCCATATCTGAACAATGCAGAAATAGGGGAAACAAGTGCTTCAGTCAGCTAGCAAGTCTTGGCATGGCTTCTAGCAGCTGCATACCGAGAAAGAGTTTTTTTTTTTCCCTTTCCTTTTTTTCCTTTTTATACAAAGTCATGGACCATAATGTCAATGTTAAATGCGTATGAGGGGATTTCCCAATAGTCATGGTGAGCTACCCTGCGAGATGCCTGTCTGGTCCTTCCACTGTTTGTTCCCCAGCCTACAAAGGCAGCCCTCTGTGTTGGATTATATTTAGCCAGCTGTTGGATAACATTCTTTTGCTGGGGGCAAAGGAGTCTTATTACTCCCAAACTGTAGTTTTCTGTTTGCTTAAGAAAAAATAACTGTGGCAATACAGCAGACTCTGCAAAGCAGTTTATGCCACTGCCTATACCTTTCTGAAACTGTCATGTTCTTCTAACTCAGACAGCTTAAAGCAAGAAAGGAGGGAGGAGGGGAGACTCTTAACTCACAGCTTCAAAGCTGCAGAGATGAGCAAAATGTCAGCAGCTTGTAATTAGGAGCCCACGGTTACGTCAGTGACTGTATCTCTCCAAGAATAGCTATGTGATATGTGCCACAAAGCAAAGGAAGACTCTCAAAACCTGGTTAACAAGCTTGGTTCAAACAAGAAAGAGCAAAATGGATTAATGAATCTGCTGTGTTCCTAAATCAGATGTGGATGGATTACATGCACAGGGCTCGCTGAATTCTGCAGCAGTGAAGACTGAATTATCAGTTTGTCAGAGGGCAAGACATTCACCGAAAGTGCAAATCTTTCAGAAAAAAGTGCAGATGAACAATCTATCCTTGAGAATGTCTTTCCTAGCTCTGTCCTGTACAGGCAGCTGCATGACATGGAGGCATGCTCTGAAGGAGGAGACCAGCAAGCTACTCACGAAGGTGTTTGAAAGAAGGATATAAATAAACATAAAGCAAGCTCGAAGAAATTCTGTTCTGGCATTACAGATTTGATACCAAAATGCCACCTCAGAGAAGACCGACGGGGCTCTGGTGTGGTTTATATTAAGGCTTCTCCGGTTAAGAGCAAGGGGGGAGGGACAGGGCTTCATGCAGCATCTTGCAGCCATGCAGAAATCCCCAGAGCTGTGGGAAGTAGGAGGGATGGGCGCAGCTATGAGCTCTTAAAGACACATGCCTATATCCCACCAAGGGGCTTTCTGACCTCTGCAATTATTTTTAGGTCCGTGAAGGCAACTCGGCAGCGCTTAAGCAGTGAGATTGCAGGGGGTGCTTAATCTGCTGCGACTGGCCTTTCTCTGTGTCATGGCTGGAATAGGTTTGCAGGGCTTTTATCAATACCCCTCCACCACATCCAGTGTGCATGTCTGTCAGCGTTCCCGATGCCCAATTGCTGGGAGTCTGGTGTGGTTCCCTGCTGCCAGCAGAAGTCACTTGCAGTTAAGCTCTGTTGTAGTCGCTCTTTAATTTACCGGGATAGGTAGATTGTCCTACACAAACAGTGGGGTGGGTGGTTTTTGGTTTGGTTTTTTTTTTTTTTTTGGACTGTGGAGAGAAATTTGTAGGAGGAGGTGACTCCGTATATTAAACCAATAGCTCTTTGAATTGTGTATAGTATAATTTAAATATACTCACTTTAATTAATAGAAGGTTACAAAAGCTGGCATTGTCTGGGGCTGTTTAATTTACATCTTAGGTTCAGTCAATGAGCATAACCTGCCTGATTAGAATAGTGTATTCTGTGCAGCCAACAGGGTGGAAGGCATTATTTTGTTTGTGTTAGTTCAAACAGCTGGTCATTAATGCAGACCCCATCTCCAGAGTGAAGTGCTAGTGGACATGAATGGCTGCCTGATTAATGCTGCCCCTCGATGGGTCCTTCATCCAGCAGCGATGCTCGTAGCAGAATAATGCAGTGAGATTTGATTGCGCTCTAACAGGGTAGTATGTCATTGTGTCACCGAGTGATCGAGGTTATTATGGGGCAGGGCAGACAGACGGGACAGTGGGGTTACTAGACCGTGGCATTTTTAGAAATGCAGGGCTGACCTACTTAGAGTTATTCTTGCTGGCTGGCAGCTGCCTGGTGCGGGGCTCCCCCGGATAGGCTGCGGCTGTTGCTAGGGGGAATTAGCATGAATTTTTCCACATACAGACTCAGTGATTGAATGATAAAAGCTGACTGGAATTAAAGAGATTCGGTTCAGTATTATGCAGATTTATCTCCTCATTTTTTTTCTCTCTGTCAAATGCATAAAAAGGGGCAGAAAACAGTTTGTTTCCATTTATTTTTGACCTATTTTTTTTTCCAGGGGAGGGCAGAAGCATTGTGAATTTTTGATCATAATTTAATATTTAGGCCATTGAAATTATATGATAGTGGGCATACATCTTTAATGTATGGAAGGTTCAAATGCTGTCCCTCTGGAAGGGAATGAAATGAATATATTTTGTATTCTGGTAAGACTGCTGCCTCTTTCTATTTGAAGCTGTGTCAGATTCTCTCATCTGGAAAGGGGAAACATACACCAGGCTTTATTGCATAACATTACTCTTGGCTATTTTTAGCTATCTGTACTTAAAAAAATTAGTCCTGTTTACGTTAGTGGATGAAATTAATCCCTGGGCTATGCCTCATGTATGTGGAGACAGATGCCCAGGGTAGCTATGGTGTTGTGGGTCATGTTCATCTCAAAATGTGTTTACATACTGCAGACTTATCAGCACTGCATACCTAGCAGAGTACTGACGCCTGGCATGTAATCACATCAATAAGAGAACGCCTTCTGGATTTCTGAGGTTTTTTCAGGCTTTGGTTTGAAATTGGATTCTCTAGATGGCCTTCGTTTATTTATCTACATCTGCCTAAAAGAGTGTTATCTTTTCAGAGAACTCTGTGCTCCCTTAGGAAGCAAATAAAAACAATACTCAGTGAAAAATCCTTTGATGTAATTATGAATATGTCCTTTGTTATTATCACTAATTATAGAAGATCTTTGTTTAACTTGCTATTCCCCTCTATGATCTTTTGCCATACAAAGAAGTTCTAATTTAGTTCTTATAATTTTAAGTTAAATGTTCATGACAATGCATCATGACATCACACTCGAAGAACTGGGAATTTTCAAGATGAGAGACAGTGGGGGTGGGGGAGAAGGACCCACATGTCTTTGGAATTGCAAAATAAAAAATGTGGCTAGGTGCTGAAAATTAGTGAACTCATTTTTGTCTGAAACAGTTTAATTTGAAATATTGAAAAATTTTAGAGAGGTGTGAGCAGCCTGCATGTCTATCTGGACAGCCAGCACCCTCCCTGGAACCAGTGCTCTCCTGCTTTGGCCCCTGGAGTTTCTTGGGAAGCAATGAAGAGGAAGAAACTTGAAATGGAGGCACGAATTTGAATGCATTTTGTGACTGAGGCAAAACACTCAGTTTCTACAGAGTTGAATTTCCAATGACTCTTTCCTGGCATTGATTCATTACTGAAGCTCATTTCACTTCCTTCTCTGCTCCTTCCTGATGGTCTCATGGAGTGACAAATTTTTAGAGAGGTGAAAGTGAAGAGGGGCACTATTTGTTGCCCAGTAATTGTGTTTGCCTTGCTTGTCCCTGTAGGTCATTCCAGAAAGTTTTGGTTCCACTTCTCTCAGTAATATTTACTTGATCAAAGTCTGATCACTTATTCCACTTTCCTGCAAGATGTTACAGGATGCCAGGCAACAGACCTTTGTCTGTAATTGTCTGTTGAGGTTCTTGTCCTTGTTGGTTGTAGCCAGTTGCAGTTTCATCCGATTCACCTGGTATATTAGCTGAACTGGGCTTCAGGAACTCAAAATAAACCTGCAATACTATATTAAAGCAGAAATCCATTTTCTAGTAAAAAATATGTGAACATTATCTTATTTTGGTATATTCATGCTAAGAGAGAGAGTTCAAAGAAAAGGAACAAACAAGATAAAGCGTATACTCTGTGGAAAAGAGTTGTATGCTTGTTGTTTATTTGGGATTTCAACACAGTGAATGTTTATAATAAACATCAAATCAGACAGTTTAACAAACCATCAAGTGGCATATTAAATATAAAAAAATATAATGCATGAGAAATTGTATTCAGCATTAAGTTACTTCTCTGAAAGTCCCTTTAATGGGAGTTATTCCAAAGAAATGAATGTATGAATGATCTATCTGACCATAATGCTTTGGGTAATTATAAGTAGCAGAAATATGGAGTTAATGAAACAAAACCAAAATCTGAGCTTTGTGTGTGTATGTATAATGAATACGAAACAGGATACCAGAGAAGTTAGAAATATATGTCTGTGTTGAAAATACTGTTAATTGTGCACATTCATTTGAAAAAAACACGTTAATCACTTTCTGATGATCTTCTCTGAGGTTTCTATTGTTGCTACAACTTACACCGCCTACCTTGAAGTTTCTTACCTACAAAAGATGGTGTTGCATTGTTCAACATTCTTGTACCATGAGCTCTCCTGTGAGCTATGAAAGATCTATTATGCTGAGTTTCATGCTCTAGGGTGGCTAAATGAGTGTCGATTTACTGGAAGCATATGCAGGCAATAATTTTTATTTTTTTTCTCAACAAAATACCCAGAATGCTGCCTCCATTTGCAGCTGTGAGGTCGTTGTGTTGCTTGGTGTATTCCTGAGTTCAAAGTCTTGGCAGATCATGCATTTGTTGGGCATTTTGTGATTTTATTGCAACTTTATGTTTTTCGGAAAATGATCAGAGGATACAGGACATGGAGAGACCCATCTAGATTCCCAGGAAGGGATTACAGCCAGAAGGAGTGAGTTGACTCCCAACCTTTACCTCCTGCCAGGGCCATACAGATCAGTTATTCTGCAGCAGATGTGTTTTAGTTCCGATTTCAACCCAAAAGTACAAGGAATTGTATCACATTTCTTAGAAGACTGGCAGTTAGCACATTCCTTTTATTGCAATGCAGCAGGGAATACAAATGTTTTACAAATTAAAATAATCCTTACAAGATTTTTTTCTGTGATCCATTAGCACGGAAACGAATTCTGTAACAAACTACCATCGGCCAGGAGTAGCATTATTTGGGCTCCCACATTCATGCTTTTCCTGCATCCCTGCATGTGTGTGCCCGTGCACTGAGAAATGCTACATACATGCAGCGTGTGAATGTGTAAATAAGGCAGAAGCATAACTTACACGAATATAACACTGAGGCATATATACAGTGTGTAATCACTTGTGTGTACACACACAAGTTGTCTCTGTGCAACCTGTGCCTCTAGATATATGACGGTGGTTTGTTTATGATAAAAAGTGACTTGACATAAAATTTATGCAGTTCTTGTGTGTAGCAGAGCCACTGTGTTAATGCTGTCAGCCAGTCACGACCAGCAACAACAAGAGTTCGTGCTAATGTGTAAAGGAAGGATAACAAAAAGGGTAGTGTGGTGGAAAGTAGAGTGTACCCAGAGAGGTGGGTTTCATAGCCTCTTAAGCCCGTTTTGTAGTCAATAGCAATGTAACATGAAATGAAAGATGGGCTGTTTAAGACAGAGAGAGATATTTTATTTTACAGTTAATTCTTCCCTCCTGCTTTTAGGCCACACCTACTTCAAAAGTGAATCCAGACTCAGATCATGACAGAGATCGTGACCCTGTTGAAACCAATGGTTGTTTTATCCTGGAATTTGGTTGGGCCAGGCTTTCATCTCTGGTATTTTCCCCTGAACATGTCCTTTTTTTGTGCTCTTGCTCTAAAGTCTGATGTTTCTACTTCTACTCTTTTTTCTCTCTCTTCCTCTGAAACTGCTTTGAAAGCTAACATTTTTGTTGAGCAATATATTATAAATTCACTCTTAAGCATGAGAAAATGTGGGGAAATATCATTACACTGTTGAGCAGATAAGGCTGAGTTGCTGTTGGTCACTACAGTTACGTTTTTCTGAATACTGCTGCTTTCATCATAGAACGTCTTTAGTTTTTAATGGAATGGAACAACCAGTGAACAAAACAAATATGCCAGGGAGAACCTGGCCTCTTAACAGGCTGCAGAAACTTGGGTAATGAGATGGCTAGTGTCTTGACATAGAAAGTTAGGGCTCTAAGAAATGTCAAGGGAGGCAGAACACAACAATTTTAAAAAAGAAATGCCTTCTAGCCCTCTAGCCACTTTTGCTGCTGTCATCATTGAAGTTAATGGTGAATTAATTTTTTTTTAAAAATGTTTTAGTGTTGCATAAATGGTACTCACAGCAGTATTCAAAGAAGTTGTTCATTTGGAGGTAGGTATACCACGTTTTTGTCTGGGGTTGCCCGGCTTTTCTTTGTTATATACAGACACAGTAACTAGGCTTTTCCGAGGTCAAAGTCCTTTTGTTATTTCAAGGATGCATTTGAAATAATGGCAGTTAGGAGACGACATTGTTGATGGATTTTATGCAGTATTTTATCATTTAGAAAACGTGCAGAATGGAGAAGGTGGTGCATTATGCTGCATACTTGGTGGTTTGGTTACGGCTGAAACAAATGGCTGATGAATCTTGATTTAAATCTCCTGTTCATGACCTTTAATGATGGCAACATATTATAGATCTCACCTGCAATTCCTGTGTGTATGTGCCAACACACATACATACTGTTTTAGCTGCGCTAAAATTGCTGGTGTGTCATCTCCAGCAGCTCTTCTTATTACTCCTTTGAAACTAAAACCTACAATTGTTTAAAACCTGGAGATGAGATCACAAGTTCCAGTCTTTTTTTTTGTTCCCCTTCCAGTGGTTGGTAGGATTATGTCCCTTTGTGACTTTTATGGATACATCATTTTTATAAAGGAACAGAAATTCCAGTGCATTTCAGTGCCTATTTGCTATGTTACAGTCATTTGATCTTTCCACCAAGTGTTTTCTGTTAACAGCCACAGAATTGCACACTTGCCTTCACATTGGACTTTGATTCCCTGGCATGATCCTCACCGTTCCCAAGATTTTTGTGATTGTGAAGAGGTACTTGTAAATGTTAAAAATAATCTCCTCTGGTGTCTATATTTGTAAGTGTCTGCTCACACTTGATATGATGAGACATGATGATTAAGCACTGCCCTCTGAAATGTTCTCCTTTTGCTTTATGGGAGTAATCCCATTTCTCTTAGAAGCAAGTGAATTTGGCCGAGGAGCCCAAATGAACAGACGATGTTGGATTTCACAAACCAGATATTCATGTTATTATACATTCCTAAGAAGCAGGACAGGTAGCTAATGCTGTGTAGATCAACCTGGTTGTGTGTTTTCAAACAGTAGATCATCTGAAATCAGAGCTATAAGACTGAGTGAAATCCTGGCCCTGGTGGAGCCGTTGGAGAGCTGGATTGGCTGGGGCATGGTGTCTGCTTGCACAGCTCTCTAAAGGGAGTCTCCAAAGTTTCAAGGACTGCCAGCAGTTAGTTGCTTTCTTTGCTTAGCTTAGCCCAGCTGATGCCATTTTCAGTTAGGTGGTGATTGTAAAAAGAGGAAATGCTCTTTATTTAAACCAGGTCTCTCACATAAACCTTGACTTCTTGTTAGCCTTTGGTAATCCTGGCTGCCTCATATTAGTGTTGAATTATAATAGAAGTTTGAAGCATGCAAAAAAATCAGAAGGTGGCCAGGATTTTGGAACAGCAATGTTGTGTAGTTGAAGATTTCTAGAATGGCATGGACGTTTTGTGTTGCAGAGAAAGTTAGAAGAAATGCAAGGCAGTGGAGTTTTGGCTGTAGTCCTCTACTGCGTAATGATGGAGACCAATACATTCAGTTAAAACTCTGAAATTTTCTTAGTCCTCGGGTCTACAACCAGAAAAAAATTGCCCCTCTGTTCATCAAAGGCCCCCATCAGTTCTGCACAGGCCCCAAGTAGTTTACAGCTTAGCTTGGTCACACCTATTGTGTGCAAATATTTTTAAACATTTGGTTCCCCTTGTGCCATAAGGACTTAACATATGTGCTGACTTTTATGAGGTCTGTGATTATTGCTGGATTCTAGATGGTACCCATGCCTTCCTGATAGGCACTAGAATATAATTCAATGTAAGTCCACACATACGCATTTTCTTAGAAAGGATGAAATGGCTTTTTGTCACCCCTTAATTCCACGTCCAAGGGTAGAAAATGCAAGGTTTTTTTCACTGTGAGCTGGATTGACATCAGAGACTTTTCTCTCTCCTTGGGTCTCACAACCCTGCTTTGAAATGTCTTTTAAAGAGATGAAAAGGGTGTAGTTGTAGCTTTAAAACCATGAACTTTGCACGTACTGAAATAAATGGTTCTCCCTTTTATTCTGAGGACCAGGCTGAGATAATACACAGAAGCAAAAAAAATATGGATGTCTTCTATTTTATTGTTTCCTGACGTTTCCCTCCCCCCTTTCTCCTCCCTTAATTTATTTTTGGGATCTGGAAAGAAAAGCATGCTGAAAAGCCCCAGTGTATTGATGTGTGAAATTGAAGGAGTTACTCATTCTTGTAATCCAGCCACTGTGCCCTTTGACAGGGTTAACATTAAAAGAAATATACTGGAAAACATGCACCTAAGTATGAAAAATTCCTTAAATTCAGGGTGTGTTCATACAAAGTGAAGTTTCTGCAGTGTGGAAATCATTAAACCTGATCCAGAAAAAATGTGAGGTGCCCCAGCCATTGAGATGTGAATCTCTTTAATCCGCACAAGCATTAGAAAAATCTGAAACATGTGAAAGTTCAAAAGCTGCAAAGCCATTACATGACTTCTCATTCATTTCTCAAATATTGTAACTTTCTATTGAACTGTGAAAAGACTTTTTCTTGTATTTTTTTCTTTTCATAAGCAATAGATCAGTCACTCACTAATATGTTACTGCACATGGTGAATTTGAAAGTGAGTTTCACTTGGTTATATCTACTTGGGTATAATTTCTTGATTTATTTTAGAGCACTTATGTAGCATTTCGATAGTTGGTAACTTACACCTTTTCAGCAGTTGCTGTTTGGGAGGGGGAAAAAGACAAGACTGAGTACTTTTTAAATTTTTTTTTTTTGAGATCCCAATCATTTTCACAGTAAATTTAGAGGTAATCTTAAAGTCTAGGTCTGACTTTTCATGAGTATGTATGCATGCTAATCAAAACCCAACCCAACCCAAACAAAAGTTTAACTAAACCAAAGCAACAAAATACTTTTTTTCATCTTAAGTGTACAGCTCTGAAATACACCAAGAGAACCTTCAAATTTTGTGAAAACTTATCTCAGAGAAAACAGTAAATTACTTTTTGTAAAGGGCAGACTTGGTTGGTAACAGAAATGCTTAGCCCAAGGAGACCTGCTACCAACAACCTTCTGAATATATCCAGCTCCAAGGGCCGGACTATTTGTGCCTGGATCCAGACTATTGTCCTGCAGCAGCCAAACCTCCTGCAAAGGTTCAGGCAGTCTGGCAGATCTGGCTTTCCCTCTATGGGAGTATTAATTTGTTTTGCATCTGCAATTGTAGTATTAGGCTCATTTTTGATCCCTTTGCCCTTTCTGTGGTTAGTTAGAGCAGCCCTAAAGTTTCCAAATAGTTGTCTCTGACTGGGGTATGAGTTGTGCTTTAGGCTGTTTGCTTAAATGGAGTACTTGTTGAAATGAAGTTGCTGGGAAAGAGGTGAGGGGAGCCCTATGTCTAATGGTTTTGTTCAAGGAGCTGCCAGGGATGTACTCTTACACTACAATGCCTGAAACAGTAATAGTTTTTCATGCGTGGGTTAACAGCCTTTCTTAAGGGTAACAAGAATAGAAAGTTTCATACTGATTTGCCATTTGAAAATCAGCTACAAATTTTTGTCAGTGAAACAAACTCCTGTGAGAAGACAATATAGTGATTTATAACAGTTGGAGCTGTTTTTTAAAATGGCAGGAAACTGTATAAGCTGACAAAGAGACTTTTTGATTCCTCTCCCCACAAAAAATGTCATCTACCCTTAAAAAGACAGAGAGAGGCCTGTTTTCCACATGAAAATAGCTGGTAACCTGACTTTCATTGACTTGCCAAAAGATGTATCAGAGGAGCTGAGGTAATTCACTAATTTCTGAGGTGGCCAAACAGAAAGGTACAAGTGGGCTAGAGATAGGAGTGACTGCAGGAGCAGAGAGCGAGGTCAACAGAGAACACTAGGTTCTCTGGAGGAGACCACATTCTCAAGCAATACTCATCATTTAGAGTTATAAATCCTAAGTAAAACAAATGTCTCAAACCTGTGCCAAGACCCAAAGAGTTTAAAGGTAAACATTAGATAAGAATTAGCTGTATTAATTCTGTCCTTTGCTGCCAAGGCCTCACAGCACAACAAAGGACTATTGATCAAAAAGGTCATGTAGAAGAGGGCAGGGTTTGAAGAAACTGAATTTAAAAAAAAAAAAAAAGCCCAAATGAGACAAATGCAAAAATAGTAACTCAGAGATGAATGGAGTTCTGTGCATCAGGCATTTCTCACATGCATTTGTCTGCACAGATACCGCAAATATCTATCATTTTCTTAATCTGTTCAGTGACATCCCCCTGTAGTCTCCAGAGCTTGAATTGGTGGCTAACTACACGTATCCCTCTAAAGAAAGTGGAAAAGGTAGCATAAGAAAACATTGTGCTGCACTTGGGTTTTCCACTTGATTCTTTTCTACTCTACTTGTCTTGCACAGATACTTAAAGCTGCTCACACACGAAATGGTAGCCAGTGGCTATTGACCTATTACTGTAGTACTTAGGACTTCACAAGGTAACAGCAGCTGCTTAGGGATACTGTATTTACAAGCTGCTGCTGTCTTGATCTTCTAGACTGAAAAGGATTTTTTCCCCTTTGAAAGTTAGGTGGGAAAGGGGAATAACTCTTTGTAGCAGGGATGTCCAAGTTGTCAGCATCTCCTATCCTGAAAAATATTTAAAAAATACAACTTTCTCTTGTGACTGCTGCTGTAAAAAGCTTTTAAAATACAGAGTTTCTAGTGTCATCTGCAGATGACAATCTGCTAAGTGTGTTTGTTTTGGGGGCACAAGCAGAAAAAGAGCATTCCCTTTGAATGACAAGTGCCAATCTCATAATGTAATGTTACCATTGTGGATGAATAAAGAAAAAGTCTCATTATATTATATCTAACTAGAGAGAAGCTTAACAAAGAAATTCACTGTGTTGTTAATGAGAGGAAGGGTAGACTTGTGGTTAGGGCACAGGAGTTGCTGATTCAAATTTCTGGCCCTGCAAGAGACTTCCTTCGTGACCTTGGGCAACTTGTGTACTGCCACGCCTCAAAGTGGCACCCAGACAGGGAGAGAGATTTCCTAAAGAGGTGCTTCCCATTTGGCCAGTCAAACGGGTGCCTAAGCGGCCAGATCTTCAAGATGTTGCAAAAAGATCTTGTGAAAATCTCCAATAGAAGTAGGAACTAAAGGGTTTGGACACTTTTTTCTTCATGTTTCTTTTCCATTTTCCTTTTTCTCTTCTCCCACCCCCCCCTTTCTTTTTTTTCCCTTCTTTTCATGTGAAAGTCTGGCTCTGATTCTGGTTATTGAGCATTTGAGAATCTGATCCTTGACCTCCCTTGGGATTCTGACTCTTAGTCATCTTAAGGCATGGGTTCCCAGCTGAAAATGGGGATAACAATGCTTCCTTTATCTTGCTGTTTGTTGGTTTTGTCTGTTTAGATATGGAGACATTGGGGATAGGGATTGCCTTCTGCAATATACAGACATTTGACCCAAATCTTTGAGAGGGATTTGGAGAAATGGAAAGTTCTGACAGTAGTGTGATGAAAGCGAACACACAAATGATGGTAAAAGCAATGATTTTGGATAAATGATGAGCTCAACTCAGTAGTATTAAAGACTGGCTTTGCTTGTTATAGAAAGAAGAGACAATTTGTGTCAGAATTGGGATTTCTTCAAGACTTGGGAATGCTGAGATCCAGACTTGTGGGTTAAGCACATCTCTAACCAGAGTTAGATTAGAGTCTGTGTTGAAGTATGTTTTCAATTATATTCTGTTAAGAAAGTAGTGCTGAAATTTATCTTAAGTTGTCACAGTGCTTCAAAGCGTGGGCTTTTCCTCTCTCTCTAAGTCCTTGAAGAGACGCAGGATGTGTTGAGGCAAAACTGTTTCCAATTAAGTTGATGCATTCTGTTCTTTAATGTTTCAGGACTTTAAGTTTAAGAAAAATCCTGTAGCTGGAGTTCAGAAGGATGATTCAGATAAAATTGCCTAGAAAGCAGTCATTTGCCTGAGTTTCCGTGACTATTCTGTGTCGGGCCATCAGATAGCACAGCCATGACCTCCTGTGAAATTCTGCTGACTAATACTGACTGGGGATCCAGGTCTTTTCTGTGTCAGATCACTGAACATGTAAGAGGGACTTGAAGCATACAGGTTAGGGGAAATAAAAGTGATTCCAGCAAATATCTCTGTTGCTTGTACCTGCTGCAAAATGTTGCTGTAATAAGTGTGACTTGTCTAGCAGAACAAGTTTTTGGAGTCCCAAGCATTTTTTCCTGTCTAACTGAAGCATTCCTCTTCATTACCCATCACTTTGTGGACTGCTATGCTGAAAACTTCTGTCATGATGAAGATTAAAAAGGGATTAAGAGGGTGTAATAGGTTTTTTCAGGTAAGTGCATGTATACACAGCACATTAATTGTTCAGGTTCAGCTCTCCAGCTCAAGACAAACACTTGCACATTTACATTTGACACTCTTATTTGTCAGTTCTTGGAGCTGCTGCTACAGGGATCCCTGAACAACCCACTCTAGCAGTCTTCTGTATGTTCTCTGTCATACATGCTACCTCCATTCCTGCTCTCTACCTCCATTCCTGCTCTCATTGTGCAAACACTTCCCTGTTCAACCCCAGCCAGACGGGTTATGCCAGAACTTCATTTGACTCATGATGTTGACTGCTTTGCAATGCCTGGCCTGCTCAGTTTTGTTTTCCCTCGAGGACAAATTTGGGACTGCTCAGAATGCATACTCAAGCCGGCTTTGACAAAGCTAAAATATATGGGGAAATAAAGATAAAAATAAATCTCTGCATTTTCGTGATACTAGATGAAGAATGGAACTTGAGACATACGAACAAATGGTCAGTTTCTCACTTTGGTCACCTAGTTGCAGGAGTATGTGTGAATGGCAGTCAGTGCTGAATGAGTTTAGATTTTTTAAACTGGAAACATTTTAGGTGCTTGTTTGTTTGTTTGTTTGTTTAATTTTTTAAGAATGAGGTTTATTGTAGATAAAGATGTTATTGCAGAAACCCTCCTAACATTTTCCACTTAATGAAGAACCTTGTGCAGGTATTCAGTAATGCATTAACCGTATGTAGGGAGATACAAGGAAAATCTTCATAAATTACTAAATAGCTTTGCTGATGATCAGAAAGTTCCTTCAACTTTTCTTCACAAAAATAATCTTACCTCTGAGACCCCGGATTGTCTTTTCACCATCACTGCAATCTGTCATGCAGGGTGTGTGGCACTATGCAGTGACAGGGCTTGCAGGAAGAGAAAAGCTTAGATTTCAGTTTCCTGATTGGTTTTGGTGTGTTTAATACATCTGCTACATAATCAGGTAATTTAGAAGTTTAGGTGTCAAGTTAGGTTCTGGATCCAAGTTATCAATTTGATGGTAACAGTGAAGCTTCTTACACTTGGTTCTCTTAAAACTAGGCACAGCTTTCTTTGGTATTCTTAAAAGATCACTTTGAAATCTTGCACCTGAAAATATAAGAAAATATCTAACATAACATTCAGTCACACTGTAATTCAGAATGGTGTCCTTGTCTAAGCTTTTTCTAGAAAAGACAGGTCAAATCTCTCTTTCATCCAAAATTGTAATTGCAAGCTATTTTAAATAAACTTCCTGGACACAGAAGATTATTTTGATTTATTTTGATGTATGCAGCATGGGATAATTGCACTATTTAAGGATGATATTTGGTTGTATAATCCATGACAAGCATGCTGTTTCCCTTGTCTGTGTTTATAATCTTAGCAGCGTGATTTTATCATAGAAAGAAGATATGCTTCTTTCTTAGTATAAATAAGAAAACCCAAGAAAAATAACCCCAGTGTGACATGGGTCCCTTTAGAACTGGGGATAGTATTATGCATGCTCTCTTAACAAGGGGTAAAAAAAGGCATTTATTTTGCTTTAGAAAATGTGGAATATTAGATCTCATTCTGGAAATCTGGGCTGTGTCTACTTGATGCCTAGGAGACTGAAAATTTTATGTTCTGTGTAGAACTGTATCCTAGTCACCACTTTGAATTGTTGACTGGTTGTGTTCACTTTCTAAAACATAGCCGAAATCTTTTTCAGTGTGGTGTTAAGCTGAGGGTATTTGAGCAAGCAAACTTTAAAAAACAGAGAAAAAAAGTTATAGTAGTAAAGTCATTTGCTATAAATGAAGGTGTTCCTATCTTAAAAAGAAGGAAGTAAACTTCCAAACCAAGGAATAGATATTTTTATTTAAAGTCTAACAAATATTTAAGAGTTTAATTGACATGCCTTATTATTTACTCTGAGAATCTATTCTGAAATTATTGTATTGCTCCTGTCAATGTACTAGTTTCCTCCAGACAAAGGACTAAATTGCTTTCACAGCAAAGTCTATCCACTGCCCAATAGATGCTTAATGGAAGAGTGGAACTTGTTTATATCATCCTTTTCTGCCAACAGTCCTTAAAACTTATTTATAGGAGAAATCACAGCTGGTTTTTTTTTTCAAAGAGTATCAGCATTTTTATGACTGGCGATGTGACTCAGCTTTAACAGTGACCTAGATCCTTGCCATAATGGGCATTATCTCGGTAGTCATAGTGGAGTCATTTAAATGCTTATTCTTTGTGTAAGTGAAACTGAATACAGAGGGATTATGCATTAGCAAGGAAGAGCCCCCAGCAGTCAGAACTGCTGTGCTGTATCGACATGTGGTTTGAAAGAGACAGTTCAAATATTATCAGCAGTTTTTCATGTTTTGAGTAAATAAGGCATATCATAAAGTGGCGGAGATGAGATAGTGAAGTTATGGATCCTGCAATGGCTTAGCTTAAATGGAACTATTTCCAGCAACAATTTACATATATTTACAGTAAGCCAAAATAAAGCTAGAACATTACAGAGACACCACCTGGTCTGACTTTTGACAGAAAGACATTTTGAACCATTTCTGGTTGACTGGCACAATACACTTTTACCTACCTGCTGATTGCTGCTCATGGTACGAATTTGACCTCAAGCTTATTTTGACAAAAAAGTGTGTCTGTTGTGACAAAACTGCACTTGCACAAGGTATTTGTGGTCAACACACTAATAGTATGAGTGTAAAGATTGACTGGTGACTCCAGGTTTAGCTGGCAGGACTGACTGGCATGTGGTACCTCAGTGAGCTATTCAGGTTCCTAAAGTTACACATGCACCAGAAAAACCTTGTTGAATCAGAGATTAAATTCCTTTGCCTTCTTTATTTCATCCTTTCTTTCTTCTCTTTCCCTCCCCACACTTTGTCTAGCTTTTCAAAGATTGTATATAGATTTTTTGCCGTAAATTATCACTGAGACGATAAACAGAGAGTTTTAGTGTGGCATTGTTTTGCATCAATCAGATTTTTATATCCTTTTTCTAACAAACAACACTGTTGCCGCCAGGTTTTGATCATCTAAGCTATAGACTTTCAGAGATAACATCTCAAAATTTTAAGGTGCTTGAATAGTTGCATGAATTTAAGAATTTATAAATAATTACTATATTGCATCAAAAATACCTGCCTTGTGACTGAGTTAAGACTGCAACTAAAAAACTAAAAATAGATCCATCAGTGCCTAAGGGCTTTAAGTCGAGTCTTTACATGAATTCATGGATGAGTTTACTTGGAAAACACTGACTGGCCCTGGAAAACAGAAGCTAGAAAAAATTAACAGCAAATCCTCTCAGCAAAGTAGATCTGTTGACTGTCAGCTGCCCTAGATTTTAGAGTGCAAAACCACTCAGACAGTTGCTGAGCATCAGTGGCTCAGAGAGTTGGGGAAATTAGCCTCTGGTTGTGAGAATAATTGGATTCCATTTGGAGAACTTTCAAACTTTTAGTATCTTAAATATTTGAGTGAAGGAAAAGTGGTTTGTTTTCATTACTGTGTTTGAAGGGCTGGAGGGTATTTTCTTTTCCTGATTTTAATGCCTACTTCTCCTCAGAGGATCTTAGCATACATGCTGCTTTATAAAGGCCACCTTTTGTTGTCCTCACCTACCCAGTGCTCCCCAGTACTCCCCCAGTCAGCACACCCTGTAAGTGGATCAACAAAAACTGGTACAGTGAGAGCAATGACTACAAATGGAGAAACAGGTAGCACCTCCAAACATCCCAAAAGCACATATCCAGCTGCAATAGCCCTGCTTTCTATCATAGGGAAGGTTTAACTAAGGCTTGGGAGTATCAGAAAAGTGAACCCAGGAATGTTAAAAAAGAAAAAAGGCAGAAAAAACTCCTAGTACTTCTTGAGGTTCTGTAATGTTTCCTGCATGTGTGTAGAGGGGTTGTAATTGCAGGAAGTGTATTTGTTTTCATCTCAGATATAGGGCTAAACAAAGTGGGGGGAGAAGGATTGTTTTTATCCTTCTAAAGTGACTTTATGGGAGGTCTCTCTTTCTTCTGTACCTCTAAGCAGTACATATAATAATTCACAACCTCTTTGATGCTCTTTCCACTACTTCATGATCTTCAATCCTGTATTTGAATGGACCACTACCCTTTCCCCATACAATCTAAATGATGAATGTCAGAAGATACACATAAATTGGACAGAGTTGTGCAAGCATTTTTTTTCCTGAACAACCAGGGCCCATTACTCATCAGATATTACATAACAAAAGTTTATAGGTTGAAAAGAATGTTCTCAATCATTTATGCTCAGTAAAAAAGAGAGTTTAAAGTACAAAGGGATATTAGATTTCCTGAGATCCAGAACTGAAACATTCCACTTAGAAATAACACAAATTCCTGCAATTACTAATTTAACTGAAAACACTCACATACCTGTGGACGTACACACATGTGTATGCATCTTTATCTATCTCTGCATTTCCTAGGTGTTGGTTTAGGAGCTTAGACTGAAACAAATCTGGCTGCTAGAGAGAGCTTCTCTGCATTTAATGAGGCATTGCATAGCGACAAATTATAATGAACATAAGTAAGACAAATCAACCCTTCACTGATCGCAAAAGAATTCAGTTTTGATATGACACATAGAGATAGAAGAACTGCATCCATCTGGGTGTCAGTGAGGCTATAAACTCCAGAGCATAATGCACAGCAAGGGAGAAAGGACAAAACCCTACTTGAGGATGTAGTGTTCACAAGGACAAGTAAGAAATCCAGAAGGAAATATGGAGACAACTATGTTAAATACTATGGCCCTGAAAAAGAGTTTAAATGAATGTTCAGAGTTACAAATTTTTCTACTTACCCAATATAAACAGCAGAGGGAATTTTGAAAATTGGGTTCTAGGTATGTGGAAATTGTTACTGCTTACCTTGATATAAGTCATGCTATGTGGCTTAAATAAAGCTGTGATAGATACACACAGCTTGTGTGAGAAAGAGAGCCTTTAATTCTGTAAATCATTGTAACAATAAAAATAACCAAAACATCAGTTAAAAAATATAATGAATAATTTTAAAGTGCTGAAGATGTCAGGGTTAATGATTTGATTTTAAGGTCAAATTCCAAGTGTATTCTATCAGTTATCTTCCCCTTTTATGGAGAGTTTGCTTAAAAAAAAGCAAGAAGGGGAGGAAATATGAAGGGGAAAATCGGTGTTTCTAGCAGATCTCATGAAACTCTGCATTTTTTTTCTCAAAGATTGAGGTTAGACTTTTGTACTTGTACTTGAAATTAGTCTGCCTTGATTTATAAAAGGTATTAAATTTTATTTTCTGAACTTATCCCTATACTTCCAGTATTTTACATTCAGTATTCTCTCCAAACCCAGGTAATTTAATTTCCCTTTATCAGTATCATTACATAGAACAATTAACAGTGATTAGGCTGACATCACTGTTTGCTCAGCAACAACACCCATTGACCCCAAACCCTTCCTTTGAAAAGTCTGAAACCATTACATTCTATACCTCTGCTTTGTATTATCTTCCTTCTTGTACTTCTAAAAGCAAGTACTTTCTGTGAACAGTTTTGAGTAGCCTTTTACTTCAATTCACTATTTTGACTTGAAATTAAAGGATGACCTTCAGTCAAAATTCTTTTTCTTTGGGAGAACAAGTGAAGATTCCTGCCATCCAACTTTGTCAGGCAGACTGATTTCGTGATGAAACTGCTGATGCCATAGAAAAAGTGTGTGTTGGCAGAAATGGACCTGAGCAATTCTTTCAGAAGTCTACAGTCACCTTAACTTCTGTGGATAAAACCAAGCTTCTCCAATGTTACTAGATTTAAGAGAAATGAGGTGACTTTGTTTCTTTTATGCCAAACAAGTTAAATATGCTTTTGCACATCTCAGTGAAGCTAAGTTGCTGTTTTTAGCAAAGATTTTACTCATATTAGTAGAAACCTATAGGATTTATGCTATTTGTGACATTGAGCAAAATTCCTTTCTGACTGTCCTCTTGAATCATATTTCCTGGTTTAGCATCTCATTCTCCTTTCCTGTTTGCTATCAAGTAGACAGTCCCTCCTTTTTTTCTTCATCCTTTTTAGCTCTTATAAAAACAAATTAAAGCCCTTTTTAGCAGACTTTTTTTCTATTCTTCCATCCAAGCAAGGACCTAAAGCAAACAAAAAGAAATCAGTCACACAACAAGTTGTGGAACTCACTGCAGCTTGCAGTTTTGGAAAACAGAAGTTTAAGCATTTTAAAGCAAGAATATCCATGTTTATGCAGAACAGGCCCACAGTAACATTCAATGTGATGGTTGCATTCACTATCCACTTCAGAATGTCCATAACCTCTTACCTATAGAGGACCTGAGAGTAAGAGAGCTGCCTCTCTCTAATAGTCTTTTCCTGATTATCTACTTGCCATTTTGAGAAACATCTCGATGGACCAGACAGTTGTTTAGAATGGACCAATGTTTCAATTCCCGTGTAAAGCTTTCCTTTTATAACAGAATGTCTTACCAGTAGAGAGCAAAAGCAGAATGATGAATGCCTGTTTTACTGGAATACTTTTAAATAAAAGAAATCTAGCAATAATTTATCTAAACATTAATTTTATAGGTAGCACAGGTCTTAGAGTACGTATACATTTCAGCATGGCCACTCACGGACATTGTCGGAAGGGCTGGTGGGTAAATATTGCTGAGTGACTGAACTAAGAATGTCTTCACTGTATTTGTTGAAGCTTGGTGTACACGACTGGCTTTGGGTCCAGGTAGAGGAGAATGACAACTGGGTAAACTGCACATTAGACAACTGATATTTTATATACAAGAGGGTAACCATGCAGGAAAACTGATGAAATTAGCCTTCAGATAGGGAAGTCTTAAATATCAGGGGAAGTTTTGGACGTGGATGTTACTGGTACAGCATATCCAACTATCTCCAGCTCATGTTTACAGTAGACACTGTGAGACCTGTGAGACACCTGCGAAATGTCTCTGCTACCCATGTGTTTGTAGCACAGGGACTTGTAACATGCCAAACTGCCACTCTTTTGTAACTGAGAAGTATCATTAAATGTGGTGAGCCATTTTTCCTTCTGTAGATTCTTAGAGTAGAACATACAAATCCTGTTCTTGTGCAGCCTGGGTGTGCAAAGCGGAATGGTACTCTTTAATACCAAATATATCTATGCTTACCAAAGGCTGTATAAAGGTTTGTTTTTTTGACTTGAAAGTAGTTTGCAGAACTTCAATTTGAAAAAATAGAGCTGTCACTACTGCAATATGTTTTAAAAGCAAGTGCAAATTGCACCCTTTTGTAAGAGCCTGCTGGGTAATAGCAGAAACAGAACAAAGAAATGAGGAAGTGAGAGGAAGCAAACGTAAATCTAGGATGCTGAATCCTAGGGAGACAAGAGCAGCTTCCAATATGAATAATTCTGCTTCTCTTAATTTATTTCCTATCTCCTGCCCTCAGTTTCCCTGTTATTTTATAGGGAATCCCATTTCTGATTTTGACCAATAGAAGACTTCCCTTGACAAAGAAGACTTTTTGCTCCTGCATAATATCTTTGTTGGTGACATGGGTGGTGGGATTAAGTGCAAGTTCTGCAAGTTTGCTGATGACACCGATCTGTTGACATGCTGTAGGGAAGTGATGCCATCCAGAGGGTCTTCGATAGGCTTTTAAGAGGTAGGCCTTTACAAACTCCATGAAGTTCCAACAGGGCCAAGTGCAAGGTACTGCACTTGGGTCAGGACAATCCCAAACACAAATGCAGGCTGGGTGGAGAACAGATTGAGAGTATCCCTGAGGAGAAGGACTTTCGGGTGTTAGTTGATGAGAAGCTCAACATGACCTGGCAATTTGAGCTTCCAGGTCAGAAAACCAACCCTGTCCCAGGCTGTATCAAAAGAAGTATGGCCAGCAGATCAAGGGAGGTGATTCTCCCAGAATACTCTGCTCTTGTGAACCCTGTCTGAAGTACTGAGTTCATGTCTTTGGCCCACAAAATAAGAACTACATGGATCTGTTGGAGAGAGTCCAGAGGAAGATAATCAGAGAGCTGGAGAATCTCTCCTATGAAGACAGGCTGAGAAAGTTCTCTTAAGCCTGGAGAAGAGAAGGCTCCAGGGAGACCTCATGACAGCCTCCCAATACCTAAAGCAGGTCTACAAGAAAATCAGAGAGAGACTTTTTACAAGCTGATGTAGTAACAGGACAACTAAAAGAAGGAATAGCTCTCAAAGTATTCATAAGCTTTAGAAAAATGGTATATGGTTCTACATAGGACTGGAGGGATTACTGATAGGTTTTCAGAAAATGTTATTGTTCACAACCTTGGAAAGTCCAAGTTTGATAATTCCTGCTTAGACCTTGAAATATGGGTACTGTTAGGAATACTTGTTGTGCAAGAGTCCTGAAGAAAGATGAATTTCATCCATTCTGAATGTCATAGAAAATCAGTTTCTATCTTTTTTCCTGCCCTCAATAACTCCTGGTTTCCTGGTAACTTTTAGGCTTATTCTTTTAATCAGTTCACATCATGTAGAGCTGATGGGTAGGGGTCTAGAATATTTCCCCATCCCCATAGGCATTTTCACAGTACAGCTGTTGATCATGTGAACATATTCATGTTCCCTTCACAGCTGACACCCTGCAAATGTCTGGCATGCCTGACAATGGTAAACATGTTCAGAGCAAAAGGAGCTTTCTTCTTTTAGGGATGTCATGTCAATTTTCTGAGAAGTGAGGGAATTTAAAGTGAAAATAAGGGTTTCTTTAATTGCGTTAAGACAATACAGACTGCCAATAGATAAGAAGGAAGTGTGTCATGCTAGGGTATGGATCCAGGGATCCAGATATTAGAAAATCAAATAATTTTCTTTATTTTTGTTCCCTTAGAAGTAAAGGTTTTCAGAGAAATAAAGCTAAATAGTTCGCAGATTTGAGTTTTTTAGCTTGTCTCACGTCACTTTTTTTTTTGTAAGAGATGCCTCTTTAAAACTCTCTTTTGCTGTGAAGTTTAATAAAATTTTGACAGCTGTCAGATTAGGGATGTGCTGAGAATGCTGCCTATCACACTGACCAACTGTGTCACTGCTTCTTTGTTCTTCCATCTGTCTGTCTTTTTCTGTTTGTCATTTTTTGTCCCACTTTATTAATATAAGTGCCTTTCAGACAAGTAGCATTTTTGCAAGGTGTTTTATACAACACCTACACAATTGCTCCTGATGCTTGTCATCCACTTTTGTTTTGTTCTATTTATTTGATTCCCCTCTTTAGCTAAAAAACTCCTACCAGGTGAAGTATGATCAACCCCCTCTAAAACCAAAAATAGGAAATCTCATGCAAATGCATTTATAATTTTGACAAGAGTCTAAAATGTTTAAAGAAGAATCTCTGAGGCATTAACTTCTGTCAGTGCTTGACTCTTCACTAGGCTGAGCTCACACCTCTACACAAGGACTGAACAATCCAGTCAACTAATTAAATATACCTTCTGTCATTTTTTGAACCTTTTCATTTGAGGGTGCATGACTGTTTCCCTCTGTAACCCGGTGAACCTAATAAAAGACTGTGAATTGTCGTTTGAACTAATCTACCCATATTTTTTTCTCTGTTTAAGGAAACAAGTCTATGAGGACACATTTATTCTATATCAAATTATTCATGTCTTTTGTCCTTAGTGAAGCTCATTTTAACAAAAATCAGATAAAGGAATAAATTTGTAATGATGAACAAAATAATGTGTTCTGGATATAGATGGCATATCTAGTTCTAATGTTGATGGACTTAGTACCAGAAGACAGACATTTATGCTTCTCTATTCTATATTGCATAAATTGCCTGACTAAATATGTTATGCTTATATACCAGCAAAGTGCACATCTGTGTTTAAAGTTAAATCATAGAAGACATACTTGTTCCCACAATCTTTTTTTCATCTGGTAATACATGTTCTATAACTACCACTAGTCATCTTTCTCAATTTTTTTTTCTACAGGAAGAATCCAATCTACTGTTGGCTTTCTGCTTGCTCATTGCTTTCCTGAAGTCCATCCTTTCCAGAATTTCTCAAACTAGTCCTCTCCAGCTGCTCCAGGCACTGAGATAACTGACTGCTTTCTAATTGCACCATCTACCTCCTTGAATTGTGAAGATTTGTCATCTTTCGTACCACTGCTTTGTGGATGTATCTTCGTCATGTTTTTATGACGCTATTAAAGATGAGATGAGCCTTAATATCTGGGTAGAGTATTTTCTAGAGTCATATAAGGCACACAGATACATGGTCAAATGGATTGCCTCTCCAGTGGATATCTTGTCCTCCAAGCTATTGTCTTGGAAATAGTCCTTGATATTCCAAGCAATATTTCCCTATTTCCTATTCTGTTTGTCAGACACAACCCAAATTCAGAATGGCCAGTTTCTAAGCACTCAGATACGGCGTAGGACCCTGAAGACCTAGGGAAACGGATTTTCACCATTTGCAAAAGCTTGTATTTTGCAAAAATATTTTAAAAAAACCCCAAACAAACCCACAGACAAAAGAACCCAAACCCTAGCACTCTCAGCTCCCACCACCTTTCAGTATTAGAAACAAAGCAAAATTCTTCTATTAAGTAATTTCTTTTTTACAGGTTGCACGTTTAGAAAGGGAGGGAAAGGAATGGTAGAGAGGTGTCAGTCTCTGAATAACAAGTCCTCTTTTCTATGTAAAATTTCCTTAAGAATGAAACAGATAAATTTCACCAAGTCACTACGAATCAGAAAGAACAACTGCAAAGAAACTCTGTGGAATATTAATAGTGTATTATTTATTATAAAATTATTTAAGTTAATAGTAATAAGTAAATATTTATTGTATAATATATTATTAATTTAAGATTGTATCTATTTGTATCTTCTTGTATATACATATTGAAAGCACAAGATCTGGTGTTACCCACAGAAACTCTTTATTTCTCTGTTCAGTTCTATCTTCCTTAAATCATGTCATAGCACTGAGGGGGAAACTAAGTACATGTAACTGAGCATTTGAAGGTTTCGACAAGTTAGCAGGAGTAAGGCAGTTTAATACTGTATATTAATGAAATAGAAGGAAAATAAATGTCAGCTGGAAAATAAAAAATAAATAAAAATAGAAAATAAACACCCCCAAGTCCCACCATCACACCAGTGTAGTAAAGTGAATGAAGCAGAGAGGACAGCAGTGCCCACAAAGACATTCAGCAAGACACTTCACACTGCATTCTGTCTCTGAGAAGTAATTTTATAACACTGTGATCCAAGAAAGTAGCCATTCTTTTCTGTACATTACTGTAGCATGATTTGCTAAGCTTTAAAAGTCATTGTTTATTGTTTATTTTGTCCACTTCTTACTTTTTGTTGTATTTTGTGTCACTGAGGATAGAACATTTTATACATATTCCTAGGGAAAGGACTGTAGTTTTTGTTTAAGGGGGTCAGAGTGGTCAGAATTTCTTATGCTCACAGTAACAAGACTTCTAGTCTTCTGTCTGCATGAGAGGAACTGCAGTTTGCGTCATTGTCTTCACCTTCATGTTTGGGGTTGTTACCTTCACCTCCCTCTATTACTAGCCCCAAGGCACATGTTGTCTCATATCCACATGCATCCTGTCATGTTTCATTCTTTGAATAAAATCCGTGTTTGGAAGATGGGAAATGAAGAGCTGGATTGAATTCTGTAGATCTGCACGGAGGAGGCACTCATCATGCAGATTTCCTGCTTCCTGCATTCAAATGGTGGTTGCAGGAAGTAGCTGCCTTGATTTCTTCCATCTTTTTTTTTGTGGAAACCATATCAGGATTTGTTAAAGTCTGTGTTTATACATCACCTTTTGCAGGCAATAGCACATTCAGCTCCAGCTTTATGGGAACAGGTTCTACCTACTATCTACTGCAGAAGATGTTGCTGCATGGATACAGCAACAGGACACCACAAAGCAGCTTGGATGAACTTCAGTTGGGTGCTCCAAAATCAGTAACACTTTGGTTCCAAAACTTCTCCATTCTCCCTCTGGGACTACTATGGTGAGAAGTGCTGTTCTTGGCAAGAATTTGAATTAACCTCAATGCATAGTGCTTTTCTTTACATGTCCTCTGTTTGGAAAAGACCATTAAACCCTTCTAATGAAATGAACACACATCAATATTTTCACACAAAGACATTTCCAGAAGACCCGTGTTTGTCATTTGAACTACTAGTGAGGAAACCTCTTCAATTTCTCTTAGCAGTGGTACAGAGAGATTTAGAGTCAAGAACTGAATTTTCACAATTTGCACCTTGAATATATTGATTAAAATTTATTTCAATATAAAAGATTTCTGCAGTGACTGACCTAAATGACTGTGTTTTTCCATGCTTGATTTACATATCATCTAAACCTATCTTTCCTCATTTTTATGCGAGAGAATGGTTGTCTTTCCACTATAGTTCTGTACTTCTTTTATAGACTGCTCTTCAATGACAAAGTTAATATAGTTACCACTAGTCCAAAGTCATTGCACAAGCTGAATCCTGCATTAGCATCTATTCTGAGTATTAGTATAGAGGAAAGTCTGTGAAGAACCATATGTCGGTAATGCATCCAGTCCCAGGAAGTATATACATTAGACCTCTTTGTAACTTGACTGTGAATCTTCAGGGGAGCCACACAGAGAGCATTGAGAGACAGAATACTGACTATTCTTAGGGAAGAATTCTGCTCCCCACTTCACTCTTTTCTGCAGTGACAGAGTGCTTTTCTCCCATGAGTCATTTACTCTGTTTTATACCAATTTTTACTTAGCAGATTGTGGCCTGGTCTCTAATCCTGAAACCTGTGACGCAGTTAGACTGATACAAGGCAAGTTGAGATGCAAAGGACAAAACTCTCCCTCCTTTTATTTTCAAGTAATCAGGTCAACATCACTGCCAACATTCTCTTCTGTATTTTTTAAACATGAGTATCATGTACCTTTGTTGGTATTCCTCGGGGATTAAAATATGATATTGATTGTTTATACCAATCCCACTTAAGTCAATAGGAGTATTCACACAAGGGAGGTGCCTTTTCTCCTCTAAGGCTCTAGGTCTGAGCCTTTGATTCCTGTAACATATTCTTTAACCAAACAAAAATATTACTCTGTGCTTGGATTATGTTCAGTTGCAGCTGAGAGATGATTGTTTGTCTTTTAGATTCCATTCACATTACTATTTTTTCATAACTGATATATGTTAATTTATGCTACATGCTCTCAGGACTACATCATGTGAAAAGTAAAATTTAGATAGCCAAATATCTGACAGAAAAAGCATATGACTATCACAAACACACACACATACTTGAAAGTCCAAGAAATCACATCTCCCAAGTTGCTCATATCTTTCCCTTCCCTGTTTGTGTTGGTTTCCTTTCAGTAACTACAACTGCAGATCTTTGGCCTGTGTGACATGTCAAGTAAGGATAAGAACCTTCTATATTAGAAGTCAGTTTTCAAATGTAAATGAAGCAGATACCTAAATCTCAACAGTTTCCTTATAAAATATGTATCTTTGAACTGCCAAATTAGGCAGGTATATGTTCAAGGAGTAACTGGTACATTCAAGAACCCATTTATGACAATTAAGCAATTTATACGTGGAAACTAAAATAAGTTTAGAGAGTGCACTTTGATATGTACACAGTTTGCTAGATTAATTGATGGAATGAATATTGAGTACCTCATCTAAGGACACTAAAATACAGAACTGCTTAAAGTCACTAAAAAGGAGCAAAAAGCAAAAAATTTCTATATTTTTTCAACTCACTATATTTTACTAGATTCTGAGTATTTTATTCTATGTGCTGTCTTGCTTAAACCCAATATAATAGAAAAACTAGAATATTCTCCTTTTTTTTATTACATTGTAAATGGTGTGAAAACTGTAATGAGCTAGAGTTTAGATTTAGAAGCATTTAACTACTCCATTTCCATCTGAATTAACATATAATATCATCTTTAATTCTGTATTTATCACAGGAATTTTTTTGCTTGAAAGATATACTTCTGGGAATATATTAATTGTCCTGTGCCATAATATCACTTCTGAAAGGATTAAGCTTTAAATATTAGAGTTCAGGAGGACTGCTCTTAATCTTTGCTGTAATAATAAATACTGAATGTCAGACCCTTTGAAAGATCCAAATTGGAAACATCGTTTATCTCACTAAAATGAGTGGAAGCTCTACATGTGTACATATGAAAGTAGGGAATTGTTACCCCAAATATAGCTTGCAAAGATAATTGGAAAGGATTAATTTACTTCATGTGGCTTTAAGGGAGATGAATAGTCTACTGTGTTGCCAGAAAATGGAGAGTTTGGAATTCTTTCCTTTTGCTGGTTCAGAATCATCTGCAAAATTTGCATTCTCAAGTACTTTTAGTTGTACCTGTCCTTGAAGGAGTGATTCAACCCAAAACCTCAGATTTTCCTTGTCCAAAGCTTATTCATATTGCTCCAGCCTTTTAACATGAAGTTTTGAATATTAAAAATATTTTGTGCCTTTGTTATTAATGATCATGCAGTAGAATTCCTTCCAGTAAGTTATACATGTGTGTATTTATACAGATATAAATATAGATACACACCGAGATTTGGAAGACTGTGTCAATAGAATTAGGCCTTGTTAAGCTTGGCTTAGATGTGTTTTAGCAGGTACAGTTTGAGCCAGAGAGGCTCAGACTGAGAGAGGCTTTTTCCAGTCCTGAGTGGGAAACCAGTTAATCAAGATCCTGTAATATTCGTCTGCACTCACAGTTTTACCTGAGTTCCATTTGCCTTGCTAAGCTTCCCCATTCTTTTGCAAAGCCTCTAGCTCAACAGTCTAACACTGACCTATTTGACCATGGCCATTTCCTTTCTACTGCATGGCAGTTCAGTGAAGGTATTGTGCAAGCCATCACTCTTCTAGCATATTGCCAGATGGACAGAAACTGACATGAATCTTGTAGGAAAGCTGAGATATGGTGTAATATCCATATTCACCTACGATCAGCAATTTTAAGGTGTTATCTCTGAAAAGCAGAGGGGATTGAGTGGATGTGCTGTGAAGGAATTAATAGAATATGACATTTTAATGCTTTTCTAAGAACGAAGGCATGGTCTGCAGAAATCCAGTCCAGCATGTGTATTAAGACAGTCAGAGTTTGTGTCAGCTGGACCTCCTGTCAGAGTGTCTGTGATATGGTGACCGTGTTTCTGGCTAGTCCCCTCTCAAGTTCTCTAGAAACAAAATCTCTAGGACCTGTATTTAGATGTATGGTTTCAGGGGGCAGATGGAATGCCAGAATTCTTTCAGGAAGCTGTTCATCTCTAGGATTGCAAGAGCATCCAATGGTGTGGGAGCATTTACTGCACTCGTTAATACTAAGGTACCAGCATTCAGGTTTTGCAGGTGCAGATCAGAAGTCTGGTTTTCTTATTTCTTCTTTATCGCTGCATGGGAATCTACTTGAATGTAGAAAGTATTCTGTGTATCAGCTGATATGGTGAGACACAGAGTCATTCTTAGCTGCAGACGCAAGAAACCGTGAAGGTGTGTTTTATAAGGTGTATAATTTTTTGAGGCACTGTAAAAAATAAAGTGACAGATACTCAAGAGTGGCGATAGGGCTGTAGAAGAATGTCTTTCCACCTATGAAACACCTATAATAAAACACCTATAAAACATCATTAGGTGATTTAAAATGTTCTTCAGTGAGAAAATATAATTTAGATAGTATGTCAATTTATTTTGTTACTGAAGTATTATTTGTTAAATGCTGTCATGTATAAGACATTTACTCTGTTTTAGTTGCCCATATTTCTTATTCAATGGACTTTCCTATTGCAGAGCCTTATCTTGAGCAGAAAGCTCAAGAACTAAAAAAAATATCTTTTCAATTATTTGAACACAGGGGGTTGTTAGGTAATTTTTAGGAAATACAGGTAACTTTGTGCAGAAAACCTTAGGTGATGCAAAGCCTACACTCGTTCCCAAAAATGGTTTCAAAGAGCATGAGAAGAAACTCAGATCTGAAAACTCAGATTCTCAGAAATTGAAATAACCAAGCACTAGTCAGACATCAGGCCCGTATTTTACTGTGCCACACTGTCTATTCTGTTAAAAACTGACTGCTACCTCTTGTTCATTGCAGGCCCTGTTCAGTTCATTGCAGGGGCTGCACCTGTTTCTTTGCTCTTGTGGTCACTCCTGGTCTTTTCCTCCCAAGTGCCACTTTACGAGGCTGGATGCTACACTTCCATGTTTGTTGTCAATGCGCATGGCTAAAATGACATTTTCATACTTCAGTGCAGTTGAAGCCCCTTAAAGCAGAGGGTTGAAAGTGTGAGAGAGATATGTTATTCCCTAATGGCTTATTACCATCCCATTTGCAATTCAGATCAGCTCTAAATTGACTGAAATTTTTAAACACATAGCAGGCAGTTTAAACTAATGATTGTCTGGAGATTCACATCTGACACAAGCTAAGGATCTGCTCAAAACAAATTGCAAATAATTCCTTCCTTAGAGTCAAAATGTCACTTTTTTTCATGGCACATTGTTGCCAGATTTTGTCAGTTATGTGAAAAAAAACCCCACACCAAACCCCACGAAAAGCCTGCCGAACATTCTGAATTACACACTGGAGTGGCACTGGGGTTGCTCCTCGCCCGGGTTATTTATAAGAGTGTCTATGTATGCATGGAGCCCGTAGCCTGATGGAAAATCCTTCCCCTCTGCTTCAGCACCCGACAGCCCTCAGGCTGTGCTGGATGCCTCGGGGGCAGCGGGAGGCCCGAGTTGCCTAGCAACCTCCGGCAAGCAGCGGGATGCCTTGGCCGCCAGCATCCCTGTCCCCATGGCTGCCAGGGGTAATCACTGACCCCCCCTTCAGACCAGCCATTCTGCCTTGGTCCTCCTCCCCGTTGTTAGCTTGCCTAGGCCCACAAAGCCGTGCTGTCGAAAGTAGGGGTGCCAAGGGTGGCTGTGGTATGTTGGAGGGACGATGAGCACTGAACAGAGTGGACACCACATGCCCTGATGAACAGTGCTGAGTGTTGTTCTCTTCACTGTGCCAATGCTGGCACAGATCTTCAAAGCTGCTTTTACTTCTGGCCATGGAGATGCAGTAAAATGGGCTTAATCCTTCATTGTTTCCATTTTTCAGCACCTTGTAATGGCTGCTTAAAGCAGTATTTCAGTTTGAGTTTAATTTCCGTCAGGATTTCAAAGTCCATAGGTTTGATGATGATAACAAGGGAAGCTCTTTAAAAATATCCAGTGGTGTGGAAATGGTGTGTTTAGTATGTGATTGTAATTGGGTTTGCCTTGAAAGACGTAGCCCATCTGAGGGGACTCACTGGAGAAATCCTGATAACTTGCAACCTCATATAACTAAATGTGACTAGGGAGGTATCTGCTAATTTCGGAAGAGAAAGAGCTTATCTAGTGAGAAAAAAATACACTGATGCAATCATTGTGTATTTCTGCTTCATAGGTGCAGAAATCCCTTATGGGGATAAGGTTTGGGACAGTCTCTCTTTTTTACACACAGTGTTACAGGAACAACTGTCTTTGTTTGGAGTTATTTGAAAGTCTGTGTTACTTAACTTGTTTTTTGTCTATTTTTGGAATCCAGAGAAAGGTTTGTTTTGCAAAAGTTATGACAGTGAAGAACCGTCTTATGTTCCTCAAGCTACTTGTTAAGTTGCTATTTGTCTTTTCATCTTGAACTGTGTATTGATGTACTTCGAACAACTTTGCATTTCTCAAAAGCTTTTGCCTAGCACATCATATTTAATGATTTTTCAGTCCCTTTTCCCACTGAGAAATATTTCTTGGACTGTTTTTAAAATGGTGATTTAATGGAAATTTTCTCATAAAAGAAAGTATGGTGAAATGACACACTTCTTATCTACTAAAATTGTAATTTCACTGAAAATTTCGATTTTCTTGCTGAAAAATGGGAATTCATAATTAGTTTTAATCTCTACATGGAAAGAAATTGTGAAACATCAACATCATTTGGTTATTTAATTAAGAATGTCTCTGTGAGTAAGTAAAAGCCAAAACGAAATGAAAGAGACTTTTCTTCACTAAATGTCAACTTTCCCTCTACATTTTCATTGCATGTAAAAAATTGCATTGCATGGGGATTTTTTAAGCTGAAAGGAGATGGGAATTATAAAAACCCCACATTTCTTAAGACATTCTTAACTTTGTGATCTTTCTGGGAATGTCTATATGCTTGTAACTAGCCCCAGGAAAGATGAGTATATGTATTATATTTTCCTTATGCCTTCAGTAAAAACAATTGAAATATGATATACTTTGCATTTCACAAAAAAACCTAGCAATAACAAAAAAAAAATCAGTTTATGGATTATGTGTATGGATTAACATAAAATACCTTTCTGCTTTCAAAATAACTTCATGAATGCCACCTCTTTCCACTATGTAAATGTATTATGTTGGGGACTAAATTTCAATGCAGTTTGCCCCAGCTACAATTAAATATGTATAAAAGAAGTATTGCAGATGGATTTTAAGGTTAGAACTCATTCAAAACTATCTTTCATCTCTGAGACATGAAAAACCATTTTTCATCCTTTGATATGCTACAGGGAAGGGATGCCATTCAGAGGCACCTTGACAGGCTTGAGGAGTGGGCTTATGCAAACTTCGGGGAGGTGTTTGTTGACTGCCTCTCTGTTGTGTACTTTCAGGACTGTAGCTCTATCATGCTACAGCTTTGCTCTGCTATTTTGTCCCATCACATTAGTGTCAGGACAGTAGAATAGAATATAGTGTTACCTTTAATTTAGGCCATAATCCTTTTGATAAAAAGGCTATACCAGTTGTGACATGCTTTGATATTAAGGTGATGTGTACAGTATAAATAATTACACAGCTACCTTTTCTCCCATGGAGCAGTCGCACAGCTTTTTTTTATTCTTTCTGAGTTATGACATGCACAAGGACAGTTGTCTAGGGGACCAAAAACATCTTGCAAAACAGTGCTACTATCTAACACTGTATTAAAACTTCAAGGTTTGTTTTTGTATGAGTCTCTGTCTTATATTTACCTAAAACTTACTTTCACTTAGATGGAATCTCAACTGAAAATAAGAATAAATGGGTATCCTAACCTTCTTGAAAACCATTTCTGATGCTTTCGCTTTACATTTTTCATGGTGCCATCCATCAAAAGTTAATCTCTCAATAAACTCAGCCTGTGCATTGCACTCTCTTCCATCACATGGCACTTGAGAGAGCATGAGAGAATTTTCTAATACCATGAAGTATTTTCAAGTACAAGATGATAAAGAACAGAATCTTTTTCATTTTCTCACTTTGATGCAACAGGGACACAGAAGAACAAATTCCTTGCAAATAACATAAAAACCGCTTTATAGAAATGCTCAGCTACTTGTTGCATTAGTTTTGACATGAGAGCCCACGGTCTTTATTGCATGAAGATGCCATGATAATCGAATCAGTTCAAGTACCTTTTGTCATATTAAGTTGTAGTACATGTGCTGTAGGTCCAGGATGTTGGAACATCCTAAAGATTCTGAGGCTTAAGTTAGGCTTGAATAATCATCAAAAGCTTAGAAACTTCTTTGTGCTATATGAACTATTTTTGTCCGTGAAATCAGGCTGGGAATCTCCCAAGAATGGGTCCTGGGGAAGATTATTGTTATTTCAATCATCTGGCTAAAGAAAGAGCCTATTGTCATGTTATTGGCCTAATCCTGCAAACTGTGCACAGTGCTTTCAAACATGAAGTCAGTAAAGGTAAGCACAATAATATCTATACATATTTCAGAAATTATTTCTACTTTAGCGATCAAGTGAAAAGAATGGCAGAGGCACAAGCTTATGTTATGTACCACCCTTTGAATACTTCTGATTAGTACTTATTTGAATTATAAGAAGACAGAGCAGGCTCTTGTTGGGAAGGACCCTTTTTTTCTTCTATGTTAGTGTACAGTAACAGTGACTTGGTTGAGTGTGAGTCTAGTAATTCTGATCATACTGTTAAAAATATAGTATTATTTGACACTGAAAGCTGAAGGGAGGTAGACAGCTTGATAGTGAAAAAATCTACATTAGTAAATGGGAATATTTTTAGAGTTAGTCATTTAGTTTGTGAACTAATTTCTATTCATTGAGTGCACATGCATGTTATCTATTTTGTATTTGCAAACTCCTTTGCAGCTTGTGGTATATGGTACAAATGGTATGAGTTTTATAGCTTCTTTGATATGCTAAAGTGAGTGCTCTTAGCATTTTTGATGACTCACACTGTCACTCGTGAATTAATAAGTGATCTGAACTCTTCAGTGTAATGAACCCTATCATTTATTAAAAAAGAAAAATGTTCCCATAATTAGTGTGGTGATGTTTGATAAGAAAATTGCATTTTTGAGGCACTACTATTATTAAATATTGTCAGTAAATACAGTTCATTTTTAAGCTTTATGTATCTAAATACAACCTTAAAATCCCAATGAAAGGAGATATCGTTGAAATGTATCTGGTAGTCATTGAGTTGCCTGGGGAAAAGTGTTGGAAAACCATTGTTGACATTCCTATTCTTTTCCAAGACTGGTGTTGAATTTAGCTTCATTCTTAAAGATGGATATGAGTATGAGGAACTTCAAAAAGGTATCATTATGTTTTAAAACTATTTTGAAACCTTTTTTAATACTTAGTATAAACCTATGTGTAGTCAGTCTTAAATTTCTATTGAATTGAACATTGAGGCTCGACATTGCTCTTCAAGATTTAGCAAAGTAATTTTCAGGCACAAGTAATTAAGAGCTTGAGACAGAAATAGTCCTATATGTAAATAGCTTTACAGATCAGCAAACCCAGTAATTTCAGTGGGAATGCATATGCCTGTGATGTTATTCCCATGCACGTTTGTAGTACTAGATTTCTTTAGTGTATGAATATATACGTAAGTAGGATTACTGAGTTTACATCTCTGACATAATTTATTGTTTGTATGCATTTCATTTATAATAAGCAGATTCAGTTTAAAATGTAGACCTCAGAGAACTTCTGTTGTTCAGGAGTTAAACTTAGAAGATATGTATGGTTTCTACTCTGTATATCCCTTGTTATTAAAATTGTGGATTGTCTTTGAAATAATATTGTAAAGGCCAACTCTATTGTACAGATAAGTTGCCAAGTTACAGTTAAACCACTGGAGGTTTTTTTGTGGGAACTCAAATGAAAAAGAGAAAAATAAAGGATAGTAGAGAGATTATCACATTAACTAGTTAAACAGCTGGATCCAAATGGCATATACTGTCTGTAAAATCTCCCCCATATAGGCTTTAAAATCATCCTCAAAATTATTTCTGTTTGCTTCAGAGTCTAGAAACAAGTAATGAATAGCAAATCATATTTCTACTTTGTGTATCTCTGTTGCTTTGTTGTGTTCAGTTATAAATCACTGATATCACTGAGGAATTTGTTTAAACTTAATACCATTCAGATTTGGTGTGACAAAATGTTGTCTTAAGTTTAGTGTCACCTATGGAAGCTTGAATACCTCTTTCAAAGGGAACAGCAGGCAGCCAATATTTCAGCTATGTGGACCTTTCCATTCTTGTCACTAAGCAATTTTAAATAAAAAGAAGTAAAGATATGAACAGAGATTTAAACAAGGCCAATTAGAAAACTATCCATTTCAAATGCTGGAAATCTGAAGTAGCCAAAAGTTAATACACTTGGGAAAAAACCTCTTATTGATAATAGTTTCTTTCACTTAGAAAGAACATGTTTGTTCTAAGTTTTTTGGTTTTTTTAAATAAGCGATTGGTTATGTAATATCTTGTCATACAAGAGGCAATAGTTACTCAGGTCTTACAAACATGCACTAATTAAAAAAATATTAGAATCATAGAGTCATAGAGTTAGCCAGGGTTAGAAGGGGCCTTGAAGATCATCTAGTCCCAGGTCCCTTGCAGTGCGCAGCAGCACCTTCCACTAGACCAGGCTACTCAGATCCCCATCTGGGCAACCTGTTCCAGTGCCTCACCACCCTCACAGTAAAAAATTTGTTCCTCATATCTGTCTATTAATGAGATAAGACTGTATTGTTCCTATTAGGAACCCCAAAATAAATAGAATTTCCAATAGGTCTACATTGTGGCTTGGACTTTCAGATTCTGAGGGATTGTCCATGCCAGGGCATTCCATGGTGAAAGTGTATCTTTGAATCTGTCCATGTGGTTCTACATCTCTCTGTCTCTGTGACAGCTGTGCTGACTCAGAATATTAACCAATTTTTAATACTCCTTTAGCTTAACAGCTGCGAAACAGACAGCTTTTCAGTTGTTTAGTATATTTTTTGTCATTCTGTCTTTATGAAATTAAAAACCTCATAATTGTACTAAAACAGGCTATAAGAAAGCCAGTGCATGCAAGTTTTAAACAATTGTTTTAACACTGTAATTTTTAAGCAGTTAATGAGAGTCATTGTTTTAGATCTAGTCATGTAAGTGTAAAATTATGAATGTCTGCCCTATTAATCAAGTTGCTTTTGAATTCTAAAGCGATTCTGAGGTAGGAGTTTACTCAGCAAGACATAATCGTTTTTCCAGCTCAATACAGACTAGTCCCATTATTCATGTTTTCTTTTCAATAAGAGCTCACACTGTAATTCTGAGCACTTATGATATTAAAAAAAGCATTTTTTCTTTTTTTTATTTTCTTTTCCTTTAAAATGTTTTTTTCTCTCCATTGGCATTATAACAAAAAGCAGAATATTATGATCAGTTTAAATTCTAGTCTGGGCACTTGTTTTTTGCCTGGCAAATTTTACCCATTTTCTTCCTTGACTGTGGTATACAGCTGTGTGTTGTCAAACTACTGTTGCATATGCCCCAAGTTTTGTGCATTTCAGAGCATATGAAAAATGTCAGTTGTGACTGTCTTACAAAGAATTTGCTTGCTGTAAAGGTGATTTTATATATATTAAAATTGGGCTTAGTGTATATTTACCTAAATAAAGCCTGAGGCAATCAATAATTGAAAACATGAAGACTTTAAAAGGCCGTTATAGATATACATAATCAGGAATGCAAGTATCATTGTGTTCTTACAGAGATGGCTGTAATGAGACCTTTCCAGCAGTTAGTATTTTCTAATCTCTCATGTAAATACCTATTATGGTTGTGCTTATTCTGTTATGGTAGTGAAAGCCTTAAGCCCTCAAACCCATCTTCTCTGGTGTTTTACTCTTCATCTGAGCTGGCTCAAACCTAGAGCAATGCACTGTGCTTGTCTAATAGGAATTCAAACCCATGAGGAGCTGATTGGAATTTAAGCTCCTGTTTACTAAAGCTGTGTGATGAAGCCAAGGCCAAGTTTGTTTATGGCTTACAAAGACAGTAGGTAGATATGGTCAATGGCTCCAGCCAATTTAACTTCTTACTTGATGATTTTTTCAAAAGTAGTCAGTTGTTTTGGTCTTTCCAAATTTCCAGTGCTTAACTATAGTGTTTTGAAATGAGTGCCCTAAAAACTTTCTGACTCAGCCCAAGGTGAATGGAGACACTTTGGGTTTAGGACAGCAGACACCTTAGCTCAGCTAGTGCCTTTTTATAACTTGAAAGTTTTCTGAGCAACTGCAACCACCACATCGCATGTGAGGAATGTGAAGGCTAGATGAATGTGATATGGATACCTAGCATTTCCTTTTGAGACTGATGGAAACCTGTTGGTTCTTTTGCTCTTAGACAGTCACCACAAATATAATGAACTTTTATTTGGAAAAGCCTCTTCTCCAAATAGTCAGTAGAAGATGTAGATGTGCCTGTATCTCTGTCCTTAAAATTCTGTGTATGTCTTCTCTGTCTATGCATTGCATGGGGCAATCAATGGCTATGTTAGCCAGGATGGATTTCTTAGCCTTTCCCTCCCCTATTCTGGCAGCTTTTGTACAGAGTAAAAGAATTGATCCAAGTAGACTGGATTTCAGACCATACTTTAAGGTAAGGGTAGTTTAGTGTAATAGGTGATTAATCTGCTTTTGATGTTCCTCCTTTTTATTCTGCCTCTGTTTGAAAGGGGAAAAAAGAGCAATGCAAGTAAGATAGCCTGTCATCAATAAGTGGAGATGGAGATCCAAAAAATAGAAGCTACTGTTAAAGGTATAAACCATATCAGGTATTTTTCATTCACTGATACCACTCAATGTCATGTGTTTTTGGATTTAAGAACATTTTTATTGGTATCTGCATACCTGTTTATCACTGAAATACTAAGTAGTGAGGTGAGGAGATTAGACAGAAAAGTGTATTCTTGTCATACAAGAAGTTGATAACATTTTAAAACACTAAGATGTATGCTGCTAATAGTTGCAGCCAGAAGTCATACAAACATGCCTGAAAGTTCATACAGATACTGCACAGTATTACTTTTCATGAAGTTTGCAATGATAAGTGGCAAAGCATCAAGAACACCGTGATGAATGATTTCAGTAAGTGATCAGGCCCATGAGTACTTAACAATTGTTATCATGGATTAGGCGGCACTTCAGAAGCTTGAGATAGTTGTCAATTTTGTGGGAGTCTCTGCGGAGGCAATGCAGCAGGTTGTAAAAGGCAAAGAGTCTGGAGTCCTCATCAGCAAGTTGCAGAGATGGAAGTCCTTCCCATGGAGAGTAAATTTCATTTTCGATCTCACCAGAGTGAACCTAAAGACACAAAGTGATACTAGTAATAATCAATAGTGAACCTGACTGGATGTAGCAGACAGCATTTAAAATACTGACCTTGGAAAATACTAGTTGTTAGTGTATGGCTTGTAAAGTGGTTTCAGTTGTGGTTCCCACTATTCTGTATAATCTTCATTCAGGTTTTGAATGAATTTGTCAGATTTTTCAGGCTGTTTCCCTAAAACATGTATAAAGCTTAACTGTTTCAGTAGTGTTTTAAGAGAACTAGCGTGTTAACCTATGTCCAGGGGAACCAGACTTTGCAGAGGAATCAAACTTTCCTTTGTGCATGGGCTCATTAGGGACATCTCCTTTTGATTGCCTCCACCTTGAAAACTTTGTTAACACTTGTTCCTAGGAGTTGCTTGTGTGCATATCCAGATTTGTCTTGGCCCATTTCTTAAGCAGTCTCTCTGATACATGCAGCTTCAACTACACATTACCAGACAAATCCCTCAATAGTAAATCTTCAGGTGTACTGGAACTCAGATTAAAGAAAAAAAGGGGCTTAGTGATACAGAGACTTCTAATGTTAGAAAGCTAAGTACAGGAACTCTGCAGTGACTTAGTATCTGAGGTGAATATTGGTTTGGAAGAGACAATTTTTTCGTATCACAGAAATCTATCTTTCATAGCAGGAAGGAAATCTGTGCCTATTGGTTCTTATGTATCATCCTTACTTCACATCAGCTGTATTTTGTAAAGGCACATAAGAAAGTGTCTGTGGAGTCTCTATCATTCCTTTAAAGCAACAGGTAAAAAAATAGACTTACTATGACTCAAAAATGTGGCTTGACGCTAATGAATGTTCCAGTCTTATCTTCAACCTCCTTCTGTAAATAATGTGAATGAGAAGGTGGTGACAGGGAAACGGACTTCTTACTGTTATCTTGGATCCTCACCTGCACCCTTTTTACACATAGATATTTGATAGAGATGTATTTGATTACACTGATAAATGTATTTGTGGCCTGTATGATATAAGGTTTCTGAGTAAATACACACCAAACTGAAAGGAAGAGAAACCATGAATGATGTAGAGGGAAGTGGTGGATACAGTGATGGTGGCACTCTTAATGCTGTTCAACGGTTCAGAGCCTAAGCAGAAGCCAGTAAAGTCAGAACCTCTTTTCAACATCTAACTTACTGACAGAATGATATATTCAGGGACTAACAGAGGCCCCTTTAAAAATAAACAAGCTAGAGCTGATTTTGTTCAGGAAAGCTTTCCATCAATTACTGATAACAAGGTCTATTCAAGTATGGGTTTTGTCAGACAACAGCCTTGTTGTCTAAACTTACAAGTGTAGTGGGGACCAAGTCAGAGCCAGAGTTCAGAGGAACTGGTATGGTGCAAAAAGAGAAATGGGAGATACCGGGATTACTTTGCTGCATGCCACATCTGTGCAATAGCCCGGACTTCCAGAAGAGTTTTAAGCAAAGCATCTTTTCAAAACCTATACACAATACCTATATGTAACATGTGCACAGACATGTTAAAACATATATATATATATATAAAAATACGTGCATGTGAAAAAAATGTTGATACATCCTTAAACAATCAGGATTGCAAACTGAAAATACTCAAAGATAGAATGATGGTCAGTAGTTGTGATGATTACACTTTCTCCTGAAGCAGAACTGGGAGTATGATGAATTATGCTATGCAAGTCACATCAGATTATCTCTTTAGAAATTGCAAGATAGCAGAAGAAAAGAAAGCTGAAAAGTTCTCTGACAACTATTTTGACTCCCATTCAGATCTAGTTTATATCTCATTTTTATCTACATATCTTCCTTTGATATTTCAGGTAGGGAGAGTCCATCTTTATATGTGTCTTTCTTACAGCAACAGACTGGAAGCATGTTAAGGACTAATACTTACCCGCCCAACTATTTTCTCCATTCCTTCTAGAAGCCGCTTGTTTTGTTCTTCAATTTCTACAGCCTTCCAGAGAATGGTTTCTGGAGCTTCTTTGATTCTTTGTACTTCAGAGGCCAAATGGATCAGGGGATCATTCCAGGAGCGCAGTACTCCCAGTACTAAATTCAGTAGGTCTTCATGCTGCTCGCACATATTAAGAAAAGGAAGTTAAAATAAGAAGGCTAAATACTGGCAGCACTGGAAAACATTTAGGATAGTGTTTTCAGAAACTGGGATTTGAGAACTTATTCTTGGACCTATCACTGATTGGGCCCTATAGCCCTGTCTTAGATATCTCTGTGCAGTTGCATATTTGAAGTGTGTAATTGGTATCATCATATTTTACAATATTTACACAAGTAGTATTGCAATAGGAAATAAATCCTCTAGAAGTCATAAACTAGCAAGCACAACTGCATTTCATATCTGTGGAAAAAACCCCACCAGAATTCTTATCTGATTTCTTATGAACAATTTTAAATCCAATGATTTTTTTTTAATGTATTTTTTTTAAGTTTAGTACTGTCTGGAAGGTTCACATTATGGTAAACCACTATATAGCTTTTATTGCCTCTACGTAACTCATCTGTCCTCCCCTTTGAACAATGGTGCTTCTAGCAATAGCTCTCTGGTTTTAAAATTGTCCTTTCTTGTGGGCAACAGGAATTTAAAAAGCTTGCGGTCATGGTAGGGATAGTATCAAACCTTTTCTTCTTTGCTAGATGCTCAACCCAGGACTGTGAATTCTGTTGCTCCCACTAGAACTTCCGAATGACATACTGAGAAGCTGGCAATACTGTGGGATTGCACAGATATCACTACTGTGAAACTGATAGAGATTTCTCCCTGAACAGCCCCATTTATATACCTCTGCTTATTTTTTTCTGCAGAGAATTTTAATTTTGTATCTGTGAGCTGAGCATAGACTGAAAAAGACTATCTCATCTTCCCTTAATAACTTTTACATTTGATGTATGTATGTATGTAGCATATTTCTCTTTACAGGTATGTTGCAGTATTTCACACTAGAGTTTTTGTATTTGCATGATGATATGACCATTTTTTCCTACTGGTAACAGCAAGAAAATCTATTCAACATTTGTTTAGTAATGTCATTGTTTTCAGCCACTGGAAAACTACTTACCTCTGCCTACGTACACCAGTGTGTTTTTATAGTTGTTAAAACAATAACTATCTATAAGATGTTTTAAGGTAATGTTTAAAGGTTGTAGCATTCTCAGTAATGTACAATCATGCTAACTGGCATTGCTCCAGGGGGTTGTATTTTAATTGGAAATAAGATGCAGTAACTAAATGTACCATACAGGAAAAGGAAGGGACATTGAAAGTTACTGGTACATATATACACTGTATGGTTTGGAACTTAGTATCAGCAAAAGTTAAATCAACTTTTCTTGACTTTTTGGTGCTTGCCTCTTCCTGGCTTTTTTATTCCAATTGAGCCGATTTCTTTCTCTCTGTCTGCTGCTTTACTATTCCATAACTCTCCTTCTTCTGTGCCCTACCCTGCTCTGTCTTACACTGAATGGCATTAGAAATGGGACTTACATGAATCTGCTGAGCTTGCTCCTTATCTTCAGGAGTGGTTAAGGAAGAAGTGTGGCAGCCATTAACAGCTTTTGCAATAAAACCCCGGCCCTGAGCATAGCGTTCCTCCTGCAGATCAGCACAGACAGGCATTATTGAAACAGATAAGTAAGGCCTTCAGTTCAAACACCACATTAACTAGTCGTTGTTCCACTGCTTTTATCACTGCTTTTATGCTGTAAAGGTTAAAAGTTTCTGGTGGGTCTTTAGAGTGGAACTGGCACCCAGCAAATGCAATCGTGTCCACAGATAAAGAATGATGGGAAAATGGTATCTTTTAAAAGAAAGGTTGGGGATCTTAGCAATGGTCAGCACCATACACTGTCAGCATTGGGACTGTCACTGTCCGTGCAGCAATCCTATTTGTTTACTTATTGAAGGATTTCATATGTTAACATACGTTTGTGCTTAAAAAGAATTAAACTGCAATTTTATATTCTCCTTCTCTCAGGAAAAGGCAGAGTACTTACAAATTCATTGAACATTTCTGAAGAGAGGAAGTGGATGTAGTGTGACAGTTTAACTGCTCGGTCAAAAAGTTCCTCAAGGGAAACTTGGCAATTGACAGATCCATTGGGGCAGATTGGTAAGGAGGTCACTCCTTCCTTTGTCAGGAGCATGTTGGACACCAGAAGGCCCACCAGCAACAAACCTGTTCAAGTTTAAAACAAAGCAAAATGGAATCACATTGACTTACAGGTATATTTAGAAGTAGCTGTCAGAGCCAGCTGATGGGTGATTTGGGTTGTGCTGTCACATGGCTGAGAATACCCCCTGTACTGGCTGCTGAAAATCAGTGGAGGAGGGAAGCATTGTAATTCTTACATCCTTTTTCCCCTCTGTCATCCTGACAGTATAGCAGTGTAAATATAGATTCATAATTATATTTGCACAGATATACATTTGGAAAATAGATTGGTCTTCTTTTTTTTTTCTTTCTTTTTTGTCCTCCTCCTTCCAGAGGTTCTTTTCTTTGCAAACATTTGGAGTTTAAATTAATTCTTGTGAGAGGGTGGTTAGGTTACTCTCTTAATGTTTTGATTGTCCTGGGAGTTCCTTCAGAAGATTCCCAACAGCTGTGCTGCTTTGCTATTTAGAGTTTAACCCTAAATTTCTTACTGCTAAGAAATCAGAGTTTTTGTCTTTTCTCCTGAGCTTCTGAAACTGATAAAGAGGACTTTTCATTATCACAAGCACAACATTTCATCTGTTTTCATATTAACTTAACAGAGTTAAGTGTTCTGTTCAGTGAAACAAAATATACACAGAAAAACAATGGAAAAAATAAAAGCAAATATTTGAAAATGAATTTATATACTCAAAGAACACTATTCTGTGGTCTGAGATTTTTACTTTTGGAAATTGACCTGTTACCTATACTGATTCACTAGACTTATTTTATATTAAAGTGTGTTTCATAAATCAGGAGAACTGCCCCTAATGATACCATGTGATAAGTTTCTTTCTAGCTCTATGTTCAAACAAAGTACATTTACACATTATTGAAGTAAACCTTCCTCCTACCCTGTGAGCAGGGTACACACAGCATGCTGCAGTTAGGAAGGTACTCTGGGGAATAACTCCATGAATAAGAAAATCTGTGACTCGGCTTAAAAAGTTAAAGACTGTTATGAAAACATTCACCTCAAAATTACTACAGCACTTCTAGCTTTGTGTGTAATGCCTTCTAGTCATTGCCTTCTGAGTGGTGTAGCAAAACCAGTCTGGATCCAAACTTTAAGGAGCAGGTGTTACATCCCTCAAGACAATTTTCTGTGACATGGCCCAATGCAAAGGTAGTCTTAGACAGAAAGGATCAAGCTGCCTCCTGGAGGCAGGTTTCACATCACTGGAAGACTGGGTGGCTGGAAGACCTCAGTTTCTAGAGTGGTTATATTTCAGTTGCTTCCTGATTCAATTTAAGTTGAAAGAAATATAAAAGTTATGAGCAAGTGAATGTCAAAAGCCTTACCTTTCAGTGAAGCCCCCTTGGCACTCATGGTAGAGATCCTGTATGATGACTTGCTTTACCAGAAAGAAATCTCAATACTTGCTGTTATTCTCTGCACATACCACTCTTATATACTCCATTCAGGGTCCATTTTGCATACATTCAGCAGGTCGTGGAGTTTACCGCGATAATTACAAACATCAAATTGCCTTTCTTCCACATTCATATTCATTTTTTTTGGTTTGGTGTCTTTTTTTTTTTTTTAATTTTAACTGTGAGAGGGAATTTCATTAATAAGTTCAGCTGTGAGATCCTAAGTATGATTGAATGGAGTGCCAAGATTTTGCCCTCAATGAAGTGAAATGCCATTGATCCAGTTGTGAGTTCAGAGACAGGTATTGTCAATGTTTCTAGCCTGCTATTCCTACTCCCTCAACTGTTTTCTTATCCTTCCTTGTTTCTTCAGACATCCAAGGTTGCTTATGCTAAAATTCTGGCTATTTGTGGGAGCTAAACACTATTTTACAATGTCCCCACTGAGAGAAATAGCATAAATTGTGCTGAAATTTATCCAGAGAAAGGAAATAGAGGCTTCTGGAAAGATAGGTCACTATCTGTAAAATTATAGATGCGACAGTCCTGGTCAGTTAAAAAATATATCACATAGCACAAATCATGATACGAACAATCCTCAGTCTGAGAGATGTTTAGAGAAATAGGGACAGTTCTTATATTAAAAAAGTAATAATGTGAAACAATAAAAGAGGTAGAAGTTATATGTTTACTGTTTAATCCCAAATGTTTCATGAATAAATTAGCATTATTTAAAAAGGAAAAAAAACCCCAGCGTCTACAAAACCATGAAATTATTTTCTATACTTGAAAACCCTCTGCACAAAAGATGGGCATTTCCACCACATGCAAAACATATGCTGTCGTCAGCAGTGGGATTTGTTTTCAGATGTGATGCATCTGTGGTAATCTGCAAACTAGCCTTAGCAGGTTGGCCCTGTTTTCTTGCTGTCTGAGGCTCCTCTGTGTGAATATGTTAGCAAATATATAACCTTTCATCTGTTTTTTAGGTCCTTTTACCCATGCAAAGACTTTCCAAATTAAATGACCACAATGAATAAGGAATACAGTGTTAATGAATTTTCTTGCCTTTAGACAACTTGTTCCATAACTGTGAAACAGGTATGTATATAACACTGAATCCTTCGTTATTTCATAACTATGGACAGGATTCTTGAAGCAATGATAGACAAGGGAGAAGAAAGGTAGAGCATTTAGGGGGGAAATGTGGAAGGCTTTCTCTGGGAAGCAAGATGCTTCAACAATCAACCAGAATTGGTATCAGGTGGTCTACATCTGCTAAGTTCTAGGATGATTGCTAGAACAATTTGCTCTGCTTAAAGGCCTTGTCTTCATTTGGAAATTGAGGTCCTGTTGAGTAAATGAAGCAGTTGTTGCCTGCAGCAGGGAAGAGTGGCAATCTGATGAAGACAATAATATTAGAATAGGGCCACAGCCAAAATTCTAGAATAGATGGTAGAAAAACAGCTGCCTTCTAAACTGCAGATACATGGCTTATGATCTTGATTTAATTCAGCTTCATTTGAAAATCTTCAATAAGACTACAGGTAAGACTGAAAAATCCTGGCATCTTACAGTACTAGAAGAGTCCTGTGAATTAGATGGATAAACAATTCTCAACCCACCAGTTGGTCTTTCATTTACTAGTCTCCTTTTCTTGGCATTTTGAGGGTTTGGTAGTGGTGTCAAAATAAGACACGCATTTAATTGATATTAGGAACCAGATAACGAAGGCAGCAGGGAGTTTTCCCTTATTGGAGAGGGAGGCTTCTCTGAGGGCTGATGATATCGGCTAAAGTCAGTATCCTCATATGACTTAGTTTGGAGGAGAGCCTTACACGGCTCTCTTGCCAAGTAAGTGTAGGCAAGAACCTTAAATCCAGATCATAGAATAGTCGTTATTTGAAACCATTGCATGATGTTTCAATTAAAACATTCTACCGAAAAATAATATACTCTTGCACCTTTCATCCTCAAATACTCTACAAACATGAATGGATTAAAATTGTCAGCAATCAAGAATCATAGACAGGAGAGAAGAAACTCTCTATAAAGTCAATAAATATAAAAGTCAAGGTTTTTTTCTTAACCAGGTGTGGGAACTGACACAGAGATTAAGAAGTGTATTCATGGGTGCTCAGGAAGCCTTGGGGAAAAAAATAAAACAAAATTCCTGATTCCCAGACCTGCGCTTGAAGTGACGAACATAATTTCTTACTAGTACCACAAAGAAAACAAAGGTGAGAGAAACAAAAGTGAGGAAAAGTTGCAATAACTAGAAATAAATGGGCACATACATTAATTTTTATAAATTAGGAATTAAGTTCTATTTAAAAGTTGAAAAAACACTTGAAAGCTGCTGAAAATGCTCCCCTCTGGCTTATGAAAGTGACCTGGCTTTACGTTCTCCAAAGAAGTAGTATGGAACTTGGCATCGCATCATCTCTATTCCTTGAACCATGGTAAAGCAGGCTGATCCTAGCCTCCAGTAGCCACCTAATTCTGATGGTAGCTTAGGACAGCACTGTAAATAGCTGGGCAGTCATCAGTACTAAGGGAAAAGCCTCTGGCTTTTCCACAGCTCTGCTGTGATTAGCAGCATGTTTCTATTGCCCTTTGTCTTTTTCTTCTGCCTTAGGGATTTAATTGACTTTTATCTTCAAGATCTTTCCTGGAAATAAAATTAGTAGACTGTTGCCACCCAGTGTAAACATATGCCAGAAGGACTTACTATATGCAAACAATTATTTAGTTTTTGTCTCATTACTTATGCTTCATAGGCATTACATGTGATGTATCAGTATTCCAGATAAAAAGGTTTAGTGCCCATTTCTCAATAACCTTGTCTTTCTACCTTATATCAAGTTGCAAACCATGAATTAGACTGTGACGTTTTGATTGAGAACTATTGATCAGTACTGGAAGATCGAATATTCTTATTCCATTTTACTTTATTTAAAGCTTTTGAGATATGCAAAGTGTTGTGTCTGATTGATAGCTAACACAGATGAATGAAAAACCTTTTCTAATAGAATAGCTCTTTGCAGAATACTTAACTAGTTGAATCAAATATAGGGATATATATCTTAATTTTGCCTTTTTCTTACTTGGAAGTATTTGTCTTTAACAACTGAACGTTAATTGATGCAGAAGTTTGAAACATCAAATTTTTGTTATGTTTTTAACAGATGATCCACAGGTTATGTGTGCAGAGCATGCAAAGCTGAATGTGAAGAAAAATATTTCTACATGTGATCTGATTGTTTGACTCTTCAGATACACAATGAGAAAAAAAAAAAAGAAAAGGTTTATGTGTTCCTGTCTTGCATATGTAATGAGAAATGAGACAAGCAAGACCAAGGCCCATTTGGAATTAAATCTGGCCAGGGATGTCAAGGACAACAAGAAGGGCTTCTCCAAATACATCAGTAATAAAAGGAAAACTAGGAACAATGTGGGCCTGTTACTAAATGGAAGGGGTACCCTGGTAAGAGAGGACACAGAGAAGCCAGAGTTACTGAATAGTGCCTTTGCATTGGTCTTCACTGACAAGACCAGCCCTCAGGAATCTCTAACCCAGGAGACCAGGGTAAAGGAGTATTGAAAGGAAAACTTTCCCTTGGTCAAGGAGGACTGGATTAGAGAACACCTAGGCAAACTTGGTGCCCTCAAGTCCATGGGCCCTGATGAGATGCATCAACGAGTACTGAGAGAACTGGCAGATACCATAGTGAGGCTGCTCATGACCACCTTTAAAAGCTCATGGCAATCAGGAGAGGTGCCTGAGGACTGGAAGAAAGCAAATGTCCCCTGGTCTCCAAAAAGGGCAAGAAGGAGGACACAGAGAACTGCTGGCCTACCAGCCTTACCTCAATCTCCAGAAAGGTGAGGAAGGTCCTCATTCTGGAGGCCATCTCTATCCACATGGAGGACAAGAAGGTGATCAGGAGTATTCATCATGGATACACTAAAGGAAAATCATGGTTGAGCAACCTGATTGCCTTCTGTGATGAAACAACTACCTGAAGAGATGAGAGGAGAGCAGTGGATATTGTCTACCTCGACTTCAGCAAGGCTTTCAACACTCTCTGGAAGAAACTGATGCACATGAAGTTCCACCTGAATATGAAGAAGAACAACTTTACCGTGCAAGTGGCTGTGCACTGAAAGAGATTGACCAGAGAGGGTGTGGAGTCTCCCTCAGTGGAGATATTTCAGAACCATCTGGATGCAATCCTGTGCCATGTGCTCTGGGATGACCCTGCTTGAGCAGGGAGGTTGGACCAGATGACCCACTGTGTCCCTTCTGACCTTACCCATTCTGTGATTCTGTGGTTCTTAAGCTGGAGTCATAACAATGAAAATATAGTTGTTCTTGTCTGTCTTTTGTAGAAAAAGTTATCCAGTCAACTTAACTAAGGGGTTGGCTTTGGAAAGGTGCAAAACTATTTTACCTGTATCAAAACCAAATCCTCAGAGAACTTTAAATTTTCATAGAATTATAAATCCATAGAATGCTTTAGGTTGGAAGGACCTTAAGGATCATTCACTTCCAAACACCTCTGACATAGGCACCTTCCACCACACCAGGTTGCTCAGAACCCCATTCAAACATGTGGAAAAAACATTTGGAGGAGGAACATAAACAGAATATTTTTTTCAATCTAGATAATTTTAAATGACAAATACTTTGTCTTTTCTGACAAAATATTATTCCCTATAATCTCCATGAAACTTTTGTTCAAAATTCAAGTAATTTTCTAGGATTCTGTTCAACAAGGGCTCGTTCTTCTCTTGTCTTCTTCATGTAGGGAACAGGAGAATTTTAAAAGCATTCTTTCCAAAGGTTTATCTCAGCAAAAACAGTAAAATGGGATTGTTATTTTGTTAGTGTGCTGCCTGTGTGAAGGCTGGTAAAAAATAGATAAGAACATAAGGGAAAATGATTCCATATGGAGAAAAAAAAAGGTGAAAATCACTGGGAGATTTTCAGTTTAGTTTTAATTCAAGTACCAGTGTGGTTTCATACTATTTCAGAAGTAGACATAAAAATGAAACGGCAGAACATGTTTCAAAAATAATTTATCAGCATTGCCACTATGATGACATATGTCCAAGTGCATGAAATATTAAGAGTGAATCCCAATTAGAATTTCAGCTTATGATAGCAAAAACCTGAGGGACTTTGCAAAGAATTGAGTAAAAGCTGGCTAGTATGTATTGTTCCTGATACTTGAAGTTGTTTGAAGTCTGTAGCTCTGTGTTCCCTAATATTGTATCTGTGTATTATCAAATAACTTGGCAGTATAAATTTGATCTGGATCATGCATAACTGCATTTTGGCACTTCAGTTGAATTATCGAGAGACCATGCAATGGTAGTTATCCTGGCTTGATACTTGATACCAGGTTTATCTGACTGTTGGAGGCTGGGTGATAAGGATCTGACATTTACTAGGACAAAGACGCACTACAAAACTTTCTGTGTAAGTGTAAAGTGACAGAGTGAGCCTGTGCTGGTTCAACATTTAATGTCATATGGCTGCAATATTATTTATCCAATACCTTGATTCCAGTTTTCCTTTTTCAGAGCTGAAAATGAGTGATTTTGAAAGAAAACACAAATAAAGGGGAATCTCCGCCTTCCAAAAAGTCTTTACAGTTGAGGTTTTGAATAGCTGTGACAGCTTCTTCTGTCTATCCAGTTTGAGTCTTGTTCTGCTTCTGGGATGGTGGAATCACATACTGGAACACAGTTGGCCTGATTTCCAAAGCTGGAAGATACAGTCCAGTGCAAATGGAGAAGTTGTGTAGCTTGTATTTGCACACTTTGATTTAGAAGATACAGTTAGTGCTATAAAAACATCATTGTTTTAACTCTGTCTTAGCATACAAAAGTGTGGTTGATTCTGAGGCACACTGAACATCACAACTCCAAAGACCAAAGACCAAGTGATTTAAATAGTTTCTCTATATTTTTGCTTGTTTTCCCATACATTAGCTTTCATGTCTGATTTTTTCACCTCACCCATGTTCTGTTACATAGCTAGAGTTTGTTGCAATCAAATTATTTTCCATAAGATCTTGATTTCAGGTAACCATTATTCTGGGTAATGTGGAATGAGTTTCAAGGTTTTACTCAGGGTAGACCTGCCACAGTGGAATTTACTAGGGCGCTGGGTAATTATTGGTATTGTTTTGAGTGTTATATTTGTGTGACACACTTTTAATAAAAGGTAATAAAGAGTAAAATTGCCATCAGAAAGCTAAAATTTTCCTGCTAACATGTGAAGAGTAGGAGAAATAGAATCTGGTTTAAATATTTGCATATTTTTAATTCTATGGATAAACGCATCACTGGAAAAACATTTCCTTAAGTACTTTGTGAACTAGAGTCTGTAAAAGTAAGAGGATTTTTTTTTTTCAATTGCAAATACATTGAAAAGAGCACTGAAGTGTGCACAGAGATTTTAAGCACATTTCAATAGGAGAGTATTTCCACAGATTGTGGTAATCATGCTTCTGTTTTAGCATGCAGCGTTAGATTTCAGTAATGGATAGTAACCCATAACAGCAAGTGGAGATTTTGTCCTATGCTTTAGAAGTGCATCTTTGTGAAGATGCATTTTCTTCCTGATGTGAAATGCTCTTTGGTCCGATAATTTCTGATATATATATATATATGTGTGGATTGAATGGAGGGGAAAAGATGAGTAGAAAATTTTTAGGGGAGGTGTGGTGTTAGCTGAAAGCAAAATAACAGGCAGAGTTCTGTGCTGACATTCTTGCTTCCTTGGGAGGATCTTCCTTTTAGCTGTGTGCTTATCAGAAGGAGGAATGCGTATTATTGCTCAAAATCCTCTGTTTCATAATGGGATTGAAGTAATACTGAAAAAATGTGACCTTTACTTAATTGTCTTAAAGGAAGCATTCAACATCAGACATTTCTCTCAGTGATTCCAAAACCTATCACATACTCTTTTCTTCATTTATTTGCTATTGTCTCTAAACCTAATACATTAAAAAAACAAACCAACCCCCACCCAACCACCCACCAGACAAACAAAAAACCAAACCTCTGAAGGACTGAGCAGTGTGTGTATGTGTATTGGGCATCTCCTGTCCCACAGGAAATTTGGAACCTCAGATATTTCTTCCCCTGTACTCCGCACTGGTGAGGCCACACCTGGAGTGCTGTGTCCAGTTCTGGGCCCTTCAGTTCAGGAAGGATATTGAGGTGCTGGAGCAGGTCCAGAGAAGAGCAACAGGGTTGGTGAAGGGACTTGAACATAAACCCTATGAGGAGAGGCTGAGGGAGCTGGGGTTGTTTAGCCTGGAGAAGAGGAGGCTCAAGGGAGACCTCATCACTCTCTACAACTCCCTGAGAGGAGGTTGCAGCCAGGTGAGGGGTTGGTCTCTTATCCCAGGCAGCTATCAGTAAAACGAGGGCATGGTCTTAAGCTCTGCCAGGGGAGGTTTAGGTTAGATATTTGGAAGAAATTCTTTACAGAGAGAATGATCAGGCACTGGAATGGGCTGTCCAGGGAGGTGGTGGATTCTCTGTCCCTGGAGGTGTTTAAAAAGAGACTGAATGTGGCACTTAGTGCCATAGTCTAGTAACTGTGATGGTAGTGGATCAAGGGTTGGACTTGATGATCTCAGAGGTCCTTTCCAACCCATCTGATTCCATGATTCTATGTTTGTTTAGTATCTCACTAGAATGATTTTTCCAATTTACCACATTTTGCTAATTATTTAATTAAGCTTGTCATATTTATTGAACCAAGGCTAAAAATTAATATTGACATAGAATTTTTTGGAAGACATGTAAAATTATTTTAGTAAAATGCATTCACCTACTTCCTAAAACTGTTTTCTTGGGGGAAAAAAAGGGAAAGCAGTTATTCTGTGGCTTTATATTCTGTGCTATTAAAAGAAATGAATGCTGCATGGTAAAAAATGTATAGAAATGCATATTTGGCAGGCAAAGCCCATGATATGTTCTATGTAGAGGTTGTCACCTATCTCAGGGTATCCAGAAGGATTTGCTTATAACTTTAAAATTTACAACTGATAGCTATATTGGACATAAAGTAATATAAGCAAAGAAGAAATAAATGTTTGTTAATAAGAATGAAAACAGCTGAGGAGATTAAAGGAAATATTTTTAAACAGAAATAGGAAAAAACTATAATCAAGAAAACTTTTTGGTAGCAAATGCTGCTAACCAGTCCTTAGAAGGTCAAATACATTAAGTTGCACACCTGCAGCACATTTTGTATGTTTAAAAATTCATTAAAAATTATTGGAGGTGCGTTTCTGTTCAATCTCTTCTCTAATGAATATATTTGCATGTAATCACAGCTTTTCTCCTTTAGAGCTTTCTTACTCATTTCCTAAATCCTCAGTCTGTAACCTGATCTCATGGGATTTACAAAGCCGAGGCCAAAGTCATCATGGAAATGTCATGACATTGCCATTATCGGAAGCGTCTAGTCATTGTAAATGGCTGAGCAAGAGCAGTAACATCAAATAGACTGTGAGACTTGTTTCAGTTTTTCATGGATTCTTACACAAACAGGAAGAGATAAATCAATAGTTGCCTGTTTTGTCTATGTATTTTACTTTAGTTTTTTGGAATGTGATTATAAAATCATTGTTTGAGCTACTCTTCAAACTCAGCTCTTTCCAAGGGATGGAAGCTTTGATATTGTTACAGTCCTCCTTGGGAAAAAAAAACCAGCAAACAACAAAACAAAAAACCACAGTAACAACAACAGCAACATCATCCCAATAAGAAGGAGTGCAGTGCAGCACAATCTTTGCATCAATTCCTCTTATAGATTTTGTGATTTGGGTCTGGTTTCAAAGCTTGGGGCTAATATTCCCTGTGGAGCATATTTCAGGAGTGTTTGGGTTTCTCCTGTGAAACATCAACATCATCCCACCTTACTGACACCAGAAAAGACAACATTTTCATAGTGAATAAAATTAACTTATTTGTATCCTTCATAAAAACTACTGTGCTAAACAGAGGTAGTTAATTTAAAAAAAAATAGACTAAAAGTTATTCCTATAAAAGGACTGAAGTTTTATTCAAATTACGACATTCTTGTAAAACAAACCAACCCCAACAATCTGCCACAAATTTTGTACAAAAATTCTACTTTTCTGAGTACGTACCCTGCCAAGTTCCTTAAACTTACAGGTCTTTAAATCAGTCTTTAAAAAGTGGAGGAGGCACCTGTATCAAGAGTAACATATTTTTACATTCATGATTGTTGTGAGGGATGCAATCATAATGTCAAGGATTTCTAATCTGTGATTTTTCTCTAAAACTTACAGTAAAAAATTATTTCTTATTATGTGTGGGAGAAAGACAGCCAGTCTACAATTAAAGATGAATGAAGAACAGAAGATCTATGGTTTTTTAATATTTATTTCTTGTCTTTATGACAGTGAGGCAACAGGGTATTACATGTTGGCTTGCAAAATTACAACAGTGTGGTATCAGATTGCAGCATATTTTTCCATTATGACTCTTGAGTTCTTGTGTAGACAAATCCTGTTGCTGGATCCAGCATTTGCATGTGGCTGTGAGATGAGGATTCAAAATAATTGATTGGGGATGACCAGATAGCAGAAAGTTTACTCAGTTTACTCCAGACTTGTTCTGGAGAAAAATCATCTTTAAGTAAATCAGATAAAGTAACTTGAAAATTCTTCCTGTTGTAGTCAGTTTATCTTCCACAAAATCTCCTTTTCTCCATGGATTGATGCATGTCAGAAATCTATGGCTGTTAAAAAAACAAAACCAAAAAAACAATGACAAAATAATCCCTTTCATTTTAAACATTTTAAACCCATTTCCTCACTAGGAACAGTGAAGATCACAGGAATAGAAAGGCAAAGTGGCCAGTCATTTTTCCTGTGCTCCAATTTTACTCTCCACCATGTAGGAACAAGTAGGAAGGATTTGTAGCTATACTGGCGATAATAGAAACTGCAGGTGTTTTGTTTAATAAAGACTACATTAATCCCATAAAATCTTAGTGTGAGGTAGAGCTGCTGTTAACCATTCTCACTGGGCTAGAGGTGAAGAACCTTCAAAGCCTGTAAACATGCCAGCAGTTAACTGACTATTCTTGTACATTCCCTCCAGCCACCTTTTACTTCACAAAGGTTTTTAATTTAGATCTCTCATATCTTTTAACAGCTCTAAAAAAATGCTGCCTTCTTTTTTTCCTCGATTTCCTTCTATTCAGAACATGAATATGGGAGGAGGAAAAACTACGACAAAAATCCTTCCCATCTGGAGGGAATTTCAAATTGTTTTTTGCCTTCTGAAATGAAATCTGCAAGTTTTTTTTTAAAAGATGAGTAGAAGTATCAATCAGCCAGAGGCAGACTGAACTTATCTGACAGGCCCATGACACTGAGATTTTGTGGAGGCATATGATTAGTCTGAAGGCTTTTTCCTAAGAAAATCAGTTCAGAAGGGCCTGCTAGCCTCTGAATGGAAGCAGACACGATTGCTCTCACATTGTCCAAGAATGCATTACACAGTGGAACAAAAAATTCCATAGTTAGTATATCTATAGGGAGGTGACCCTAGCGTTTCTCTTTTGTGATAAATCTAAGGTACTGTGGAACTAATTCTAGAGATTTGGGGTAAAATCAGTAGGGCACATGTAGCTATTTGTGCAGGAAGGGTTTTAACATTGTATCTTGTAATATCCTTGGAACTGTGACTGTTTCTGTAAACCTGATGGAGTGTGATTTGCCTCTATAGAAAGGCATAGGTCATGTGCATAAACTGCACATAACATATGCTCTATTGTACATCTCTATGTCAAGTCCTGTGGAATCATCCACAGATCATATAACCCCATTTAATTTGTACTAGCTTTGGTTTTCCTTTCTCAACTCTTATACGTCTTCTGTTCCTCTTCTACTGTGACACCACATGAAAAGCCAAAGATTGTTTGACCTCCCAAAATCCATTAGTCTGCCACCTGTGTTCGTGTATCTGGATGTAATAATGCACATACTGGCATGCAACTCACACACATACCTCATTTGCTTCTGGACACATGGTCTAGATCAGTCCAGAAACTTGTTGCACAGACACATCTAGCCGTACGCACACCTACAAACATCCCATTACAAGCATGTGTGCATGCAAACCCAGTTCACAGGGCTGTTCCACATAATGGCTGCCAGGCTTAGTTAAAGGTGCGGGAATTTTTAGGCCAATCCATGTTGATTTGTAATGCTTTTGACAGAGTAAGATTCTATGCAAACAATCAAATGGGTGATCTAGCTGCTCTTAACCTCCTTTTATACTGTATTTTGTGTTAATTGAAGACTAGCTAATCTTTGCACATAGTCAAGTGAACTTGGACTAGGTTTTTCAGCAGGTCATGATACACTTATGATGCAAGATGCTATGACCAGTGTTAGAAAATGCCCTGGTCTTCCCTGGGATAATCTTGATATGATGCTGAAATTAGTGCAATCTGTGTGATGAAGTTGGTACAGCTCCTTTTTCTAGAATGTACTCCTGTAGATTTAGAAAAGAGCCAAATTCCAGATCCTTACTTTAAATGGCAGTGAAACCTACTGTTTTGAACAACACTGGTAGGATTTGGCAAAGAAATGATAGAATTTATAAGGAGATAAGTATTTTTTGCCACATTTAGAGTCTTGTTGATAATGAATATTGTCTTCATGAATATGGCAGGTAATAGGAAAATCATTGAACTGTCACTTAACCTGAATCTTACTTCTTTTTTTCTGGTAAAGCCTTCTTAATTTATTTTAATTTGTGATTTTAGTTCAGAATTTTTAGCTATTGGAAGTATTATGTTGCCTCAACCTGTTATTTTAGGCTTGGCAAAATCCATGTAAGGGTTTAGCAAAACTGAGAATAGTTATCTATCTCACTGATATTAACTCTCAAAAATGTTATCAGTCAAACAAATCTTTATTATTAATAAGGTATATATTTTCTTGGCAGGACAAGAATTACATGTCACATTCCCTTGAAGCTATTTGCTACTAGATACTCTGATATTTTTTGGAACAGGCTTTGTAATAAAGAAGAGGAATGTATCATTCCCTTAGGGTACCAGCCATCCAGCTTGCTGGATAATGCTGGAAACAATGAGTCCCATATCTAAGCCTTGTCCCACCAAGATCTAGCCTGCATTCTGTCAGGTCTGGGCTCTTGCTCAGATCTTTTATCACAGGATATGGTGGAAAGAGAAGGGATGCCTTATATATGTATATACTTATATGTATATGACTAGAGTCTACTTAAGGCTGAAAAAAATAAGGACTAAGTGTTTTCATATCATGAAAAAAATAATTGATGCAAAATATTTGTATGATATTCTGGCCAGGGAACTCTGGAGCTTGGGAACTGGCTTGCTGCTTTTGGAACCCGAGACTATTTTTCAAATAGTCTTAAGGGTAATCTCGTCTAGAAGTGTTTAAGTTGCTAGCACAGCCATGGACCCCTACTGCCAAATCCAGAACTAGCAGTTTGGAATTTGACCAGTCAAAGAAAGAGGAAGATAAAACTGTGTCTCTCAACTGCTTTTAGCTGTGGATGAGTAATGAACCCAGAGAAATCTGATGGTCAGGTACTACTATGAAAGATGGAGCATGAATTTTATTATTGAGGAGTCTGTGGTTTCAATTTTTCATGATAGTGTTGTCTTCTGCTTATGAGACCCAAATCATCTCTTTTGTTTAGCCTGAGAGTTATTTCTCTACAAGATCTATAATTCTCAGAGATAGAGGATCAAGACAGCGATACTGTAACACTCCTGGGTTAAGGGAAGGCTGGATCCAGTTTTTGGAGGATCTATGGTAGAAAAGAATAGCTTCTTTGTCATGCTGGCCACTATGCTGGAAGAACTTTAGACACCATGTTTGCTATTGCTAATTGTTTAGCTTGTCTACCAATTGTCTGCTCTCCTGTTCCCTTTCCTACAGTTGAGCACAGAATCAGAGCTAGCTCTAGTGACTGAGTGAGGAGAGATGGAATCTCTTTATTACTTTGATGGCCATAGACAGTAAATAGTTGAAGTGTTTTCATTTTATAGCCATCAACTGTCACTTAATTTAGTGGATACTCATTGATCTCCAGCAGAGATTTTTGAAATTATAATCGATATGAAGATGCCACAGAGGAATAATAATAAACCTCTTAGGAGCTGGAAATACATTAAATGAATCAGGAGGCTGAGTAAATAATACCATATGTATGTGGTGAGAGCTGTCTGGATAACTGTGGTTACAGCTCCAAATAGCTCCTAAATAGCCTACAAAACAAAAGTAGATTTAGTCATTATTATTGGAGGATCTACTCATGGGACTATATCAAATGCAGTTATAACAGCATAAAACATGAGAAACATGAAAGCTCTTCTTGTTTCCCTTTTTAAAAAAAAGTGTTTTCTTTGATTTTCTGGCAAAGCAGGTGTATGTTTGTGTATGTGAGGAGGATAAAGACATAGGATGGAAGCGGACAAAAGAAAGCTCCAACAAAAAAGGAGAAACACCTATTTCAGAGGAAAGAGTATTACTCAGTTAAAGGATTAAAACAAATGCTTGGGTGACTCTTGCTTGGGTGACTCCAAATCACAGCCTCACCGACCTTCATTTCTGCGGGCCAGTGCCATACCTTGTCACCTAGCATGGCTCAGGCCGTAGAGGTGGGCAGTTGAATATTCTGAACTCCAGAATGGGCTAGAGCACTTAGGCAAAGCCTGTGTAATCCCATCTCTGATACTGATCTAGTCTTTCTGTGTGGCCTTTGTCACATTCCACAACATTTTTGACTCATTAGCTTCATCAGTAGAAGTGGGTGATATTTACCTGAGGCTTCATAGAAAAGTTGTTATTAACTAGGTCATATTTGAGGAGTTGTAGTGCAATCTGGGTACTGAACCTGACAGTACAACAGTCTTGGACATCAAGTGTCTGAAGATTTAATAACCTACCGTCACACAGTCCTGCGATGCAGTTGAGCAGCTGTGAGAGATCTGTCTCTACCAAGCCATGTGTTGGCTGCTGTTTCTAATGAAGAGAGGTGATAATGGGCTGAAGATTCCCATCTGTCTGACTTAGGTAAAGCAAGTGCGTTAGTGGTTCCACAGCCATTTCTATAGCCCTCTCTCCATGCTGCATTTCTGTGGGAGAATGTGTGGAGCAGAGGGAGCAGACTGCTGTCAGGGGATTGACTAAGGTGACCTCTGAGACCCTTCCAACCTGAATGATTTTGTGATTGCATGATTTGATGTGTGTGTTAAAGCGAGTTGTTTTTAGAGGTGTAATTAGGAAACAAAGAAAGAAGCCAGAAACCTATGACCATTTCTTCCATCCTTGCTGCTTTATTTTCTGTCAGTTTCAAAAGATTAGAGGATCATGTGTCTGCATGTCTCTTGATTACAGAGCAGCACCTGAATGAGTAGTACTCGGCCTTTTTGCTGACTTCTTTTGACACTGGAGGAAGACTGTTTATGGTAGCTCTGCTCTCCTCATATCACAGAAGCTAGAGAAAGTTTGGTGCTTCTGGGAATTGTACTGCTCACCTACTCCACTGTATGCTCCTGCAAACATAACAGACACCAGCATGTTCTGGCCACAGGAAAGCTCATACTGTGCCTTACAGTTGACTTTCTCAGTGGCAATTCACATACAGCAGAAGCAAATGTGCAGGGTAAGTGATTTATTCTGGTTATAGCAAAAGTTTATTCCCAGCTGCCATCTTTCATTAAGACACCTTGGTCCATGTTAAACATATGCCACCAGTGATTCATTCAACCCCAATCCCCCTGCCTCCACCTGACAGTCTCTCAAATTACCCCACAGGACAGATGAATTGCCCCTGTGGACTGCATGCAGCCCATGGGCTGTAGATTGAGGAGACTGATGGCTATACTACCTCGATTGCTTTAACTATTCCTACTTTAAAGGCAGTGGCAAGAGCAGATTCACTAAATGCTTGAACTCTTTTCGCACTCTTGAACTATGCGACAGGCAGTGTTTAAAAATAGAAACCACGGCTCCCCTGTGTAGTCCCTTTCCCAGTGATTCCTCCCGGCAGATGAAGTCATGCCCACAGCTCTCTATCCCGTGAGTGGGCAGCCTGTCTCCAGCAGAGTCAGCAGGAGCCGGCATGGCGAGCTTAAAAGGCTGTCAGGGGCTGGCAGGTCATCCACCCAAAGACAGGAAAGAAGGGGGAGGGAGGGAGAAAAATTGAAAAATAACCACAAAGAGAACAAGCTCTTTTTTGAAATTGGAAACTTTAAAGAAAAGATTTATGAACCTTTGGGTTTATGAAACCACCTGGTGCTTTGGAGTTTGCTGCTGGTTAAATTTGTCGGTTCAAAGTTTGGTGGTTGTTTTCCTCCATTAAAACAGAAAAAAAGACGTTTAGAATACTCTAATTCCACATGTGCATTGATCTTTTAAAACTCACGCCCACTTAACTTTGAGTTCAACTTGTAAAAATCAGAAAGATTTAGGGCAAAAAGCCTGTTACTTTTTAAGGGCAGCTTCACCATTTGTGGTGTGCGTTGAGCAGTACGGCCCCTGAACTCCAGCCTTGCCGTCTGCTTAGTTTCCTCGCCTGTGCACAGCATGACTTGTGCTGTGTTTTGACAGTTGGTGACCTCTGACCCCCCACTCCATAAAATGTTTAGGCTGAGGACGCCTGAGAGGAGCTCTCCAGACGTGATGGTTGGCGGCTCTTTTGAGACAGGCCCATCATCTTTCCCCCCAGCCCATATATAGCAGCATCGTGGAGCCTGTAGGTTTTGCTCACACAGCATTTTCAGTCAGAGGCTTTCCCCCACGCTTCTGGTTCTGGGTTTCCAAACAGAAGAAGGGAAAAAATGAGAAGAGGGGAGAGTAAGCACCTCATTTTGCTTTTAGGGTCATTCAGTAATTGATCTTGTAGGTCTCAGCCATGATGCATGGCAGCAAAATGCAGTTTAAACACTGCTTTTGCAGGAGTATCTGAATCTAGAAGTGACTGGCAGAGAGTTATGAAGTCTGTCCTTTGGTACTGAAACAGCAGCAATAGTGTTTCATTTTTTTGTGGTTCATGTCTTTCTGGTGTTTTATACCAACTGATTATGCCTAATTACAATATTTGTAGAGACAAATAGTTATTAGATCTGGATGAATCAATCCAAATGAACAATTTATTTAGCACGTTGGTTATTTTCCCTTCTTAAGTTTGCAATTAAAAACTGTGTTACTTTTAAATGCATTCATTATTTTGAAATTAGCTGTCAGTTACATGAGTGAATATTCTTGTTCTAAGTTAATTTGCAATTATTTTCATGAAAAATATTGGTAATTTCCACTGCTTTGCCTAGCTTCAGGAGTCAGGTGAGGTATCCCTGTTCCCTTGTTGGTGATGCAAGTATGTTACTAGTAATAGTATTATTCTGGTACTATTCAATTTGTTAGGGCTTAATTGTAGACTTGAAAACATGCTATAGAAGTATTTATATATATAACCAGGTATTTGAGATTAAAGTTACTTTTTTTTGCCAAGCTTTCACTTTATAGAAAGTGAAGGATGCTGGCCTTTAAGGACAGCTGACTACTTTAAGAATGTATATGAATGAATGAAAGCCTCAGTTTTATAACTTGTGAAAAATAGCATCTGTTTCTTCTTTCTTTGGTTAATTCTCCTTCGACACAGGCAACCTTATAGCATAAATGAAAGCTTTCTTATCACAGACTCATATCTATCTATGGCAGGGGTTGAAGCAGTCACTGAAGCTTAAGCGAAACTGAAGATTTTTTGTTTCCAGACAAAAACAAACAGAGCAGGTAGAGTTCATTCCTGTAACCCAGCGAAAAGCTTTAAAGAGCCAGTCTGTTTCTGGATTTCCCTTTGACTTCTAACCCTTTGGTCAAAGGTTATGCTTGGCAGTATAGCTTGTCCTCTGGCTTATTAACTCCTACCATCACCTCATATACTTTGCTCTGCAGTTTAAATTTCACTAATTCGGAGCTTACTAACTCAGTACCTAATTGCCAAGATTCATCTGTAAAAGAGACAAAAATACGCCTGGTAAAAAAAGTTTTAAATGGCATTGGATTAATTTTTTTAGCACAGTGATAGTATTAACTCACATGTTAATTCCACACTTTTGTTCTTCACTTGATAGCTTACAGCTCTTGAATGAGAGCATTACGTGCTCTATCCTTTTTCAGGACAAATGTGAGTTTTGCTGCTTGTTCAGCCCTAGGCCAAAAGTCTGAGATACAGGTAAAAGTTATTTCTACACAATAATATGTTCCATGGTAGAAGAACTGAACTGATTTCCTGGAGATCTAGGTTAAATTTCTGACTCTTCCACAAATTCCTTTATGTTCCTATGCAGGTCACTTAACAGGTTTCTGCTATAGTTCTCTAAGGGCAGAGAAATTGAGCATATTGCTCTTCCTTGCCACCCTTTATATTGTTAGTTAAAACCGTAAAATATTTAACCTGAGGATCACACTCACTGTATGCTGTGTAGGTTTTAGCACGTGGACATTATAACCTTGTTTGGGGTCATGCTCTTAATATTCCTAGGAAGTGGACAGAATTATTTCCATTTTTCTGAGGGGCTAGTTGAAGAGAAGGAAAGGTAAGAGATTATTAGGAGTAAGAAGGTAGAAGGAGATCTCTGTATGTTGTCTTCCATTATTTTTGCTTTACTTGCACCTCAGGCCATCTTTAGGCACAGGTAAAAAGTGGGCATGATTACACACAGAGACCTGATTACAGGCAGAAAGCCCTATGAGCCTCCCTCTTAAAGTGAGGACATCAGAAGTTAATTTTACCTATGCTGCTAATCCCTTGATCCAGTTCTGCTCATCTTCACTAAGTATCAAAGTTACCTGTCTCAGAAGAGTACATATTCCCTACGGTAACATATTTCCTGTGAGGAAACTTAGGTGGTTATACATTTTCACATTCTTTTCCAAGGCAAAATTACGTATGCCAGTGCTTGGTAATATTGGAAGTATTATGTGGATCCTTCTGGTATAATATTTTCCTATATAAATCTTGGTGCCACAGAAGGAAATACTTCTAATTCTAAACAATTTAAGTGGAAGCAAACCGAGAAAAGCGAAAAGCGAAAAACTGGTGTTGGAGGAAATGCTCACATCTTCTATGCTGTTCTGGAAGCCTGAAGTAAAGTTTCTGGCTATTTGGAGCAAGGAGAGTTTTTTCATTCGATTCTATAGGCCCAAGATATCATTCTCTGCTTGTTCAGTTTCAGTTCCCTTGTATTGGACTATCAGGACCCAACTGTGGAAACAAATCTCTCAGTTGCTGGAGCTATCAAATAATCAAGATATTACTTAAGAGTCTGAAAGTCTCTTGACTTTCAACTTGGGTTCCTTGAGACTGATGTGCAATGATGCTTGCCCCACCTGTGGCTAGTTAACAATGCCTAAGTGAAATAGAACCCAAGAGCTGTAATAATTTATTTCCATTGTAAAAGGCTACAATGTCACAAAAAAAAGAAGAGAAGAGAAGAGAAGGTTTGGGAAGGGAAGGTTTGGGAAGGTTTGGGAAGGTTTGGGAAGGTTTGGGAAGGGAAGGTTTGGGAAGGTT
>JAWMRA010000078.1:58616009-58641449 GCA_035584735.1 Pseudotriccus pelzelni | reverse complement strand
GAAAAGAAAAGAAAAGAAAAGAAAAGAAAAGAAAAGAAAAGAAAAGAAAAGAAAAGAAAAGAAAAGAAAAAGAAAAGAAAAATGTGTCAGGCAATAACCTTTTTAGGAAACACAATAACAAATAACACAGTCACATTGTGGCATACAGTACAAATTCCACACACACTGCTGGAGGCTCAGGTCAGAAGTGCAAGCATATGTGAAGAGCAGTGGGAGGAGAGGTTTGGAATGGAAAAACGTGTGCATCCTGTCTCAATGTTAAGATCTGTGTGTTTCTCTTACTCACTCAAAGACTGCTCCTGGGTGGTTTCTGGGATAACCATGTGCCCCAGGACCCTAAGAGGATTGTTTTTGAGTACTAGGAGCAGTTTAGATATACCCTACAGGCAGAAAAATATGTACCATATTGCTATAACATACTATAGGAGTACTGCAACCAGAATATAAAGGGAAATTTTTTATATTTTTATTTATTTAATTACTTCTTTAATTTTATTTCCTATTACCTTGATTTATAGAAACAAATAATCCTTTCATATTTACAAACTGAATTTAGGATATTGCAAAACATTTGACAGCAGAATTCAAGTTTAATGCACTATATATACGTACACAATAGATAAAATTATACAGATTGTAAAACTGTCTATGGCTTTACTTAGTGCACACATATACACACACAGACCTACAGATAGATGTGAAAACAAGTCAAAGACAGTCAAAGAGTTTTGCTCAGTATTATTCTGGTATGTGGATCTAGTAAAGATTCTTACAAAATTGTAAATGATAAGTTAGAAGACACAGATTTCATTGTGTCTTTGTATAACAGAAAAGGAGAATGATGTGAAACTATATCAACAGCACTGAGCTATGGACTGAACAAATTATGATGGGTATCTAGGACAATTTCCCAAGTTAATCTTATCTCTTTCTCACAGCTATGATGATTACCATCACTTTGCCTAAATTATTTGCCTTTCAAAATTATTTTCATTGAGGCACAGTTAGTCTCTTTCCCTTCTGGTCCCTTCACCTAATGCTTACAAGGCCTAGCACGGTCTGTTTTATGGAATCTTTGAACTTGAGCTCATGGGGTACAACCTTGAGTAATGCTTCTTCTTTTATATTTTCAGTACTGATACCTTCTAGAAATTTGCTTTGCCTGTTTTACAATATAGTGCACAGTGTCTGGGTTTTGGTTTTGCTGCTCTCTGTGTATCGTGATATCTATGGGCACCCATGGCTGATATAAATGTTGCGTATGTTTATGTACAATAAATGAAGCATGTCTCTCAATGTACACTAGTTAATGAAAAGGCATATTTATGAACACATACTGTAGTGAGACAATTAAATGCAAATCAAGCCATCATTTTATTCCTTTTGAGAATAACTTGTTAAACAGAGAGAAGAATCATTTATCTCTGACTTCACAGTCTCTACACAACCTATCTTGGCTATGATAACAAAGCAGTAAACTCTTGGTCCAAACTATTTTCTAGGATGAGCAGGTGCAACTCATATTCAAGACAGCTGAGCTTTGCGCAGTATATTGTGAGAACATGCCACTTTTATTTGGCTTTGTTCTCAGGTTTGCCAAATTAAGAAAAATTATTTTCTTACAGCAAGTGCATTTGCAAAACTATACAGACTGAAACAGTACCTCTGTATAGGTGATACTTCAGAGATCATGAAGATTTATGCCTGTACATCTTGACTCAACAAGGAATTGATTGTGTATGCCATTATGTTCTTGAATAAAAGGCAGAGGGTCCATGTAAGAAATGGGAACTTGCAGTTAAAAACATCCTCTTGCGTGATAATTGGTTTATTTTGATCGGTTTAAAATGCTTTTTATTCCACAGGTACATACTAATAAAGAGCATCAGTAAAATTTAACAGTGACTGGTATAAGCAAATAGTTATGTCCTATAAATCCTAATGCAGACATGGTAAATATGTGGTTTGCCATCTGCTTTTGTTTATATCAGGTAAGCAGACCTGAAATTTTCAAATTGTGATTTGTGGCTGAAGGAGAGATATTTAGTCCCATTGTGCTGAATCTTGTTCTGTTTCTCATTGAGAGAACCTGTGTGGAAGAGGTGGATGAAGTGTAGAGTAATGTTAGGTTGCCTCAATCCTTCTTTTTTTTTTTTATGAAAAGACAAAATATTTGACTAGAAATTAGGAAAAAAACCCCAAAACTTTATCAAAACATCAGCAAACACATAAATGCTTCCCAATCAACACTTCTCAACAGCTATGGTAATCTGCAAGCAGATTGTTGCTTTATGTGTTATAAAAGAGAGAATAGATGTGTTTGCAACAAGAGTTCATCAGTGTGATAGTGAATGGTGTTTGCAAAACATTTTCCCAGAAGAATCCATTCTATCAAAAGATTTGAAAGATCCTGGGCTGATTGATTTGAGCAACATGGAGTCTCTGTTAAATGTTTTTCTTCTAAAATTTTGTTCTGACTACAAGGCTTAGAGAACTGCAGTTAACCAAGGCTTAGCCAGTCACAACTATAGCTGAATTGAGCTTGGCTGGACTGAACAGAGACCTGTGGTTTCTTTGATCCATGTTATGGCACAGAACATAAGCTTTCATTGCACAACCTCAGACACGATGTGCTCTATTGGCAAATTAGAACTGCTGCCTATTCTACTTACTCAAAGAAGCCGGGGTCTGAAATTGCCTTTGCACAGACAAGCAAAGTGTTTCCTCTCTGAGGTGATGTAATCAAAGATACAAAGCATCAAGTCCCTTTCTCAGTTTTAGTGTAGCAACTAAATTTTCTTATTTTGCCACAGAATAAAGTAGAGCACATCTTAGAATTATAGAAATCTTTCCTAGTTCCTACTGAGTAAAAGGACAGATTTCTGTTTTCTTCCACAGCCTGGCCTGTTACTTTCTCCATAATCTTCATCTGAGTAAATTCAGCAATGTAGTCTGAAAATTGATTACATTTCCTTATGATTTGCTGGAGAATAATTTTAATTGAGTATATAATGGGAATGTTTTAGTAATGATGTGATTCAAATATTCCTCAAATTAGTTACTAGTATTTGAAACTGTGAATAGCTAGAGTTGACATAAGAGTTTCTAATCTATTACCTATAAAATATGACAACTGATCACCTGCTGAATGTGATGTTTTCTCCACTCTTTTTCTTTTGCTCCCATGTTCTCTGGAGAAGTATGCTGATCAGCCATTGCTGCTGATGATATTGTTTCATCAAATTTATAAGGAGTTAATAATGAACATTGCTCATTCACCTCCCTCTGAAGTACTCATGAAAACCTGTTATTAGGAAACTTATGTTATTTTGATGCTTCTAGCTCTTACTTCTGAGTACAGAAATTATTGATCTACATACACTTAAAAGAAACAAAATCATTTTAATAATTTACAAAATTACAGAAGTCTGCTCTTAAATTAGAGGATTAACTAGCTAGGGCTTGACTTTGCATATGGAATGACATGAGGAAAAGGGCAGCCTGAGTCATGTAACTGGCCTTGTTTATCTCAGTAAGAGAGAGAGGAAAATTTAATTTAGTCCATGCAATTTAGCATGCAAAAGGTCAAACTGGTGCATGCCTGCAGGTAGTTAATCAGAAAACTGCTATAATTTCCAACCCAAGCAATGTTAAGCAATACAAATGCAAATATTGGCCCTTGTTCTGTAAGGCTGATTTCAGCTGATATTCATAAACTCCTCTTGCTTCTGTCCTGAGTATTTTTCATTATAAAAATGATTTTAATTAAAAAAGAGTGTATCTTTCCATCCTTTGTCCTTTTATTGTGTCCAGTAGGGTTGGAACAGAGTGTACAACAGAGCAGAAGTGTAGCTGGGGCAGGATGCCTCTTGGGTGGACTCAAGTTTGTTTTAATTGAATCTAAAAAAACCCTATTGTCTGACACATGGCATGTGCCATCTGACAGTGGATAAAAAGCCTGAGATCAGTGACAACTGAGATGGAAGCAAGACTGTGGCTGTATCAGCTGAAAGCAGCTCATAGTCTGGGTGAGGAAAGTGTGTGTGTGTGAGTTATTAGGAGGTCTTTTCCCAGTTACTGGGAGCTTCCCTCCTTTCTCCTCTCATTTTCCCTTCTCCCCTCTGTTTTACATTCTCTGTCACTTTAAACTTCCACTCAGCACTTTCAACCCTGTGCAGACCATCATGGATCAGTGCAGCTTCTGAGTTTTTGTGCCTGCTTTTTGTTTTATAGGCTAGTAACATGAGAAACATATTGCTTTGTTTTTTTAAGATGCTGAACACCTTTTAGTTCTTTTCAATTTCCCTGATGCATGCTTCAATTAGCCAAAAGATATCATTCTCCTGTCCCATTTTTCCTTTTGTAAATATACAGAGTATCTTTTTCCCCCCATAAAATCTCGTAAGAAAACTACTTTCCTTCTAACCCTAACCTACATGTGCATTTCTATTCATCTTGCAGTGCTGCTCCCTGGCATTGTGCCTTTTTCAAAACAATAATTAATTCAAATCCCAAAATAAATTGGATTCAAATCAAGTATTGCTGTTAAATCTTAGAAATGATTGAAACCCTATAAATGGCAAGTTTAGAATTCACATTTTCCTCCCAGGTGTCATAAAATGGTGTCTACATGCAAACCCCCAAATTCTTAGAGCCAGTGTACAAATGTAGCTACTTTCTTATTTAGTGGAGCTACTCACAAACAGGTTATTATTCTAATTTTCCAAAGTCTGCCCTGGCTTACAGAATTGCTTCAGGGCATAAAGCATTGATTTTGCTCTGTAAACTCATGTGTGGTTTAGGTGCTGACTGTCTATGGGCGTCATCGTTTCACATATTGAGTGCCTCATGGGAGGTGCAGAGTTCCTTCAGCTCACGTTGTATTTAAGGTAAGTGTGAGGTAAATGGAAAGAGGCAGCAGAGACCTTGAGAAAGCCTCACTTCTCTATGGAGTATCATAATACATTTGAGCTTTGCTAGGCACTTTTAGTCTCCAAACATTTGGCAACATAACTAGTCAGACATAATCTAATGTAAACCTCATTTATTTCTGCTCCCAGAAGGGAACAGATGAGGAGGCTGGAATAGTTTTAATGTTCTTGAACTGTGTATGGATGTCAAGGAGACATTACTATTTTTTGCTGTGGCACAAGTTTTAATATTTAAACAATAAAAATGTACCCAGACAAGGCACATTTGGGTCTGTTTCATGACTGTAGTGTGCACTGGCTGGTGAAGGACCAGCACTGGGGGTGTGCCTCTGCTCCAGGGACAGGACTGAACAGGTGAAATCTTATATCTCCTGGGGGAAACACACAACTCAAGGGAGCTCTGGGATGACTCAAGGCTGAGGAGTGATTTAACTTAGGTGAGGAAACATCAGTGAGAATGTTGCTATGTGCAAAATTAACCCCATTCATAAGCCTGCAGAACTGGGGCTTAAGCCACACTCAATAGTTTGGCATGATTTTTTACTTACTTTTTCTCTGTCACTTTCTGTAGGCTTAAAAGTAGACTGTGAACTCTGAATAAGAAAAGGGTAACTTTGTCTAATGTTTCTCAATTTATTTTTTTTAAAATGATGTAGGTTTCATAAACAGGAGCGACCTTTTGAAGGTTCTAGGAAGTTACACTGATGAAAGAAGATTTCAGTCCACACAGCCAAATTTCCACATGAAGGTGGTCATTGTGTTCCTAAATCCATAGCATTCATAATAGGCTCCAATCACTCTGCCCAAGAAAAAAAAGGAGAATTGTGAGTCACTTGCAAAGAGGTTATGAAGTCTTGATCTGTGAAGCACAAGTTTGACACATAGGAGTGTCATTTTCCTCTGAAGAGAGTCAGAGTTGAGGGTGCATTGTGCTGCTTCGGTTCTAGACGATCAAGAAAAGGTATTACTGTTGGACAACATTGCAATGGGAGCACATGAATTGTTAAAAAAAATAATAGGAAAGTTTTTGAACAAGCATTCTTTTCCTAATATTTTTCATCTTTCCCGGGAATTGTCAGTTGTATAGGGAGCAGCACTAAGGTAGAGTGTAACGTGTGGTTTAGCTTGTATTTATGGAAAACTGCAAAAGAAGAGTTCCTGTTCCTAGGAATGCTAAGAAGCTAAACAAAAAAAAACCCCAAAACACCAAAAAACAACAAACCACCCCTCCTCAGGCAAAGCACCAAGGATGTGCTCTTCTTGCTGGTAACTTGTCACTAAGGCCTGACAAAATTCACATACACACACGCACACACACAAAATCTGCATGTGGACGACGCTTTGGCTCCAACTGTGGTTTTGATGACTGAATTACAGGGTTAAATATTTGGCAGTGAAGGCTGGAAAACTGAACTGAGTCCTGTGAACCTGCATGGCAGGGAATAAGGAAGACACTCTCCCCTGAAGGCCCAGGGAACGGTTCCAGGTGCCTGGTGAGACTTCAGACTGTCAGCTAAGATAACAATGTGCATATCAAAATCATCCTTGTCACGGATGTTTCAATGTTTGGTGTGGTAGGAAGACCGATACAACTATGCTTTGTACCATTCAAATAAATGATAACCATGACTGTCTCTGATATAGTCTACTGCCAAAAATAATCCCCAAAAAACCTCTAAGGACTTGAGAAGTGTGAGAGATTCATGTGGATTTGCTCATCACAGCAAACTCTGCTTTAAAATGCGTGATACGGAACTTATAAAGAGCTTGTCTTCTAGTATGTGCTTGTCTCAGCACTGCCAGTGAAAGAAACACATCTAGACAAAAGAGACACCAAAATTAAATATTATTCTGTGGCTATGATAGAGTGGACTTGCCTAACATGCTTTTGCTAAATTTATAGTAACAAGCTTCCCAGATTGAAGCTCTCACTAATTATAACTAGTAGATAAGTAGCCTTTAACCAGGCTCTCAGAAAATGGTTCCCTAACTGTTCCTCAGACCAGTGCTGTGGCTGATGGGCATATAAATGCCACAAGTAATTCATTTGAGGTTTTTGAAACAGAAGGCATTACTCTGGAGGTCGACTGCCCAAGGAGATGTTTGTAAAACAGGCAGTCTGTTTACCATCATTTTGATTATATTGTCAGTCATTTGACCAAATTCCTGGAAATCTCAGCAACTGGGGAAAAGGCTAAGCAAAATGGTTATTAGGTTAAACTATTAGGACATTTTATTTTTTTATTGGGTTGGTTTTATTAGTACTATATAGGCACACAGTGCTTTACATTCTCTGTCTATACTGCAGAAAGGTTAGAATTTTAATTCATTTGACATTATGACCCATCAAGCTGTATCATATATACTAGGATCAAAAATTGCTGAGCAAAAAGGCAGAGAATTTGTGTACTTTTATTACCCTTTGGCATCATTTCTTTAGAAAATATTTGGATTTTTTCACTAACACAAAACTGTAGCAAAATTATGGAAAATAGATTAATAAGTTAGGACATCTCACACAAAAAAGAGTTTGGCAAAGGAGCTTCAGGGAAGGAAATAAAACAGTGCATTTTTGAAACAAATAGGATGCTACCAAAGCTACACAGTATACTTGGGACAACAGAAAGCAGGTAGGCCCAGGTGTTGCTTGAGTGGTGCATCCTACTTCTTTTGAAGTTTTTCCTTTTCCTGGTCATACAGATTAAAAACTGTGAGCCTTGTGTACAGCAGATCTACAGTTGGGATTTTAGGAGTCATTCATAGGAGTACCAGTGTTGACACAAGTGTTTGCTGTCTGTTCATTATGTGTTGCACTTGAATAGACAATGCATGTGTTACTTCAGAATGCTTGACCAGACTGTATGGAATATCAAGGTAGCTCAGAATAAATATCATAGGTGGAGCTGTTCAATAGCATGATATATAGGGAGCAGGCCTGTTTTGTGAATTATTGAAGACGGTGGAAATCAGTCTGTTAATCACTGCAGGTTTCTGTGATTTTAAATATTATAGGAGTTCTGGTAAAATACAATTGCTCCCAAGTTTGTTTTGGTGAGCCTTGAAGCAAAAATTTAATAGATCTTGATGTCAACAGAGACTCCATAGGCGAGTTAAGGTCAGTCAAAAACAAAAGAGGAAAACACGAACATAAACTCTCCCTTAAAGATTGAGAGAATGTGGTGGGTGTGCTCATTGAGCCATTCTGAGATGAAAATAATGGAAACCATCATGTTCTCAGTTTTTGTTGTTAGACTTATTGCTAGTGTCAGTGGGAGATTTTTCTTTTTAATTCTGGAAGAAATTTAAAGATTATATCTACAAACAAGAAGAGAGATTTAGAAATAGGGCACAGTTTCAATTTAGGAGATGATAGAGCTTTTCTCAAAAAAACTGAGGCTGCAATGTGACCATAAAAAATGAAGATAATCTGAGGTAGAATTAAGCTACACCTAACTGAAAAACACTCTTAATAATACCACAGAAGAATAAATATTTGAGTAAGAATGCAGACATCAATTGACTACTACCCAGTGTTAAATGGAAACACATGCTCTGTACTAGGAGCTAGATCAGGGTGGGAAGAGGAGCAGGCAAGAAGCCCCAAGCTCCTTTTCATTTCAGTGTTATACTCAATCATGGCTACTTCCAAATTATCACCCAAATGTTGAGCCAGTTCAAAACTAATCAGCTCCAGGCTGAAACACATCTCTCTTCTCTCTCTCTCTCTCCCCACTTCCCTCCTCAACTCTGTTCATAAACATGTTTCAGTCAGGTGTTAATTACAATCTCCAGTAAAGCCTCAGAGCCGTGCAGATTCTCCTGGGGAAAATGACTGGACTCAGCACTTTGCAGATCTGTTTATTTTACTTTACTGCACTTTAGTTACCCCAGCTGGTTTGTTACAGGCAGAGAAGAGAGGGGAAAGCCCAGCCTACGGAAGAGTCCAGAGGAACTACAGTGTATCCCTCTTCTGAATTGAACAGCTTACATGAGAATTGCTTGCCCATAGTGTGTTGATTGAGTGTTGAAGTGTCCTTTCTCTGGGGATCTGACCTTTCAATTGTCTGAAAAGTATGCTTGCCAAGTCATTCCAAACCATCTTCTCTTATGCCATGTTTCACAGGCAAAAGGCACGTGTGAGAACATCTTGCCACATAGTATTTGTTATTGTTAATAGTACGAATTATTTGCTAATCTCTGCTGATGTGATCGGCACTGAGCAAGACACAGAGAAGCACAAAGCATACCCTGAGGAGTTTATAATTTCGAAGACAAACATAGATGAGACAACATGCACTTGGAAGACCCTGAAGTAGATGTTGACCTACTAAGAATTTAAAACGAATTAACTAAGAGTGGGAGGTGATTTTTTTTTTTTTTCTGATGCAGTCTGTTTTTTATTTGGGCTGTAGCAAGAAAATATTGTCAAGAAAAACATACATGTCTTACCTTACTATTCGCTCTCTAAGAAATGAATTAGGGCATACTCTTACTTAGGAAAATTGGTAAGCTATTGTTGAAGCATATGCAATTATGTTAAGTTACATCAGGTGGGCATCTGACCAAATAGGTATACAGGCATGTTTTCAGGTATGCCAACAAGCTAATTGTTCCAAGCTCACAGAAGACTGAATATGAATTTGAAATCTTGTGTATCAGCTTGCTATTTCTTGGAATGTACACTTTTCTTAGATAGACAAATACTGCTCCTCAAGTGAGGAGAAATTCCAGATATTTTTATACTGCCTAAGTATGCAAACAAGAATTAGTGATTCTCAAGTAAAACTTATTTGGATGGCAAGTTAATTTCATTTCTAACAGTAGCTAGCTAGGTACACATATAACAACAAAAATATAATTTTTAATTTGGGAATCAATACCTTCTTTTGTGCAACTGTATTACTGCTGAGTTTTTACAGGAACTTGACTGCTTTAACTGTTGACCAGTGCTTTCTGGAAATCAGACAAATTCACAATGCAAAGGCTTGTCTATACAGGTAAATTACCAGCAGTTAACTAAGATGTGAACTGATGTTGCATTAGCTACTGTGCACTAAAACCTCCTATGGACATTGAGAGGCACACTATGAGTTCCTTTGTATGAAGCGGCTTTCTCAACTGCATGTAAATGTAGACGTGCAGGGAGTAGCCACCATGGTGTAAATTCACACGTAGCTTGTAAATTCACACCCTACCTTCCTTGTATAAGCAAACCAATAGTCAAGGCCTTGCATTCATTCTACTGGCATAAACCTGAATGAATAGGTAAACCCTCGCCCTGAAGGTAAATACATTTAGGTTAATGTGATGTGTAATGTAGAGAATGTTGTCAGGAGCCAGGGCATCACAGTAAATAATCTTGGGGGAATTAGTAAAAGTACTTCAGAAATTCTCAGTGGCCATGAGGGAGAGAGGACATTCTCAATGCCAAAGGCAGAAGATCACCAAGCAATCCTGAAAAACGTGAGCATGACTTGAAATACAGCTTCTTGCCCTGTGTGTCATTTCTTTTTGTATGGTTTTGAAGGGAATCTCATTAAATGGTAGATTTCTCTAACATTTTAGGCAGAATGAATACTAATTATTTATTATCTTTGGCAGTGGAAGTTATAGGAGTGCAGCTGAGCTCAGACTTGCCAAGTCTTATGTAGCTGAAAAAGAAGATTTTCTCACAGCAACCCCTCGACCTTCCTTTTAAGTCTATCTCTCTAATGAGTATTCCTCAAGGTGTTTGAATGATACATTTAATATATTTTTTTCAGGTACTTTGAACTGTCCTTCCAAAATGCCACTACTTGACAGCCCTATAAGACACAGTCATGCAATGCTGAGCTAATTCCCATCTGCAATAGAGTAGCAACAGTAACCTCATCTGCTCAGGTTTCACTGAAGGTCAAAAGCAGTCTACAGATCAGGGGGGCCCTGCCTGAGAGGAATGAGCATCTCCCTTTTCTCCTGCCACCCTTACTTCTGTGGGAATATACACAGAGCTGCCTTTCACGTTTTAATTAGATACTTATGTACAAAGAGCATGTTTGTCCAAACACTCATGAGCCATCAGACTGTCTTTTTCAACCTCTGTTATCTGATGGCCTCAGGAACCCATTTGCAGAATGTGATTTTACCTAAACACAAATATTTACTGTGAAGTATTTGTCTTTGATTAACAGTCTAAGAAATTGCACATGTTCAAAAAGCCACTCAATTTTCAGTGAGTGGGGCTACAGCATTTTATTGAAAATACTTTATTCTGTTTTGACCACAAAGTTTAAGAGAGCTGTGAAAAAAGCATAGTGACTAAAATCCTCCCCTGCATCCCCTGAACATAAGCCTACAAAAGTGAAGTGGTGCTGATCGCAGACTGGGGAGGTGACAAGCATGAGCTAGGTACTACAGTAGTGGAGTTAAAGTGCTACTGTAGACTTCAAAATGGGCAAAGCACAAGGGCTCCTGAAGCCTGTGTATACGGTTACTGGCTTATACCAAAAGCCATGTCTTCAATGTTATAGTTAGCTATGGAAGCCAGAATAATTCTCACACAAATTTATGCTTTTCTATTTTGCAATCACAGCTTGGTTTTGTGGTTCACACATTCAGTTTTCTAACTCTGAAATTGGATATCTCATCTGAGGAAGTTTTAGTTATCTTCTGTGCTCGTGAAGCAAAACCAGGGACAATATGTCGTATTTTTCTGAGATGTCGCTCAGCTCTATGGAGATTTCTTTTGTTTCCTCCCTCTCATAAAGTTGCACTTTAAATGGCTGATGTGAACTGGATGGCTAGCTTTCAGCCAGTCATTTAGACGAGATCAAACCAGGCCCAGAAAATGAGCACAGACTGCATCAACATGCACTCGCCAAACACTGTATGCAAGAAATAACCATGGACTGCCATACTTATTCATTATTGAGCTGAATTCTGCTCATTTTATGTACCTGGGAATTTATTGTTACTACTGGGCTCTGGCCTGTGTGCTATGTAGAGAGAAGCCACACTATTTCAGCGGACACTAAGTAAAGCAATCATATGGCTTGTCAGAACTAAAATGCTTCCCTGATCCCCAAGTTGGTCTCTTGAGCCTCTAGTGCTACCTGCTCCAGAGGTGTATTTTGCATCTTTCAAAGGACAGCCTAGGCAATATGACGGTATTTGTATTGCCAACACATGCTGGCAATAAACTCAGAGTAACATAAGTTTGGGGTACTGACCCTCTAAGGGCTGCCATTCAGCTGTGCCCCAAGCATGGGATGTTACAGTTTAGGACTGCTTGCAGAGATATTTCTCCACAAGGATCTGTAAATGAAGCTGCACTATTATGTGAAGAGTGCAGAATAAAAGTGCTTTGCTCTTACAAAGTGCAGTGTCTGTGACAATTTCTGTTCTAACCATTTGTCCTCTCTCTCATGCTGCCAAATTCATGCAATCATCCTGGAAAAAAATAAGGGAGTGCTGTATCTACTTAGTGAAAACACTTTGTTTTTCCTAGGTATGCAGGATAACACAGTCCAAGCTTAGGGACATCTCTTCACATCTCAATTGCTTATGCACTACCTGTGTCAGAGCAACCTACAGTCCAGTTCTTCTCCCTGTCCTTGCATTGCATGCTTGTGCAGTGAAGTTCTGAGGTGGATTTAATCGGAGCACAAGTGGCACTGTGCTGATTTTTCTGTTGTGTTTTGGCATTTGGCAGATGTGAGCTCTGGTGGCAATGCAGAGTGTGCCGTGGACAGCCGTGGATGTATGTAAGGGAACTCCAGGAACCCTTCCAATCGCTATACTGTTTTGACCTTTGTGAATGAGCATGTTGTGCCTGATGGTTACATTAACAAGGCATTTAAAATAAGAGTTTGTATTCCAAGTTAGTTTTGGATAATCCCTACTACCTACTTTAAATTTCTTTGGTGTTATTAACCATTATTATTTAGTTGCTTAGTATGCGGATAAGTCAATAAAATAATTTGCTACATCACACCACAACAGCCAGAGGCCAGCATAGCATGGCTTTGCACCTGACCAAAGTCTTCACAGAGCCTGTCCCTTGGGACACGTTTGACTGAGAAAGAAAGCATTTGACTGAAATGCCGGTATTATTCTTCATTTTTTCTATAAATGGCACAGCATTTGTAACTGCAAGCTTTTTGACCATGGAGTACCTGAGAAGGGATATCAGGTTTAGCATGTCAGGTGTTCATGCTCCGTGAGCATTGTATTGTTAAACTCCTTGGGTATAGCAATGAAGTGCAGACATATTGAACCCATTAGCTCCATGTGAATGGTTTGAAAAGAAAATAGCCCACTTTAGCATTATTTTTAAAGAAAGATGAAGTAATGTAATGCAATTATAAGAGCCTGAAATATGACTGACTTATTGAGAGACACCATATTTGGCTTCAGTGGTACAGCTGAAAAAACCTTGTAAGTTAAAAACACAACAGGGACACTTCTGGTTTTAAAAACCCCCACTTGATGTGATATGCAGGTTTGGGAAATACTGGCACAAACTTCTGTTTTATTCAAACACATGTGACTTAGTCATCCATGGTCATAATCTGTCCCTCTTATTTTTTCAGTCTAGGGCACAGTTCTCAATTATACCGCTGGAAGTACGGTTAAAGTGAGAATCCCCATATTTGTGTAAAGGTTAAATTGTCCTGTATGGAAAGAATTGAAGAGAGTTGGTTTGTCCTTCATCTTGTTCCCTTGAGCACCCTGGACTCTAACTGAAGAAGAAATAGAAAAGTTATAAAGTGACCTGTAAGAAAAGCTTCTTCTCTGACACCTTTATACCACAACGGTTTAGATCATGGTTTTGGATTACTTATGCAAACTCAAACTGTGCTGTGTGCAGTGTGCTGTTCCACTGAATTTTAAACTCATTGAGAAATCATTATAGTGAACTAGACAGCCCTTGGTCTTATTAGCATCCTTCTGCTGTAACTAATTCTTCCTGTATTAAGCTCATGCCTTTCAACTAAAATTTGTATAGATTTGAAAATTACTGCTAAAAGTCTAGCTTTTCATTTTGCTTCTAGGTATTTTTATAAAGATTAAAAAGCTTCCTAACCAAAGAAGAGAGGGTATTTTCATTTCTTCTCTTCTGAAGTCCAAGGGTTACAGCAAGTTGTATCATGGAGGTCTGGGTTCAGGTCCTTTCTGCCACTGGTTGAGAATGCAAGTTTGAAAGGGGGACTCTCCTGAAACACCACCTTGATGGTAAGACTGCAAGACATGGCTGTATTAGCAGATTAAAATACATTTGAAGAATAATAGAATGTGTCTGCTCTGCTGGAAAGTGTTATACCCTTGCTGGATAGTATTTTAATGGTTATTTTAAAGTCCTTGGAGAATGTCCTGTAACATAGTATTTAGGGTGGTCTGTGGGGGATTGTGGGTTTAGGAGTGAGGAACTGAATTTAGGCATTTTGTTACTCTGGAGAGTATTCTAACATTTAGGAAAAATAGGTACATGTCATCACACCATCTGTTCAGTATTTTTTTAACATCAGTTAAAGCCTTTAAGCAAATCACCTAGACAGCTTCAGTCACATTTTTTTCTTTTGCTTACAAACCTGAAAATATAAAACGAATATTTGATATTTGTATTTTAATTCTATTTTACATTTCTGCTCTGGACAAATGAAATTCTGAGTAGAATAATGGAGTGGTTTTGTGAGTTGATTTTGAGTAAATCATGTGAGTTTCGTATGCAGTCTGATGTCAGATAGATGCTCAACACAGTCATAAAGTTTTATGATATGTCTGCACTGCAATCAGCGAGATGAGCTGGGTACTTTCTGAAATGTCTGCTGTGAGCTGAAATCTGTGCCACCAATAGTCTATGCTGTCTATGATAACCGATCCAGAAATCACCCTGTCTACCATGATGGAGTGATGGCAGCCTTCCTAGGCTGAAAAACATCAGATTTGCCAGATTTATGATGTATTTTGTAGATATCTTTCAAACCTACTACTTACTTCTTTCTTAAGGAGTCTTGTGTTAACTGAATACTTTGTAAAATTATCTAGTTGGGTCACCCCTATGTCTTTTTTTCCCCCAAGTTCAGCTAAGACTGTGTGGGAAAAGCCCAGGTGCTCTGAGCTCTTTCTATGTTCAGGGTAACAACCTCAAGAGCCCTTCAGTGAGGGGTAACAGAGAATGGCTCTTGGCTTATCCCTCCCCACTGTTCATTGTCTGAACTAAGCAGGGTGACCCCAGGGCTCCTTGCTTTGCTGTAAATAATACACAGCTGATGCACAGTCTCTCATTAAAGTCTATTTAGATGCTTCTCACATTAAAAAAAGTGAAGTCCAAGTGCCAACAATTGCAACCTGCCCTTCTGTTGAAGGATATAATTGGGGCAGAATGGACAATGGGGAGACAGCAAGTTTTAAAATATTGTCAGGCCTCTTCTGGAAAAAATTTACACCTGCCTATAGAATCTGTAGTCCCCTTTTATTCTGCCCACTAATTATTTTTTCTTATTATTTTCCATCTGTTTCCTTTTTGTCACTTAAAAAAAAATCGTCTAAATAACCCCATTTTTCAAAAGACAAAATCTGTGAGCAGAACTTCTCTGCTGCATTTTTCCTTTCCTAATGGCTGTTTTTCCACAGTATCATACCCTGCTACTTGGGAAAGGTGGAAGAAAAGAGAAAAGGAAAGCATGTGTGCAGAGGATATACCCAGAAATCAGAACCATGCCATGTAAAATTGTTACAGCTGTTTCTGTTTTTATTGACTGTTTCTTTTGGATCCATTTCTCTGACAACTGCTGCTCATGTGAGCAGGAAGGCATGCAGCATGACATTGCTGTGGACTGCGGGGTCCTAGGGCCAGGAGTAGGTGGAGAGGGGAGGGAAAGGAAGAGGGTGTGGTGGTGAGGACATTTATGTGGGACACATCAAAGCACATCCTTGTAATATGTTACAGTAACCCAGGAAATTCAGTGCAGATGTACTGAATAACCTCACGGCAATCTGGGGTTTGCAGTACTGTTCCAGCAGCAGCAGCTGTCACGGGACTTGATTTTTCAAATTTCAGTGAGCCGCTTCTCCCCCTGCTTTCTCATACAAATTCATTCTCTTTATTTCAGTTTCCTCCTCTGAGCAGCTTCGCTACACGGACTTTCATGCAAAAAAAAGTTAAGTGTGCTACAAATGAGTTATTCTGGGCCTCTTAGAAGTTGGGAAGGAGCAAAGACTGATTGTTATAGCCTTTCTTGATTTGCTTGGATATGACATTAAAGGGGCTGTTCAAACATGGAAATGGTGAATTAGGTGATTCTATACATGGAGGGAATAGCAAGAGAGAGATTTTTCCATGTGAGTAGATATTGATCTCTTTTATGGACAATATGCACTATCTGCTTCCTCTGACAGAATCACGAGATGGAGGCTGAAAGGTAGGAAATGCAATTTCAGATGTTCAACTCAGTTCATTGACCAAAGAGAGAAAAATCTAGAGAGAACTCTGAAAAATACAGTTGGTTTTTTTTCTACTTTGTCTTTATCCCTTAGAATTTCTCTACTAGTATCTCCTTTAGTAAATGCTCAGTCTGAAAGGGTTAGATCTCGATATCTTTTATTCCATATGCAAAATACACGTACACCAGTTACGTTCACACAAATGATTTGGAATATACATGGACCCTTCATATATCTTACACAGCTATTTTGATGTTATATTTGATGTTATATCTCACAGATGAACGTATGGCTTAGGTCAACAATAAGGCTGCCTTTAAAAACAAAACCAAAGACAACCAAACAACAGTATTAAGTTTTATTTTGCTGACCAAAAATGCAAAAGGACAAAACTGTTAATGAAGAGAAAATTATAAACTGCATCTTGTGATGTACATTTGAGATGAAAATAAAAAATAGTGTTATAGATAAATGCTTTATATTCTATTAAGCATTATTTTTTTTCTCAGCAATTTGTACTGAAACTCCTTCTCCCATCTGTCCCTGGTTTTCATCCATATGTGGAACCTCAGTGTGTCCCTGATATTTGTCAATTTGTCAAAGCTTTGGCACAAGGTGGAGAAAAATAGACCAAAAACTAGAATCTTCAGTCAGAACACACTGAAATCATGTGGATTGGATTCAAATCCCAAAGCCAGTCATACCTCTTCAGCTTTTGATTAGAAATTAAACTCAAAACTGAAGGGCATGTAGCTCTCAGGATCACTGCAGCTTTAGTTAAAATGAAACCCAGAACTATAGACCTGTTTTAAAAGACGTTAAACTTGATACAAATGTGAAGAATTGACAAAAGCCACTGTTAACAAAAGTAGCATTTAAATACAAAATTCACTTCATTCACACTCTGATGACACCAGTTCACAGTGGAAAAAAAATATGGTTTTCATGTGCAGATCATACCAGTATGCTTTAACTAGGCACAGTTTTTTTGAACAGGGATCTACACATATAATGCTAGTTTTTCCTGAAAAACTTCTATTTGCATGTACAAATTATATTCATGGCTAGCAAAATACCCCATAATATTCTGCTTTTACCTGGGTCAGTCTCTTTTTTATTTTTCTTTTCCTTGTGACTTTTATTTGTGGAGGATTTATTATTCATGAGTCACTTTGAAAAACTGGTGCTTTATGAGCAAGAAAGATGCAAGGTGAGATACTTTTGAGTCCCTGTACTCTATGTAAATGCCCAGAAAAAAAACATTAAGAAAACATATGCATTCTTGTAAAATCTGGGAGCAGAACTAAATTGTAAAAGCAACCGATGATGCATCTTTTGTAACATTTCCAGGCCACTGCCTTATCCATTGACTATTCTCCATACAGTTGATTGAAAAACGTAGGTGGGGCAAAATGGGAAAAAAACTTTTTAAAAATGAGATTTATAGCAATTTTTGGCTGTGGATGATTCAGAAATACTAGTATGAGAGGGATTGTATCAGAACTTTGGGGTGTTAATTTTTTGGTTACAGAGAAAGGTTCGAATAACAAATCAAAACTCCATCAGACATGAGATAACTACATCTTTTAAAGTTCAAGACAGCTTGACAGTCATTGAGGTAACATTCAAGTTACCTTTATATAAACTGAATTTGATTGCAGTAAAAGCCTGCAGCTCTGGAGATCCTCACAAAGATAAGAAAAAAATACTAGAATAGTGAGAATAAAATATAAATGAGTATATATGAGAATCCACTATCTTTCCTTTATTCTTTCATGGACTTATTGGGACAGAATGGTTTCCCATACACTGCAAATCCAAAGCCAAGCTGCTACAAGCATACTGCCACTGGTTTGCAAGCACTTATGTTGTTTCTGTTTTATGTCCAAAATATACCTGGAAAATAATTTCTGCTGAGTTTACAAACTTTGGTATTTTAAAAATTCAGCCAAAGGTTTTTCTTTTCTGATTGATTTTTCAGTATTTCCTCTCAGATTGTTATAACTTATCTTAAGATCTTCAGAATACAGTATTTCCTTGCTTATTTTTTTCCTAAGTTCTTACATAAAATTACATACAATCTCTGTCTAGTCTTGGCTGAGTCACTTGAAATTTTGCTATTTTGCTCTTTACTGCTGATTAGTATGTGACAATTTTATGCCATTGGTGTGACTTACAAAATTAACTAAACCAACCTTGTGTTCAAGAAACTAAGAAAGAAGCTATCACAAAGAGACTGAACATCTCAGACACACTAATTTTAATAAAAAGAAAATTCACATGCCCAAATACCTTGGAAAATCTGAGGTCTCAGCCTCAGCTTGCACCTTTGGGTTATCCTCTTCTCAAATCATGTATTGCAGGTCAGAAAAAGACTTTTCTGAAAAGGTCTTTGCTCCTTTCTGGGTCAGCTAGAGTTTTAATGGAACTAAGGTAACTTAACAGGTACATAACAACAGGCATTGTGGGAAGGAAACAATGGTAGGAGCCAGGTAGGATTATATTAGAGCCTGTGGGAAGAGCCAAGAGGAAGATGTCAAATAGGCAGTTTGTATTGGATCTGGAAAACTCTGATGCAGGATTTTTGTGAGACTAAAGCCAGTCAGTATACTGACTTTCACTGAAATGATGTAGATGCATGTTAGTGAAAGAAGCTGGCAGTTCCTGTCATGTAGGGGAAAGTCAGGGACCAGTGAGGGCAGGGACTGACTCTGTACATGGCAGGCTGGTTTCTCTGATCACCTGTGTGTCTCTGGCACACAAACTTCCTAATCATATCTATTTGATGATTTCTTTACTAAACCCAAAGTACCAAACATGGGGCAAAATATTTCTTAATGCCTAAAATTTAAAAGTTCCTGATTTGCTGTGACACATGAATACCTACACATAAATGTTGCTGTTGGTTCGATGTCCATTCCAACTGTACGTTCTTTTCCATGGGAAAGAGGGAAAATTGGAGAACAATCTACAAATTGTCATACATTTTCACAAAACCAGGAAGCTATTACTCTCTTGATGGTTTTTTTCCCCCATAGATTCTGATATAAAGTCAGAAAGTCTGTATTTTGGGATTGCCTCAACAGTAACTCTAGGTACCTCCTGCTTCACAAGCCCTGCAAAGTCATTACGATTGTGATTAGATTGAACAAAGTTAACCGCTAACCTGACCTTCAGAAGATTTGTGTTCTACTTTCTTAAAACTTCATTGCCAGGAAAATTGCCTAAGCAACTATTGGATGAAAATTGCACACAGGGAATATATTAGATCTGGTTACTTCTTTGTGTCAGAAAAAAAGGGAAAAAACAATCAGTTTGTCTGGGTTTTTATTTTATGGTTCAAATAACATAACTAATGTGCCTGTGGATTAGTCTTGTGGGCTAAACATTTAAAAGTTGGCTTCAGATTAGCTGAGGAATAAACATGATTGTTTTGATGGAAAAAACTCTTTGATTGAGATGAAGGATCAGTGCATAGAAGGTATGAATTGCAAAAAGAAGTAGAGAGAATTGTGCCCGATGTTAATCAATCAATAAAGCATATATTTGGGATGAAATATACTAACTAGAGTTAGAAATAATAAAGGTGTGCTTTAGTTAGAATAGCATACTCACATTCTAGAATGGAAGGAGGTCAGTTTCCTTTCAAGGCCTCTATAAGCTTGTGATTCTACTCCATAGTGGTTTATTTATTTTTCACTCACTTCTAAGTCTTCTTAGTTAGTCTTAGTCTTCTTTTGAACAGAGCTGCAGTCTTTACTACTGCCTTTTATAGTGTGTTCCACAAGTTAACCCTTTCAAAACACATATTTTTTTTCAACCAACCTCAGGCTACAACAGAATCTCAAAACTACAGTGGAAATATTCTAATCAGAAAGTCTTATAACCTCTCCAACAAATTAAGAAAAAGATGGCTGACATTTCACTTATTAGAATATGGGATGGGGAAAGCGTGTAATGATTTATGTTCCCACCCCTACCCCTCCACTTCAGTTTGTTAAATTAATGCAAGTTCTAGAATTGAATTAATTTCTGGCATTCCCCACACTCATGTATTCAACAATATCACAGCCAGACAATGACAGGAGGATAAAATAATCCAGATGTCTTTAGGTCATGAAGAAAAGAGTTAATGTTCTCTTTCACATTTGCAACTAACTGTATTTGAATAAGATTAATTTTCTCTAAAAATAGTGTCTGCATGCTTTTTAGTTAAGGTTGTTGATAAAATCTGAAGATTGTGAGATGAGCCTTGACCCATAAGTAGACCAGTAAGTGGCTAGTAGGGACATAATATTTAAATTTTTTTTGGTATATATTTTTGTGTTGTTTTTAGGTGTGAAGGCTGTTAAACACAGGCACAAATGACATAAAGTTCAGCATTTTTCTTCCCTTTAAATCAACACTCATACACTTCTCCAAACTTCTAGATAAACAACATTATTTCCCTATGTTTGTTGATGTATCTGTTTTGTTGTGTGATTTATGTGAGCCATTTCTTTCTTTTAGTTTTCCTCTTTAGTATTAGTATCCAAGAAGAGAAACATGAGTGTGTAACTTAATTGAAACTTTATTTTGTTGTTCTTTTCATTTTCAGGTGATTGCTTTGTATTTGCTTGGGGTGGTTTCATTTTTTTTTTTTTTTTTCTTTCTTATTTGGAGGTCTCAAAACCTTTGATCTTCTCTAGTTGCCTTCGTAGAGTCAGGAGGCTCAAGGGCCCTCTCTCAGATTGCTGTGACCTCCTATGCAGCGTGACGCTAATGAACGTGTTGCAGAGGTGCCTCTTTTGGCTGCCCATGATCAGCCTGTTTCTTGAACACATGCTGGACCTGGGACTGCTTTTGCTCTTAGAAGCCTTCTTAGCCCAGACTTTCTACTGAGATCTTCTCCACTGTGAGGTGATCATGAATACTGCGCTGCTACAGATCAAAAGCAATTCTATGAATCTGCATTACGTAGCATGTGAACAATTTGTTAATTTGAGTATTCTGACTTATTCAACACCTATGACACAACCTAATAACTAGCCAATACAGAAATACGCTCTCCATTGTTGTTCCTGGTACACAGAATGCTTTCCATGACATTCCTGGATCAGCAGTTGTTTATCAGCCTCTGTAGTGCTGGAAGGAATAGTGGACTTTGTTGATTTATTATAGCTGTCTGAATCAGCTTAATAAACACTTTTTCTGTGTTTGTGTGCACATGTAAGAGAAGTAGGCATAGAAGGGAGAGGTGACTTTAGTCATCTTTTGCCCATTTGTGGAGGAATGGGATATTTCCTGACAACTCCAGTTACCATCTTAATTGGGTTTATTCTTGCTGCTAGACTTTGGATATACTGTTTTATGCAGAAAACACACTGCTCTGCACTTCTAAATCAGGCTGGAGGTGTGATATGAAATTCTCTTGGGGGCATTTTAAGGTAATAGTGTTTCCTTTCATTTCAAGACTCACAGTGAAAAAATGGGTTATCATACCACAGGATTAGCTGCATTACAGAATTCCTTCGTGACATTAGGTTCTACTGAACTGCAAGCCATTACTTATATCACACCTAAAGTCATTAAGTGTAGAGATAAATTGCTTCCTAGAAGCAAACCTTTTGTTACTGGATTTTTTGTCTTTCATTTTACTGTTCTCTTTGTGGTCTGTGGAATAATACGTAGGATTGCTATTTGAAAATATTTCAATTGGCTTGGTTCAAGAAACCTCCACTCTCATCTATTGTAACCAAATTTCTAAAGTAAATTATAGCCCTGTGGAGCCACAAGTGGAGAAAACAGCGGGCTTCAGATGACATTTGGATAGTTAAAGGGTCTATTGCTGTTGTTTTATTTGGGCCACTGATTATTTCTGTTTCTTTATTTACAACTAGAAAATTGTTAGCTTTGCAAAGGAGAACCTGCCTCAGGTGAAAAATAACGATTCTTAGTTAAGGCTGGAACCGGGGGAGTTAGAAATTCTCAGAGGAAACATAACCGCATTTTGCGCTGTACTTCAGTGCCCCACAGATCCAATCTAGCATGCAGAAAAACTGAGCTAAATACAGTGCTTAAATGTGCATATTAAACCTTTGCCAGAAGCTACAGTTATTAAATAATACCAGGAGCTCCCCCAGTCTTCTACTAAAACAGTTGGAGCTGACTGCCAGGCTCATGTTTTCTGGGCAGATTATTTCAATCCTTTGGGAAAAGGAGAGCCACTCTAAGAAGTTAATACCTCTGGGGCAGTATATTGGAAAGCTTCATTTGATCTTCTCTGACATGTATGACAGTATCTCATTTTCAAGCTGAAAAAGTTCCATCCATGGTTTGTGCCACAACTAACATGCATAAATAAGGCTCCAAGTAGGAAAGGGAGAGTGATGGGATATTGGAATGAGTGATAAATGCTATCTGAAGCCCTTACTTGAATCCCACTCTTAAAAACCAAAATGGACAGAGCTGTGTGGGATAACACATGGGTAATGTGGGTACATTATTGGCTTATTTGTGCTCTTTGGCTGAGTGGATGATAATTGTCAGCACAGAAAAGGTGTCAGTGATCACAGAGTATTAGTGTTTTAAGCCTCTCTGGCCAGATCTATAAAAAGACAGCTCACTGAGATCGTAGTCCTCTCCATCGATTAACCACGTCCCACAGTTCATAAGTGTGAACAGCAATAATTTTGTTGTGGTGGAAAAGAATTGTTACCTCCAAGGGCCCCTGAAAAAGCTATTGCATAACAGACAAAAAGAAAAGGATGGACATGCAGAGAGAGAGACTCCTTCCACAGTCCACAGTCATGAGTTTTTTATAAAAAAATTGCTGCAGATCTCTGAGAGTTAGAGCTATCCTGGTGAATGGCTGCTGCACAATAGGTTAGGCAAATTGAGATACAGAGGCAGATTGGGGCAATATCTTGTTAATCCTTGACTGTGTTGGACATTTGGTCCTTCTGGAGAAGGATATTACCACACGTGTTTTTTATCAGTGAGACAAAATTGCTGGACTATACTGTTGATTCCAATTACAACACTGTGTTTGAAATGCATTTAAAAGCAGCACCCGCTTCTCCCTGTCCCTTCAACTCTCTAAATCTTTCTGATACTTTTGACTGCACAATAGTTTCCATGGGATAATGAGAAATAGCATTTCAAAATCCTTCCTTGTGCAAGGCTTTCTGTATTGCTTTTTAAAGTTTTTTTGTCTTGTTTTTTTTTTGTTTGGTTGGTTTGGTTTTGTTTGGTTTTTTGTTTGCTTGTTTTTTCCCTACTGCAGCTAACAGAGCTGTGACTGCTTTCTTGGCAGTATAGCAGCTAAACTAAAATGAGAAAATTTGGGACCATTAGGGCAAAAGTCAACAAGCATCTCCAATCTGCGATGCAGATTTCTTATCAGTAATGGGGACTAGATATTCCTGGCCTACTCTTCACTGAAACAAATACAAGTCCAAGATGGACATTGCTTCTAAGGGCTGGTGTTCTTTTTTAATTCTTAATCCACAGGAACATGCCTGTTTTTAGGAAGGAAAGCCTTTTCTATACTGCTTTCTTGCCTTTCCTTGGGCAGTATCAGAAGATAGTTTCTGTGTTTAAAGTGTGACTGGAAATCGGGGGATATTTGCCAGCTCAGTTATGACCTCTTGGACCATTTCTTTGTGAAGCAGATGCAATGGTACATCTGCTTTCTTGGGAGACTTGATTGATGACTATAATGGGTTTGTAGTTTCTCAACTAGAAGGCAAGGAAGAATAACAGTGTATTACAGTGATACCAAGTAAGGGATTGCTGTAACCTCCTCTTTCAGAGTGAAGAACAAATATACTGCTATAACTCAAACCTCATCTGACCAATATGTTCACTGGATGCTGATTTAAAATGTGCAGACCTATATTCATTGGAAAGGAGCAGAATTTTCAGCTGTTCATGACAAACCTCTGTTTGTAGAACAGATTTTAGAAAGTACTAAAACATCACTGGCTTTCAATCTGTCATTGGGAAGGGTAGGGTTGACAGAGATACTAATAAGTGGTAAAGCTCCACTACAGCCATCAGTGCAGGGAAAATTTGGTGCAACTTGGTTCAAAGCTTTCAAGGGTTGTGTGTCAAAATCAGATTAGAAAGTGAGAATTAAAAAAATGTATGTAAAAAGTTATTAAAAGACACCCCCCCTCAAGTTATATGTCTGTATTGGATAATATCGTTACACAGTTTCATTGTTGACATAATAACAAATCGATGAAAGGAACATTACACATTTTAAGAGATGAATAATGTAATAACATATCATGTAGCTTTAAAGTGTACTGACCTGGATATATCAAGCCCAAGCAATCATTTCTTGGCTCTTATGAGATCACTGCTTGACTCTGAAATTAGAATAATTTCATGAGAGTGTAGAAACAAGAATGAGGTCACCTCCATCTTAATTAGAAAAGGATAGATCAAACATCCAAGGCATACTTTCTTGTTTGCTGTTGACTCATTTAGATTGGTATGATATAGTCCTGGGGCAGTATTTTATGATAGCCTATTTTGCTGCCATACGTATTATACTTCTTTTAGCCTTTCTTTCTGACAACAATATAGGGGTAATCATGCTTACAAAACCCTTACATTCATTCTGTTTCTATCTAAAGAAATGGAATGAGGTGAGAAAACATTCAGATAAATAACATTTAATGTAGGCTTTATATAAGCCAGAGGTCTCAATAAAATTTTAAATCCTTTTAGTCAGCTATTCTTCTAATTACTTTTTATTTCTCCTTTGCTGAGAGAACTTTCAGGCTGTGTAAAATGAACATGTGGGTCTTTATTTCACATTAATGTGTTCAATAAAATAAAATGATACAGTTGAGTAATATGGATCACAAACTAATTTATATAAACATTGATTGTTTCAGAACACAGGGGAACTTCTTTGTCTTGGTCTGTATGACTGCGTTTCAGCAAACCTGAAACAAACTCACTTGTTGTGACCAAGTTTTTTTCATTTTATGGAACACTGGTGTCATGGGTTTGCTTAGGGACAATTTTTTTACCACACCCCCCACAAATTGCTCTAAGGTGAGAGAAGGTTTATGCAGACAAAGAGATCTGA
>JAWMRA010000078.1:58500317-58615520 GCA_035584735.1 Pseudotriccus pelzelni | reverse complement strand
GTGGGGGGGCCAAGGAACACCACTTTAGTTCATGCCCCAGGGTGCTGGGTTATACATTTGGGTTTTGTGGGTTAAAATCAATTGTCTGTCTGTATAATCGTACTTATTGTATTATTTTAATAAATTATTATTCTGACTTATAATCTCTTTTTTGAGTTGAGCTCAATTCCCCTGCTGGTTAACTTTTAAACCAGCACAACGGAACACAAGGCTCAAATGGAACTTTTGTTACACAGGCACAAGTAAGCTGTTTGCAAACAGCACCTTGAGGAGCAGAACAAGCATGTTTCTGCATTTACACCAATAAATGTCTTGATTTTAGTGAAGAGCCCAAGCCAGCACCCCTCTGTGAAATGCACCTTGGTTTCTCACCAAGCTGAGTATCTGCACTTTGCAGATAGAAGAACAGAAAGGCACCAGTGAATAAATGCTGCAAGTGGCCACGGACTGGATAGCAAATAGATGATGGAAAAAAGTCTAAACCCTGTCTTTGGAAGTGTGGAGTTTGCTGTGGTTCCAGCACTAATTAGTTCCTGTAGGTTACACAGAAATTGACTGGGAGGAAGATACCTGTGACACTAAAGTAGCTGTCTTTGTGGGGTTTTTGGGTTGGGGTTTTATTGTGTTTTGTTTTGTAATAGTACTGTTGCCTTGAGTGTGGGTGAACAGATCTATGATTTGTTTGAGGATATTGTTGTGTTTCTTTCATTTAAATGGCATAAAATGGCAAGACCCATAGGGCATAAGTATAAAGAAAAAAATGAAAGCTTTTATACAGCTTTCTGGGAACATAAATTGCCCTAAAATTGAATTTAATATTTGATTCAGATGTACAGTCACTTGGAATAGTAAGCTGGATTGCAACAATGTACTCAACAATCTTACAGGCGGGAGGGATGTCTTAGGAAAGTGTTGAATCATAAATCAAGCAGAGAATGATTTGAGGAAAAGGAGATCTTGGCTGAGCAAATCTAAACTTGCACAAACCTGTCAAAAATGTGGTTTATTGTCCAATGTATTATCCTCCTATGATTAATGTGAATTGGAAATACATACTATGCATGATAAGCATGCATGCTGCAAATCCATTAAGAACAAGCATTATATGATTTATTTGTATTAATGTAATATTAAATGCTAAAAATAGAGTTGATGTTAAAGCACAGGTGCAATCCAATAAAAACAAGGACACTTCGAGTTAGGACAGCCTTATATCAATTTTATTCACTGCCAGCATATTAGTAATGCAGTGTCTACACTATGAGCAACATTACACCAAGTAGTAGACTGTTTTTCAACTCTGCATCCAGAGCAGGAACACTTTGGTATGGCAAAGTTGTCAGAGAATTTAGCTTTCTGCCAACATACATTCAGAAATAAAATCACATTCCCCACCATCTTTCTTCTGTTTAATCCATGTGTTTATGCAGACCACAACACAAATTTGAAGCACTGGATTTTTAAAGCCATCTTGAAACTTCTCTAAAATGTGTCTTGATAGCTGAACATGTAAAATCAATTGTTTATGCAACATGCACTACATTCCCAAGGGATCAAGCCTATGCTTTCATACTGAGCCTTCTTTTTAGATAACCAGAAAAAACAAGGAAAAAGAGAAAGGCTGATCTGAAAGCATTGTGCAAATATTAATGAATTTGTTCTCGCAAATCCCCTGAGAAGTATTACCGTCATTTCAGGCATTATATTAAATATGTATATGGGCCACACTGTATTTTTAAAGCTCCTTTTTGGGGCATCTGACAAAGTCTGTGAAGATACTATTTTTTATGTAATGATCTTTGTCCATTTCAAAAGCTACTTTTTCTTCCCATGACAGAAGAAAATTACCTTTTTTCTGTGAATTGCAGAAGAAGAATCAAGACTGTTGAAATACTATATGAAATTCTCAGCTATAAGGGAAGCTAGAAAAGCAACCTATTAAATCAGTTGATAGCTCCACAAGGAGTATAGCTGTAATACAACCAAGCAAAGAGGTTTGTGTTTAAGCCAAAATGTAAAATCATTACTAAGCACTTTTGCTAAGCAGTTTAATTTATGAGGGAGCGTTACTTTACAAAGCCATACTCTGTAAGACTCAAAATATGACAGCAGTTTTAGAATGAACAAAAGAAGTACTAAACCAGTAAATCCCCAGCCCAAAATATTCTGAATCCCACAGCAACATGGCTTTAGTGTGGCATCTCTGTGATTTATAGCGTATGATTATAATCCTTTGGAATAAATTGGCACTGACTGCTGTAACATCTTAAAGCTATTCAGGCAGCACATACAAATTGAGAACTTAAATCACAGCCTGTGTCCAAGATTTCATCCAATATATATTTTTTAAGTGACGTATCTCTTTGGAGATTGGGAATTCAATTGAGAAAGACTTCTTTTAGGACAAGATTTAGGGGCACATTGAAAAGATTGAGCCTCTTCTTTGGAGCTAATTCTAATTATCTACAGAATCTCTCTGTGGCAGCTCAGTCATCATAAACACCTTTAAAGCAGATCTGGGTATCTTTTTAGCTCAAGAGGTTTGGAAGTAGAAGTTCCTTACTGAAGATTTGCAGGCAGAAGCTGAGCCTAAATGACGGTAAAAGGCCGTGAGGTGCATTAGAAAGCAACGCAGGTGCATAGAAGTAGGCCTGAATGATGTTTTGTATGCGCTTAGAAGTCTTGTCCTCTACCTGCCTTGTTATGAGAGTAGAGACTCCTGAGCTTTATCTATCAGTGTCTTAGCAAGTGGCATTAGATGTCTGTATCTCAGCTGCTGTATACCATCCTTAGATGAACTGTTTATTTACAGGGTTGAGGGCAGTCTGCAAAACATGACATTCAAGGCATTGAACTCTGGGCAAAAATATCAGTGGGGCCAGAGCTTCAGGTACTACTTGGTGACAGGCAGCAGGCGTGCTTGCTGCAGATGCCATTGGGTTGCCATGATTTTAGTATTCAGAGTATGCCTGTATATTCTGCCACTTGTAGTGAGCTCTTAGTTATCAGTAGTCACTTTAGATGGGATATGAGTTATTTGCCCCATAAATGGGGCATCTAACAACCATATTAAAACAACAGTCTGTTTGCCAGGCCATCTCAAGTCCAGAAGGAATTTAAGCTATTTTCATATGGTCTGAAACACACCAGAGGAACTGAAGGAAGAGCTTGCATTGCAGTCCGGGAACTGAGGTGAGGGGACAGTGCAGTGCAGGGGTATGTCACTCCCTGGAATGAAGAATAGGATGTTGAGACTTACTGGTTCACCCCTGGTTCTGTCAGCACTAGCCCCAACTGGCTGCAAGTGGTGCTGGTTAATAGCCATAGCAGTGAGAACTGGGAAAGATGAGAGGGAGGTGGAGGGTTGACTATAGTCTGCTTTCCTGACGGTGCAAGAGGCATTTATGAATGCTGTCAAAATGTTCACACAGCTCTCAGTAGTAAGTATTGTTTGCCATTGCCTGAATTGCCTGTATTCATTTCTTAGTCCATAACACACCTTCTACTTGAACTTACAGGAAAAGAGGTCTTGGTCCAGTGAATTCCTCATTTATTGAAATAATGACCTTCATATGACACAAAACCACTTAAGATTTGGAATATTTCAAGGGGGAGGCCTAATAAATTATTGTAGTTTAATTAAAGAAAAATCTGAAAGCAAACCAAAAAAATCCACAAAATAATACACCCAAACAAAATAATCTTGTATCAAAACAGAAACAAGCAGCTCAGTAATGAGTTTAAGTTAGTTGCATTCATGCAGTAATCCTTTGCACTGTCCTGAGGCCACCTGAATGCTCCTTGCCCCAAAACCTGGTGACTAAGGCTTTCAGAATCTCTCAGGCAGTAATACATTTACAACTTCAAATTCAGGGAAAGCTTCTGCAGTCCACCTTCGTAAGGAAACAGGCGTTTGCCACTTCTGTCAAGAATGGTATTTACTTGCTACCTCTTAGGAATAACCAAAGCCTTTGGTTACTAAATGCCACACACTCCTAGTGTGCAAGAGTATAACATGTGTGTTGCAATTTGGTCGCTGCGCCTTGTACACAGGATCGGGGTTTCATTGCTTTTAAGTGCTAGAAAATGTCTCAGTGGCTGTTTCTGGCAGGCAAACTTGCCTCTACTATAGTGCAAAAAGGGCTTACCCTGGATGTAATTAACTGGCATGTTATGGCCTCAGACAGAAGGCAGCTCCTTCCCCAACTATAAACACAGCAAAAACAACTCCTTTGCAAATAGAGTGAATGCAAAACAGAGTCATGCTCTGCCAAACCACCACTGCTGTAAAGTCCAGATTGTTGCATAAATGGCAGTAAATCCTGAGCTGCTCCAACTGTCTTTAAGGCTGTGCTAGTTCAGAATCTAGCTACAGACAATGCCTCCCTTTCCTACCCCTTTGGTCACTAAGAAGAGCCAGGCTGAGCATCGATCTCTCTTTATTTGGGCACTTATGAAGTTGAAATTGATGTTTGCTTGGAAATAATAAGCAGTTTTTAACTTGAACATGCTGCTTAAAATACAGAAATTTTTCTGTGTGCAGGACGGTCACTGAGGAATTGAGTCTGGTTTTCAGTTTGCAAATGAACAAGTGAGCTGCTCTGCTCTGATCACATCCTTTAAACAAAGTGTGGGAGTGTGATTCTGCTCCTCTCCCTCTCTGTCTCTCTCTCTCTCCTGCTCTCCCTCTTCCTTTCCTTTTCCCTCTCCCTCTTTCGTATTGGGGTTTATTTGCTTGTGTGTTTGTTTGTTTGTTTGGTGGGTATTTTTGTTTTCTTGTTATGTTATTTCATTTCTGACAAGGTGTTAACTGATCTGATTCACCCACGCTGCTGGACTCTGCTTCAGGTCACAAATGGGCCACAGGATTTTTGGGAGCACTTCTCATACTGTTGGGGGCATTCCAAAATCATCCTGTGCCAAGTGGAAAATGAAGCTATCATCAGTCCAGGGTCAGCTCAGCATAAGGGCAGAGGAGCTCCTTCCTTTTGCTTTATTTCCTTTTACTCTGTGGTCTTTTTTTATTGCTTAAGAATTTTTTTGAGGGTAGTGAAACCCTTATGCAGCACCTCTTGGCTTTGGATCTCAAATTTATAAAGGAATCTTCTTATATTTGTGTGTTTGGCTTGAATTTATTCCTTCAAGGAAAGACAGTTATTAATTTCTTGGTGGTGAATTCACCTACACAAATTCTCTGGTGTTCACAGAGCTTTTATAGCAGAAGTTTAAGGATAACAGTGCCCAGCTGATGAGGGACTGTGCTGGGAGATCCAACCTTTACCTAAAGAGCTCTTGTTCAAAGCTGCTTTAATATTTCTTGCTTGTATTTTATTCAAAGACCATATTGGAGGAAGATGTAGTAGTCACTAGATATCAGTTGTGTTGCCTTTGTTTCCTAATTAATAGTCCAGCTGTGCAAATAATTGACTATTTTTTTTGTGTTTATTTTTGTTTTGCTCGCTTAATCAAGGGTGTGGGGGACTGTTTCAGGTTAAACATTTGGTTTCATTTTAATTTGCTGTTGAATAAAAAGTAAAATGTTTTCAAAACATTTTGAGACCAGAATCTTAATATTCTGTTTTGAAAATCTCAAAATGAAATGTTTTGGCTTTTAGAGAATGTTTTTGACTGTGAGAATCTGATGAGCTTTCTGTGTATTTGTGATAAATTTGGGTAATATAAATTTATATTTTTTTTGGCAGACAACAGACAGCTGAAAACCTTCTTTAGCTCTAATTGGTATTTTACATTTCAGAATATATTTCAAATAAATCCATATCTAATGCCTTCTCTAAGAAATTGTATCAAATCTATACCTGCAATAAGAATGTTTGCTAAGATTTTCTCTCCTCCTCCCCCCCTCCCTTTTTTTTTTGGAACTATTTAAAAATACATCTGCTAATATTTTCCAGGTTGGTACTAAAGCTGAAACAGCTGGTTAGAAGCACTCTGATTGTTTTCGTGTTCATCCCTGCACTCTGTTACACAAGGCAGCTTGAGCAGCCAGTAGCTGAAAACCCGACCACTTGCTGAGACCCATCTTTCATTTATTTTATCTCCTTGCCCGCGTTTATGCCTAGTGACGTGGTAGGCTGAAGAAAGAAAGTTGAGAAGGTCAGTCTATTGTGTTGCCTCTGAAGCCTGTGTGTTTGCCCTTCCTGAGTCTGTTTATTCTCTGAATCATTTGACACGCTGCACGTTTTGCTCTGACCTTCAGCCTATTGCTAACTTCAGTGCCTTGCCTCAAGGCCACAGCTCTGCAATTCAAGAAACAAACTCTGGGGTGTCTCATCCCAGATTAAAGTCCCCATGACTCAAAGCTTCCATCCAGTTCAACTTCACATTGCTGAATCAAAGTTGCTCAAAAAATTTTATCCAGCTGAACTGCATTCTGGCAAACTTCATGGTCCTCTTGCCTTGTGCCCCTACCAGCATCTGATTAAACCTCAGCCGGTTATGTTAGTGGAAAATCTGACAAGGCAGGCAGCCCTGCTTGTGATCAACTCCACTCAGAGCTGAATCTGGTAAAGGGACAACCCACTGCACTCCCTGGATTGCACGTGCAGCCTCAGAAGAACCATTCCCTCCATTCTCTTTTCAAATACTCCTTAACAGCATAGTCTGCTGGAAGTGCTCGAAATACATGTGGATGTGGCACTTGGGGTCACCAGCAAACTTACAGATGACACCAAGCTGAGTAGTACGGTTGACACACCTGATGGACGTGATGCCATCCTGAGGGAGCTGAACAAGAGGTCAGGGGAGTCTCCTAAGGTTTAACAAGACCGAGTGCAGGATGGTTGAAGGGATGGAGCACCTCTCCTGTACGGAAAGGCTAAGAGAATTGTGAGTGTTCAGCCCAGAGAAGTGAAGGCTTAGGGGTGACCTAATTGAAACCTTCTAGTACCTGAAGGGAGCCTACAAGAAAGATGGGAATAAACCTTTTACAAGGGCATGTAGTGATAGGACAAGGGGGAATGGTTTCAAACTGAAAGAGATTAGGTTAAATATTAGGAAGATATTATTGTGAAGATGTGAGGCACTGGAACAGATGTCCCACCCCTGGGATATTCAAGACCAGGCTGGATGAGGCTCTGAGAAACCTGACCTAGTAAAAGGTGTTTCTGCCATGGTAGGAGGTTTAGAACTAGATGATCTTCAAGGTCCCTTCTAACCCAAGCCATTCTGTGATTCAATGGTTCTATGACTCTATGATTCTGTGATTCTCTTTTCTGTCTGGTTTAGTGGTGATCATGGTGACGTTGGGTTAACAGTTTTGGACTCAATGCTCTTAGAGGTCTTTTCCAACCTTAACATTTCTATGATTCTATGGTTCAGTGAATGTACAATATGGCTGTGAAGGCTGACTACTGTAGTGCCATGGGTTTTCAGTAAGTACATGGGATTTCAAACTTGCTAGAATCTAGACATTCATGAGCCTTTCCCTTGCAGGTTTGCTTGTTGCTGTGCAGTGCTCCATTCATGCTCCTGAAATGCCTCTCCTCTGATGCAGAGAGTGAGTGGTATGGGAATCCACCTGAACTCATGCCATTTTTACCACAGAGTAGAGAGAGGCAGCTGGCAGGAGGAGTGCTGTGGCAGTGCTATCTGTTTCAGCTCTGCCTGCTAGAATTCTCCCCTCACTTGATGTGCTCTTGCATCTAATCAAGATGTGGAAATGGTTAATGTTAAAGGGACTGTCATGAAAAACCCTCTCTCTGGCCTGAAGAGCTGTCAGAAGCTGTAGCCATGACTGTTCTTCAGCTGCTGGTCTGGTCCTCTTGGTATTTTTTTCCACAGCTTCTTTTTGAAAGATTTTGCTGTCTTGCTGATCTATGAACCGCTGTGTCTAACTAAAGATCCATATGCTCAGAGAAAGTGTTGTACAACACTTTGGATAGACCCTGGAAGCATAAGCATAATCTCCTTTTAATTTTTTTTTAAGCCTTGTAACAGCTTCCTGAGGTATACACAGGAACTGATTACCTCATGCAAGGCAAATGTGAACTCCTTCCCCCCACCTCCCATAAATAATCTTCCACACAACTGTAGACACTGACATATTTATCTCTTGGCCACAAAGGCTCAGGTCTTTGGCAGCAGCTAGGAGTGAAAAAGTGGAGAAAAAAAAAGATGCAGAGTTCCTTTCCACCTCTTCCCCAGTTTACAAGGACTCATTTGGCTGCAGGCCACCGAGTGACGCTGAGTACACCCTGCAGGCAATTAGTTCTTTCATTTGAGTGAGTTACACTTATATAGGCACACAATAAATTCATTATTTTACTGTCTTCTCCAGGCTATAAGGGCCCCAGTTCATGTTTAATGTTAGTGATAGCACTAGCATTAAAGTTTAGTGTTAGTTTAATTAAGCAGGGTGCTAGAGAAAAGTCAGCTTGTTGGGATGAGTAGAAAGGTGTAAGCCAGGAGACTCCCTTGGCCTTTGGGGTAGGAAAAAGATTACATGGCAAAGTAGAGATGGTTGTCTAGACATCCTTATAACCTGGATGTAAGGCTGAAAGTCAGCCTTTCTAACACAATAATTCTTACAATGTGAGAAGATGGTGTCACCTGCAAAATCAACAACACTGATTAATTTTTTTTTTTGCAGCCTCACTTGGTAAAGAAATCTGAATATATTCATTAATAGGACTGCAGAATCTACAGCTTCTTAACATGTTAATCTCTTAAAATTAATATGTCTCTAATTACACTTATTGCCAAACAACTTAAGGGGCATCTTCTGTGTGGCAGTATAGCATAACCTGATATGATGATGGCAGGATGGCTGCCATTGGCTAGTTAAGGCTTTCAATCACTATCAACCATCAGGAGAAAAATAAAAATTTTTAAAATGTAGTTTTCTTTCTAAGGATTAAAACAAAGAACCTGTCACTGATTTCACTGCTATTGAAGTTTTTGGCTTCTTAAATGTAAGGTGCTAGCACCTGTCAGAGCCTCATCACATCCTTCTCCCAACATTAAGTCTTTTCCCAAGATGCCAAGATGGGAGACTATCTTAGGTGAAGTTCATTAGTTTGCTGTAGTGCATCTGAGTTGCCAGAAAAACCCCAACAACAAACCAAAGAAACCCAATTCTTTTCTTTTACTGTCTCGGTAACCTTCCTGCTACTCTCGTTTTCAACTTTTTGATGTTGGAACCATAAATGTAGGCTTCCTGAATCCTTTCACGGATCCAAGCAGCAGGTGGACAGGAAGTCATCACTGAGGTACAGGAAACAGAAGGATTAGGTAACAGCCAAGGTCTATTCAGGCACGATTTTAGAGGCAGCTAGAAATGTTTCCCAAAGTGAGAAAAGCTTGCCTCTCAGTGGGACTACATGGACAATATCATGGCAGTTAATGTGCTCCACAGCTAGGCTGAGTCACCAGGAAAGCATGTCCTGAAAGTCATGAAATCTTCTATAACCATCACATTACCAATGGTTATCTGTCAGTGAGACTCATACATGTGAGGCAGATACATAAGGCAAATTAGATGGGAATTAATAATATTTCTCAGTGGTGGAGGAGTCCGAGGTTGAGGGATAAGGATTTTGAGAGCTGTTGCTACAGATCGCAGGATGTCACAGTGTCTTCATTATGAAATCCAGCAAAACAATTCTAGAAATATTTTTATCTTCTGCTTAATATGGATCCACTTGCAATAGAAACCTTCCATAGAAAAAGGTCTTGATCATTCTCTGCTTCTGTTTTTTGTTTTTTTTTTTTTTGTAAACAGGGTCACTCTTCTGTTGCTTTTAAGCTACTATGCCAAATGGTTTGAGTACAGTTCAAAGTTGCTTGCATTTAACATACTATTAAATGTCAGAGAGTTAAAAGCATTGTAGCATCATCTAGAGGCCAGACATAAACTACAGTGCATTGTTAGTCCTTCAGTTGAGTGAAGCACACAGATGGATGTTAAAAAGATATGATTCTTTGGAAAAGAAATGTTTTCCAAAGAACATAAATACCAGAAAATAGATGTTTTCCATTAATTCCTTACTAGAAAAGTTACAGTGCATAAACATATATACTAAGTATTTGTAGTTGTGAGGGGACAAATTTGCATTTTTCTGCCACATATATAAATAAATAATCGAAAGTAGTTAAGAATAATTTATAATCTAAGTTCAACCTATTTAAAAATTTGATAGCTTACAATTTGAATGAAGAGACAAGTACATATACCCTGTTGTGCAGTTGCAGTATATGACAGATTCAATTTGGGTAACAGCTGCATGACCCAAGACTCTCATTTTATTTAATATATGAAGAATAAACTTCCTTGTTTCCATTTGCCAGTTGTAAACTTTGTCTTTTTCTGAATGCATTTAATAGCCAGAGTACAAATGGCCTGTTTGAGAGTTTTATGAGGAATGTCTTGCCAGCAAAATGCAGAGGTTTGAGAATTTTATGAGAAGTGTGTGCAAATGCGTGGGCAGGAAAAGTGACTTCAATAAAGATGGCTGAAGGATTTAGGTGTTCAACTTCCACTGCCATACATTGGGGTTTGAATTAGAAATTCATTTAAAAACAAATTTCATTCAAGTAACTAAGTGTGTCTTACAAATGTTACTTAGTAAGTTACGTCATTTCTACTTTGTAGAACTGGAAATTAAACAGTTTGCTGATTTATTCAAACTAATTTGCTCAAATTGATATAGTAAACAGGTAGCATTGAAACTGAAGCTAATTCCCCTGTTCCTTATACCTGTGTACTGAGTGAGCCTGTTAACCCCTCTAAGAGAAAGGTTGATATCGTTGACCAAATTAATCGTCCACAGATGTGTATGAGACTACAAATACAGATGCAGAAATATTGGACTCTTGTACAGATTTACTGCCCTTTAAAGTCAGTCTTTCTTTCTGGGACATAATAATTGGCTCAAATTAGGTAATCTCATGGGAAGTCATCACTGTAGATTGTTTTGTTACACTGGCAAACTCCTGAGAAGACGGGCTTTTCCTTTTCCAGTCTGAACAAATAAAATAGGCCATTTGAGATAGTAACCAATGAGCAGTCACCAGATAGAAGAAACCAGGGAGGGCGGAGGCAGACTAGCTGAAATACTCTCCCAAGCACTTTCTGCTTTGTGTGCTGCTGCATTTGTGGTGACTAACTCTGAAAGGGTCAGTGGTGGGGGACTCTGTTCTGCCTAAACCTCAGCAAGCACTGGGCAGGAACAGGATTTTGGTTCTTTGGGAAGCCACAGACTGTTCTCTGAAGTATTCTCCTCTCTAAATGCACAGCTTCCATCAAAACAAACCTCCTCAGCTGACACTCTCCGCAAAACGCATCTCCACAAAATGCAAGGTGCAAAAACTTTTGTTTGGACTTTTTTCCCAGTAGGGCTCTGTGTTTGTGCCTGCATGCATGTTTTTTGAGCAGCAGAGAGCTGATTTATATTTTATGTGCAACCAGTTTGCCTAAAACGCTCATGTCTCAAGTATTAACATAAAATCTTTGAAAACACCAGAATCCAGCAAACTGAGATTATTAAGCAATTAGCCATCGTTAAACCGAGGAGTTCAGAAGCTCGAGTTTGTGAAAGATAATGAGAATTTGAGCTTGTTGCATATAATTACAACTATTTATTCTTTAAATGACACATGAAAGTCTTCAGATATACATGTTTAATCAGGTGCGTAAATATATTGAATTAAATAAAAGCTTGCTTAGGGTTCTTTAACATATGCTCTATTTTTCTTGTACATGGAGTAGTATTCAAAACATTAAAAGTACATTTTAGAGATATTTCTCCATTTGTAGGGTTAATATAAGAGTACTTTATGGAGTAAAATTAGAATTAGAAATTAGATTCTAAATTTAGCATTTCACTGATTTTAGTTCATATATTTTTCTTTCCTAGCGACATTCCCCTGGAAAATTCAATAATTAACCCTTTGCCATTTCAAATTAGATTTTCTACTAAAAAGCACAACATTAAATTAGAACAATTAAAGTGATAAAGCTCATCCAATAATACTTCCTAGACTAAGAATAGCAAAAGATAATACAGAGAAGCTAGGCAATTAAAAATATATGTGCGTTGAAAGTAAAGTGGTAAGAAGTACAAAGAGAGCTGAAATAGCTGTTTCATATACACATGCATTTAAATTCTTACTTTCAAACTTATGTGAGATTTATTGGTTTGAATTCATTAACCCATATGTGGAAACAAGAACATGGCTCCATTTCATGTCCCATTTTGTACTTCCTCTTTCACTTTTCCATTGGAAATGGACTGTGATTATTTTCTGGAGTAAAATTCTGGTATTTGTCCATGGTGGCAGTTTGAGCCTGTTTTTATGATGGCCCCTCTGCGAAGCAATCAGCTTCACCTTCATGGAAATTATTGATTTGTAGCTCAAATTTCTACTCTGAGAGTTTTGAGAAGACAGATGCAGGATTTTGGTTTCAGTGTTCAGATTTCTGTGAAAAAGGATGCTGAAACCCCATTGGCAAATGGCTTTTACCACAAACTTTATAATTACAGCTTTATGTTTCCTAGACGAGAGATAGTTTCAGAACTGCCCGACGTACTGCTCAGGTTCAAGGATTTCCTCTTGTTGGTTCCCTCTGGTGGGTTTCCTCATTAGCAGCTCCATGAATGAGTCATTAGTGGCCCTGATGTGACTTTTCCTCAATTTACACAGACATTTTTAGAGTGTCCTAATATTATTTTTTGCTGCCACCCTTACATTTCTTGTATCTATCAAAGTCAGTAACATCATCCTAGTGGGTGGTCACTAGGATGCTTGCCTACTTGGACTTAAAATTAGGCAAAAAAGTATGATGATGTGCAAATATTTTCATTATTTTAAAAATAAATGAGGAAAGGAAAGTAGCATGCATGTGCACACACAACCACATATGTACATATATATCCATACTTGCCCATACATAAACGAAGTAAATCATAAAATTATACATTCTGTACATAAGAGCTGTTTAGAAGTGCAGTGCTGGGGTACATTCTTGGAAAAGAACTGACTTCAGGTAAGTACAGTGAAGGGCAGGGCCAATGGAACTAGGTGGTCTTTAAGGTTTCTTCCAACCCAAAACCTATGAATGTGACTTCACTGAAAAAGTGGTTCTCGCTTTCAGAAATGAGAGATCAGCTGATGACTTTCCTTAGAATTTTCTGATTTTATTGTAAAATATCAGCACCAGAAATTGACCGTGGATGTGATGTAACACATTGCTGATGAGATAAAAACAAGTACTACCAGGGACAAGGATAGCAGCCTTCCAGAATAGAAACAGTGTAAACTCTCTGTCTCAGTTCCTGCTGGCTTAATTGACTATTACTTTTTTATTTACCCACTTAAATATTTTTTGGTATCTCATTTTTGATTTCTATGAAATCTTTCTTCTCCACCATCCCCTAGGGTGTTTCTCTTTGCAAAAATTACATTCCTTAGTTTTACCACTTCAAATCCTACATCAGTTTAGCTAGACTGAGACTTCCTGGAGACATTAATAATACTGGGAGGTCCTTGAATAGGTATGTATTTGTGGTGTCTTGTTTTTTTTTTTTTTTTTTTTTTTAATATTAGTGTAAAAGGTAGTGCTGAAACCTTTAGGACCTCATTACCCAACAGGCTAGAACTGTAGAACATGTAAACATATATTAGTTAAGAACAAACTTTCAAATGTTGTTAAAACAATTAGATTAATATAGAACAACTGTAACATTGATGTGTAGAGTGGCATTGATTCAAAAATGCAGTGCCAGACCTTAGATGGTTATAAATAATATTCCCTTCTATATACACACATACACAGAAAAAAAGTTAGAAACAGTTCCAGTCATTGGAGGATTTGGTTAAACAGCACAGACATATGCTACTGTACTTAGGGTGTTCAGAACTCAAAGGACACATTTTGAGTCTTGGGAACCTTTTCAGAAAAAAAAAAGAATTACTTCAAATTGAGAGCATAGCATTTCTCTGTTTTCAACTTATTTTCTAGACATTTTATTTTTAGAAGTCCTCGCTTCCCTCTTAACGTAACTGCTGTTACCAGCTAAATGCACTTATGCAAGAAATGATGTCCTGCTATCTGAAGTCCCTCTGCAACTAGTTCAGTATAAATATTTCTCTTGCTGTGCTTTAAGAGCTGTAAAACCTGGCTGATGAGGCTATAAGCCAATCTTTAGCTAGAATACATTTTCCCTTTGGGCATCATTGCTTACTGGTAGCTGCTAACAAATGGCCAAGAAGATACATGCAGCTAAGTGAATCTGAAACAGGAAACATTTTAAAATTTTCCTGATTCTTCCCCTCTTCTTTTTTACTCCTGGACTTTAAGTCATTTGGGCACCATGTGGGCTGTGTATAATGCACTTGGGCATTTGTAACACTCCACCCTGTGCACCATTCAGTGTCTCTATCAAACAGGCAGAAGAAAATACAAAGCAGTGTATGTAGTTGTGATTTAACGTCAGCCATCAAACAATTACCATTATTTGCTTGCTTCCCCACAAGAGGGACTGGGGAGAGAATCAGAAGGGTTAAAGTTAGAAAACTTGTGTGTTGAATTAAAGACATTTCTATAGGAAAAGCAAAACCCATGCACACAAGAAAAGCAAAACAAAGAATTAATTCCCTGCTTCCCATGGGTAGGTGTCCAGCCATCCCCAGGAAAGCAGGGCCCCATTATGTGTTACTTGAGAAGAGATGCACCATCACTTCAAAGGTACTCCTCTTCCTCCTTCTTCCCCCCACTTTATATACTGAGCATGATATCATGTGATATGGAATATCCCTTTGGTCAGTTTGGGTCACCTGTCCTGGCTGTGTCTCCTCCCAGTTTCCCCTGCAGCCCCACTGCCCTCAACAGCGTGGCAGTGTGGAAGGTAGATAAGGCCTTGGCTCTGTGTAAGCCCTGCTCAGCAATAACAAAAACATCTCAATTATCATCATCACTGTTCAGAACAAATCCAAAACACAGCCACCTTGAAGATAATTAACTTTACCCCAGCCAGAAACAGCACAGTAGGTTATTTGAATGAATGTGGTTTTGCGTGGAGCCTTGCACCTGACAGAATGGTTACTTATGTTAGAATGTGCTTGATGGTTGTGATCAATATTTGTATGTATTTTCTTAAATAGTGCTGCTTGTATGCTTCAGCAGAACCTGTGTTTGGGCCTCTTAAAAAAAAAATAATGTTAGGAATCTCAAAGACAGTTTTAGATATGGGTGTTGAATAGGGATGATACCTGTTCCTGAGACACTGAAGTCAAGAGCACTATTATCCATGAGAGCAGAAGTGGAATGTTTTATCATAATAACATGGTATAATAAAGAAAGACTAATGCTGTGAAGGATCTGTCCTGTTACTCCTTAAAAATCCAAAACAGTATCTGTGAATAAAGGATCTGACTGTTTAAATGGTATTTATAATTGAGATAAATGAACTGATACAGTCTATTAAATATCAGTAATGTGTAACAAAGTAAACAAAATCAAAATCTCAGCATACACCATTACTTTATGACAAACGCTGAGTTAATAGAAGGTGTAATAGCACGGGAAAACTAAATTGTGCCTTATGGGAGAATAACATTACCTGAAAAATTATGCTTAAACTCTGATTTTTATAAGTTGCTAGACTTGGCCAATACTACGTTTTACAATATCTACTGATTGAGAAAGAAGCCTCTTGACATTTAAGATAAAATACATCTATTAGAAAAATTCTTCAGCTGAAGATTCTAAGAGAAAAATAAAATTGGAAGAGAATGGAACCAAAATTGTTAAATACATGAGCTGGATCATGCAATGGAAAACTACATAAAAATGGGGTCCTATTCTTATTGCCACATATCATTCCAAACATATGCTTTTTCCATTTCTGAGTTTTGTGTAATAAAATATTAATGGGGCAATGAAGTGATTCCTTGGAAAGGGAGGATGTTCCATATGAGAACTAACTTTAAAATGCTGTGAGACCTTGGGGGCAGTTTTGCCCTTGACTTCACGAGTGGTAGGTCATGGACAAAGCCTGTCCAAGAGCTGCTGAGTTCTGGAGTCTGTTTTGCATGAAACAATCTACAAGATCATGAATTTCCACTAGAAAAATGAGGAACAAAATCTGCTGAAGTTTATATACAACAAGAGAGACATAGGCTCTTTTGCTTCTGGACCCTGTGACAATATATATTAATGTAATATCTCTCTTGTTACTGCAACCTCTTGATCTTTTCTCTGCCTGTTATTCCAGCCATGGATTTGGAAGTAGCTTCTGTTGTTGGTGTTCTTCATGCAATTGCTAGTGTTTAATAAAGGTATGTACTGCAGAATGCCAACAAGCTTCAAGCTGTATAAGCATTCTTTGACCAAAACCTGCAGCTCTGTGTTGAGGTGACTGCCCATGAATACTTTCATCTTGGAACATTCTGATAAATTAAAAATAGCCCATTCACCCAAAATGCTGTGATTCTACCTAGGGATTAAAGATCTCTCTTTTTATTTTAGACTCATGTAAATATATTTATTGAGATCTGCTTAATCAAAAGATGGTACTAGACACAAGTTTTACTGATTGCATGCCGCTATACCTTGTCTCTACCGTAGAAGAAAAAAAAAGTCAAGGTAGTTTCCATGGGAAATAAAATGTAAATTAACACGAGTGAGCCATTGGACCAGATTATATACATTTACCATCTTTTGGAATTCCTAATATGCTCCTAAAAGATAAAAAGTCTGTGGAGATAAATCTAGTTCTAGTCAGTTGATCATAATTGCCTCGTTATCATAATACTCCCTACAGTAGCCACCTTCACTTTCTGTAACACAAAACTTGCATCCCTCAAAGGGTCCCTTCTGTGCAGAAGTGTCACTATATCTAATCCTTCATCTCAGTGCATTATAGTGTAGGGGGATCCTCCCAGACACATTGGATAACGTGAAAAACTTGAAGTTTCAGACTCGAAGTCTGAAAATGCTATTATCAAACTTTTAAATAGGAAAAGACATTCAGTATTCTTAAATACTTGAATTATGTGTTCTCATTATAGAAAGTAGGTATATGAATTGTACTTAACTGAGTGATTATTGTTTTAAAGAGATTATTTCTTCAGTAATGACTCCTTAAAAGTAATTTCTTAGGCTGGTTTTAACAACACTAGGTATAAATAGTAATCTAATTATACTTAGGAGAGATTTATAGCTCTGATTACTCTCGCTTTAAAATTTCAAAGGGATTGACATGAGCAATCAACATATCCCATACTGTGAATTCATCTTACTATTGTAAAAAACACCTGCCAATTGCTTGTCTACAGAATGATATGCGATGCTGCACATATTATTTCAGGAATTAGTGATACATGTGCATAATGTATGAATTTTTTTCAGTGCTAAGGCATAAAACCTGAATGCTGCCTAATAAGAGAACTTAGATTTGCAGTCTTATAGTTTTTTTCTTTTATTTTGTTTCTTTAGATTTTTTTTTGTTTCTTTCTGCATTTGCCAACCAACTTACTATGTAGGGCAAGGTGTCCCTTTCTGAATTACGCAACGCATAGACAAATTACATAAAAAGCACATTACTGAAGTTTTAAGGACAAGGTGTTTGGAAACACCAGATCTGAAGATGCTGCTCCATGCACATGATGATGGTCTTTATTTATATAACATAAGCTTCTTCCATGGAATTGTAGTCTTATTGGCTACACTTCTTCTACTAATTAAAACAGAGAAAGTATATGTGCTTAAGGATGGGATTACAGTTCTCCATACTGTGTCATTTTTAGCATGACCACCTTGGTATGTTTTTTATTCAAGACAAAGAACATCTGTGCAGTCAATGCATGAACACAAGCTGGGGACCCAGGTAATTTCCTAATAGATAGTTTAGATGCAGCCAGTCTGTTTTGGAGGTAAGAAGCAGAGTTTGTCCACGTAGATCTGGACTTTGCTGTCAGCCAAAGAACATTGCCTGTCTTATTTTCTTCAGTAGTTCAGACACAGGCGGAAATCCAGGAAAAAAACACAACCAGAATATTAAAGAGTAGTGTGTTACATTAGAACTAGTGTATACTGTTTTTTTATTAAGACAAAGATCATCTGCAAACTCTATGTGTTTATGTCGTAAAGCATCTGCCTGAGAGGCTTATACAAGACAAATTGTCTTGTATACTTATATATAGCCTTGATACTAGCCTTTCATTTTTTCCAAGGTGTTTGACTTTGCAAATTTAGCAAAAGAGTATTCGTCATGTACATGTATAATGTCTCTTTGTTTTGAAAATGGGACCAGTTGTCTTCTAGAGTGGTTAATCATAGTGGTTTAGACAAACTGCTCAGATTTCTGCTGCTTAAGTTACAGAATAATTGACTGTAATTTGTTGTCCTATGTGAATGATCATTACAAGTTGACCACAAGGCATTCTGATAATATCATTTGTAATGCTTAGACAAAATGGGATGCTGTGCCTCTTCAGGCTCTGCATATGCACATTTTCTGCCGGGCACCAGCCTTTCTAGTCACTCCCTTTCTTGCTTGATGTCTTTTTCTCTAAACTGCTTCTGTCATATGTCCATTTCCTTGCCAGGCATCTTCTCCAATCTTCAGCTCTATTAGCTCAGAGTAATTTTCTCCATCTTTTCCTTCCCTACATTCTCCTAGTTTGTAATATATTTGCCCAGACATATCTTTATGCCTGTTTTTCTTGTGCCCCACTATGGTTTTGCTATTCAGTTTTTGATCTTATCCTTCATGCATTAAAATGAGATGGTTTCCTGCCATATACTGCTAGCAGGAGGATTACTGAGAAGGGTGGAGAGACAGGTTCTTGGTCACAGTTTCAGCCATTACAGCAAAATTCTGGCTCTGCCAGCCACAGCAGCCTTCAGCTGGAGTGTATTGTTGCACATGTGCAGCCCAGTGAGCCTGGGGAGCTCTGAGGGAATGGAATATACTCACTCATCCTCGGGGGGAGCTACATGTGCAGCCTAAGAAGTGGTTGTTAATGGGATGGTGAGAGCCTCAAGCACATTTAATGCAGAGGAGATATTCAGAGACTTTTAGCTGAGAGAGTCTAAATTTTTTCATGACCCTGTGTAAACTGCAGGTTTTTTTTCTTCCTCCCTCTCCAGACTTGTATCTTTGTTGGAGCAACAAGAGTGAGTGTGGACCTTAAAAAAAATAACAAAAAAAACCAAAACCAAACCAAAAAATACCCAGCCAAACTTATCCCCAGGGTTTTTTAATATTGCAAATAATTTTCTTCATTGCTGGAAGCAACTAAATATTTTTAGGGTAAATTCCCATTCCCTCCTTCCTGTAAGTAACACAAGTTAGTATTTGCTGCATTCCATTTGGGGAAAACTTTCTTTCCTAGCCTCATCAGGCCATCTCATAAACTTTTTAAGGGATTTAATTAAGTAACTTTGTTCTCATAATAAAATTACCTAACTTCCTTCATGTCTTCACATCTAACTTCAGCATGATCTCAGGTTTCTTGTGTGCTGCCACTCTCTGGGCTGTGTGGTCATGAGTAGAGGTGATATATTGATATGATTAAATGAAATGTACATAGTTGATTAGCCTTTCATTGGGCAGCCAACCAGAACACTGAAACTGTAGAATGGGAATGCAATACTGAGGAAAACTTTGTCCAGATATTCCAAGATGGAGAAAAGGAGCTGCCAAGTGTAAATTAAAACCGTTTGGTCTGAATACTGGGGATTATTGTCTCCTTCATTCACCAGGTTTAGATATCGTCTGCATTACTTGGATGTTTATTTTGTATCATATTCTGGTTCCATCATTGTGCAAGTCTGATTGAACATGCTTGTTGAATAGTCTTACCCTTGTGAAATAAATCTTCAGATCAATAGCTCTTCATATATTACTATAATCATATAGAGATCTGTTTCTCTCTTCAACTCAGTTTTATGCTGCTGTCCTTTTGCTGCATTCAGTGCTACATGCAGATGTAAATGAGACAAGAACTATGCCAACTGCCCTTTCAAATAAAAACTCTCTTCACATTTTCTTTTTTACCTCTCCAAATCTGCTCTACTGTGGGAGAAAACAGTCAGCAAGAATAACAGCATTAAAGTGTCCCTAAATAGTAGCCAACCTATATGCTCCACCCTTTATGCTATTGAGTCTTAATGAAGGGAAATATGTGTTAAATGTTTTTAAAACTGAATTTCAGTTGTTAAGGATGTCACATTCACACAAGGATGTGTATGAACACAGGCTTGTACATATACATGCAAACACACGTAGGAAGGTATGTACATGTTCACACAGAACATTATGTGAATTCACACACACACTGTTAAAGACTCAGAGAAATTGCCTGTATGCCAGTTTTTATATTTGCATTTTCTAAGATTGGCAGAGGAGCTCTTCTACAGTTCTGTTGACAAAAGATGCAGAGGAGAACCCTATTCTCATAGACTCAGAGACAAAACAGCAGAGGGAGACCATAACATCTTTTTCATCCCAAATGCTAAGAATCTTAAAGTGTTCTCACCCTAATATCTCAAAACGTTTTTTTTATTTATTTTTAGCATCCTGTTATTAGAAACATTTTCCTAATGTTTATTCTGCATCTTGAAAACTGGAGTTTAAATCTATTATTTTTGTCCTAGCCATGGTGAATAAAAAGGACATCTGGTTCTTCTCTGTCAGTCTTTACTATATTTTTAGACAATCATGTTCTTCATAGGGCCTTCTTTTCTAGACTAAAGAATCCCATTCTTTCTTTACAGTGCATGTTGTTTTCCTGTGGACACTCAGAGGCTGCTGCGCTCCTAGAGGAGTTCTCCTACAACTGGCCCAATGCCCAGGAAAAGGGAAAGTGAGAGGATTCCTTAAAAAAGCTTGTCTTTCTGATAAATCTCTTATTTTTACATATTTAATTAATGTATGATATATTTTTGAAACAGCCTGACTTAGCTGACTTGTATGCAGTTTGGAATCCCCCAGATCTTTTTCTGCAAAGCTTCTGATCAGCTGGATTTTCCCCCTACTCTATTTATAGAGTTGTTAATTCAGATTTAAGTGCAGGAATCTGCATTACTCCTTTCTGACCACAACTGTATTTCAGAGTATTGCTCCAGTGGGCAAAGGTCTTTTCCATTCTAGTCTTATTCTCTGAAGTGTTTGTTACCTGCCCTGTTTGATGCTGTTTTCAAAGGTCATAAAGTTTTTCTTTATTTGTTAATGAAGCTATAAAATATCATGAACTTTGGGAGGTCGTGTTAAATAAATATGTCCAGTTTGACTGTGAATGCTGATACCAACATGTTAAAAACAACTTTCAGCCAACTGTGCACTCATATCAGACTAATTTCATCTGGGCTGTATTTCCTAGTGCACTTCAAGAGTTTAGTGAGAGACTGACAAAGGTTTTACCAAAGGTGAGATCTGTGGCTTTTCACATTTGTGGAGAAAGTGTCTGTTTCCTGTCACATTCCACCAGACTCCACTGATCTGTTTATCACTGAAGGGTGGGTACATTGCAGAAGACTTTCATTATTGATGTGAATACTCCAGTAGCCTTAATGCCAAAACTAGAAAAATAGTTTCAGTGATTATGTGATCTGTATCTATTAATAGTAGCAACTTTGAGATCTCAGTAAATAAACACATGTATTATTTTACATTAGGAATCCCGTTGGGCATTGAGAATACTTTCATTTTTGCTGGCATTCCTTCAGCAACACTAAATTAACAAACACCTAGCTCTGAAAACATTGTTTGATTTGATCCAGTCGCTCATGGAATACCAGCATTGTAGAGTGGTCTAATTCTTTCTGTCTCTTCAAGAATTCTTGGTAGTGTTAGAGATGTGAATACATTAGAGTGTCACATGAGGAACTCCTGCTGTTATTACTGACAATCCTGCCTATGGAAAACCCTCAAGGACAAGTCTTTCACTTGATAAGTAAATTAAGAAGACTTCAGTTAGGGTGATGGGCAGAGAAGAACTGTCTGAAATTCAACAAAGGCAAATGCAGGATCTTTCATCTGAGGAAGAATAGCCCCAGGCACCAGTACAGGCCGGGTGCTGACCTGCTGGGAGCTCTGTGGAAAAAGACATGGAGGGTCCTGATGGACAGCAAGCTGTTCATGGGCCAGCAGTGTTTTCTTGTGGTCAAGGACAATGGTGTCCTGGAGTACATTAAGAAAAGTGTTTCCAGTAGGTTGAGGGAGGTGATCCTGCCCCTCCACTCAGCCCTGGTGAAGCCTCATCTGGTGTGCTGTGTCCAGTTCTGGGCTCCTCAGTACAAGAGAGACATGGAGCTCTTAGAGGGGGTTCAGCAGAAGGCTACGGAGATGATTAATGGACTGAACCATCTCTCTTACAAAGACAGGCTGAGAGAGCTGGGCCTGTTCGGCATTGAGAAGAGATGACTGAGAGGGGACCTCATCAACGGCTGTAAGTATCTGGAGAGAGGCTGCTGAGAAGATGGACCCAAGACCTTCTTGGTGGTGCCAAGAAATAGGACAAGGGGCAATGGACAGAAACTTATGCACTGGAAGGTACATCTGAATACGGGGAAGAACTTCTTCACTGTGCAAGTTACCAAGCACTGGAACAGCCCAGAGAGGTTGTGGAGTCTCCCTCACTGGAGATATTCAAGAACCATCTGGACACAATCCTATGAAATGAGCTCTAGGATGACCCTGCCTGAGCAGAGAAGTTGGATCAGGTGACCCACTGTGGTCCCTTCCAACCTGACCCATTCTGAGATTTTGTGTCTGTATGTGCTAAAAATAGTCAAGAATTCACAGCACTAGAGGGGGAGAGAATGAACACTCTGCTCAGTCTTAATGGCTTTTTTATCTCTTTGAATTAACATTTGAAAAATTTAAGATACTTACAGGGCCTATGCAAGCACAAAATGTAAGAAGAGTGTTGCAGAAGAGTGTTTTATTTTACATCTTGAGGTTTGGGTTTTGCTAGTTTTGTTCACATTGAAGTTCATTGCTAGATTATGTTCTTGTAATAAACATTCTTCTAGGCTGATATTAATGATTGCAGGTCAGGTGACAATGAAACTCCTTCAATTTCTTGTATAGGAATAAATGAGAAAAGAAAAAGACTATTTGATTTTTCTTTTTTAAAGCACTCATTTTTGCTGGTGGGGTTATGAAATGCAGATTTTTTGTACTTAATATACAAGTATCACCTGACATTTAATGCTATAGATAACAGAAACCTTTTGTTTGTACTTCAGGCTCATTTGTTGCCAATTGGAAAGCCTGGTTTAACAAACTGAGACCTTGATTAAATGCCTTACTTTGTGCATCATTTAAAGTCTGTGAGTAGACCAATTTTTTCCCCAGTAAGGTTATTTGTTTTTTTAAAGGATGTTATGTATGTGTTCCTTTGTGTGCATTGCTGGGGTCAACTCTTGTTCTTTTCAAATGAGGAAAGTTGAAATTGAAATTAGCCTTCTCATTTATAAAGCAGACATTTGATTGTAGAAATATTCTCATATTTTTTATTACTTTGAAGTTTATTTGTGTCTCCACTGACAAAAGGCCAATTCTTTTTGATGAAATGTTCTCTGGAGGGTAATGATGGGATATTTTTAAGTCCTTTGTTTTCTGATCCTCAGATTCTTTTAGTTGATGCACAGTCCTTCCTTGGTTAGTTCTGTAGACACGTAATCTGTAGTGGGGAGGCTTAGTTTTCACATACTTTACTGTATGTCCTCACTTTGCAACTTACTGTACTCTGAGCCCATCACATGGCTGGTGGAATGGTATGTTTACATTTGTTGGTTGCTGGGACTGAATTTCAGTATGACTCAGAAATGCTTTGTCTGCGGACTTTGAGTTATGGATAAGTTTTCTTTGTCTGGCACAATTTTAAATTCCATTCTTGACTGCTGGCTCAGTGTTTTTGGAGAGCTAGAGATCAAGCACCAAACACAAATGTTAATGGGCTAGAGATTTGGGATGCAAGGCCTAATAGTTTAATTCCTACTGTACATAAGATTAATGTGTGCATAAAGATGATGTCATTATTTTAAATCTGCTTAACTATATTCTCTCATTCCATGGGAGCAAGAATAAACCTTTTTTTTTCTATGATAGAGATAACTACTGGTTTCCTAGTGATAGCTGAAGTTTCTTCATCTTGCTGGAAGCACTGGGACCTCTTCTAGGGAATTCTGTGGCAGCCTTGGTAAAGTTATCTTTTGAAATTCAGTCATTAAAGGTTTCTTGGCATCCTTGTTGTATGTTATTTCTAAAAAGAAATTCTTGCTTTGTTACAACATTTCATCCTTTATTCCAAAGCTTCAGGTGCAGAAGCTGTTGCCACTCCTGGTGGCGCAGCATTGTCTTTTTCACTGTCATTCTATTTTATTGAACTCCAAACTGCTAGTAGTGTCAAAATGCCCTAAAATCTAGAAAGCAATGAAGAATTTTCTAGTTTCATGTTGCTTTCACCTGAAGAAGGAAATGCTTATCCTCGTTTGGCTTTTTGCTATCTTTTTATTTTCATGTTTGGACCTAAAGTTATCACGAAGACAAAATGAAAGATTTGATCCAAATGCATATCAGATGCAGCACAATCCCAAGTGGAATCAACCTGGGGAACAGTCCTTTTGGCAGTGTTGAACAATTTATATGGAAAAGTAATTTGTTTCATGAAGTCGGTTCAAGGCTGAAATAAAACCTATGAACTGCATATAGAGTATGTCAGCAGTGACAGCCTCAGCAGATTATCTACTTTGTCATATCATTTGCTAACGTAGGTATAACTGATGACTGAAGCTCTCTTGTTCTTAGACGCTCTTCTTTTGTTGATTAAATCATGTTATTATCCTGCTATCTCTGAGAACCAATAAGCTTCCAGTAGCCACCGTTTTTTCTTAACCAACAGCTAGGTGCAACATACTTTAGAAAGTCTGAATTACTTGAGGCTGTTCACACAAATCTAAAATGCTTCCAGCTAGGATCACGCAAGACATAACATGTGAGTTAGCTTTAGCCACTGTCTATTAAATTTATTAAACTTTTAGGTGCTCAGATCAACTTTGTCAAGATTATATCAGAGACTCTTCTTTAATCTTGCATTCTTGTCATTCCCTTTGGTCTCACTTGATTGATCTCTTTGAGGATTCTTCTTGAAGCTCTTAGATGGTTCGTTATTCATGGAGGTCAGACAGGCTTCTTCAAACCAAGGAGATCCCACTTCCAGAACAGGTAATGCATGCAAGCATTATTAAGTGGTGCAGTGGTGGTCTTTCTCGTGCTGGAAATTAAACACCGTTTTTATAAGAGACTGCAATATATGCTTTGCCCTGTTCTAGTCATGGAAGATGATGATGATATGCTTTCTACATTTGAGTTGTAATTAAGATGACTGTTACATGTCTGGACTGCGTAGTATACAGGACAGAACTGGAGCTTATAAATTTGTTATAGAGCTCACACTGTGCTGGGGCTTAGGCAGGAGGATGTGTATCTAAAGTAGAACAGTCATGCAGCTTTCAAAGAAGAGGGAACTGGCTGCCCTGCTTATGACCCTTCTCTGTTGGCTGGGTGAGAAGGAAAAGTACCTTATAAAGTCTACCTTTCTAACTTCAAAGTACAAAGGAACTGGGAAAAGGACAGAATAAGGAAAAGGAAACACAGGAATTAAAGGAAGCACCCAAATATATTCAAAGTGCTGATCCCTGCCTTCAGGAACTTGTTTTACTGCTTTGGTTAGCTGAATCATGAGGTTGTTTTTATATATTCCCCCAAGACATTCAAGCTCTTAAAAATTCTTGGCAGAATTCCAGTTATATTCCAGAAATCTTTTCCACTCTGCCTCTAGGATTTCAGCATGGGATTTGCTGTCAGATTTTTAGGGCCTGATTCATAACAAATTTCCACATCCCTTACATGGGACAGTTTGAGAATTTACCCAGAGAAAGAAGGAGAGAGGGAGAAAGTGAATAATGTAGGATAGCGGCAGGAGATAAACGTTTTCTCACTTTGATTAGAGAAAAGAGGGAGAGGGGAATTTTCGTAGGAAATCATTTCTCTAATGACTTCATGTATTGACTTCTGTACTGCTCAATACCTGTACAAGTCCTCACTGCACAGTGAGTGCACAGTGCTTTTATTGCCTTGTTATAGAAGAGATGAATATCTCCACAGCTGAGAGCCATGAACTCTAGCAGGCATCTCATACTGTATTAAAGGTAGTGGATACCTTAGTATTGTAATTATTTGCCTTTCCTGCCTGAAGACTCATTTATGCCTTTTTCTTAGATAACTCAATCATTCTGTACTCTAAACCTCACATCAAGTTCTGACACGAATGGGCTGAACTTGCAGTCAAACATCTGCCATGGAAAGCCATCAATCTCACTCTCAGGTATCTTAGCTGTAGGTTCATCTGTCTTGTCAGAGTTCAGAGGAGGAGGAGACTGTTTTTTCCCCTTTTTGCTCTTGTCTCACTTAAAACTCATTCCATTTGAATTCTTGACTCTCTGACAGAGGCTCCTGATATTGTCTGCACTGTCTTTCTCTCTACTGTATTTCCAAAAATAGATAAGAAAAAGAAAACCATAAGCATTAATTAAAAAAAAAAAAATCCAGACTAGCTGTCTCTTAGACTGCAGACTACTGAATTTCATAAAGGACAGAAATATATAATGTAGCTTAACTGAAAGCTTGCACCTGCAATTCTATGTTGAATGCTGGTTTTTTGTTTGTTTCTTTGTTTGTTTCATGCATAACTTTTATTTTGGTTTGGTTTGGATCTTTTCAGTGACCACTTTTTTGAGGAGCAATACCCTGCATGAAGCACACAGACAAACACAGTGAACTGGGATGGAAAGGAGTGTGATAGCTGAGGGAATCCATCTGCCCCAAAAAATAATTATTTCTTATATGAAAACATGAGTAATGATGAAAAAGTGAAGAAAGGGTATGCTTACAGTACAGTGTAAGCTCGTTTTCTCAGGACATGAAATATTGCCTCAGCTTTGGGCAAAATATTCTTACAGATTCATTGTTTCTTCAGTTTCCAGTGTCTTTTATAGTTATCTGGTGAAGTATCCTAGAGTTATCTTTGAAGTGCACAGAAAAAAGTTTTAAGATAGGGTAAGCAGAAGTTACATCACACATTTAATCATCACTGTCCTTAATAGACAGGAATGGTGTGTTGTTTGCTTTACAAGCAGGGAAGTTATACAGATCTCTCTCCACTCACTGTTCCCATGTCCACACCTACGCAAAAGCCGCTGTCTTGTTTTGACTGGGAAATGTCAGTTATCCAGTGGTTTGGGGCTGGCAGTTCTTTCGATTTGTCAGTAAATTACAGTCCTCTGGCCTACTACCAGTATAGAGCCTTGCCAAACCCCATCATAAACCACACATACCATCATACCGAGCATGCGGAAATTAGGGGACAGGTAAGGAGTCACCATTACAAAGTTAACCAACATGCATCACATTTTTACTGTTAAAAAACCCAAGTAATTGTGCTTTCAGAGGTATCTACTATGATTTGAGCTACCTTAAAATTTCTACTTGGCACAGAGCCAGATTGTTGTAGGGTTCTTTCAGGTCCTGTGTAATATGCGCTATTCCTATGTGAATATCTTAGGCACTTTAGGACATCTTAAACGTCCTAGGCACTTTATGTCATGTGTGGACAACTGAAACAGGTCCTCAATGTTCAGATTACTGAAAACATGAGAAACAATTTCTTTAATGCATTACAGGATGTATATTATTCATCAGTATATAGGCTATATAGACTTTCAAAGCCTCCTGTAAGTCAGTGTGCTTTGTAGCCAGCTCCAGATTGAAAAATGTAGACATGTCATGTGCCACCTGAGGCATCCTAGCATCTGGAGCTTTCTTATGGGGCTGACAAATGAGATGTCAGACCTATAAGAACATTCCCCAACCCACACGTGTTTTCTGAATTGGCAGTGGGATGGCCTTGGGCATCTGAAATGTCACCATGTTTAGGCAGCTCGATCCCACTGCACAGCTTGCCCTCAGGAGAATATGAGTGCCTGGATTGGGAATTGCTCAGAGGATCCCAACTGTGGCTGTGTAGTTCGAAGGACGACAGAGTGCGAGTGTTATCTTATGCCGCTAGGATGCCCTCCATCTCTGAACACTCAAGGAAGTGCTCTGTCTTCCCAGATTTCTAAGCAGCTATTCTGATAAGGACACAGGAAGGAACTTGTCTCTGGTCCCCTGCTCACTTCAGAGATCAGTGTCATGAAATACTTTTCCAAAGCTGGGCAGTCCTTTTCATGGACCAGAGGAGCATTGCCCTTCTCTCTCTCCCCACTGCCCTGTTCAACTGCGGATCACTTTTTATCTTCCCATTCCACTCAGCTTCCTGGACTCCTGCCCCAAAACATTTCCCCCTGGTCTCTTTACCAGTTGAAGTCAGAAGAAGGTCAGCTCACAGTGTAAATGTTTGCACAATAAACTTTGCTCTTTCTATACTTAAAGATAACTCTCCATGTTTTTAACCTCCCAGTGAACCTCACAATAGTTCTAAGAAGTCTGTTTTCTCAGTGAGGCCTAGGAAAAAGAAGAGGAATATGTGGGTCAGGCTGTTTTAGAGAGCTTGCGAGCTGAGGCAAAGAACTACCTCAGGCATCAGTGTCAGACAGACCATTTTCCAATTTTGCTGTTCTTGCAAATTCGATTATTTCTGTCTTGAGGTTTGTAGTATTTGAAGCCTTTGTTTAAGCTCTTCCTCCTGGAGTCCTGTGATGTTGTTTTGCATTGAAAAATAAATTAACTTCTTAGCCTTTACTATAATATAGGAAAGCTGGAAGACATGAAACCAGATGTTCAAGATTTCTAAAGGAGACTGAAGATACAACCTAGTTTTTAGGATTTTGTGAAGGATAGAGAAGAGGTGGAGAAGACTGAATCAAGATTTTTTCTTTTTTAAATTGACAAGGCATCTCTTTTCCCAATACTATTTTACAAAGTCCACGCAACTTTTTTTTTTTTTAGTAGATATACCCATTAAATATTTAAAATATTTTTGTATTCCATTTGCTAGCTTTTTATTTTCCTGTTTCTGAAATTGTCTTGCATTTGGGGGTTTTCTGTTCTGTTTTCTTTTTGCCTTGAACATCGCAGCAAAGAATATATTCAAGGTGAGATTTGAAAACAGATAATGTGTAAGTGATGTTGGTGTTGACAGGAAGTCTCTTATATGTGAAGGGCAGCATGAGATAAACCTGTTGTTTTTTTCAGTTTCCAAACAAGTGGCTGATAGAGCTGATATCTCATACTGAAGGGAAATAGAAGCTGACACGATTCTAAAACTAAGAAAAGGGATTTGGGCCTCAGGATGGAATGCTACATTTATGTGCCCTGAGATTCAGGGTAGTTGTTTACTGGAGTGCGTAACGCTAGAAGGAAAGCTTGAGATATGAAAAAGAAGATTCAGGTTCCCCCCAGAAGATTAATCTGAGTTAACAGCAATCAAAAATTGCTATAAGAACAGCAAAGCATCTGGAGGCCTACTTGTGAACAGCTACTCTTGCGAGAGACTGGGTGGTTTGGAGAGGGCTGAAGGAAAGCAGAGGACACAAAGGAGGGACCTTCTTCTGTGCATTGATGTCGTTCTACAATGGCATAATAATGAATAGCTCTGTTCTGTTGACTGTATAGATAAAATCAGGATTTGTGCTTCCAAGTCTGCCCTTTAACACTTCTAGTGAACACTGTTTTCATGCAGATACAGGTGAAACAAAGACAAAGAAGCCCATGCACATGTGTATTTGCTTATGGGTAAAGCTATTTTGAGATATCATGGCTAAGCAGGATATCCAAGTTAGTTTTCACTGATTTATAGTGGGATTTTTATATAAAAAACAATGCTATTTCTGTAAAGTATTATACATTTCCTTTAGGAAAGGTTAAATCAGCCATGGTAATTCAGCAAAATTCAGGCCTCTGAGATAAATGATGAAAATATGTTATAGATGGTCATAGAAAATCTATCCAGCAGTCTTGTGATAGTCAAATCACAAGTTGAAGCTGAATAAAAGGCAGTCCATCACAGCAGGATAACATAGTGGCAAACAAGGAAGACAAATGTGTTTACTTTGAGGAGTCACTTTAAATCAACAGTAGAGCTAGAAATATTTCTCTGAAAAGGGTATTGAAAGAAGTAAGGTTATATGGAAACATATGCCTAACAGGTTGAAGCAAATCAAAAGCTTTGATCAAGAAAGAAGGAGCTGAAGCAAAGCCCCAGGGATTGTTACCCTACTCTAGTCTCAGTGCTTTCTTGGACCATATGGTTTTATACTAAGCCATCACTTCTGTATGTGCTAATGCAAGAGCTGAAGGAAAATGTGAAACTTCTATTTGTGAGTACATGACAGCTCAGCAGTACGAATATGGAAGCTCAGGACTGTAGGAAACACCAGTGCAAAGCTGCAACATACTTGTCATTAACTACTAATATAAAAATGCCCAATTTTGTTGTTATCCAATTTCAGCTAGTTTCATGACATGTAAAAACTTATCTAATTGTCAGAAAGTTGATACACAGGCATGTATGAAATTTTCCTGAAGATAATCTTTCCTCCCATCTCCTTGTTTTCATCTAGTTAAACACCTCAGTGAATGAAAATAGAGTTTGTTTACTGAAGCTTTTATTGTTCGCACTGATGTCCAAAAAACAGTCTTACCACAGCTATATTTTTAGTATCCTCTGTGTTGCAATTGCAGTAGCAATGACACGCTCATGTTAAGAATCTGCAGTGGTTTGTCATTTCTTCAGCAGCAGACTTTGGTTAAAACCTATTTGTGGTGTTTACAAGAATTACAACAGCACCAGGGATTTGGGCATACAAACCAGAGGCATATAGAGTTTCTTAGAGCAGCTGGAACTTCATTTCAAATAGTGAACAAAAACATTTGGTGTTTTTAATGGGTTGAATGAAGCAGAGTGTGTTTTTAAGAAGCTTGCATCAGCTTCAAAAAATCAGTTCTGCAGTCTTCCTGATACAATTTTGCTCTGGCATACCAACAGTCCAGCACCATATACTGAGTTGTACTTTGAAAGCAGAGCTGAAACACTAAAAATAAAGATGATGCCAAAATGCAGTGCCAGTCCCTGGCAGCACTGTGAGCTCCTCATGGTCCATTTTCACTGGAATTTCCCTTTTTTTTACCAGGTAGCTTTGAGCTGAAATCCTGTGATGGATACTGTGAGTTCATTAGCAGAGATACTAGGGGAATCTGGTTGTATAACACAGTGGGTTATAGTAATCCTGGCTGCAAAAGTGCCCTAAAATTGGTTTATTCTAATTCTTTGTAACTAATGTTGTGAGGCCCTAGTCCCTGAGCGTGTCAAACCCCGCCAGAAAAGGAAGCTCGACTGTTCTTTCACCAGTGGGCACCAGGTGTGATTTCTAGAAGAACTCAGAATAAACTCTTCAGAAGTAATTTAGAATAAACTGACCTTATTCTGCTTCTGTGGAAGTAAAAGTTAGACCCATTTCTGCTTATTCTATCCAATCTTTATTATTAGTTTCTCTAAGAAAAAGGTATATAGGCATGTTGACAGATCTCTTTGGCTTTCCTGTCAGTATTCAGATGCAGTATATCAAGACCTGCTGTCTGGCTGTCATGTTACTGGATACATGACCAACTGTACAACAGGAGACTTCATACATGTGAAGTCATGTACAGAGGCTCCTTGAATCCACTATTGAAACAAACCGTAGCAGATGAATGAGATTAATGCCTTTCACATGATGGGATGTGCCCATATATCCTGCTACCTATGTGTACACAGCTTTACATAAAACAGCCAATGACTGCCTTTCGATCACTGTCATAGACTCCTGTGGTGGAGTGGATACAGTGCTCCTGGGAGATAAGGGAGGCAGGCAGTGTGTCAGAAACTAGTTGCATAATTTTGGCATGCAGGATTTGGCCTGCAGCTTAAACACTCCTGGTGTAAAATGTAGTGGAGGACTGCAAGATTTAATTTAGAAATGGGAGGTTCCTAGGTAAAACCTGAAACTGGAAGTTAAATGAGTGCAAAAGAGCAAGTTATAGAACTAAGGAGCTAGAACATTATGAAAGAAATTTCTTAATGTTGTTTCTGGATTAAATATTTATTCCAGATTAAAACCCAGTCTCCTGGGACTTATTTTTTGTCAAGTAGGGATGGCTGATGGTTGTATAAATCCTAAAACTGATAAATAAATTGTTGATCTGCAAGTTAAATGTTTATGAGAGTTGAAAATGAGAATTTATCCTGTTAAACTTTTCAAACTTCAGAAATTTCCTTAATGCACTTTGAAATTATAAATTACTCTGTAGGCTAGGAAAAAATGCAGTGCGTAGGATGTTGCCTCCACTCTGAATGAAGCAGAGCTGGCATTTGCAGTGGGGTGCTCCAGATATCTTCCCTGAGCAGTGTGTGAAATCTGCTCTCTCTGTGTGCAATGGGTTTCATTTACTTTGAGCAGACATTTTATAGTACATAGCTGAAAAGATGTGGTCCATTCCCACAGAAATTTTTGATTCTGCTGAATAGAAAAATTGCCCTCACGAAAAGTAATAAAGGAAAAAAACCCAGTCCACTAGAATGTGTTTCCTAAGACTTTTCCCAACTGCCTCTGTGGAGTAGTTTTAATTTCAGCATCCCCCAAAATTATGCCACCCAAGAAAGAGTACAGGAGGAAGAAAAAGGGAATGGCTCTGTATCGAGCAGCAATATAAAATGTTTCTTGTTATTCCTATGCATTGATATAATTAAAATTAGCCATTAGAAAAATAATTAGGACCCTACAGGAGTTAGGGAAGGTTTATGTTTATGGCATGAGAAGGTGTGAACTTCCCACACAAATTGAACATGATGAAATAACATGAGACTTACTTTTACATATTTAGACTTTGTCCCATTTAACTTCTAGGGTTAAAGATTGTGTTTTCCTTTTGAATGCCCAAATATTTTGAGAACAGTGAAGTTTAATTGCAGAAAAAATGTTTTTGGAAAGAGACATTGTGGCTGAAATTTCGCTCCCGTGGCCTGATGTAATTTTTTTGCATGGTTAGCACTCAGCTGCTGAGGAGGTAAGATGTCTTGTAAGAGTGTCCATCTGATCCAGTCAGTGAATATTGCGAATATTTGCTCGGTGGTAGGATACCCTGCTCACTAAGTTCTCACACACTCTTTGGTTCCCCCTAGACTTATTGATGTTGTTGAGGCTCTCTGTAGACTCAACATGTGCTGGGACCTTTGCTGTAGTTATACCCCAGTAATCACTGAGTGGGATGTCACTGCTGCTGAGGAGCAGGAAGCAAAAGTCCCTCATGGTTGACATATCTACGTGTGGTGTTTGAAAAATCTTACTGTTTCCAAGTCTTATGATTTCTTAACTCAAATCCACTTGGAAAAAAAGTGGATCTGTAGATTTGGTATTTGTGAAGAAAAGCTTCAAAAATATGACCTGAGCTCACCCTGCATTAAAAGACAAATAAACCACACAATATATTTATTTATTTTTCAGTAACTTACGTTACATTTAATCTCATGATGTTTTGTGGCTTGACTCATGGTTTTGAAAAGCCTGAGATTGGCAATAATAGAATGTCATGAACCAGCTTTTTTTCTTCTTTTTTTTTTTTTTTTTTTTTTAATTCAAGGGTTATATAATGCCAAAACCAGATTCTGCTGTGAGATATAGTCTGCTGTCATAGGAAGTATGCTTGACAGTCCAAGTCTCTGTCTTTGAAAAGAAGAGCTGAATCTCAACAACTACATCCCATCTTAAGTAAATATTCAGTAAGCCATGAACCCCAGTGAATTTTTGTCCATTACCTTTGAGGACATTATATTCATAGTCTTTGAGGCTTTTCTTCAAGTTTAACTGGAACTGGCTAATAAACACTCAGGAGAGATTCTGTCTGTATATTCATTTCATTTCTTTTGGAAATTAAACTATGAAGAAAAGCTTCTCTATACAATCTATGTGAAGTTGTCAAAAACAGCAAAGGATAAAATGTTGAAGACAATTAATTAATTATTTAATCCTATTACTAGTTTCATGATGTATATTTTAACTATACTTTGTTTTCCCCTTTGCTGCTTTGGCATATGGGAAAATGAGTGGATTAATATATTCTGAAAGGAGTTCTGAGAGATTTAAAAATTGCTAATTTTCTAGATCACCTGTTACGATTTCATTAAATCCATGGCTCACTTTTTATAGCAGAAACAAAGGTTTTCAGCACACAGAAATGATCAAAGAGTGAATTAATTTTCTTAGCAACCATTATGATTCGCTTAGTGGTGTTAAGTTTGATTTTCTGCAGAAGGAGGCTTTAACACTGTGTTATGAACACTGCTAAAAGATTTTCAGTCTGGACACCCAGAGGTATAGAACATTACTGCATTGCCACTGGTTATTGCAGTGTTTTGGCACTGTTCATTTTAAAATTATTTACCTTATGGAACCATAGCACCTTTTGTGAATCCCCATCTGTGCAGCCACAGAAGGGCTGGCTATCTTGTGCTGTATGTAGGGAGCTTAATTGTCTCTCTGCCTATTTGCAGGGATTAATCCCAAACCTGTATACATAACTAGTAAGATAACTGACTCTTTAATTATTGATTCAAAATTTAGCCTATGCATGCATACAATAATTATCTTCATGTTTTCCGCTATTCTACTGCCACAGATTGGAGCTTCCAGTAGTTAGTCGCTCTCTTTCCCAATGCTTCAGTGATTCTATAATTCAAGAGAATGGACTCAATACAGAAATGTCTGCCTCCTGTGAGCCCTACTGATGTAAAAATCATCTCCTCTTTTGCTTCTATCAGTAAGCAGGCAACACTGGGTTGGTGAAAAAGTCTGGTTATTCAAAATTTCAATACACTTATAAAGCAAAACAATAAATAAATAAATTAGTATACAATTGTGTACATGACATTGAAAAAATATGCTTATGATTTTGTTGTTAAATATTTAGAAATTTCTTCATTTTGCTACTAAGAATAAAATTCTTGTGCATTTTTTATTTTTAAAAAATCTAACTGAGCTCCACTGTTAATTAATGTATCAAAAGACATAGATGGATTATTTTGATGTCTTTTTATCTCTGCATGGTAAGTACCTTCAAAAATCCTCCCTTCTCCCATTAACAGTTGGATGTCTTTTGAAAACTGAGTAACAATAGTAACTATTCTCAGCAGAACTGTTGAAGTCCTCCCTCTGGAGGCTGCTATACAGCAAAATATGCATGGCACATTTCAACCATAGAGAAATACTTGGTTAGATTTTTTTTTTCCAGAATAATTGAAAAGTTAGAGATTTGCAGGCAAAGATATCTTCACAATGTCTTCTCAGGTTAAAGAGGTTGTAGAGGTTGGTCGGGGTCAATATCTCGTAGACCTTTCCACACTGATTTTTTAATGCATCAATAAGGGATTTGTCTTACGTGATTTTTGCCCCCCATAAAGCCCTAAACCTTGAATTCTTTGTTTTAGTATCAGTGATCACAACTCCCTTCCTTTTACACCTCATATTCCTCTCAAATTTTTCCCAGCAGTGATAATGATATACTATGCATATTTCATTTTTGCAGTGTAAACATAAGGTAAGAAATCTACTTCTATTTGCAAAAAACTACGTCTACTGTTTATTTGGTTGCTCCTCTATTATTATTTATGTAGTCTGCATGTCAGGGGTTGACTTGATTGCAGCTTTTCTCACACTCATAGAAGACATATGTTGTACATAATTATGCATTTAACCAAGTCTTTGTACTTCTAGATGAAGAAGATAATATCGGTTTCATGTGTTAATTTGACTTTTGAGTAGGATTTTAGTGGATGATCAGATGCCATCTGAGGGAATTTGACTTTACTATTATTTTTGCTAGTATTTTGGATAGAATATAGTATAAGGAATCCACGCACTACAGTAATTTTCCTGCAAAGCTTGGCTTGAGATTTCTCTTTGGTCTTCCCTGTGTACACCTATGTCAAGCAGTTGACGCCCCACCACTGAATTTGAACATTGTTTCTTTCAGTGGAAGAGATCTTGTTTCTTTCAAAGGAATATCAGATCTTTCTATTTGTACTGCTGTAGGAGGTTTTAAAAATTCATCTTGACAATAATCATGGTAGTATACAATTAGTGGAGAAACATTTTCAAATAGTCAATTTCCCTGTTGTCTGAGCTAAAATTTTTATTATTGCTGAATGCACAGCCCCTGTACTTGTTAGATAATTTACAGTAAACACACATCCTCTTAATTACATCATAGTAGCTTAAACAGATTTGTAGAGCCATTAAAAAATCAATGCTTAGCTTTTAGGTGATGAATTAATTAATGGAGTGTGAATGCTGAAAGTTTGCTTTATCCAGCGTACACTATGTCTTTTCATAGCTTCATCATCAGTAGAGGGAAGTGCAAAATTGCATGAAGTGAATAGGCTGAAAGTGCTTATGCAAATGTATCGCTTTCTGTCTGGCCTAACAGCCATTCTTGTAAACTTTTCTGTTAGTCCAAAACAGTGACACGAGTTATTTTATGTATAAATATATGTATAATGTACACACAAACCTATTGCAACGTTGCTTTAATGTTCTGGTTTTAATTTTCTCTTTGTGTTAAACCTCAGCAGAATTCAAGGTGAGTTTTACGTAAGGATTTGGTTTGTAAGGGTAACTTGATCAGCTTTGCAGCAAGAAAACGCAAACTCAAAGCAAGCTTAAATGATATTATGAGTTCAAATGCGTAAGAACATAAACAGGGTGACCAACAAAAGTTTGGGGCTTTGGGGTTGTTTTTTTCATTTGTTTTCCCCAATCTTCCTGCATTACAACTAGATCTAGAAGCAGAACATTCAAATGCTGGGAAACATGAGTGTCTTCTCATATTGTTTCTAGGGTAACTCTGAACTGATTTCAAAGAGCTTTCTCAAATCATTTCACAGGATCATTTTTAAGGTTGCAATTGATTATTTGTTCTAAATCAAGATGAGATATAAAACACTGAGACTGGCAATTGCCACTGGTTTGTTTTCTAAAACTGTTCAACATTAGTTAAAATGAATAGAGTACAAGATCGAACTAAATAAAAGCAATACAGCTGGCACTTCACTGAGTAGCCTGTAATTCTGAGTAATTCTAAGTAAATCTACTTATTCAGTCCTACATATTTGATAAGGTCCTTGCATATCAAAATGCCTATTCCTGACTTTTTCTACTGCACTCTATTTATGCAATGAAGTTGTCTTAGAAATATTTTTTTGTAAATACAACTTCTGTTTCACATCCTTGATTTGTGGTGACACACAAGAAAAAGCAGAATGAAATTGTTCGTTATAAGGAGACAGTTCAGTTGATCCAAGTAATGTGGCTGTACCATGAACAAAAAGCTGGAAATCCAGAAGCATTAAGTATTTCTAAATTATGTCACTGAATTAGTTCAAAATTTAGTTTTGATCCTGTACCAAAAAATTCCACACTATCAAAATACACACTACTGCTGAAGATGAAATACCAGCTAACAATAGCAGCTACTTCAGCACAGTCACTGAGTTGCTTTAACTGGATGCTTATTGTCTGGGATTAATGAACTACCTAGTTATTTAAATGTATGACCTTGATGTACAGCATATTTGCCCTTCAAAATGGTTTAATTGTTTAATTATTAACTGCAGTCTTCATTCTGTATGTGTGTGTCTGTCTCTGTGTGTGTGTGGTTACCATAAAATGCAGCTAATCTGAAGAATTATTAAAAAGTGTGTTCTATTGTACCACTTGTTTATATTTTGATAATACATTTACCATATTCATACCCATGTCCAAATTTCAATGAGGAACTTAAAAGAACCTCAACAGATGTGTCTTCTGTGATGGGCTTCATACCACTTAGAGTCCTTTCAGCAGAAGTGGGTCATCTGTGAAGTAAAAGGGGATTTTTCACTTAGCTTTCAGGTGTGGGAACAAAATATGCCAGCTTTCAAGTGTCCAGGCTTTCCTTTGTCTCTTGGAACACAGACCATGTTTTTCTCATTTGTCTGGAATTCATTCTTCTCCTGTATGCAAAAGTAAAATAAGAAGTATCTGAAATAACTTTTATTATTTTTTTTTTAATGAGAAGTGGTAGCAGAAAGGCAAATGTGGCAGCTTTTTTCATTTCAATTCAACTCTACATTACGTTTGAAGTCTCTTCTCTCTACTACTGGTTGTGGTGCATGTATTCTTCCTGTTGTTTTATTCCTAGCCTCTCTCTTCTGTTCTGTGTTTAGAGATATTTTTCAGGAATAAGTAAGCCTGCTCGGACAGAATATGAATTGCCACATCCTAAGAATAGCATTTTCTGACACTCAAACTTAGCATTAAATAAATAGAGGGGTTTTTTCATATTTGGGATCAAACAAGAAGAGAAAAAACAAAAAGCAAAAAATATTTTGAGGGTTTTTTTTCTCCACGCAAAAGATGAAAACCTAAAACCATGCTTTTATTATTCTTTCTGAATGTCCCAAGCAATTTTTCACACTGATTCAGTTAATATAGGCTTTAGAATGCTTGTTGAAACATAACTGAAGTGAACCAGATGAAAGATTCAATATTTGAACAGTGTTTCATATTCCAAAGGACTGTAACTCTCTTCTTGCTTCCCATTGAGCAAAGGCAGTGGAGTAAAGTGTCTTGCTTGTTCCATCAATTTCTTCTGTCTTTGCCTTCTCTTTACGTAAGTTTTGAAGGTCTTGTGGTATTTAAGGTCTTGTGCAGTTGGGCCATAGCCTTCGTCTCCAGCATACTTTTTATACAAGCATCAAAAAAGAGAAGAGTTTAGAGTTTGCAGTTCAACTAGTAAAAAAAATTATTTGATAATAGTTTTCAAAACTCTTGTTGAGTATACTTGAACATTCTTTCAATGTGCAGGAGGCATTTCATGCTCAACAGGGGAATTAATGAGAAATGTTATTGCATACTTCACATTCACATAGAGGAGGGGAGTCTCCAGCTTTTTGGTTATTTGGTGTTTGTTTTTTTCTTTTTTATTGTTTTTCCCCTTTATGATGCAGAGCGAAGAATTTCAGTGTAAGCTTCTTTTAAAAAGTCCTATCATTCTCATTTGATGCCTCCTTTTCACTGCAAGAACATGGATTCCTATTTATTTTTCAACTTCAGACTTACTAGCAAATGTCTCCTCAAAGCCACCGTAAAACTGGAGTCTTAAAAGATCTGGGGAGGTTGGGATCGATGTCCCTTTATTCACTGAAGCCAACATCAAGAAAGACCAGGTTCTCAGCAGATTTGCCATATGTTATAATGGAAGATTTTTTTCCCACTGAATGGCAAATTTATCCGTTGAAGAGAAACATGTCTCATGATTGAAACTGTAGTCTCCCAGCAGGCTGAGCAGGACTTGAGAATAGTTTGAGATGCTGAACACACATTTATTTTTATGCTTTGTGGAATTAAGTTGCCCCTAAATAAAGCACATGGCAATTAATCTGACAGAAGGGAAACAATTTACAGTACCTTTTTCTAATACTTATACATGTACACATCTACCCACTAGAAATTTTCCCCTAGGAAAGACACGGCACAGTGAAGAAGTGGACCTTGACCCTGACATCCTCTGTTTGAACTTCTTATGCCATGGTACTACAGACTTTAGCAGAGAGCCATTTCCCATCTGTCTTGTTTGTTCTTCTGCTGGCACCTTATTGCTGTTTCAGCTGCAGAGAAAGCAGGGCAGGCAGCTGATGCTGTTTCTGATGTGTTGGGATAGGTGAGTTACAATGTGTGGTTCTTATATCGGTCAAGAGTTGCTAGAAATTTCTGTAAATTCAAGCAGGAGGTGAGGTAAAAGAAGGCTAGAAAATTTGTAGTTTGAAGAAAATAAAGGGAGAGAGAGAAGTAAAATATGTTACGCATGTTTTTTTCCCTTCCTCCACCACCCTCAACTGATTTGTTAAAGCTTGTAGTTTACTGTCAGAAGAAAGGGCTCTTATATCTCTGATGATTTTTTCCATTGACACATAGCCATATGCATTCTATGTTTCACCTAACTAAACATTTTGTTTAGAAAATGAAAATTGTGATTGTCCTAGCTGGACTTGCTTATTACTTGGAAAATAGGAGGATTCCTTAAGGGTTCCCTGCCAGAGAGCTGTGGAGGTGTCATATCCACAGTGTTTTGTCTAGACCTGAGTTTGGTGGTTTGGAGAGAGCCCCGTGGCTTACCTGACTCTCCCACCGATGGAGGGATCAATGATGAAGAATATCCAAGAGAAGGTTTTTGCGATTACCAGTTCTCTGGGCTCTCTATAGGGTTGTCTGGCCTGGGATGAGTATGACTGGCATACAAATAATCCGGATGCTGTATCTGAATCACTTGGATGACAGCAACCTGGAGTGGGGAAAACAAAACTGGTCAAGGATCAACAGTTTCTGAAGTTTATTGCCATAACTGATGGCAAGTAAAAGGATATTCCAGTTCCACTTCTGATCCCCATACATAATGCCAGGATTGCTTTTGTATTGTGTCAAAACCTGTGTCTTTAGGATAAATAATGTTTTTGTAAGTGAAAACATGACAAAAAATGTCTTTTCTCCCCTGGTGAGTGTTTGCAACTTTAATTGTGCAAGAGGCTCTCAATGTTACATCTTTATTGCATCTGTTTCTTTCTTGACACACCTCAATGTATCAATTTCTTCTGTAGTTCTGAAACAAACAGTGTCTTTGATACTGCTGGGTTCCACTGTTTTATGACTATGGTCTAGATCAATTTTATGTCCCTGCGCTAGTTACCTTGTAGCTCTTTTCATATGTTGTTTTCCTGCTTTTGTGGCTGTTGCTTTCTCATCCCCTCTGTACTCTGCTTTGATCTAAGTTAGTTGCTGTCAGATATATGCATAACAGCTTTGCAAACAACGGCAAGCTCAATTTTTCTACTTGGCTTTCATCACAGTGGGCAATCTGTTAGTCTCTGCTTCCTGATTAAGAGCAGTAGAAAAAAAATACTCCTAAAACTATTGACTATCACAAAACTGCTACACCTCATTATCTGCTTCATGCTGCAATCTCCTCTGGCCACAGAATGTTCTGGTGATTGCATAGCATAATGATAAAATAAAACCTATATATTTTTCAGGTGGCCCATGAAGACATGCTTTCTGGGGAAACATTCAGTAATTCTATTTGAAATGGAAATTGAAAGTTTTTTTGGTTCGTTTGTTTGTTTTGGTTTTTTTGTTTGTTTGTGGTTTTTTCCATTTGTTTGTTTTTGGGTTTTGTTGGGTTTGTGTTTAGTTCTTTCTTTTTCTTTCTTTTCTTTATCATCTCTCTTCTCTTCCTATGCTGTTCCTGTTTTTTGAATTTGTTGATTCTTTTGCGTACCATTGGAGCCACAGTGAGTGTGTCTGGACTAGAGCTCCAGCTGATATGGAAAGACCTGTGTCAGAGACAGAGACACAGACACAGATCAGGAAAATCACCTTTATTAGGTTTTAATAGTTCGTGGCTGCCAAGATGGGTGTCATAGCAGAAACAACAACAAAAATCGGTCTGCTCTTCCTGGTAATTCCCCAGATCACTGTGCCTTCCTTCTACACAGAACATCTGTAAAACTAGATCTGAACTGTGTTGTCATTCCCACCCAATCTATACTTGCCCATCTACCCTACTTCTCTCCTTTGAGATTACCTTGCATTTTAAATCAATGACAATTGATTAAATGTGGCTGTGATGCTCAAGATAAACAAGCAGTTAAGGGTAGACTGGCTATGTTTGAGCTCTCTGTATGGATTTCACTGTCACAATCACTTGAAACAGGACCATTGGATTCTTACCTGAAAAATAACATTCAGGAAACCGACTTGAAAAGAACTATGGTCAGAAATTGATGATCTGCTGAATTAAATATCCTGCAACTCGATGAATTAAAAACACAGTGCACTCGGTAATGAATGGAAGTATCTGTGTTGAGAGGCTGATGAAGAGAGTTTTTGACTATCAACTGGTCATTTGTGAAAGAAAACAAAGAACTAAACCATATAATCAGAACCCTCTTTAGTAGTTTTATATCACTTAATGGATTTCCATGTCTAACCATTGTATAATAACTCGTGTACTTCTTTAATAAGTATTTCTTTTAGTGGCAGAAAAATTCATATTTGGTCTCTTTTTTTTTTAAATTATATAACTCACAGGCCATGAAGCTTTAAAATTTTTAATTGGGAGTTCTTCAGTCCTAAGTTTTGTATGATGTGGGTTGCCGTGCCAGCAATATCTCAAACTCTGTTTTAACAAAAGTTTTACCTTATGCATTTATACAGCCCTGTCTTCAAATTTTGTTGCAGTGTTTAACAACATTCTCAGAACTCAAAGCCATCTTCACTTCCATCTCAAGAAAAAATTTACAAGTCCAAAACCCTAATATTTCCATTCATCTCTTCTGATGAGCAGCCAGAGTCAGATAGTGTTGCACTAAGTTTAATAGCATGTTTATTCTGTAAAATACAATTTACACGGAGGAAGACTTTTGTATTGGATCACCAGTTCTTCAGTTTGCTTTGTCTGTAGTTGTGGTACAAAGAAAACTTCAATTTGAAAGAGTAACTTTTATGTAGTTTTACATATTTGCCCAACACCACCATAGGAAATGGCATAAAATCTCTTTCTGCTATCTTTCGTGTAAATGGGGGCCTATGTCTTTTTCCCTGTTTTTATACTGCATCCTGACCTTCTACAGATACTGTTGATGAGGTGTTTTTCATCTCTGCTGCATTTTGGAGTTTATATTTAGCATCTCTGCATATGAACATATCCTGTTCCTCGCCATTCTTGAACACCTACCACAAACTTCCTCTGCCTTTGTCACTGTCAGGTTCCTTCAAACAACTGCTAGTTACTTTAGACATTTTAATTTTTTTTTTTCTGGTACTAGCTGACAATGCTCCTGCTAGCCATTTTTCTCATGAAAATGTTCGCACAATGTGGGGTTTTTTTTGTTTTTGTTTTTTTTTTTTTTTTTTAAATTCTGATACACAGTGAATGAAATCCTGTCTGTTCTTCTTGTTGCTCTTCCCATGTTCCACTGATATGGTGCATTAGCGTGGTACTGCCTTGGTGGTAGATCTTTCCCCCCATTTTTCCAGAGGGACACTACAGTTACAGACATAGAGTAGAATGGTAATGTGTAGGAAAAACTAAGACATAGATGCCCAGTGTTACTCCAGGTATGTGACAGTCTTAGACCTCCAAGAGATGAACCACTGAGGTGCATCCTACCATTTTGTTGTGGAGTTCTGTGCTATGATATGAAGACTGATTTAACTGAATGTCCTGTCCCCCACCTGTGTGAAGGAAATTATTTTGGTGAAGGTCAGAAGGTAGAAAACTCACAGTCTTACTCTGTGTTTATTGCTTTTCTGTTGTGATCTATTTTGGTGGAGCAGCTAGTACCATTTGGCATTGTCCCAGGACTCTTTCAGATGAATACCTCTTTCCTTACCAGGACTGTCCAGTGCACTTCTGCATTCACTTCAGTATAATTTAGATGAGTAGCTACATTCAGCTGCACTGCTTAACTGCTTAACCAAGACATGCAGACAGGAAGAGTAACAGAGCGCTTGCACCTTCAGGAGTTTACTCCGGGAGTGATTGGTATAAGGTAGGATTTTTTCTTTAAAATTGTGCTTACTTTTTAAAAAATATGTTGCCTTAATGAGATGTTGAGTCCCTGCAGCCCTAGCATCACTAGAAGCTATCTGAGTGGCAGAAGTACTTCACTTTTTTTCTCAGAAGTTATCTCATCTCATGTTTCACTGCTCTCCTGAGTTTCCCAAATGTCATGTTATTCAGCTTTTTTCACACCCCTGATCAACTTATCAGCACAGTCATTATCCAACCTCTAGAGATGATCTACTTAACACCTCATTAAAAAGAAATATGTTCAGCTCATCTCCTTTCCCTGCTCTTCACTTGTCAACAATTCCTGTTTTTTCCCCTTTTACACACAGTCCTTTTGGTACTTAGTGTTTGTCAATCATTAGTTTTTACCCTATGGTGTAGTTTTCTCATGCTGCTCTTACTAACCATCTCAACTATATTAGATACCACTGCTTGTTTAGCTTGCAGTATATATCTGCATATGGAATTTTTTGTTCTTGTTTATCCTTGAGCTTGAATGCTAAAACCAAGGTACAATAGCATATTCAATTATGTCTTCTCCCATTTTATTTTTTAGATATTATTATGAACATACTGTTGTCCTTTTGCTGCAGCTGTCAGAAACTTTTTGGCTATACTTTTTCTGTAGAAATTATTTTCTTGCTTGGCTAGATGATTCAATATTTCTTTAAAGAATCTACAATTGTTTTTGAAGGAAACTTGTTAAAAGTAAGCTTGTCAATAAATAGAATGTTTTTTGAGTTTTTTTAAGTTGTTTTTTGTTTTATTTGTTTATTTGTTTTTTTTTTAATCCTGTAAAGCACTTAAAATCAGAAAGTGAGAAGACAATTTTCTAATTTTTTTTCCTCAACAGAAAATTATGAAGATTCAATATCAAACATGTCATCTCTGTAATTTGTTTTAAATATACAAGTAGCTTTTTAAATTGTATTTGTATCCTTTACTCATTTCACTATGCCTTTATTAGACTCTGCATGGTTGGATGGTTCTTGAAACTGATAAGTTAGCCTGATGATAGGAGTAGGTACTTAATGTGCGACAATGGACATATGACTAAAAAGGGGTTCTAAAAATATTTCAGAGTCACATGATTTCTTACGTAACACAATTGTTTGATTTTTTTTTTTTTACCCTATACATCAAACCATGGCTGGAGTTTGGGGAAACACCAGTGTTAGCTACTAAATGTTGACTGTGTGAAGTTGGCTACTGTGTGTTTGAATAGACAGAAAAATAATGGTGATGTTTGTGGCTGTCACCTGAACATAAGACCAGTAAGTTTCCTGAGAAATTGGAGTTTCTTGGTACCTGAAAATGTTCAATGAATATTGACAGTAATTTGTCTTACCACTCCAGCTGGAAACCTAAAGATTACACTCATCATCCTCTAAATATCAATGATAGGTTTTGAAGATTGCAAGTGAATAAAACTGAGCAATGCAGGACTAGATAAGAAAAATCAGAAACACCCCCAAATATATAAAAGCATTTTCAAAGATATCCAGAGCTTCTGTAATCTTGATAGTTTCTCCAATACTTGATATAGTGAAGTATTTTTATGCAGATGGCTTGCTTTTCAAGGAGGTACCTTGAACATTTCAACATTTAGTGCACTGAAATATTAAAGCTGTGAGATTCTAGACACAGACTACAGTCCTGGATCAAACTGTTGTATTATTAGGAAAATTTCCCTGCAGAAAAGTTTTCCTTCAGAATCAGTTTAGCTGAGCCCAGTTATAACTAGAGTACTGTCATTCTCATACTCATGTATCTATGAACTTCAATTTTAAGTTCAGGCCTATATTACCCCCATTAGCCTGAACAAGACAGAGCTGCTTTTGGCTATAGATAGGAATGAGAAATGAGAGGGAGGAAATACTATGGTGCACCCTGTACTTCTATTACTGGTTTCTCCTTTTTCTGTCTGAATTTTGGCTAGAACTAAAAATCTGGTCTTCATTTTTAATGAAAGAAAGGACAGCACAGACATTCTCATGCAGAGGAATATGTTCTCTCATTATTTTCCACCTCATACACTGCTATCTGTACAGGTCCTGAACAGGAAATGTCTAGAAGAGGAGGAACTCACCAACCAGAGAGTGCTTGGGGCAAAAATCCCCTATATCTCATCCTAGTCAAAACATGCTTGGAAACTGCTATGAAATCTCCACAGGAGAATATACTCACACTTCTGATTATAATGGGAATGTATCTTTAAATAATTCCCTGTCATAGGTAAAAAATGAAGAATAATGTAAAAGAGGAGTGGAAATTACGGAAGACAATATTCTGACTACATCCATCACCTCTTAGCTGTACCTGTGTATTTATGAATTCCATCAATGTCATAACAGCAACCGTCTTCATGAGCTCTGCACAATGAATCATTTAGGTTGACAGTTTATTGAAAGCAACTGTTTGTTTCTCTTCCCCTTTTTTTTTTTTTTTAGATGCACTTAAGATAGCTGATGATTCGACTCATATTTGAGAGACTGTTAGCTGCACCAGCATAACGTTACTATAACTGTGTTGGGGCTATGAGAAAGAAAAATAAAAAATATTAGCAAATATCTCGAGGGCTGAATTATTTTTTTTCTCTTCCTGCCTTGCTCTGGAGTGGGAGCTGCAAAGTGTTATATTGCTATGTTTGCCACCATCTCACTGCAATAGCTCCCATCATTCATAGGAGAGAGGCTGAGGTCAATTCCATGTGCTTTGTGGAAGGAACCTACTATTCATCCCTTACAGTCTTCTGGACTGTGAGCTGTAGCAAATGGGTTAGGGAAACAGTCTATTCCATCTCCATGAGGTATAGTTTGAACTTTGAGTTGTCCTTGTGTTTTCTAGTGCAATCTTACATATGTAATGAGCAAGATTTTGAGTGGTCTTAAAAGTATAAAATGAAACAACATTTTTTTTAATAATTATTATTATTTATTCACGAGGTTAAAAATAAAAAAATCAAAATAGAAGGACAAAATAACAGCTTAATTCTGGAAAACTTCAAACACATTTATATATGATAAAAGCCTGAGGGTTTTCACTGAAATTGCAACATAGTTTATTCTTAGCAATTAGATGGAAATTGGCCATACTTCAAATACGACATAATAATGAAATATCCTCCACATCAAACTGACATCTTAGTCTTAAAAGACCTGGTATGTTGCACGCAATGTTGTTTTCTAGTCTCTGTCCTTTCAGCCTCAATACTCTGATCAGTAAATGCACACCTAGGCAGCCATGGTGACAAGTACAACACCCTTCCTTTCGATGTTGAATAGAGAGCATGAAATATCAGCTATATTTGTGCATCTTCCATTCAGTGGTGAGTACTTCTTAGCTCTGCCTTTCCTTAGCTTCAGTTTAATAAAGGATTTGCAGGGCAAATGCAGAGAATACATTTCATTTGACTTTATACTGTATAGAGTACAGTGGTTTCTGTGCTCTTTTCTGATGGATGCTCCGAAATCCTTCATGAATGCAGTGAAACTATAGACAAGAAGTGCTGGGTTCTGCTTTCTTTTTTATTCGAGACTGCAAAACATCTCATTCAGTCAACAAAGTGAAATTGCTAATGGAGAACACGAAAACATGTTTCAGTAGCAACAACACAGGAGAGAATTTCGTAGTACTTAGTAAAGCTTGCTGAACTGTTAATTTTCCCGGAGCTGTTTAAGTTCCACAGGGGCACTGCTTCTTCCCTTTCTCCATGTCTAATTGGCTTTTCATCAGTAATGCACTATCCAATATCCATTACACCTACCTACATTTTGCTCTACTCCAGCATTGCATTAAAACCCATATGAAATATTCATTGGAAGAACGTGGAAAACAGACACCCAGTTACTTTTTAAAGCAAAAGGACTTTTACTACCTCATCTGGAATATGTCCTTGCATCTTACTGGATCTAAAGGTATAGGAGGATTACCCTTAATTTTTAAAATATAATAAATAACTCATCTTTGAAACAATTGATTTTGAAATTTATTCTTAGAATGCAATTTTTGTAGGGAAAAAGAAGAAAAAGTCTCAGGCTGAAATTCCAGATCTTTTGAAGAGCAAATGTACAAAAGGCACTCTGTGAATATTTTAGAAAGATGGAAGAGTGAGTTACAAGAAGTTAATATGCCAGGTATGGTTGCTCCAGCATGATTTTATTCATGTGAGAAACAGAGACGCATTGCTTTTCAAAATGTAAGTCTTGTTTCCATCTCTCTGCCTTGGTAGTTGAAATGCATTCTTTTAAAACTAAATATCATTTGCTCCTAGTTAAGCCCCCTCCACCTAGTTTCTTTACTGTGGAGGTAGTTAATGTGACCTTGCAGTGTCTACATTATTTGACTGAGCATAATGTTAAGATCTTCCCTTTAATGCACATCTGGACCACCATATTAATTTAGTATTGCAAAGCAGCTGTACAGACCTACCAGCATGAGCAAGGGAGCAATATTCAGTGTTCTCAAGTGTGTCTGTTTTATTCCTGTGTCATGTCTAATCAGCATTGATGTCCCTGCAGCAACACCTCAAGGAGTTCAGGCTGTGGATTTAATGTGGGTGGAAGTGACTTCGTGCTGGCTGTTTCTATGGCATACATCTATGATGTATTGTCCTTGGTATATAGGACAATTCAGATCAAATACTTCCCCAGACAAGGTGTGTGGTGTTGTATTAAGTGGTGGACTAGATGGCACTTCCCTTCCTGAACTATGCAGCAATTGCTGTATACCCTTGCCTTTCAGAATTTCGTGACTTAAGGCTAAGAATTTCCAGTGCAGAGCTGGATGTGTTTACAGTCCTTCAGTAGGGTGTGTGTATGGCTAATTTGTTTTCGATAGTGCAGTGGAAAACTATGTTTGCAATTTTCTCATAAAACCATGGACAATTCCATGTTGCATGTTTCTTCTTGTCAGTTATTTACAATATATAATTTAAATTATATCTTTCAAATCTGAGAAGTAATGCAGTAAGTGCTGTTCATACCAGGATTATTTAGGCTTATTAGAAATTTTCCCATATGATTGAAAAAAGACAACATACACACTTGTGTATGTTAAAAAAAGTGTCAGTATCCACTGAAGTAACCCTTGAAATAATGGATTGATTTTTATCATTATTTTATCACTATATCACAAAACTGATGTTTAATGACACATGATTTTTGATTTGGATGCACCTATAGACCTTATTTTTATAAACTGCAACATTCAACATTATAGTGCATCTCATTATCCTGTGATCACTAATGCAAGAACTTGTCCATATGTGGGTGTACTGGGTTTGAGGTTTTGGTAACCAGAGGGCTACAGAGTTAACTTCTTTGAGAAGCTGCTAGAAGCTTCCACCTTGACCAAAGGGGGCTGGCTCCAAGACAGACCTGCCACTGGCCAAGCCTCAGCCCAACAGCAATGGTAGTAACACCATAGTAATAACATATTTTAGAAAGGGGGAAAAAAATTACTATGCAGAAGTAATTGTGACCAGAGACGACAGAAGTGAGAACATGTGAGAGCAGACACCAAAGTCAGAGACGAAGAAAGGGGAGAAGGTCCTCCAGGCACCAGTGCAGAGAATCCGCTGCCGCCTGTGGTAAAGACCATGGTGAAACAGGCTCTTGCACTGCAGCCCATGGAGGTCCACAGGGGAGTAGTGATCCACAGGGGAACCCTAGAGCAAGAAGATGCCTGAAAGAAGGCTGTGATCCTGTGGGAAGACCATGCTGATAGGAGCTGTGGACACAAGGGCAGAGGAGTCAACAGTAGAGCAGGTTTCCTGGTAGGTTTTGTGACTGTGGAGAATCCATGCTAGAGCAGCATTCCTGAAGGACTGTGTCCATTGAAAAGGGACCCATGTTGGAGTGGTTTGTGAAGAACTGCAGCATGTGGGAAGGACTCACTTTGGAGACACCTGTGGAAGACTGTCTCCTGTGGGAGGGACACCCCACTGGAGCAGGGCATGGACTCCTCTCCCAGAGGAGGAAACAAGCAGAAAAAACATGAGATGAATTGAATGTAACTCCCATTTCCCCCTCTCCCTAAACCACATGGGGGGAGAAGATAGAGAACTGGGATTCAGCCCAGGAAGAAGGGAGGGGTGGACGAAAGGTGATTTTATGATTTGCTTTACTCCTCATTATCCTACTCTGATTTTGATTGATAAAAATTAAATTAATTTCCCCAAGTTGAGTCTGTCTTACTCATGATGGCAACTAATGAGTGATTTCTGCCCATCCTTATTCTCTCTCCTCTGTTCATTTGATGAGGGGAGTGACAGAGCAGCTTTGGTGGGCACTTGCATTCAGAAAGGTAAAACCACTACAAGGGGAATCTACAAAATAGCTACTGTGAAATAAATGTTACAAAGAAGTGTTAGGATTTTCTTTCCTTCTCCCAGGGTAGAGAGTATGGGTTGTATTAACCCTATGTGCCAGTATTCTGACTCTAGAAAGAGTGTCCACACAGGGTTTTGTTCTAAAAGAAGACATTAGTATCTAATAAAAATAATTAAACTAATAAATAATTATTAGTTTCAGCATGAAATGTTCTCATGTTCATGGTCTGTTCTTCTGCCCTGAGTCTTAACTCAGAGACAACACTTGCTCTATGTTTCCTTCTTAGAAATACGTCAACCATGGTAGTAGATGCAAAGTGCAAATTTGTTTCAACTCTCGGGATCTTACACTAGTAGGATCATCAGACTCAACTTTAAAAGGGCAAGTGGTACTTTTCCACATAAATCCTCTACTAACAGAATCCCAGGCTGAAGCTAGAAAAGCACCTAAGCTTTCATGTCTTACTGACTGAGAAGCACTTTTCTCAGTCTATAATTTTGGAAGTGATAGTAATAATAGTAGTAGTGTACGATACTTGATAGTAGTAACAGTAATAGTGTACAATACTTGCTCCTCATAGACAAAACTATTATATATTTTAATGATTCAGTTGTTTTGGAACATATTTTCTCCCTATGTAAGCTGGATAAACCAACTTGAGAAGCAAAGTGCCAGACTATGGATGGTTCCATTGGTCAGAGGAGAAGTTTGACTCCTTCAGATCCTTCTGAAGGCTCTAGAAATAGTGTGACATCTCACTTTACTTCTTTGTGACACAGAGAGCATGACAATCTTCCTGCTGGAACATGAAATCATCTGAAACTGACATCTACAATAATATAATTGCAAGATATTTTTATCAGAGCTTTCCTTGGGCTCCTGAGCTGCAAGACTTTTTTTTTATTTTTAAAATAGAAATCTAATTTTTGTGGCTAGAATAATATATCCAGCTTTGGTACTTCCTTATCTGCACTACTGGTTTTAATGTTCAGGCAGGTGGTTTAATTGGGTTAAGGACCTTACATAATCTTGAAATGTTTTCATGTTTGATATCACGAACACTTCTGCATAGGCTATAGTTGGATCTTCACACTGAAGGTTAAGTGATGCTGGAGTATTAAGTGGTCTGTAGAGCTGAATACCTTACTGAGTTTAATCCAACAGCTAACATCATCGCCATCCCTCCAAAAAAAAACCCCAAAGCTCTGGAGAGAGAGTCTACTGAATACAGCGAATGCCATATGTATTCTGATAATGTTTATGTTGCTTTCTGAGTTTGGTGAGAACCTGTCCAAAAAGGTAGAACCATAGAGGTTTGGGAAATCCTGGGAGAAGCAGCAATGCCTTATTGCAGAGGGTCAACCTGTCCTAGTAGGAATCCTTACTTCATCTAACTTCCTGTACCCTGGTTCTGAAGGCCTGGGGCTGTGAACACCTCAGCACAACCTTCTGTCCTTCTGAATGGGGATGGACCAAGTGTGCTTCAGGTGACAGTGCCTTTCTTGCGCTCTCTGCAATTACCTGATACCAGAGTAATCCACATATGACTCAGCAGCTTTATCCATGGAATGACAATAGTAATAATTCTTATTATTACCACTATCCTGAGCCTGGTATTCTTATTTCATATAGTTAGAAGTACTCATTCAAAATATTATAAATGAAGAAGTAAATAACTGATCCTAGCAAAGGCAATCTTTCTATTAACCCCAGATCTCCTAATTTCAAAGGTACAGCACTGGATATTGTAGGTTATGCTGAAGGACAGCAAATAATTTGTGAGCCAATGTATATTGCTTGTGTTGTCTGTGGAATGTCTAAAAGCATTAAAAATTCATAATCTTTCAACAAGGAGCTACAGCAGTAACAACATCAGGCTCCAGAACCAGCAAGCAATAGTTTTCAGGTTAGTGCTTTGAAATATTTATTTTGTCTGATTTTAAAATGTTTAGTCTGGAACATTTTAAATTATACTTTCCCACTGTATATATTTGTCTTGTGGAGCCTGTCTCTCTGACTCTGGACAAGTATGCACTGCAAGTTACTCTATTTAATTGTTTAGAAAACCAGTCTGTGGTTGAGGCCTAATGTAAAAACTGAAGTGTCTTTTTGAAAATGCCAGGGTCAAAGTGCAAGGCCAAAAAAAAGGGAAAATGAGATAATAGGAATCTTGTGAGAATTCTTTGGTGGGAATAAACCTCTGAAGTCCAAGCACAGTGGAAATTTATAAAATAGTGTCTGAATGTGTGTGTTAACAAAATTAAATTTTCTGCAAATATCAAGATTGGGTTCTAAAATTAATGAAATGGAATTACAAAATAGCAATCTCCTAATTACTTAACAGACTTAACCTTTGTTCTGACCAATGGGAGTATAAGAGCCAGTATTTAGAACTTTATTGAGGAATTCCTGTTTCAAAAACTTTGTACCAGCCAATTTGCAAGTAGACTGAGGGAATCGGCAACACAAATGTCCAGTTAAATGTCCAAGTTAAAAGGGACATAGAAATGTCGCAGTAAAATACATGGAAATTGAGGAATTAGAGCTGCCTGCTTTGATTAGAATTGGATACATACATGATGTATAAATGTACGCATTATTGTATATACTTGAAAACGGGCTGGTGCATTGTATGGGAAGGGAATGAAGTATTTTAATATATGGGGACTGGTTCTTAACTCAATCACAACCCAGTAAGTATGAATGGGAGAAAGTTCCTGATTAGGCACTGTCAGCTGGAGAAAAAGTGAGAAATGTTTTTCCTTAATTGCTTGTTTTTCTCTGAATACTTTTTTGCCATCCTTTCTTTTCCTATAAAGGGCCAACTCTGTTTTCACTTAGAAAGATACAGCTGTTGGTGTGAGAGCAGAGATTGGTTCTTGTTCTCAGGATGTATATTTATGTCTCTAGTGATATTTTCACTTGTGACAGTAAGAAGTGATGTGGCCAGTCTTCCATGCAGAGGGAGTGTTTTAGCTAAAAGATTTAAAAATCTTTTAGTAGGAGATTAGAGAATATTTTACTCTTTATTTCTCCTGAAGATCCTAATACAAACTCTCCCATGTACATACAATAAAACTTACTTTAGTGACAGACATATTCTAATTCAAAACTATATCCAGCTACAACCAGTTCTCATGCATACTTGTTTTTAAAAACTAAGATGACATTCACCAGTATTTTCGGTACTCTTGGGACATAATGACATTTAGTCATAAAAAAAGCTTTAGACACAGCATGGGAAAGTGCTTTATTTTCTATCATCATTTCCCTTCAATTATCATATAAGTGAAACCAGATAGAATGCAAAATATTACCCACTCAACTGAAATATTTGCAGCCTTCATATATATATATTCTCCCAGATGCTGGTAAAAGTCTCTGTTCTCTCCCAGATTTTACATGACCTTTACAGCTAGTCATATCTCGATAAGCTTTTCTTTATTATTTCTTTGTAAGCAAATAGGTAAGTTACTGCACTATTTAAAACAACCTGTAACGTCCAATAGGCAATAACGAATGTAGCAAAGAAGGGAATGAGTGAATACTGTGTTGGAACTGGAAGAAGAGTTCTCATTAGAAACATATTTATGGTTTAAAAACATGTAATGTTTTGGTGATCAGCTTCTGAAAATCGGTTTGGACTAGGAGATAGAAAAGGTTTGGGTTGTATCCCTACACTAGGGCTATGGCAGTTCTCCAGTGTAGTGAACCTCCCATTTCCCTATTGTGTCCATGCAGCGTGTTCCAGGTGACACCAGCAGTGCTAGTCCAGAAGACCTGGATGACCTGCACATTTACAGCTGAGAGAAAAAAAGAAACAAACTGGTTGCATGGGAATGCCTCAGGGCCTCTACCTAAAGAGAAAAAGACCTTGATTAAAGAAATCACTCAGGGATGTGTACTTTTGCAATCCATTAACTGTGGAAGTAAATAGAGCTTATTCATGAGTTTAAAGATGGGTTATTCTTTCTGAAGATTAATGTCCCAAATCAGGCTCTCTTGAATTACAGCTGAGGTATTTGCTAGCCATATAAATTTACCAGTGAAAACTGTGATCAAGGCTTACTGTGTTGTTTAAGTGTACAAATAAATATTTAGTTATAAACAAGTTAGGGTATCATAACAAATGTGGCTATAAGCTGTATCATGGAGAAGAATGAAAGTTTCTGATACATGTAGTCTTTTACCCTACCTTCCATGTTTAAAATACCTTAGGAAGCCTTAAAATAGATTGGGAAAACTGGGGCCCCATTTTATTGCCTACAAAGTATATGGATAAGAGGAGTTTGGAGGTTTTTATAGCTCAGAAATGCTATTATGTATTTATATATTTTATCAGTGAAAGAACAAGCTGAAAGGAGGTATATATGTGCCAAGAGGACTGTATTTCTTTTTTAATGGGTATATGTTTGGCTTCTCTTATCAAGTGTTGTTCAGCCTCTTTGATGTATATAGTTATCCACTACGGAACTAAACTTCTGTGTTCTTCCTTGGTATCTACATACTTTGTCTGATAAACTACTTGTTTTTTTCCTGGTACAAAACATTTTTAGTTGCACTGGTGTGGCCACACCTTGAATATTGTGTGCAGTTTTGGTCATTGCAATATAAGAACAATACTAAGCTGTTAGAGACCATCCAAAGGAGGGCAATGAAGATGGTGAAGGGCCTTGAATGGAAGCTGTATGAAGACTGGCTGAGGTCACTTGGTCTGTTCAGTCTGGAGGAGAGGAGACGGAGAGGAAGACCTCATTGCAGTTACAACTTCCTTGTGAGGGGTAGAGGAGGAGCAGGCACTGTTCTCTTCTCTGTGGTGACCAGTGACAGGACCCGACGGAATGGCCTGAAGTTGTGTTGGGGAAGTTTAGGCTGGATATTAGAAAGAGATTCTTCACCCAGGGGGTGGTTGGGCACTGAAACAGGCTCCCCAGAGAAGTGGTCATAGCACCAAGCCTGACAGAGTTAAAGAATTGTTTGGACAGTATTCTCAGGCACGTGGTGTGACTCTTGGGTATGATCCTGTACAGGGATAGGAGTTGATTTGATGATCCGTGTGGGTCCCCTCCAACTCGGCATAGTCTGTGATTCTGTGATTCTGTGATTTTGTGGATTAGGGTATTCAGTGTTTAGATTAACGTGGTTAGTTGAGGCCAACCTAAGATTATTGCACCGATACGTGTGATGCAGAGTATGACTTTCTTACTGAAAGTCTGAGGGAGAGAGCTGAGGAGCTCACTGGAAAAAGCAGGAGTAGCAGCATCAGAAACAGAACTGTCAGACAGCCTCTAGTCCTCAGCACTTAGGCAAGTCATGCTGAAGAGAAGGTAATTGGTGGTAGCTGTGCTTTATTTAGTTACTTAGATACTGTATGGAAACCACCACTTGTTTCTATTAAGAACATGTTGTTTAAGTGGGATTAAGAATTTAAAAGAAAGCTGCCTGGGCACCCAGCCAAACAGGAGATATCCATTTATAGTTTAGCAATGATGAGCCAACATCAGGAGTTATTAGGCCAAGTTCCTCCATGATGTAAGCCAATCTAAGCAAGCCTGAGGCCCTAGTGTATGAAATGAGGCTATGTTTCCCCAAAATGTAACAGATTAAGGAAAAAAAAAAGCTCCTTGTTGTCAGCTTGTAGAGGTTCAGTATTAGCACAAAAAATAAGGAAATTCTCTCTGGATGGACATTTGCCTGCTGAAAATGAGGTTCATACCAGGAAGGAAAGCTGCCAAAGAGTTTGGGTTTTGTTACTTAAAATATGAGAACTTGTTAAAAACATGAAGCTCTGCACTGTGAGAAAAGGCAAGGAAGTATTCCCCACTCTCTCATGGTACTGAGCTCAACAGGGGAGGGACTTAATTTTGAAGACTCAGTATTTTTTTTTAAAGTGATGAAACAGCTGGGTGTCACTAGAAGAAGCTGTACAATATGAAAAATACCTACAGCAAAAAAAGTTTTAACATAGAAAAATGTAAATATCTTTCTCCCCATTCTTCTCACATTTGATTACCAGACTTAAATATTTAAATAGCTGCACTAGTTATTCATTAGATTATTTTATATGAAGGCATTTGCTTTATGTCTTGTCTCATCCAAAATAAGCTTTAGCTTCTTGCCCACTGATTTGCCAGTATCCTGGGAAATCATAACACACTCAACAAAGATGATTTCTTTCTCAGCTCTGAGTTGACTATATTTTCTTGAATTAATTATTTCTCGGAAAGTTTGAGAGCTGTGTTGTGGATTGCCTGAAATTCTATAAATGGTCCCAGACATTGTTTGGCAACTGTCTGGTGTCCCTATCAGTAGTAAGACGATTTAAGTCTATAAAGTTCTGGGTTGCTTTCAGTTTAAAGGAATTTCAAAGACCTCTACAGTCCTCATGGACAGAGTTGCATCCTTGTGACTTGATACACCAGCTGAAAAAAAAATGGATATAGCATGGAAATGTATTATCAAGGGCTTATCAATTATTTACTGTTGATCGATGCTGAAAGTTGAAGTTTGAAAGATGAGGTCAACAGTTCTTTGTCTCACATATTTAACAGAAAACAATCAGAAGAGCTGGAACTGAGAGAACAAGGGGAACATTTGACAAAGCACTAATTGATCACTCTGTGACTTCTCCCTTTGGGAGTGGTTGTGTGACAGAAGTTTGATTCATCATCTCTTCTGTACAGATGGGGAGTAGTGAATGCTTTGTTATGTTCACCTTTATTTGATTGAGCACTGGGGACTGCTAGGTCATATAGAAGAAGCAGATAGGAGCGTAAACAACTGAAAAGATGCATGAGGTTGTGGTAACTCTCTCAGATGGGCCTGAATATTTAGCTCCAAATCTGATTACATAGGGTGTAATGGAATGTCATGAACTAAAGAACCTGTGAGTGAGAGCACTCTGCATTGTGGGGAATGTGCTGTCAGGAAGAGCAACAGGTTACTTACCATCCTTCGAATGAGTACCAGTCTCCACAATGAGCATGCGATGCCTCATACACTGAGCATGTTCTGTTTTGCAGTTTGATGAACTACTTTCCATAAATTACTTAACTTCTTCAAACGTAAAGTGGTTCTGTCAGGACAAGTGAAAGAAGAACTGGGCACAGAATGTCTAATGCTACGAAAATAATAAAGGCATTTGTGGTTACACTGTGATTATGATGGAAGTCTTTGGGAAACATATGCAGAACTTGAGCTAGATAGTGGAAACCATCTAAGTATTTCAAGAGCAGACAGGAGTCATGAAACTATTTGGTAGCATTTGGACAGAGTGAGAGATGGGTACTGCCAGGAACCACGTGCATTGATGTTGCTGCTAGGTACCTGACAGGTACATTGGTTTGCTGGAGGGTTGTCCTTCTGCTGTGCACTGCATACACTTAGTTTGCCAGCTACTGGAGTAATAGCAAGAGAGATTCAATGAAGCAGCAAAGCAAAAATCTGTCAAAAAAGCTAGGAATGGTGTAGTTTTCTGTTTTCCAGGGTCTTGATGATACTCTAAGTAAAAAGGTTATTTACATGGCTAAAACATTGGGAATTAAAAGGGATATTTAATGGCACTTTTTACAATTGTTTTACACACAAGGACTGTGTATTTCATAAACTGTTGTATTAAAGATTTCAGTAGGACTTCGCAGTATTTCAAGGCACACTGTTACATTTAAAAAAGATCCATTTGAGGTGAGGTAGTTCTCTTTCCAATAACTTGCCTCAGAATATAGGAAAAGTGGCTGAAAATTTGGCGTTTTAAGCCATTTTCCATTGATTGCTCTCTTCAATCCCACAAGAATATTGATTTAAAATGCATGAGGTTCCAGGTGCTTCTTAGGCTGATCTGGCCCAAAAAATGAAATCAAACAAAATAAAACATTCAATACTATAATGCTCCTGCTTGCTAATTTTTGCAAAATTATGCCCTTGAGGATGAGTGTAGTAAATCATATTTAGTTTGAGACAACAGTAATTCATGGCTGATACTGGAGTTATTAATGATGTCTAATTAATATACCCATTAAAAGTTCACAGGATTAATCTAGCAAGTAAATTGTAACCAAGTTTAAATTGAAATTTTCTCTAAAATGGGTTTTTCAGACCTGAAGAAGGGATTTTAAATAGAGTGCTGTAGTTAATAAGAATCCCAGGCACTAGTATTTACATGAAGTAGAAGGCTGAGGGATTGGTAACAAGATACTAAATCTTTTTTCTTTACCTTACCACTGTGACTGTAATCCTTCATGGTTTTAATGAATAATTCTTACAATCTGTTGACTAAATGCTGAGAGACATTAAATTACTAGGTCCTGGATTGGTTCAGCTGAGCAGCTGGCCATGTTACAGAAAAGAGCTGGTGTTATCTGTCACGAATTGCTCACAGAAGGAATGCCAGGCTCCCTAGAAGGTCATGGAGGAGAAAACAAGGATTGAAGGGAAGGAGAACAAGGAAGAACATTGAGATTGTGGTCAAGCTCCTCAATAAAAACCAGATCCACGTGGCATAGAGTGAGTTGTGTGTACCTGTTTGGGGAGAGCTCCCTGTAGAGTTATGTAGCACTTTGTTCTCTCTTTTTTGGGCATTAGGGGGTGCCCGTCTGGTCTCACATCACCATTATTTTTGCATGTGATTTTTTTCCGTTCAAAGATTCTGAAAAAAAGAGGGATGGGAAGTGGAGGGAGTGTTTGCTGCCAGTTACTGAAATGTTTCTGTGGCATGAAATTAAAAGTATGTGTTACATGTATGGATGCAGCTTGTGGGCATACAGGAGTGTTGCATGGAGCAACACCCAAAGTGGTTAAAGACTTGGGATACCCTGTTCACAAATAGATATGGTAATTCAGACATCAAGATTCCTTGTATAGGGAACAGCAAGTATATTTTATGTCTAGAAATGGCATGAAGGAGAGGCTGCTTAAGCCAAAAAGAAACACTGAGAATAGATGTGTTCCTTTTTTTTTTTTTCAGACTTAGAAGTTTTCTTGGGGATAGGACAAAGACAGGTATGTTGATGAAGCTGGGATTTTAGAATTGAAGCAGATTTTTTGACTGAATTACTCAAATTGCTTCTGTCAATATGAACCTATGGTTCACTTTATTTCCTTTAATAATGACTGAGTAGTTAAGTTTCATCTCCCTGATAAAACCAAGAATTACAAATTAAAATAGTCTTATGTACATAAAAGTAGCCATGGTATTAGACTTATCTGTGAAGTACGATGTACGAGGAGGAGATGGGTTGCAAGATTTGCAGCTTGGCTAGATTGGCCTGTGGGCACATATGAAGTGATGTGATTTACTTTGGTGGCTACAATGCAAAAGTCTGCAGCCTTTCAAGTGTTCAGCTGCACTACCAAGGGAATGCTTGTGCATGCTTAAGTACAAATTTAGTTTATGTCGGGGTTTTTTTGGCAAATGTAAATTTTGTGTATGTAGCTTCATGTGATGTGGTTACAGTTGCACAGAGAACTGAACCCCTTCCTAGAATCATAGTTACTGGGCCGTAACTTATTCAGCTTCAAACCCACTGAAATCACATTAATCCCTTTTTGTGTCAGACGACTGAATAGCTGAGGGGAACAACTCCAGTGCCAACACAGTCCGTGGTGAGGTGCTTTAGCACAGTGCACTGGGAGGTTTCCCAGATTAGGGATTCCTCTACAGAGGGATCTGGATAGACTAGATCAAAGGACAAAGGCCAACAGTATGAGGTTTAACAAAGCCAAGTGCTAGGTTCCACACTTGGGTCATAACAACCCCACACATCACCACAGGCATGGGGCAGAGTGGCTGGAAAAGGACCTGGAGATGCTGGTCGACAGCTGCTGAACTTGAACCATCAGTGTGCCCAGGTGGCCAAGAAGGCCAATGGCATCCTGGCTTGTATCATAAATAGTGCCACCAGCAGGACCAGGGCATTGACCACTCCACTGGTGAGGCTGCATATCGACTCCTGTGTTCAGTTTTCAGCCCCTCACTACAAGAAGGACATTGAAGTGCTGAAGTCTTTTCAGAGAAGGGAAATGATGAAGACTCTATAACACAAGTCTAATGAGGATTGGCTGAAGGAGCTGTGGTTGTTTATCCTGGAGAAAAGGAGGCTCAGGGGAGACCTAACTGCTCTCTACAATAACCTGAAAGGAGGTTGTAGTCAGTTAGGGATTGGTCTCTTCTCGCAAATGACAAGTAACAGGATAAGAGGAAAACAGCTGCAAGCTGTGCCAGAGGAGGTTTAAGTTGGATTTTAGGAAAAATTTCTTCACCAAAATGGTTGTCAAGCACTGGAACAGGCTGCCCAGGGAAGTGATTGAGCCACCAGGCTGCCCAGGGAAATGACTGAGTCACCATCCCTGGAGGTATTTTGAAGATGTGTGGATGTGGCACTCAGGTATATGGTTTAGTGGTGGATGTTGGGTTAACAGTTGGACTCAATGATCTTAAAGGTCTTTTGCAGCCTAAACATTCTATGCTTCTAAGAATTTTGTGTTATACAATTACAAGTAACTAAGTCATTGTGGTGTGAGCAATTATTGCACCTTCTGCTGCATATTAGTAATTGAATGAAAAAGCTTGTACAACGGGCACACATTCAGAGTCTAACAAAGGGAACTGCTGACACATAGTCACAGCATTTTTACTTATCATTGTTTTGGACTGACAGTACAGGCTCACATCACAGCTGTAATACTGGTAATATGTAGTTTTCATGAGGAACAATTTCTTAACGTGTTGTAGTCCAGCTGTTTGAAATGGTCTTTACATTAGGGCAAGCTTATAAACTTTTAATGATATCTTGCCAAAATTACCACATTACAAAATTTCAGAAACTTCTGAATTTGTAGATGTACCAGTGGGTGACATAAAATATAAGGAAATCCTATGAAGATACTAACATTTCTAATAAGACTCTTATATTAGCTAGCCTCTGTCAAGGTGTAACAGGCTAAAAGTGAGCTTTTTTTGTAAATGCAGCACTCCCTAGGTGTTTGGGAAAGATTATCATGACTTCTAGCAACCTGTATTTTCTCTTGCTCAGGTTCCTGCTAAGACATACATTTTGTTTCAAGCAGTGCACCTTCCATGTCATATGCTGATAAAATTATGTCAATTACATAGGACCGCATTTATGAAATTCCACCTTTTTAGAAATTATGTTGTGCTGTAACAGTATCTGGGACAGAATGGAATTCATATGTACAGTTCTCCTTCAGCACTCTGTATATTTATATCTGTGTACTTGGAGATATCTGTTATATTGTCATTATTAATGGTGATACTACTGAGCAGGTTTTTAAGAACTAGCTTAAACCCAAGAGGTATTAGAAAAGAAAATCCCTTCACAAGGTCATTCTTTGTGTAGTATAATTCTGTAGTTTAAAAATGACAGCAAAACTTATCTTTACAATGACTGAAAACTGGAATATATCCATGTATTTTGGAAATAATTTATTTGTAAAATTTTAAGGTAATTATCATTATTATCAGTTTAAAGACTTCAGCATGAATTATCTATAGGAAGTACAGAACTTGATGAGTTACATCTGTTTTTATTTCCATTGTTTCAAGACCATAGCTTTCTTAATACTAATTTGAATGTGAGAGGTGTAAGGTAGAAAGTAGTAGGTGTTAGAGATTTTTAGAAATTGTTTGATTTTTTTTAAAAAGCCTCAGAGAACATAAAGCTCTCCGTGATCTATATTATATCTGCACACTGATTACATCACGTCAAATTGGGTTTGTTATTAAAGAAGATGACAACAGCAAGTAACTATGTTCTTCTCCTATAAAACCCAAATTAAACATTTCTTTGTACTGACAATGTATCTGACACAGGTCTAAGTGGAAGGAAAGATAATAATTTGCATATTTATCTGGAGGTTAGGGACCCCTGTCAGAGTAACAGGCTGGTCTGGGTCAGCCAGGAGAAATAGAGAGGAGAAAAATAATTGAAAAACAATTCACAACAAAATGAAATTTGTCTCATTGTCACTTAAGGTTGTCTCCATGCCTGTCTCTATGGAAGAGGTCAGCCTGGAAGTGAGGGAGGGAAGGGAACAAATATGTCTCACAAAGGACCAAAAGACAATTTTCTTTCCTTAGTAACAGGAGCAATTGTAATATATATTTATGAAGATCCCACATGGCATATCCCCATTACAAAATACCAGGTGTCCTTTTACTAGCAGCACTGCAGGCAGCAGGTATATCTAAAGGTTGTCCTCAAAGACAAGCTGTGTACAGAGCATGAGGAGTACTTAATGAAATAACTCACTATGACATATTGATTTTGAAGGCAAGAGGGCAGGAAAGAATTTTCAGCAAAATTAAAACTTCTCAGTTGAAGCAGCTGCAGTGGTGGGGTTCATATAAGCTCTTTGTCAGGATCAAGGGTAAGCTGTATAAGTTTTTTCCTTTCCTGAGCTTACTAGGTTGTTAAATGTAAAACAGCGTCGTGAACTTTTGTGCTTGGACCAGCTATAAATTCTACTGTCCTACCTACAGTATTGCTGAGGGGACAGTAACCTTGTAAAGACCTCCACATGAACTGTGGTTACTGTGCTTACATGCATATGTTTAAATTCTTCTCAATATCATGTGTTTTCAGTTGAGTTTTGCATTAACCAGACTGTGGCAAAAGTAAGAGATGAGGGCAGGGCAATGTTAGTTTAAAGTGGGTGGGTTTTAGTGAAGACTGTCATCTTGGCCCATCATCTTTCACAAGAAACAGGAAAACTCCTTTCTTTTCTGCATGAATAGGCTGCGGAAGCAGCCTCTGAGTGTTGCAGGATCCTGCCTCTGTGAAAGATTGAGTGATATGCCTCTCTGCCAGAAGGATTTGCCTCGTCTCTTGAGTCTTTTGCTAGTCATGGAAGTTGACTGCGTTTGTTTATGAGCAGTGAGGCAGAACAAAAATTAGCAAATGTATCAGTGTGTGGGCTCTTACTCATGAAGGTTCCTGAATTATTATAAAATGCCCTATGTTTTCAGTTTTTAGGGTCTTCATTCACTTTGGTACTCAGAAAAGAAAGACTTTCGGACTGTATTTTACCACTGATTGTTTCAGAAAGACGAAGTAGATCCTCAAAAGTCATATGTCCAAGCAGTGACATTAGCAGGGCAAGCAGTTTCACTTTTCTTTTCCACATTAACTAATGAAATTACTTTATACCAGCACAGACGATAGAAAGAGTAACTCTTGCATGGATATGCTAAACTCAGAAAAATCTTTGGGAAAAAAGGCCAGAAAGCTTCAAATTCAATAGAACAGCAAAGTGGAAGTGTTGTAATTTTGGAAAATTTTCTTTTGTACATGTAGTTGCAGAAAAATGTCTTGTGAAAAGAAAGCATTGTAGTTGACCATTCAGCTCTCCTGTGAGATATATTTCATTTTATATATGAAGTGCTTCTGGGAAGCAGAACTTTATTTGCCTGAAAGAAGTGTGCTGTTATGGTAAAAGTAATTCTGTGGCAGAATGAGACAAGTGAGATCAGGGTGACATTGTATCAACCATAGCAGAAATGCAGAGTATTGAGTCTGGCCCCAAATGTCAATGATTGAAATATGATTGATTACACATCAGGTTGGCAGTGTATCTTTAACAGTTTAACTTATCTGTATGTATGAGCAGCTGACAACTTACTTCTCCTTTTCTTACCCTGGTAGAGGGTGGAAGTTTTATTCCCCCTCTGTTCACCCATACGCAGTTAATGACCTTTGTGAGATCAGAAGTCAGTGGCAAAGTAAGAACTTTATCTTTAGTTTCCAAGGGACAGTGCTTTCAATATTGGACCACATTTCCTTTGTGTGCACCTAAGTGCCCATTTATAACTTAGGATTAAAGCACAATTGATAGGATTCATCTCTGGACAATGTGATCAAAGGAGCAGAAAAGCAGGATCCTAGTCAGATGAAAAAGCAGTATCATGAGGGTATACACAGTGCGCTCTGTTTGGCCTTTGCAGTATCATGAATTAGTATCAAAAAGAGAATTGCATTGGTGATGCGGTTATCATCTTCCCTTATCTCTTTCCCTCAAAGCCCTTGTTCCATTTTGTCACAGTACAAATAAATGCTGGACTGGCTTACAGGACTAGCAATGGGATGCTCAGTTCAGGCTAGGCAGGCTGCGCTGTTTCAGTTTTACTTGGTTGTGTTGGCAGCTCTTGCTCTCTGCTGTCTTGTTCATCAACCTATTGCAAAATGAGTTTGCATCGTTTTTCATGTTGCAAAGTTCATCACTGCTAAGTGCTCAGGTAGATTATGTGCACTCACGAATTATCAAATGTCTGCTGTATGCATCTAACATCTTCCTGTCTTTATAAGCTGCACTTCTGTTCAGTTCCATTTCACAAAAAATCTGTACTAAGTCTGAATCGTTATATAAGTACATTATGATGGCAAATGCCTTCACAATTGCAGTGCTTTTACATAGGCAAAGCTGCAGCACTGCCAAGACTTATTCAAGCTTCCCCAGCACTCCCCTGAGTATACACAGCTGTGCTAACCAAAGCATGCTTTTAATAACATATCTTCTTCTAAACTTTTTATTTTTGTACAGTTCTGTTTTGTTGGTATGAAGACACGAAACCTTTAACCAACTGATCTTTGCCAGCAAAATATGTACTGTGGTTCTGTCTTCATCTTCAGGAATCATAAATGAAAGGTAGCTTTTTGTGTATTGTGTAGATAATGGCTTGTGTAGCTTTTTGAAAGAGTGGCAAGATACTTACTGTATTCATAGAAGCCTTTCTGTGGTGCACAAAGCATGCCTCTGTTTTTCTATAGTTTCAAAATACAGTATAGACCTTTAGCTTTGTTTCATTGCCTTACCTCTCTGCTGCAGCAACATGCATCCCAAAATTCACACTTCCAAAGAAGAAAACAAAAATCCAGAGGATAAATGTCAACTCTCTTTACAGATTTTTTGTCTTAAGCAGAGACTACAGGTTTTTAGTGATGGCAACCTTCACTCTAGAAGATGAGCTAAGCAAATGCAGGAATTCTGGTTTATTCACAATGCTACAAATATACTGGAAACATAGAGAGCTTACATTTAACCTAAGTTGCTATCAGCATCAGGGAACATTTTAAGATATTTATGCCTTATTTGTTTACGAACCAAATGTTTATATTGCACAACCTTCTTTAACCAGAAATGTGGCTGGTGATGCTCAACTTCAGAGTATTTCTGTTCAATGAATAATGTTGCAACAGAGCAGTCCCCTGGCATTTCACCACTTCAGATGACGTATTTATAAATGGGAGTGATAGAGATCAAAAGGAATGCGTTATAACAGAGTAAGATCTAACATCTGTTCTAAGACAGAAATTAAAAAATATGTCTGCATACATGGAGTAGCAAGAGATTTGCTCACTTGTTTATAGCAGAGCATTGCTTCAGGGTTAAAATTTCCACATTACATATTGCCTTGTTGGCTACACTTCTTCTGTGTGAAATTCCAGCTCAGCTGCAAATTCCTGCCCACCTCCCAGCTGTCTCTGCCAGTACCATTTGTGTAATTTTGGTAAAATGAATACCCAAATCATTTGTTTTCATCCTATACTGTCACAACACTCCATCTATAAGGCCCGTCCCATGACAGACTTTGCAGTAGGCATGCATACATTTGATGGTTGCAGAATTTGATGTGCGTTCTTGGAATGGAAGACCGGAAGTCATCACTGAGCCTGTCTGGAAGGAGCTCACACTACCCTGTGTACAATGATTATCCACCCAACAGGTAAAGAAGGAAACTAGTTTATTCTGAAGGCATGAACTGAAGGCTGGAGAGACTGGTTGGGTGGTAACTGATCACAGAGTCATAGAAAAAACGGGATTAGAAAAGACCTCTGAGATCATAAAGTCCAACCCTTGATCCAACACTGCCGTGGTTACTAGACCATAGCAATAAAAGCCATATCCAGTCTCATCTTAAAAACCTCCAGGGATGGTGAATCCACCACCTTCCTCTGCAACCCACTTGAACGACTGATTACTCTCTCTGTAAAAAATTTCTTCCTAATATCCAGTCTAAACCTCCACTGGCATAGCTTAAAATTGTGCCCTCTTGTCCTACTACTGCTGGTTGCCTGGGAGAAGAGACCAACCCCCACCTGGCTACAACCTCCTTTCAGGTAGTTGAAGAGAGTGATGAGGTCACCCCGAGCCTTCTCTTCTCCAGACTAAACAACCCCAGCTCCCTCAGCCTCTCCTCACAGGACTTATGTTCAAGTCCCTTCATCAGCCTGGTTGCTCTTCTCTGGACCTGCTCCAGCACCTCAATATCCTTCCTGAATTGAGGGTCCCCTGATGAAGTTCAAGTCTTTCATTATTTGGATTCTTATGTATTTCAGAATGCACTATCTGTAACGCTGCTGCTTCTTTTGAGAACACACGCAGGATCACTCTTGAGAAGAGACAGCGCAGAAAGAATCGCGTCTTGTCGATATCACCTGGGGAGTCTTTCTGTTGTGCCTGTTGCAATCAGACTTGTCTGTCTCACCTTGGCCTTTTTAGCCATCAGTGCACTTATAGCTAGCGTGGGTAGAGTCCTTCCCAAATCTTCATTTGCGAAGCCTAGCCGTGATGATGATGATGTATTTCAGTAAGCAGAGTACTTAAGAAATTATCAGTGTTTTGAATACTATAACAGATCAGCACATTCAGATGATACCTGGCTCACTATACACCCGAGCTAAAGCTACAAAAAGATGAACTGCTGGGCATATCAGTAATTCTTTGTGAAAGAACGGTTTTCAGTAGAAAAGACCAATCAGTCGCAAACCAAGCTGTACCTCTCCCTCTTCCTCCAGTAATGTCTCAGTTTTAATGTGTACGTTCACTGGGAGGATTGCTTGGTTACAGGATAAAATTTTGGCCCAAAATAATGGGCCAGGGATAAAAAACCTTATGGTTGGTAGATTTTCTGTTTTCATGCCTCATGGTCTGAATCTCAAAACTGTTTATTAACTGGTTCTGTTTCCACTCCACGATAACTGAGTGGGGAAGTTTCTTTCATCAGGAGAGGGAGACACCCTAAGTGGAATGCAAGCCCATGGCAGTATATGGCATTCCAATGCAAAGGAAAATTAATCTTGTGGCTTGAAAACCCAAAGGACTCCCCATGCAATGTGCTTTATAGAGACAGATCCTCAGAAAAGCAATGTAACCCCACTTACCATACTTGTGCTGAAAACCAGGGTCTAAGAAGATAAGATGGACAGAACATATAATGAAGCAGATGAAGGCAATAATCTCTCCATATGATTATTTATTTTCATTTTCTCTGTAATACTCAATACCACTTCCCCTTGCATCTTCATAGAAAATTAAGTAAGTATGAAATATGAGATGAGGAAAATGAAGGACATGGACTGTGAGGCAGGGTAAAAATTGGTTGAATTGATGGACTCAGTAGTTTGGCATCAGCGACACAAATGGTTCAGCTAGAGTCCAGTCACTAGGATTGCATTCCAGAAATTAATCCTGCAACTAGTATCTTGCATCCTCATTAAGCACCTGGATGACAGGACAGAACATATGCTCAGCAAGATTGGATATGACAAAAAAAATGAGAGGAGTGGCTGACACACCTGATGGTTGTGCTCCAATCCACAGGGATGTAAACAGGTTAGAGAAATGGATGACAGGAACCTCATGAAGTTAAAGAAAGGGAAATGTCAGGTTCTGCCCCTGGGGAGCTAAAAACTACTGAAAAAATAGCCTGGCAAAAAAGGCCCTGGGATCTTGATAGCCATCAGTGTGCTTTTGCAGTAAAGAAAGCCAACAGCATCCTGGAGTGCATTGGGAAGAGCACTGCCAGAATGTCAAGTGAGGTGACCTTTTGCCTCTATTTTGCCCTGATAAGATGTGTCTAGAGTGCTGGGTCCAGATCTGGGCATGTTTCAAAGGGTCCAGCAAAGTGCCACAAAGGTGATTAAGGGACTGGAGCATCTGACATAGGAGGAGAGGCTGAGAAAGCTGAGACTGTTCAGCCCAGAGAAGGAAAGGCTCTGAGAGATTTTGTGTGTAAATACCTGATTGGGATGACTAAAGAAAAGGGAACAGACTGTTCACAGTAGTGCAGTGACAGGAAGAGGGGCAATGGGAATAAACTGAAATAAAATAAAATAAAATTCCACTTAAACATAAAAAAGCCTGTGGTTTTTTTTCTGTTGTTGTTGTTGTTTTAACGCTGAAAATCATCAAACACTTGCCCAGAAAGGTTGGGGAGTCTCCATCCATGAGGATATTCAAACCCAGACAATGTCCTGAGCAACCTGCACTTGCTGACAGCCATCAAGTGTATCAACCACTTCTTCCAGTTCTGTATCATCTGTGATCTTGATCAAAGCAGGGGCTTGGACTAGGCAATCTCCAGAGGTCCCTTCTCACCTCAGCCATTCTGTCATTCTGTGCCAAAACTCTTCACTGACATTGCCAGCCATTAATTTCCTAACTGTAGTTAGGAGATAAGTTAAAAGCTATGACAGAGACAGTTCTTGAGAGGACAAGAAATCTTGTCATTCACAGAAACGATTTGCACTTAATCTTCTCTTATTAGGCATCAGTGCTCCCCGCTACTCTGCATCCATGCAAGTGTGCAGAGTCCTTTCCTCTTTCTCTTACACAGAGAATTACACAGTGGAAGAGATGTGAGTGTTTGTGTGTGTGGGGGGGGGAGGTGTTTCAAGTGTAGTTTATGTATACATCCAGGTCATGGGTTTTGGCTTTTTTTACTGAAAGTAAATGGAGCCGGTGGTGGTTTTTTTCTCTCTCATCTCCAATTCAATGGCACTCTGGCAGTTTAATCTGACAGTGGAGCAGACAATAGTTGTAAGGAGAAATGGAATTACATTTTGCTCCCCTTTAGTTTAGGCAAATTTTCAAAATTAGGCATTAAAATGCAAAAACACTGTAAGAATGAATTAAAATGCAGAAATTGCCAGTCACAGGAAGCCTGCACAATTCTAATTCTAAACATCATTAGAAAAAAAATAACATTCTGTGTCTAACAATCTTTTTTTCTGAGAGGGGAGTGGAATGGTTAATTTGAATTACAAAAAAGCCTTGATAACCCCCCACACATCAATTTACCTGTGAACAAAAAGATTCACACAGAGAAAATGGGACTTGGGACTATTTGATAAATTACTGCAGACTGCTTGAATATTCCATTAGCAAAATAATAGCTCGTTATGGAACCCAGAAGAATGTGGTATAATTATGATAGTACCATCCCCCCACACACTATGGGGTAAGAGGAATGCAAATATTAGAAATGATAGCTACTTAACCACAGTTTGGAGATAGGCCTGAAAACAAATGCAAGGGTTATATGGTCTCAGGCATTCATAAGGATTTCTCCAATGTCAATGCCTTAGATTGCTGAATACATTCCAGCTAGCTGAAGGTCATATTATTAATAGTCATCTTTATTGTGGTAGAGAACAAGAGCCAGTGAAGAAGGAGGAGGCCCTTTTGCAGATGAGATGTAAACAAAGAGCAATTGAGAGCCTCTGCCCCAAAGTTCTTACAAACTAGAGCTAAACAAATGAAGCAAAACAAAGGGCTGCTGCAGTTACACAAAATAGCATTTTAGTCTCACATCTGGTTTTGTTTGTTCAGGCTTGGGGGGTCGCTTTGGAAGTAAATGGAATGGGAAACCAACCAGAGTGAGATACCACAGAGAGGGAGTGGGGTGAGGGGGTAATCTGTGACAAATAAAAATCATTTCAGATTTAGAAACTTCTCTAAATCTTAATTGCTTCTGCACTTACGGCAATGGCCACAGTTCCTGACATGTGTATGTAAACAGAGTGTACTGCTATTGCCGCATGCCCAGCATTCAGGATGCTTGGCATATGGTGCAAAGAATGAAAGGGGGTCTCTGTCTAATTTACTCAGGGTTTGACCTTGCTGATTGCAGCTTTGTAGTTTGAGCTCCTCCAGCTGGCAAGCTCCATGCAGTGCCCTCACCCCTGCACTCTGCTGTGATGCAGATATAGCCCCTCCTCTGTGGACATTTATATGTGTACGTGAAAGCAAACTGGAAGAAATAAAAGACCTGGTTTTTAGGATCAGATGCCTTGGAATTCAAAGATATGATTATAAAAATTGGCCAAATTGAGCTCACACTGCTTCATCTGCACAGGAATAGCTTTCAGTGGTTACATAGGACCTGTGTCCTTGCACAAGAAGAAATCTGTGTTCAGCCTTTGCTTCTTATTGTATTCTGCTATGCTTATTGTATTCTGTACTCTGCTACAGCATCTACATAGTCTATTCTCTCTTTCTTCAGAGGAAGTAGCTGGTTGATCATCATTGTGTTTTCTTGGAAGTAGAAAACACCTAAAAATAAACCTTATTTTCTAAAAAGTACTGATAACATTAGAATCTGAAAAGATTTTGAAGATCATGGGTTGAATTGAACAAAATTATGTTTTTTTGAAAACACTTTCATCTAACTAGGTAGCTACCCATGCTAGTCCTAGACTTTCAGGGTGGGAGAGAGAAGAGAAAAAGCTGTTTGCAAGCACTTTAGCTTACAGTCTGTGTGTTAGGGCAAAGGCTGCTTTTTATTTCACAGCAATCCCACACCAGCCTTCTGGCTTTAGGTACTGGTCCAATGCAAACATTGGGATGGTCATCATTGGAAGGCTGGCTCAAGATTCAATTGAATAGAGAGCTTTAGAACTCAGATCTTGGGCAATCTTAAAGCAGAAATTCTTAACCAGTCACTAATGGAGTAGCATCAAATATCTCTTATGAAGAATTATCAACTCTGTCTCATGAGCTTAAGTAGAGCCATATATATAAGCTGCACCAGGATGAAGAACTGAGTGTTCTTTATCTGCTAAAGGATTGTGTACTTCATTGCAGTAATTTCTGTAGGCTTCCAAAAAAGTAGAAAAGTTAGAAAAATCATGCGAGAATATTTAGTTGACTCCACGGTTTCCACAAATCTCTGTAACCCTCCCAGTCACGGTTTTATGAAAAAATTTCTGAGAAGCATTTCCAAAAGAACTGTGTCAACATTTATAAATAAAATACAGTCTAGGACAGGCTGTGTGTTTGTGAGAGTGTGGTAAAGAATAAATAGAAATGTCCAATGTGATGTGTTCATAAATATGTAACAAATGCCCTTCTCTTACTCTCTGGGAAAAAAATAGTCATATTTCTTCAAGGCTGCAGGAATTTAGTTTCATCTGTGAGGTGCCAGAATGTTAAATGTGACATTCAATAAACCACCTAGGAAAAGCTAAACAGTGCTAATCAAGCCATTTAATCTTTTGCAGTTAAGAGCTGCAGTAGGAGAATAAAAGGTATAATTAATAACTCCAGCTGGGAAAGTAAGGCAGAGCAAAAACAGGAGCTAAGGCAAACATCTGGTCTTTGTTTCATGAAATATTTACCATGAAATCAAAACTTTTTTCCACCCTTGTGAAATGTGCAAAATTTCCTGAGTTGTAAGCCTTCACACTGGAAAAAGTTTGCACCTGCAAATAAAAATGAGCTTTTCACATGCACCTGAACTTGCACGTGCAAATTAATGCATGGATGTGTGTGTGACTGCCTTTCTGCCTCTCTGTCTTTGTCCTAATGTTAACTCACAAATGATATAAAATTTTTAAATTCTTACAAGGGTATCATCTTTTTTATTCATAGTGCATCTGCCTTCATGAACAATTAAAGTTTAATGTGCAACAAAACATTTATCAACCTCGTTTAGCTGCCTTGTGCTTAGTTGCTTTTCTTGCCTGATTTGTCCAGATGTTATTAGGTGACTTCTGAGTGCTTTGCTCTGTGTTGGGTATGTCCCTTCACAGAACTTTCTAATGAAATAGGAATATGCTGACCCTTTTTTGTAGGTGGGGATCTGCAATAGGGCTAAAATGGATTATCTTGTCAAAAGTCACAAAGGAAATAGTTGAAAGAAGGATGAAACAGGCTTTAGGATCCTGGTATGTGATTTATGATTTATTAAAGCCCTAATGAAAGACTATAAGGTGAGCTGCACAGTCTTAGAGCAGGAACATGCTGAGCTGATCCTGCTATAGTTGCCAGTGGTAGCTGGCAATAGCTGGTTGACCAGTCACAATCGGTGACTGGTCAACCAATTGTGGTGACTCACACAGTGGTGTGAGCTCCCATTCAAGCAACCTATTCACTGGATTATCTTTCCCTCTCATTGCTGTTGTCATATGAAATCTTACTCATTAAATAACTCACTGGTGTAAAGTCCTACCCATCAATACAGTATTTCTAACATTTGTAGCTCTCATCATTGAAATTTTTGCTGGCAGAATATGGAGTGCCAGAATTCAGTGCCCACCCCAGCTTTCAAGTGCAGACCTTCTCGTAAAATTCTGTGGTCAACGGAGCCCTGCAATTTATGTAAATGCTGAACATGCTTTTCTTACTATTTCAGTTTGTTGAGAAAGCTGTCTATGTGTTTGTCACACTTGCACAGCAGGGATTGATACTTTGACATTCCCTTTATGGGCTCTGCATATTCTTATGTGAAGAAGAAATGTAGCATTCCCACTGGAGTTTGGGCTTTGCTTGTCTGTGAAACTGCTGGGTGTGACAGAAAAAACAACATGCATGACAGTGGCTGTGAAAAGATGAAAGTCCAAGGGCATCTGTATTCTTCCAATTGAACATATGTCTGATGGAAAGTGCAGAATTATTTTTTTAATTACATCTGTGGGCAGAAGGTGGAATCTAGAGTCTGGACAAATTAATGAAAAAAATACTTCTCATTTTAATAGAGAAAAATTGTAATATGGTTCTGTGACATATATTAATAATTTAATAATTTCAGAACCCTGGAAATGGCCACGGTTTGTGTTCCCATCCTAGAAATCTAACCGCAAATTGAACTAGATGAGATGTGGCAGGAGGAATGAATATCCAGAGTGGAAAAGCACTGTAGTCATCTTTAAGACCTGTGTGGAGTAATCTCTTGAAAGAGTCTTTATTAAAATCTTGAAAGGATGCAAAATACAAAAATGTATCAACAACAGTGTGACCAGCAGGACCAGGGCAGAGATTGTCCTCGTATACTGGGCACTGGTGGGGCTGTACCTTGGGTTATGTTTTGCATCCCTCACTGCAAGAAGGACTCTGAGGTGCTGGAGTGTGTCCAGAGAAGGGTAGTGGAGCTGGTGCGGGGTCTGTAGCACAAGTTTGATAAGGAGCAGCTGAGGGAGCTGGGATTGTTTAGCCTGGAGAAAAGGAGGCTCAGGGGGGACCTTATTGCTCTTTACCTGGAAGGAGGTGGGGTTTGGTCTCTCCTCCCAGGTAAAAAGTGACAGGACAAGAGGAAATGGCCTCAAGTTATGCCAGGGGAGGTTTAGGTTGGATTTTAGGAAACTGAAAGGCTTGCCAAGCATTGGAGCAGGCTGCCTGGGGTAGTGGTGGAGTCTCAGTCCCTGGAGATATTTTCAAAGATGCGTGGACATGGCAGTCAGGTACCTGGTTTAGTGGTGGACTTGTCAGTGCTGGGTGACTGGATTCGATGATCTGAGAGGTCTTTTCCAACCTAAATGATTCTATGATTCTATAAAAAGCATAACAAATTGCTCAGAGGAGTCAAGAAAGCTCAGTGGTAACTAAGTTTTTCAACTGGTTGTGTTTCTCAAGTTTATTTAATACTGTAACAGGGTAAGACCAAAAGTATTGACAATTTTTTAAAAAGTTAAATTTTTAAAAACAATTAATTTAGGGTTTCATGGCACATTACATTATAGAAAAAAATTCTTAAAAATAAAAAATATTACTTTTCCCCTTTCTGGGGGTTTTTGTTTGTTTCTGTTTTAGCGTAGAAGCTACCAATACAAATTAATTTCAAGGGAAAAGAAAGAAACTTACCCTTCTGAATTGGTTGGACTGGAATATTTTGACCATATCTGAAGCTTCAAAACCCCTATTTTCTCTTTGAAAGAATCTTTCCCAAAAGCAAAATACATCTTTTTATATCACTTTATTATCCCATGATTGAAAGACATTTTGCTGACTTTTTTTCTAACCAGCCCTAATTTCTGTTTTCACACAAAATAACTCAATCAGAATTCTTTCTGTTTTCCAAGGAAATCTGCAAGACAGTGAAATTGGCTACCTTTGGATTGACAGAATCCTTTCTGCCTGGGTAGCCTTTATCTGCCTGTGTATCCATTAAGGCAATTCACTCTCTTAGCACTCCCACGTCCTCTGTGGCCTAAAACATGCAGATAATGGGAATTTCAAGACAGAATCAAGGACACAGGTCTTGCCAACAGAGGCTAAGTCCATTGCTTAATCCTCCCTGGTTTGGTCACGCAGACAAGGATCAGTGCAGTCAGCATCCGAAGAGGGATACCCACTGTCTCTAAAGGATGTGGGCCCTAAATGGCCTTACTGAGAGACATATGCCTGCCACAGAGTTCCTCCAATCTGAACCCAGACCAGTCCAGGATTGGAAATGTCTTGATATATCCTTCACAGACAGTAAGGTAGAGAAAGATACTGAGAGGCTGTCTCACCATGTCTGCTGTCTTGGAAGGTGGAGCAATAGTTGTTGAAGGAACGAGAGCTGGGGGCGGATGGAAGATGGCCATTACAGTATACTGGCAGATAGCTACGATCCCACGCCACTGTCATGTCCACAGTCAGCTACCACAGAGAAACAGGTTGAGTGAAGTCCTGCAGGCTTATAGGATAAGGTGAATATGAAATTCTCCCTCAAAATGTATTATAGTCTTCCATATCCCCATGACCCTTCTACTCCGTCTCCTTCATTCCCCAGTCCCATGGAATTCACATCCAATTTCACAGCCATGGATTTCCCCCTATATCTCCTAAGGTCTTCCTTTTTCCATCCAAGTACAAGAGCTGATGATATCCCAGAAGTGAGTTTTGTTCTCTTTTGGGGCTACATAGTTCAATTTTCCTGAAAATGCAGAGAAGCCTAACGTTGGCTCTGTACCTTTTTTTGTAGTTGCTTGACAGTCTTGTTTCATTACACCAGTACTCAGGTTTCATTAAACAGTCCAAACATAATTTCTGTGGATATTCATGATCTGGGGGAAAAACAAAAGTCTATCTTCCCTAATTTGTCAGAGCAGCAGAAAACATCAGCCACAAAACTGGGGTTACCAGAGAATTCATGAATGACAGTGATATACAAAGAGTTTAGTTTACAATAAAGATGATTCAGGAGAGCAAGTCAGAGAGAAGATGATTCATAATTAAGTCACAGATTCTTCACTCATAACTAACTGTACTTCCTCTAGTGTGACCAAAGAAGAAAGATAGAATGTGTCTGGTTCCTGAAAGTCTTGACTTCCTGTTTGCAAGCTTTGGATTGGACCCAAATACTTAGCCTTGGCTGGATTTGTTTGTGTGATTCTTTCGCCTTACTAAGTTATTCCTACTCTTGATGAAATATGATGATTTGCTCTGTTTATCAGGACTTCCAGCAAACACCCAGAAGACGTGGACAGGTTCTGTTGACATACTTATTTTTATTAATCATATTTCAGAATGCATGGGAAGACCAATATTATTTGGTATATATATATATATATATATATATAAAGTTATTTTTAGCTTTACAGAACTATTTGTGATAAAATAAGAGCAGGCTCACTTGAGTAAGTTGATGAAGCCTGTTCTTCCCTTAACTTCGGCAAACAAGGAATTTGTCCATTTGAGCAGGACTGCATACCTCCAAGATTCACTTGGAGTGGCATGGAAGGGCTAAAACTCTGCAAGGGAGGTGAATTTCTCTACCCACACAGCCAGAATATCCTTCTTTCTTATTTCTCCTCACCTAGTAAAAATTATTCCTCTTCTTCTTTGAGGGGTATGTATATGAGTATATTTGTTTGGCTGAACTGTACCCTCTAGAAGCCAAACTCCAGATATACCCTTGTACATCTTGTGCTGTGCTTTCCACTGCACAGAGATCTCAGGCTCTGTAATTGGATTCTGTTCAAACTGAGCCACACCTAAAGATGTTTTTGATGAGCACGTACAACCTCCTTCTATCAATAATGGGAGTTCAATCAATAAGAAGAGTAAGTATTCAAGATAAAACTCCTTGAAATATGTATACTGTAGGTTCTCAGCACTGACTGTTTCTGCGATCTCTTATTTGTCTGCATTGCCTCCTAATACAGATATAGCTTGCAGAGAAACAAGTACCCTACGAGCACTGCTAATATCAAGATTACCATTTTCATTAGCAGATTTGAGGAACTTCAAATTTCCCCTGTGATTGCTGGGAATTTTCATAATTTTCTGTTATAAAACTCATGTGACTACAGCTTCTTTCGACAGCTGCAAGCTCCAGGGAGTTTTCATTTATGGACGACTGTATTAATTTTGAAGCCTTTCAAATAAAAAACAGATCATGAAAAAAAAAAAAAGACATGTCTTTCCCCCCCTCATCTCCTCTCCCACCTGCTCCCCTGTCTATTAGCCATACTGTTTTTTGGGCAAGATATCTGATTTTCAGTTTGGACCTGCAACTTGAGGTAGAGCCATTTTTCTTTTCTCTTGTAAGTAAAAGAAAGCCAATACATTGTAAAGAGTCTGGTATGGAAATGTTGGTTTCTTTCCATGGGGCACAAGAGCTTTTATAATTTTCTAATTTACCTTAAATTGGGAACTTTTAAAGGGAAAGGACAGGGTGTTTTATTTTGAGTCCTGATAGAATATGCAGCAGTGATAGAGATGAAGGTTTTTTGTCACCAATTGAAATGTCTTTTCATACTTTATGTTTGAAGAACAGATCAAAAACTCTTATGTCTTTCCATAATAATTCTTGAGTGTGATATGTTGAGCAAGTTTGCAGGAGCAAAACTCTTTTCTTATACTAGGATATATCAGTTTAATATAGATGGGTTGTAGACCCTTAGGCTGGGATATTTTCTCTTCTCTGTGTCCATTAAATCCTTAGCATCTTTGTTGCCAACACAAATGCTGATTAGTTTTAACTATGATGATAGTGGTCCCCATTTCTTTTTACAGATACTTTGTTGAATGATCTTTTTTCTAGGGTTGCAAAAGATCCAAAGGTCTGAAAGCTTTTATTCTTACCAATCCAAGGTCACCAATTGAACTTTTATATCGGCAGAAGGACCCTCATTTTTTACATGCATCTTTTCCTGTTCAATGCCTTGAATTTTCTTTCTATAATGGGGAGATAGTTCAATATTGGGATGTAAAACAAACCCAAACAAAAACAAAACAATGTCCTGTTTGATACCTAGACATCTCAGTCTGAAAGGAACTCAAAGAGGAATACCCAGAATGCCCCTGTCCTCCCTATCTTGTCTCTAAGGACTTGGGAAGATGCTGCATCAACTTTTTATTGATCCTTGACTTCTCCAGTATGTCAGTGCCTCATGTAATCTCAAGGGAAGAGAAACACATAGTCCTAATTTTCCTTCTAGGCAAAACATCCACAAATCTACTTGACTGCTGGTTCCTGAAAAATTACTGTGCTTACTTTGTGCTTTCTTCCAGAGCTGTGCCAATAGTCCTGGCTCAGAACGAACTAGCAATGACGCTGTGCTTTCACTCCTGGTTACAACTATCAGAGCCTCCTGAGTTATGGGTCAAAGGTCATATAGAAAGAAATTTTGTGGTACTTTGTGGGAGCAAGGGGAGAAAATTTTTGAAGAGCTTAGATCCCACCAGAGCTTTGGAAGAAGTACTGGAATGGACTGAACTGCTGCCAGGCTGCAAGAGATCTCTCAAGAGCTACCTCCCTTCTCATCTGTCTTGGACTCATGATGAGTGAGGCGAACCACCTGCTCTGCACACTTACCTCATTGTGCCACAGTCTCAGACACACTGAAGTCCTGCTGCGGAGGTTGGAAGGAACCTAAATTCCTTTAATCTCCTTGTCAGACCAAAGTAGTTCTCATAAAACAACATGCCATGTAGTCTCTAGCTTGCCTCTGTGGCATTTGACTCCAACCTTTCTGAGAGAAAACTGTGTTCTGCACCAGGCACAATTGAGGGTATACTCAGGTCTTTTACAGTGGTGGCATTTTTTATGGCAGAAGCTCACAAAAATATATCTCTCCTAAAAGAGAATGATGTGACATTCAGTTGTACTTACTGTTCACCTGTGCAATGTACAAAGTACCTTTCTATCCCAGCTTTACAGAATTACAGCACTTACACGTATGGCACATTAGCTTTTCTGAATATTTGTACCAATTCTGTGTTTTTATGAAAAATTATCCAGAAAATAATAAAAATTGCAACTACATTTGAGGAGGAAAATCCATAGAAAATATTGGTCATTGCCAGCATCACTTACTGATGGCAGAGGTAAAAATTGAATTAGGCTGTACTCTCCCCTGTAAGCTGACATGTGTAGCACTGGGAAGAAGTGAAAGAGCATCAACAGCAGAAATGAACAGGAAATTCAAATTTAGTTGGAAGCAGATCTGTATAGCTATGGCTTCATCCCCTTCAACAGTCTTTGAACTTCCCTTTTAGTGGTTTCTCTCATGTCAGCTGTTACATCTAGATACTGAATAGCTGGTGTTGTAATTTGCTTTATTTTAATTATTGGTAACTATTGTCTTTCCTAATGAGGATTTAGAGCAATATGTGAGTATTAAGACTATTGATCAGGGAGTTCAGTAAGTGTAAATTGTAATTTTCTATGGCTATTTGTTATTTTAGAATCGTGTTTTGGGCTGTTTGGTTTTGCTTGGACAGTCCATTTGCTTAGTATGTTTTTAAAGATATTTACGTACCCAAAGCTGTGATTTTCAGTGTGGGCCCTTCACTGGCATAAATCTGGATATTATATCAAGCAGGATACATAGATAACTTCAGAAGACTTTCTGCTAGCTTTATGTCCATTTTCCCTCTCTTACGTACTCATATATTATATACAAGATAAGGAAGGGCAACATCTGTTATATGTTTTCAAGGAAAAGATTCTACATTTGAAACTTCTGACCTGATAAAGACTATTGAGCAGCAGATGTTTCAGGAGCCTTTATTCCTCACTTTAAAAGTTCACAGAGGTTCTTTGGTCTAAATTTTCAGGGTTTCTTTGAATTCTTTGTTGTTTATTTTTATCAGATGACAGGTTACTAAGGAGCAGAACCAAACCTAAAGATTTTCAGAAAAACTAAGATAATGACTTCCCCATTTATTATTATATTAGAACTGAACCCAATATTTTAAAAACCACCCCAATATGTTAAAGCAGACAACTGTTTGATGCTTGCTAACATCCTCTGCTATAAAATTAAAAAAAACACCTCACAATGTTATGGATATATTGTATTGTCTGACTGAGATGTGCACTCAGGCAGAAGCTTGAAAATTTCTCTGGTGGATGAACGAGAGGGAATTAGGGAGTTATTTTTATCTCACCTCAGTTTTTCAAGAGAGCAGTTCCTTTGACTGACACGTACTTGTGCTATGTCCCTGAGGATAGGTGCAGCCTGCCCGCCCAAACAACATTAAATGACTGTGCTTATAACTGAGAAACAGAGCTGGGCCTAAGACAAAAATCTCAAAGTGTCCCTGAAAACGTATGAAGCTAAAATCCCAAACCTGGACTATTTCTCTGCAATTACTTCAGTCCACCCCCCTGATCCAAACACTACTGAACTTTGGGAATGTTTGGATGTGTTTCCAAAGTCTGTAGTTTCAATCCAGCTATATCTAGGAGGACAGATTTGTAAAACAGATGTTTTCCCACTGGAAGTATGTACATGAGTCCTATTAACAAAACAAAAGGGTTTGTCCTGCAAAACATGTCTGAAACATTCCCTAATGCACTCAGCGAACAGAAGAGGAAAGTTTATTCTCCGGGCAGTAAGTCAATGTCTCATTTGGAGTCAGTTGGAAATGCTTCCAGTATGGCTGGCATCTGTCACCACTTTGAAACAAAAAAAGGTGGCTTTGAGGAGTGTTGCAGAAATATATTATGTCCTGTTTGACTTGAGGGAATGGTTAGGACCAAATGAAGTATCGAGTGGTTATTCTCTCATCCAGAGGGGAAATCCAAGCCATACTGAAATTTGTGGAATAAATCTCATTCATTTCAGTAGGTTTAGGATTCCATGCCAAGTCTTCAACATTACAAAAAGGACTTACCTATTTCATTTTACCGAAGACCTGGAAAAATCTATGTACGTACAAACTAGACAGTGTTTCTTGAAGACAACTTTATGCACCTGTTACAGCTAAAAACTGAGTGGTTAAAAAGGTATTTACTGAAAACTAAGGGAGAGTCAGCATGTCTCCACAATTGTGGTCTTTACTAATGGAAATGCACTGTTACTTAGAATTTCTAACAGCTGCTTAAATGTCAAAAAATAATTTAATATTACCAGGCTAGGTATTTGAATCTGTGTTTTAGCTTCTTTTTTTTTTTTTTTTGGTTTTGTTTTGGTTTGTTTTTTGTATTTTTCAATGGCCCAGAACCAAGTAATTACGTATCTAAATGTGATCCTTTATTTACTTTAGCAATGGATCTGCATCTGTCATCATTTTAATCCATCTACTGAGGAAAACGATAGAGACTGTCATACCTGAAAAGGAAAGAATGTTATCTCATATTTCTCTATGCTTGAAATATTTCAACAGATGCCATTTTATGTCATGCCTTAGAATAGCCTCTTTATCTGAAGTTTGAATACTGCTGTTTGTCTCATAAATATTTGCTAGTATTTAACCACTGTGCATTTGACTTTTTGAATGACAGACTATAATTCCTCTTGAGCCATGGTAGCCTATCAAGTTGACATCTATTTCAATTTTACAGTATGTTTCTTTTACCATTGCTTTCAGGATTTTTAGGTTTACAATCTGATATATTCGGTGCGTTAAAGACAACAATTATTTTGCAGTTAGTTGAATTAATTGAAAAATTCTTCAAATTAGAGGGACAGATGCTTTGAACTATGTTACCACTAAAGGACTTCTCTGTTCTGGGCATGAGAAAAGAAATAGATGGTTTATGGAGGGATTGTCTCTTACTGTGCACTTACTTCTAACAGCCAATACAAGATGGGTGAGGGAAAGCAGAGATGAAAATGTTAAGATTAGTTGCTTATTGTTACCTCATGGTTTTACCATAAAATGAGGGCTAGAATCCAGACCATTATTTTGAGTGCCTTTCCCCTATTTGTGGAACAAGGATGTCCTTGTGACAGGTGGATATTAAATTCCTTTTCAGTTCCATTCAAGTAGACAAGCTCTCTTCTTATTCATTCTAGAAGTGAGAAATCTGAGCTACTGGGAGGTGAAGACATGTGGATGAGATTAACATTGAGAAAGGTCAGAGTCTTTTTAATAAGAACTCAAAGTCTTGTCCATATGCTGAGTCCTGCTGGGTGTATTCTCTTTTCAACTATGCTGTAGAGCATGGAGAAGCCGTCAGTCATGGAGCAACCCTGAACATCCTGGTATTCCATTTTGCAACCATCATACATATACAGCATGCAAAAAAAGTTTGACATAATCTCTGGTGTTTCCATTTGAATGAGTAGGGAAAAAAAAAAAAAAAGGAAGGTTATCTTGGCAGTCTTAACTTTTACATTAACATGTAATATTAGGTGTATACACGGGCAGTTGCCTGAACAGTATTTAATCTGGGTGCTGAACTAGGTGCATACAATGACAGGCAGTACTTAAGCTGCTCCTATCTTTTTTCTTCGTGTCATTGATAATGATACTCTAATTCTTTTCAAACTATGTTCCTTTGGCTATGTTTTGATTACATGGTTGTTATTCCAGTGGCCTGTGCTATCCAGTGACAGCATCACTTCTGCCAGAGAATTTTCCCTTACGTTTTGGTTTTGAGTACCTTTCCATATTTTCTAATAATGGTTACTTCTGTAAACCACAAGGCTGTCCTTAACTACAGTGGTGTAAATCAGTGTAGCTTTTTGGGAGTTCATGTTCGCAGCTTGTATCAGCTGAAAATCAGCTTTTCCATTGCTTGAAATATGAGATGATAGATTATTTTTTTCAAAGTAAAAATTTTAATATTTTAGCAGAAATTAAGAAAGTTTTCAGGATGTTCTACAAGATAACAATTAGTCTGAATTTGAAAGCACATTTAGGATTTTTTTAAATCTCCAGTAACCTATATCAAATCTGGAAATTCTTACTTTATTCAAGAATTTTACTTTATTCTTGTCAAATTCATATAGCAGGCAAACCTGTTGTAAATTGTGGATAACTAAAGGTGCCTTGCATATTCTGATATCTCTGAAGACTGGACTACAGACATTAAGGATTAGATTTTGATAATGTTTCTTATGCAATACCTTTCTTTTCAACTTTCAGTGGGAGCACTCCTGGAGTAAGACAATATGAAGTGTAAGAAAATGAAAATGTATTTCAAAAAAAGGAAAAAAATTCTGGAGATGACAGTGACAAAACTAGACTGGCTTCATCCAAAAACACTTAAAATGTGAAAACTTGTCCCAATTTTGTTGAGTTGTTCAGCCTAAAGAATTGTAATTTCTGCAAGTTTGGTAGAAAATCAACACTCCCTTAGGTACTTTACCATCTGCAAGTGTCCTTGTGTCTTTGAGTCTATAGGAACAGGGAGAAAACAATGGAGTAGGATGGGACAGAGTTTTGACTCAGGTTTATATAGATGACTATGCACAGTATGGATGTTAGGGAGACAGAAATGTGGAGGGCTATGGGAGGGAACAGCAGGAAGCTTTTGAACTGTATTTCCATTTGGATCTGGAAAACCATGTAAGGTTCATGAATTGCAACATTACTTCAAGCTGTGAAGAGAGCAGTTGTGAAATATATTGTCAAGCTTTGTCTTCATCCACTGTTAAGGGCAGATTACTGAAGTTAACAGCCTCCTGCTTCCCACTGTTATTGGTTACTCTGTTTAATTGGTAGAAGACAATGTGATGGAGGCAAAGATTGTGGTACCATTATGGTTCCACTTGATGCAGTTTATGCATTAATTTTTAACATAATGTTCTTGTCTACTTTTTTTTTCTATTTGGGCTACATGATCATGGGATCAATCAACCCTCAAGCTGTCAATGCAGTTTGAATTTGGGTCCTTCCACAGGTTCATGCTGCTTATGCATGTGGTCATGAGTTTTCTTACATTGTTTCTCTGTCATTCAATAGGACTGAGTAAACCTACTTGAGGAACAAGTCAACACTGACTAATAAAAAAAGATTTTATTAGAATATTTTTTGCCTCTCTGATAGCAAGATCTGGACAGTGTGCAATGGGTGAGGCAAGACAACAGGAAGAGACTGAAAGACTTCGTAGCAAAGGCAGCATAATCCTTGCCAACCAAATGCACTTGTACCCTTCATAGCAGCATACAATTTCTGCATGATTCTGGGAAATCCATGGATATAAACGTGTTTCTGGGCAGCTGTTCATCTGTGCCCCACTATTTTGCAGTGTCAGTTTTAGGGATCCACTGGCCGCTTTGCAAGCTGTTAATCACTCACAGTTGAATTTTAACTTTTCTGAAGCTGTCCATGTATAATATGATACAACAAGTGAAGGAATCTGAAAAAATTAGATCTTAGGTTTTGCAGCTAAGAAATTAAGAACTGCCCTGAACTCCTGTATATGCCTTAGCTCTTCATTTATTAAATGGTAAAAATTCTGTGCTCTCCTTCCATAAAGAAGTTTGATAGATCAAACCATTATTACTTGGGAATAACAAAAACATTAAAATGCTGGGCATCAATTAAGAAATTGGCATCCCTGTATGCAGAACAAGACTTATGACCTGTCTCTGCTCCGGGGTTAGTCCATGAGGCACTAGGGAAACAATATCAGTTCCCATTTTGGAGGCATTTTCTTTCCTGTAGTCTGGGTAAGCTAGGGAGCATGAAGGAAATATGATGTGACTGAGTGGTTAAATACTCACAACTGGGTTCAGATAAATATCCACAGACTTGACTTTGTGGTCAAAATTTTCTGATGCGCTTGATATTTTAGAAGAGTAAAGGTCCAGAAAACTTCTGAGATTCCTATAGCCTTGTGTAACATGTTTTACTCATACTTGTAAGACAGTTTTAACTATTATTTTCTGAAATTAATATTAAATAAGCCCTCTGTAAGTAGGTCCTTAAGGTGACAAGCTGTGTGAGAATATCTTCAGAATTTTGTTCAACCAAACCTCACATTCCAAGGGATTTCTGAGGTCCAATAACAGTGTTTAACAGCTTTTGTTCTCAAAACACAGGCAGTGCTGCATACATTATAAGAATTACAGTGTGCTGAAGGCAGCTTTGGCATCATTCATCCAAATGGTCAAAAGTCATTTCCAAGTCTCTTTGCTCATTTCCAGTTTCAGAAAAGTTCATCCCATGAGAATGAATTTCCTGACCTTTTTTTTGCTGTAAATAGCTAGCACACCCACTCAAAGCCACGTCTAGCCAATTGATGATGAGGTAGAACCTCCTGAAATAATCCATACAATCTTAAAATAGTAGTCTTTATTTACACGAAAACCAGAAATTACATACAGTTTTTCCTTCCCTTTCTTTTCTCAAGATAAATTTAATATCTTCTGTGAGTTTCACACTTCAGCTACTTTCAGAATCCCAGGCTGAATCACTTGACCCGTGAACCTAGCTGGGCTTTCCAACCCATCACTTCATTAATTACTATTTTAAGGAGATGAAATTTCTCAAAATTGCAAGAAACACTGTCTAAATAAAACCAGCAATCAGTTTCAATGTTAAGATTTTTTGCAAAAGTGTATAATACTTGTTACCACTGCACTCTGCCTGGACAAAAATCTTCCTTGAAGACAGTGCTTTGCAATTTATGTCTCAGCCTCCATAAAGTTAGTGAGATATTAATATATGCATGAAGAGCAGCAGTCAATGTAATTAAAGTGGCAAAGTGATAAATGCATAACCATTTTGCCTGGTAATATTGTGTATTTAACAGGTTTATTTGTTCAACAGTTCTTACTTTAATTATATTTTGCCATTTGGGAATTTCAGGCATATAAAAATCATAGCTCTTCCATGAATATTATTCTTAAAATAAGTGTTCATGCATTATTAAAAATGCACGTTTGATCATTTATTTACTTACAGTGATTTTTTTCTCTTTCTTAAAAACACTGGATTTTTTATTTTTTGAAGAAACTTGGAAAGAAAATCTGTTGGAAGCAAAGACATAAAGCATATTTCTTTCTGTGGATGAGCTCTTATTAGGATTTATGCCATATTTCATGACACAGAAGCCAGAGGTAGGTGTCACTCTTCAAAGGGATGGCCCCAGAACTTTTCATGGATCCTGTGAATGTACAAAAACAGTGAAAAAAAGTAAACAAGAAATTTGTATAGCAAAAAATGAACAGACTCAAAGGGGTGGTGTCAAAAACAACAGTTGATCTTATTGGTTTCGGTCTCAATTGTGAATACTCTCTTGGAATATTTGCATATTCCAACAATGATCTTTTAGGTTTTACCTACCTGGGATGCAATTCACCTAATATAAAGAGAGATATAAGGTAGACTGCACAAACAGGAATACATTTTTATCCCCTTGTACTGAATACTTGAGTATACCAGGATTCTCTAGGAAAATATTAAAATACCCATTTACAGGTATTTACTTGTGCAGTTGTTGGAGTATGTGCACTCTTGAAATCAAAGACCAAACTAGATTCTCAGTTGATGTAAGTCAATACAGCTCCACAGAGCAATTAAACTCGCATTAGGAAGACCTCATTTGGACTGTGACCTTTTTAGAATGAGCTTTTGTGATTTTTGTCATAAGTCTCACAATCTGTTTTCTAAATCTCCATCTCTTGAGTCACAAGATTTCAAAGGAATTGTAGTCTTTGCTCAAGGAAGTGGAAATCCAAATTCTGGCCTTGATAATACAGAAACTTCAAAGTACATATCTTAATGATTTATGGTAGCAAGGACAAAAAATAAGAATAACATTGCACCCCAAGAAAGTGTTATGATTTTTAAGTAAATCTTCTTATTTCTGGAGAGAGATGGTAACTTCAGTTCTTGGGACATTTCTTTCAAGCTCAGTAGATTGAGTTTCAGAATTTTTCCTCCATGAAGTCTGATAGATGAGAAGACAACTGAGCTTCAGACTGATGGTAATGGGGGCAATTGTTTGCTGTGCCTCAAAACCTTAGTGAACGGTCCACTCCAGCTCTAATTATAAAAACATTACTGTTCTAACTGTTGCCTGGCCATGAATTATTCTGACAATGCTTAACCTGCAGATAAGAAACCACTATCAACCTGTCACATTTCCCCCACTAACGAGTTCAGCATCAGTTTAAAAGGAAGTGCAACTCATGAAGCAATGGCTCTGTGTCATAAATTATAGGTATCCGGCACACATTACAAGGACAGAAGGAGTAAAATAGCAGTGGATTCTTTGCTATACACTGACAGTGACAGAAAAGCAACACTCAACAGTATTTAATCTACTATAGCTTGTTTATTCTCTTTCACATCCTGACAGTTTTGAAACGCTTGGTGCTGTATTCCACTGCAATCCGCAATTAGCACAAGTATTTATTTAAAGCTTTAGGGAAGAGAAAGAGGTTGGCTGATAAAAAGCACAGGACTGTCTAATAACTCAGACAGTAGAAAACAGTGCTGTAACTGAAGGCTTGCTTTTATTTGTTTCCTTGTGTGTTCATATGTGTGCATGCGTCTGTGTGTGTGTGTGTATTACTCCAGGTGAATTTCTCGTTTTGTCTTTAATGAAGTACAAAATCCATTTCTGAATTAAAATCTTGTAAGGAGTCCTGGTGATTACAAAGGTCGCAATGTACACATTCAGGAAAAAAACAAAGTGAAACAAATAAACAAAAATCGTGTGCTGACACCTTGATGAAATACTGAATGAAATGAAGAAGAGCTTTACACTTAAAAGTAAAACAGGAGGAATGTTTTAACAAATAGTAGCAGCTGTATAAAGTGGATGAATCATGTCTACTGATATGAATGAGCATGATATGGTAGATGGAACATATGAGAATATTCCCAAAAACTTTCTCCAGTTCTGTCATTATTCTTGGGCTTGTCCTTCATCTCTCCTTTCCACCTTTTGGAAACTAGGTAAGCAGAAAGCATATATAAATTTATCACATATAAATTTATTGAACACCTTTTAGGGTCAGATTATTATATTTGCCTTGTAAATTTACACAAAAGAGTGAAGGCAAGAAGACTTTTCTGTGAATGGAACATCTGAAAGCAGGATAAGAAACTACCTGTGCACAGAGAGCACACCAAAGAAGAAGAGGAAAATATGTCAATGAATACAAAGAAATGCTGAAGTATAAGACGACAGTAATGCTATCCTGCTTCAGAAAGGAGAGGAAGAAACTGTAACCTGGTTTTCTCTTTCCTATATCATGGTCTTACCACTGAGTGGTGGGGTAAAAGATAAAGCCCCTCTCCTCAGTAGTTTTGTGTTTCTAACCCTTAACTCCTTGAACTAGACATTTCATTTTGTATTCAAACTGGAAAAGGAAAAAAAAATCAAACCCACAAGGCCTAAAAACTGTTCATTTCATGTTTTAATGAGAAAAGCCGCAGCAACACATCTTCATTCACTTAGAACTGAGCTCTCGTTTCCTCACCTTTCCTCCAACTGGAATCTGAACAGAAATAAGAGCTATTTACATACATATGCTCTGAAACATTATGAGCCCTTACTCTTGTTGCAGGCATTTGCCACAGAGTCATTAGAGATTTGTCGTTGTGATTCCTCATACCTGGAGTCTTTGCACAGAGTCAGGGCTTTGAGGTGCTTATCTGTTCATCATGTGTTACCAGACTTTTGGCAGGTAACCCATACTCTCCAGCTTTCGTAACCAATGGCACAGGCCAAAATTCCTTTAAACTAAAAAGCTGGAGGGATTGCTATGGAGATTTGGTCTTGGAAAGTGTTCCCTGTGGCTTGGAGAAACAGGAGGTATATATTAGGTGCAGAGATTTAAACTTTGTCAGCAGAATCAAAAGCCTGAATATTGCTGCAGTAATCCTGACTGAATTTGCTACGATTGAAGGATATGTTTAGATGGCTTCATGATGTTCAAAATGTTTCTTCCAGTAAGAGATTGAGACCTTTCAGGAAAAAAACCATATATATTACCAGTAAGTTATTAAACACATACAATACTTTATATATTGGTCTTTTAGATTGTTTGTAAAGAAGGAAAAAGAAAATTTCTTTCGCAGTGTTTTTATTTTTCTGTCTTTAAGAGAAATATAATATACAGAACTAAGAGGGGAATTCTGGGGGTTTTATGGCTCTAAGGACTGTTTAGGCTTATATAAAGAGTACAAAAAGAAGTTTTAAGTATGGCAGCAATTTTTTACTAAGTTGGGTATGCTTCAGATTTTTACTCAGGTGCCATTAAATTTTCTGGCTTATACTTTCATCTATAAAGGACTGGATACACTGTCATGGACTGGTAGGGCAGCTGCTTGACATTGGTCTTTTTTGGCACACTAAGGAATTTCATAGTATGAATATTTTAAGTGCCTCAGTTCCATAGTATTTGAGCTGCAGCTAACTTATGCCTTCAATATTCAGGCCTTTTAACTGCTTCCCAAGCCTTATTCCAATTTGTCTTAATGTTCTCATTTTTTGCTTTACTGCTTGAATCTCCTCTGGCACTTTACTGGATAGATTCAAATCTTCTACTAAAGAATCCCTTGTCTCCACAGAAAAGAGTTAATCAATATTCCCAAAATATTGTGAAGCCATATAATACAAATAAGAATACAGTGCCTAACGATGCCAGAAGAGGGTCACTAAAGAGCTGTTGCCTTACCTCTGTTAAAAGCAGAATATCTGCAGGCATCACTGAATAAAAATCATCCTGCTTTGCCTTTTACCGGCCTTCTCAGTTAACACAAGACAAGGGATATCTTTCCTTAAGGAATAGATCTGCTGCAACACCGAGTTTTTCCTACTTTCTTGAGTTTCCTTTCCATCTTGTTGACAACTTACCTTCCTCATGTGAGTTGGCAAACACATCCTGCTTCCAGGGCTGATAAGGACTCTCTGCCTTCTATGTCTCCTCCAGCTATGTCTATACTGTCCATGCTTGACAGCTCTGTGAAAGTGCTGGATACTCGTACTGTGGATGCATCTATTTCACCAAGGATATGCTTTATACTGCACAGTGGAACTGCTAGACTGCTTCCTGCCTTAAACCAGCTTCTCTGGTTAAAAGATAATCTGTGGCTTTAAATTCTAATCTGACTTTAGGTTTGCTTGAACTGTATGGGTTTCCCAATTTTTAGATGCCAGAGTTTGGATGCATTTGGGTGTTATCATGCTGATGTATTGACACGTGCCCTCTCCTTAAACTGTTAATGTTTCCACAAAGATGAATATTAAAGATATCTTCCTGTCTATCCAGCTTCCTAGCCTAAAACATAATATTGCTTCTGATGGCTCATTTCTCTTTAGCAAGGGTGGTTTTGCTTAGGACACATCTCCTGCAACTTTATCCAGGGAAGAAAATGAAGGAGTGGAGTGTGGGACATGTAGATTGGACAAAGAGATCTACCAGTTGATTAGCCTGGGGCACAAAGGAAGCAAACTACTTATGTCACAAGAAGAAGTGGCAGCACATCTCAAGTAATTGTTTTGCATTTTGGCCAAGATACTTCCATTTTTTTTTCAGACATCTGAGTCTCCTAGCCCCCAAAAGAAAATCAAAGCAAATCATAAACCATCAAATGAACTGGGCAACATAAGTCAAAACAACAGAGAGAACATCTACTGCTAGGTACAATTGCAACTTGCTGAAGACTGACATATTTGTTGATGTTTTTATGGACATTTTTGACCATTTGCAAAACCAGTAGAAGGTGCTTAAGAACATGCTGCACGGTTTCTTATCTTTTTTGAGACAGTAACTCTTATGGGGATTCAAGTTCCCTGGGAGTAGTTTATCTGGTACTGTTTTAACAACCCCTTTATACACTGATGGAATGGGCATCCCATGCAGAAAATGTCTTGCAAAACCATATAAAATGCCTTAACTGCAGTAACTAACTCATAACATTACTATGATGTAGCTTAAGGCTTCATTCTGCTTTATGGATCACCTAAGGAGCAGATTTCTATGACCTGATCAAACTTACAGTGAAAATCCACAGAAGAGCCAAGAGTGGATACAAGTCTATTTGAATATTTGTTGCTTGTTCTAGTCCTCAAAATCCACAAACATTTATGTGCTGCTGTAACACCTGAACCAGAAACACTGTTAATTTCATACTCTGCATTTATCAAGTCATGGAAGGAATACAGATGAGACAGATATTTAGAAATAACAGTACTCTTTCTTTCTTCATCAGTTAGTGAATCAAGATTGTGTTATACATATCAGACATAGAAATATGTGTATATATACATATATACACACGTATATGCATGTTCAATGTTATTAATTAAGGGCATTTTCGGCTGCCTGCATGACCTTTAACCTGATAGCACATATAGACCTAAATGTGATACGCTGAATGTAAAGGAAATGTACTCTTATCAGGCTGCATCTAGAAAAGGTATGCAAGTAATAAGGAAATCATTACAGGACTTTTTAAAATCTGAAAGCACATACTCACTATGGCTGAAGACTATCAACCTGTATCAAGGATGAAAACTACAGCCTTCAAGAATTTCAAGATGAACAGTACCATCTTAAAGTGTCCCTCAGGCAAAATCTGCTGGATATGAGTAAGAGCTCTTATTGCTTTTATTCTGTTTATGTTAGTGGATTTCTCTACATCACTTCTGCATGTGATAGTCTGTGGAAGGGGAAAAATGACATTCTAGTTTCAGTTGTGAATTTTATGCATATTCAGTATTTATGGTGGCACTGCTTGAACAAACCTGTGATTAGTGCTCAGTGCCAGCCCTCTTGGCATAAAAAAAGTCTTCCTCAGTTGCAGAAATGCAGTGTATGCATTCATGCAAATCTAAGACAACATACAGTTGAGGCCCAATCTGGCTTTTCTTTACTTCTGTCCTACTTGTGTCATGCAACAACACTAGTCATTATCTAAAAAGTTTAGTTTTTGCATGTCAGGTAGAAAATATTCCCTTAAAGTTTTCCTAAGTAATGCTTTACACCTTACTTTCAAGGTATTGCAGCCCTCTTCTCAAAACTTGTTACTTTCCAGAGTTTTGGTACAATGTTTTATCCCCAGCCACCTTCCCATTTATACCTCCATAAGTGCTCCTTAAACCTCGACTGAAGCTGCTAAAGAATGGGACAAGGTCTGGCAGATGATTAAATTTAAATAAATATAATAACACTTGGAACACAGAGTTATCGGGTTCATAGCTCTCACTGCAGTAAATAATGTTACAAGTAACGTCAAATGTTTAAGCATTGTCTAATCTCCTATGATTTAAAGGACATTGAGGTTTCCTTTCTTCTCCAGTGCTACTTAATCCTTCAAAGAAGTTGAATCAAACATAATTTAATCATAGAAGTCTTAGAAGCATTAATTGATGATTTCAAATCAGTAGTACATCAATGAATAAGGAAATGGTAAATTTACTCTGGGCATAGCTTTGAATATTGGGGTTTTACTTGTTTTTACTGGAATATAGAAGCTTTGTCAAATTTTACCACAAATACTTATCCAGTTGATCTGGAAACTTTCAAAATTTTCCAACCTAAATACGTCTAAAAGTGCATTAATAATTTCAAAGGAAGCCCCATTTCTGTAACTGTTTAGGAACTAAAGTAATGCCCATCATCAGAATACCAATGTTTTTCAACAGAGAAATAATATCTTTTACTTCTTTGTAGCCAGTACGTGTTCACTAGTCATGCATGAGTCCTGCTGACAAAGACTCTAAAGGAAGAGATTAGCTCTGTGTTTACATCTAAATATGAAGATGCGCGTGGACAACTTTTTTCCTCTGCCTGCCAGAATCAAGGCCAGTTCCTCATCAAACAATGTCTCAGGAAGTTGGTTCTGGTACTCTGGGGACTCTGCTATCAGGACAGGCATGTCACAGGTTACTGGAGCTATTTGTATTTGTGCAAGGGTAAAAAATAATTCCCAAGGGTAAAAAATAATCCCCCCATCAACTCAAAATAACATCACTCTCCTGCTCTTCTTCTCAGAAATTGTTCATTAACATTGCCGTCAGAAAATGTGATTTGTGGAGTCCAAAATGCATTGTCTAGGCTCTTCTAAATCAAGGTTTTTCTTGATGAGTTACACAGTGCATGCCTGACATGATTAACTCCTGGACATGTGTCCACACTTTCCCACTTGTATAGGGGCTTTGACAGTCTTCCAGGGGCTGTGTTTGGGCTGAAATTCAGAGAATCTAGAAAAAGTAGCTCTAAAATGAATGCATCTGTGCCACTTTACACCCAGACTAATAATCCTGTTTAACAGTGTGCTGTGATGTGGGCTTACCAGTATCTGGGATTAAAATCCCTTCTAAGGAAGTATGCAAGTTTTGGAAATTAAATTTCAATTTAGATGGAAATCCGTTTATGTTTTAAAAATAATCATTTTCTTAAAAACTGCTTTTTAAATATTGGGTAGATTTCTAACTTCTTTAATTCCAACCCCCTAATTGCAATTACAATTTTTATAAGCTCCATAAATTAGTTTGTAAACAGCAAAGAGGTAGACGACCTAGCATCTAAATTAGGCATTTATGGGATCCTGTGTCTCATTCTTGTAGTACCCTGGGCACCTGAATGCAAGTCCGCTATCTATCTAATATTAATATTGGCTGCATACTGCTGGTGTGAACCTAAACATAAAGAAGCCTCCCTCTGGCTAAGCCATTAAATGCTGTGCCAAGTGTATCTCAGCTGGAAGTGGCTTTTTCCATATCTTCCAAATCTCATATGAGTTGTTTTCCCTTCCAAAGGTTGTGAAATATCTGGGTCAGCAGGTATAACAGAAAGGCAAATGGAAAAAAAAAATCTATTTTTGCAACTCCTAAGCCCCATTCCCAACAATTTATTGAAATAAGATGTCATGCGTGCACATGTATAATTGACTTCAGATGTATGATAAAGTTGCCAGGGATATACTCAGCAGAAATAACTGTAATTTTTTCAGATGTGCTCTTCTCCCACCAACTTGGCCTCCAGAACAAGAATTCAGCCCTGACTGAAATGTATTTTGTACTCCTGGGCACCTGCTGCTTTGTCTTCTGTCTCTGAGCTGGGAGAGGACAGGAGGTTTGATGCAATCATGGCATCTGCTATAACTGGACTTGCTCACTTTGCACCTTATGTTTTTGCAATTCTGATTTCTTTCATAATCATTGTTTTAGCCCTGTTCGCGATCTGATATCGAGATCTCATGACACTGCTGCAGGAGCAGCAAACAGCATGCTACAGTGAGAGAAAAGACTCTTTTTCAGTGCTTTTAGCAATGTGACCTTAAGTATTGATTTATAGCCTGCTACAGTGCTCTAGTGCAAAAGGGAACTGTGGTAATTAAGTTGGTATCTGCGCTTTCTAAAATAGTGCTGAGCTGCAACAAAAAGAGACCCTTTATTTTCCTTCTCTGCCTCTCAGTGAATGCAGATGCAGGCACTGCCCTTTGACCCTGCTCAGCTTTCCCCAGCTGCAGATTATTTTTCTCTCTGTGCCTTTAGGTGCTGATAGACAGAGTAGAACCCATTAATTCTTGTGTCTGACTTTCTTTTTTTAGTACAGGCAATGGAGCAAATCTCTACACTTGTACCTGACTTTTAAAACATTGTGTGTCCTTATGTGGGTGAAAAAAGAACAGTGACCAAGGAAGTATAGGAAGCATTAGAAAATTCAGCAGAGTGGGTGGTCAAGAAGTGGCTCAGACTTGAAAGCAAAACCTTTTGCATGAAAATTCCCACTTCTCAGCATGACACATTATTCTGAAACTCATGTATAAGGTAACAGGGTAAACACAATGAGAAATCTCTTTTGTATTCCATTACAGTCATTAGAGAAATAGGCCACAAAAGGTAATGGCAATAAAACTGAATACCTTGCAGTAAGCATGTAAATTACATGCTAATGTATGCAAATTACCACACCATGTTCAATGTCCATAAAACTACGAAATACAGCTAATTAATAGTAGGTACGATGCTTCATTTTATATTCACAGAGTTACAGGGAAGGTAGTATATTTTTATAATTGTGGAACATTGGCCTTGGGGAACACATCAAACATTCAGTTTCTCTCCTCTGGCAAATTCACCCAGTACACTGGAAGTAATTGCCTCTCTGCTTCCTCACACAGAGTCTTACTCTGAGAGGAGTCTCTAATATTGGAAGAAAAACAAAAAGACTCCCAGTTTTACAATTACTTTCTTGTGGAAGTAGTTCTTATTAACATTAATATTGTCTCTGTTCAGCAAAATACCTAAACACATTTGGTACCCTTGGCATAAATAAATGGATTCAACAACTGAATCCCCAGATAGATACAGGCTTTGTAAAGGCTTTTTAGGTAATCTATTGCCAGAAGAAGTCACAATTCAAGTTTCGAATATGGTGTGAAAACAGCTCCTGAGAACAGGTTCAGAAAAAGTGACTCATCTAAGAAAAAAGGTAGAGGGAGCATAGGGGTCAAGCCCTGCTGCTGAAAAAGATCGATAGCACAAGCAGAGGCAAACTTGTCTGCCCACATTCTTAAGTTCTGCATGGAAAACAGCACTGGTTTGAAAGCCAAATCTATGCTGTGCCTGAAATTAATACTGCTATCTTTTCAACTATCCAGCTGACAAAGTGAAGGGGCCCAGGTCAAGACTGAACAAAGTCCTGTTATAGGCATATGTAGGTGTGTGGGTGTCTATGTGCATATCTGTGTACAGCCTGAGAGAAAGCTGCAATATGAATTGAGTGAAAAGAAAAGAATATTTGAGGGTACACAGACATTTCAGTACAAAAAATGAGTATCAGTGAAAGGTATTTGGAGTTCCCTTCTGCAGTAAAGGTGCTTGCACTGCAATTTGGATCATAGAATCATAGAATGGTTTGGGTTCAAAGGCACCCTAAAGATCATATAGTTCCACCTTCCCTGCCATGGGCTGGGCTACATTCCACTAGACCGGGTTTCTCAAAGCCCCATCCAGCCTGGTCTCGAACATTTCTAGGGATGGGGCATCCGCAGTTTCTCTGGGTAACCTGTTCCAGTGCCTCACTACCATCTGAGTAAAGAATTTCTTCCAAATATCTAATCTAAATCTACGCTCTTTCAAGTTAAAGCCATTAGCCCTTGTCTTTTCAATAATGTCTTTGTGGAAAGTCCCAACCCAGCTCTCTTGTAGGTCCCTTTAGGTACTGGAAGATGCTATAAGGTCTCCCCAGAGCCTTCTATTCTCCAGGCTGAACAACCCAAACTCTCTCATCCTGTCTTCAGAGGAGAACCCTCTGATTGTCTTTGTAGCCCTCCTCTGCACTCACTTTAACGGGTCCACATCCTTCTTGTGTTGAGGGCCCCAGAGCTGGATGCAGTACTCCAGGTGGAGTCCACCAGAGTAGAGTAGAGGGGCAGAATCATCTCCCTGGAACTGCTGGCCCCAAGAGATCTCGCTGCGTGCCTGTGTCCCATGGATCTGTGGCCAGGCCACACTCCTCTGCAGGTTAGTGGTGAGAAGGTCTGCTGAGCCCATGCAAAGGCAGGTCAGCTTAGCTGCTCTGCAGAGCTTCATGCATCATCAAAGCTGGTGGACAGCTTTCTAGACACAATGCCTTGTCCCTGTACCAGAGTAGCTCCAGGATGTGCTACTTCTCCTGACTGTCATTACACTGCAGTGACTTCTTCCCTCTGCAGATGTCCAGTGCAGCAGAGCAATGAACAGTTTGGAAAGAAACATTACTTGTGTGTCATGGATGAAGAGAGGATGTGTTTTGTGCAGGGGCTTATTTAATAGGCACTGAGATGAGTGATGGTAATGAATGTAATATGTCTTCGGTACCCAAGACAGAGGTTATAATTTGCCAAATACTTTTCATGAGCCAGCAGTTTTCCTTCTGGAAAGCTGTTCAGTTTCAAACAAAACATTTATCTTATGTGCATGCATATGTGTATGTATATATATATATATATTATATATGCACACAGAGTCTGCACCTGTTTGGCAAAGCAGTTGAACTTTGATCAACTTCAGGTAAATGCTTACCTTGCACTTCATGTAAAAATTAACCCCTGGGTGTGCTAAACATATTCTTAAGTGTTTTCTGATTTAAGATGCTTTTCAGGAGAGACACCCTGGAGAGGACAAATGAGCGTTGCTGTTTCAGACTTGAGAAAATGGAGGCTGACATAAAAAGAGCCACACCAAAGATTACAAAGTTTGTGAAATACTGTAAGGCCTTTTAAGTAGACGAAGGAAAAAGATATATGATAAAATAGGCTTATAGAGGGAAACGACATATGAAAATAAATGCCAGAATAGGAAAAAAAAAGCAATAGAAAGAGGAAATAGGGGATACTGAAATGTTATTTTAAGACCAAACACCTCCTCTTATATTAATAACCTAAATCACAACATGCTTTACTGATACTCACTCTATTCTGACTTGTACCCATACTTTGTCATGCTTCCTTCTGCTGGGGAGTTTTGAGAAAATGTGCTTGGGAGCCTCATGTTGCAGGGACTCTCAGATACAGGAGGAATGCAAAAACTGAGTGCAGAGCTTTATTTTCTGAGGAATAAAGGAATATTTTGGGGGGAGTTCTAAGGATAAGGTTATCTAAAGAAAAATTTTGTGCAAGGGAAAATGTTTAACTGTATTTAAAGCATTTTTCATACTCTCAAGGAACTAAAACTGCCTTGCCACCACTGGGTATCAGTGCCTGTCACGGACAGTGCTGTTTGGAAGGCTGCTGATTCAGCATGTGATATGCAGAGGGCTTGAACTGATGTAAACTAGTGACAGCTATAAAAGGTCTGTAAGGATAAATGATATTGTATTTTGATAGAAGAAGGAAGACTGATAGAGAGAAGCATCTGACCATAACCTCCTCCAATAAAGTATTCCAGTACTAAAGCTTTTTTAAAGTCTTCACAGAGCTTCAGGATAGTCAGATATACTGAGTTATTTGCATCAATTATTTACAACAAACGGCAATTAAATTTTTTTCTCTTCATCCCTGCCACCTTTTCACTCTGAGCTAAAACTGTTGAAAAGTCAAAGGTCTTTACCGAACCTGTGACCATTAACACATCCTTTTCCCTCCTTCTCCTGCTTTTCCTTGCTGCCCTGTGCTATGTATCTTGGATGGAACACTGCAAATCTAAAACTGATGGCCTTGTTTCTTTTGCTTTTTTGGCCTAGCGTAAACTCAATACCTGCACAAGAGGGGAGTAGTATTAGCTTGGGAAAGAAATCAATAAAGTCTCTGCCAAAATAATAATCATAATATTAGCACACAGCTGTAGGGAGTAATTTTGGCATCCAGAGCAAATGCTCCCCACTCTCTCCTCTCACTGTGCAACCTTATTTCTGCTTTTTAGCTTTTCACTGGCTACCAAATTCTCTGTTTCTCTCAGTCACCTCTCTATGTCACTACCTCCCTATAAAGTCCTGTGGTTGCTCCTTGGTGGTGGCAGCAACAGAAGCATCTAAAGGGACTTGTGTAGGGGGGGGTGTGGGTGTGTGTGTGTGGGGTGTTTGTACTTATACAGATGTGATATTCTTGCAAACTTGAAAAGTGTTTCAGGAATCTGATGTAATTTTCGTGATCTTGATCTTGTTCATTTAGAGGGAGGAGGAAGGGAAAAGAGGGAGAGAGAGAGAGAGGGAATGCTGCTCTTGGCAGAAGATACAGGCAATTGGCTGCTTTATGGCTTTGCCTTGATGTGTGTTTAAAAAACAGCTCAAAATTTGGCACAGAGAGATTTTTCCCACTTGTTTTACCTCTAAATATTCTTCAAAAGCTTCCATGGGATATAGAATATTGCTTTGATCAGATGAATATACTTTGTACTGAAGTTTCTAGTTAATACTTACTTCAATTCATATTCTGCCAATTTTTTAATTTCAGATTTGATTTCAAACTTTCTGTAGCCTGTAGACAATGGAAAAATAGAGCAATTTCCCCTGTGGATCATGTTATTTTGCTGATGTGGGTTGAAGTTAAAGAAGATAAGGAAGGGTAAGTGAAGAAAATATTATCAAACTTGCTTCTTCAGCAAAATGTAAGCATGACCAAAGGCTGAATGTACACAAGGGGTGTACCTCAGATCAAAATGTTTTAGAAAAGGTTCACAGCTTGAACTACTTTCAGATAAAGCCCCAATATGCATGTTCTTACCTAATCCTTATCTGAGCTATTTGAACTACTCATATTTGAGAAATTTCCTGGAAATGTCCAGGTATGGGTCATGAGTCACCAGGCTTCCTCTTCCTGCTCAGTCATAAACCATCTCCTGACAGCTGCCTTTGTCACACTGCTTAGGACACTCATGATTTCATCTGTAGCCTATAATGTAAACACAGCGGGTTTTTTCTCTCCATTAATGCTGGTTTTGGGTATTTCCATTACCCAGTGTCCATTAAATGTCACTAGTTAAAAAACCCTCCAACATTTAAAAGATGTTGATTGTTATGCAGAGAGTCTGAGCCATGAATGCAGAGCTCAGAAGCCTGGGACAGTATTTAAGGCACATCTCCTTGGCTTGCAGGCTGTGTTACTGTTGTATTTCTCACTTTAGCTGCTTTGTGAGTCTGAAAGGAAAATTCACCCTCAGAGAGTGGTTCTGCTGACTTACTAGACCGTACCAATGCTGCACTTTGCATGTCACCTGCTGTTTTCAATCCATCATTAATTTAATGTAGCAGTCACATAGGCTGCCATGGTCGACAAGATGATGTTCCTTTCTGTTGCAGTTGTAGGGTCTGGTGAATTAGATTGACAGACTGTTTAGTGAAGGATTTTGGATTTTGGACCTCATGTCACTTAACACAGAGCTGATAATCCTCAGGTAAAGAAAGATATTTTTTTTTTTGTTGGGGTTTTTTGTTTGTTTGGGTTTTCTTTTCCCCCCAGAGATACTCTTATATGGGATGATTTATTTATCTGTGACTTCATAAAAGTACTTAGCATTTCATGTAAAGCCATAGCTGCTTCTCATCACTTGCATGGTACAGTGCTATGCTGATCCCCTTACCCAGGGTGCACTCTGAAAAGATGGAAGGATAACAAAGGGAACAGTGGGCTGCCAGGTGCTCTGCCCTGGGGAAAAATGAACCCACTGTTATGACAGCCAGGGATAAGAGGATTCCCATAGGCCATACTAATGCAGGGGCTGTGATTCAAGACTAATGCCCTCAGCTAACATTCCGTGACAGAAAACAGTTTACCTTATGGTGTACATTACAGTCTCCCACAGGGAGAAGCATGTTGTCCTCCAAACGTGGAAAAACAGAGAGCAAAAAGCTAATTCCAGAGACAAAAGGCCACCTCTATGGCCCTTTACAGCAGCTTCTATAAAAGGCAAGAGAGGAAGGTGCATCCACTCCTTAGCTGCCACCCTGACTGATGCCGCAGCGGTTCAGCGTTGACAAGTACGCCATTATTTTCATCCTGGAGGTCTGCAATGTCATGTGCTTGTGATCTGTCTTCAGCTGCTAGACTCAGACAAGTTGAATTGTCCAGGCAGCACTGCAGCAGCAGAGAGGGCCAGCTGTGCCAGGGCCATAAGCAGGACAGTGTTTTCTGTTTAGTGCCCACCACAAGGGAATTCATGTTATTTACTAACACTTCACTATATGTCGGGACTTCACTTGCCAGTTCATGAGCTCCACCTTGTGCTTTCAAGTATACGTGGATGGCACACAGATAATACATATGAAGAGCACGCCTCCAAGCTAAGCCCATCCTAAAAATTATATAGATATATTTTTATTTTGTTTTTTGTATTTCTACCTGGGAATGTGAGTAATAGGGGCATCCCACGCAAACTGGTGATGTTAGCAGGTACATGCTGGCAGCTGGAAGATGCTTCAGGAGCTGGTGCAGGACAAGGTAGTTCAACCAGCTGATTTATCGAGTACACTTTGTTTGGTGCTGTGAGTGCTCCCGGTGCTTCCCATGTGCTGTTGGCAATCTGGGGAGCTCAGGCAACTTGGGAATTTAAATCAGAGATCAAAACATCGTGGATGTTCAGACCCCAAAACTTCTGTCTGAGGTGCAATAGGTGTAGACACAGGAGAGGATGGTGTAGACACAGGCAGTTGTTGTGCCCAGAGAACATTACATACTGCTTTTAACTCTACTTGCACTTTGGGTTTCTGCTGTGGAAGCATAAGGCATATTGCAAAGCCAAAGATGTGTCACAGAAAGGTCGTAGTTCCTCCTCCCCTCACCCCAGTTTTAAGCCACGGTGACCTCAGAGAGCACGAGACTATGCTTTTTATTTTTTTTAATCTTTATGAAAGGAGTCTTGTTTGCTTGCTGGCCCTTACACACCAAGGCACTGTTGTGTTGTTTAAAATTGTAAATTATGTCTGTTTAAGAAAATGTCAGTGTTTTTTAAAACAGAATAACAGAGCTGGAAAAGACTTGGCTATGCTGTTTGTTACACAAGTTGCAGGCAGGCAGAATGATGCATTCACCATTATGAGCAGATTCAAGGAGACTAATGACTGCTGTACAATATAGCTTCAGTTCTTTCAAGTAACATGATAGTTGTTTTTCTGCTTGCCAGCAAGATTATCTGAGCAATGTTAATGCTCATGCACTGACGTATAGAGGAACCATCAATATGGGGCTGTGCCTACCAACAATAACTCCCTGCCCTCAATTGCTTATTGAAATGACCTTTCAATTACCAAAAAAAAAAAAAAAAGGGACTGTAAGATAAATACAGCTCTGGTAGAGGGATTTGATTTCTCTGGCACCTATCATTTTGCATATGGATATTTTTTGTACATTTCTTAGGAGTTCTTTAAAACAGTTACTCAGCTTTTCAATAGGAATAAGTTTATAATAAGTATTTTTTTGTTGCCAGCCTCTGAAAGCATGCTAGGAAGATCTTTCATACTATATAATACTGGTAAATGCTCAACAATCATGGTTACTTACTGCAAACTCCAGATCCTTTGAGAAAGAAAGTGAATTAAGAGACTAATAAATAAATAAATAAATTCTGCCTCACCATTGACACCTCTCCTCAGAAAACTTCCTCTTCTCCCATCCCAAATGGAGACTTACTGTTCCTCAAAATAGCAATAGCAAAAAAAACCCCAACAAACCCACAGCTGGATCTTTGCTGTCAGTGTATATTTCATGTGGAACAATATACAAACACGAAGGAGCTTAGAGCAAGAACTGCTGTGCTTTGCAGTTTTACATCAGGAAATGCCACAAGAAAATGGCCTAAACACATGGACCGTTTCCCTCTAGTTGCATAAGCCTCTGGCTTGGCTTTGATTCACCTTAAATATCCAGAAGAAATGAGAAGAGATGCACTGACTTTGTAGTGGCTACTTAGTCTATTTTTGTTTGTCCACTTGTTTGGAAATATTACTCACTGCTTCTACCCTGTTCCTCAGGGGAGGTTCTGTTTTTCCTGTGTTTTTTCACCAAACATTGAGGTTAGTCTCTGCTCTTCAGTGGTGTCATTTTGGAAGCCCGTAAGTGAAGCTTTGGCCACAAGAAAAAGGAAAAAGATTACATCGATATATATGTTTTCTTACTAAATAAGGAGAAAACTAACAGAGGGCTATAAACTGGATTTGCCTGTGTGGGCATACCATGCCCAAAGTGAAACATGTTTACCAAATTTTTTTCCTGTGAGAATCACAATTTTCCTCATCTGACATCCAGGTTTCTTGTCAGAGGAACTGTTCAAATATGTTATTTGTGCCACTATTACAGTGACTCAGAGCTCTGGCCCCTCGAAGGTAACAGAGTTTGAACTCTGATTGCCCTTTTGCCTTTCACATTTGGCCACAGAGACTTGCCTGGGACACCAAGGACTACATTTTTGGGCTTTCTTTTTGTAGGTATAGGTTTTGAAAACTTAAGGTTTTTGGAAGAGATGTGAATTCTAATTAAAAGCGTATAAAAGTGAAAAGGGTCCTGATTTTCATAGAGTGACTAGTAATTACTCTTGAAACTCAGACCAACTTTGAAACCAGAGAATCAGAGTAGATGTCCCTAAATACAGCTAAAAACTGCCCATGTATTTGTATTAAGCTGACATTAATGGGTACAATGATATGATACATATTTCCTAAATATTCTTCCAAGTCAGAACAGATTCATCTCTGTGTCCAAGTTGCCAGCTTTTAGTTCACAGGTGAATGGGAAGATCTATGTTTTTTCTTAAATGTATGACAGGTTTATAGAAATCTCTGAAAATGTGACTTTCGGATATATTGCAAAAGAGGGGAAAAAATGTCTTCATTCTCTGGCTAGCAGCCACCATCTAATTTTATCTCCAGTCTTCAAAGGCTGTGGAATAGGGATCTCCTCTTCCCCAAAATATGATTTCCCCAGCCTTGACCCAGACTGGACTAAGTTGCTACTCACTGCTAAATTTGCTTGCGTGCAGCTAAAGCCTGATAATCTTAGGTCTCAACTAAGCCAAAGCTCTTTAACTTGTTTTATTCTGCTAGGCCATATTAAAAAACAAAACAAAACCAAACAAAAAAAACCCAAACCAAAACAACAAACCAAGACAAACCAACAAGCCAGCTCACTACACCTTACGATTTAAGCAGAATCAGGTTAGGTTAGTAACAATCCAAATGCTGAAGAGAAGGCTGCTAATGTTTCAAGAGAAGATGGTTCTCATGGATCCCTACTGAACCAACATGTAAGCATGGAGCTCATGATGAAAAAGAGAAAAGTAAGGTGCTATTTGTCTTTATTCACATTTTGGGGGACCTAGTCTCAGACATAACTGTATCTAGTTCTCTAAGTTCACTTTCTTTCACTATTTGGATATGTGATAAATGCCTGTGATGTGTAAAGTGCTGGTGTTAGTAACATCACACTGCTAAACAGCTGCTACCTTCCCTCCCAAACCAGAGCGTATTGACAAGGGAAAAAACACCTGATTCTGCTCCATTACTGTGTCTGAATATCATCCCCACTATGTGTATATATGCATATACAAAGTTTTCAGTAGGATTCCTGACCCATTAAAGGTTATATTTATTTTATTAGCATATTTATACTATTTCTTACATACAAACAAATTTTCCTAAACTCATGTTTGTGATTCTCAAAATAAAGCTGGAGAATATAACTGAGACTGTGGATTTATTATATATTTATAATTATTTTTAGACATGACTGCATTTTTTCCCATCGTACTTTTTTCAACTTGTAGTTGCCCTCTTTAAACTGTGCTGAACAAATCAGTCCAAAAAGGCTAAAATACATTTCTTAGAATAGGTGTGTCTTCTTGGTTCTACTTCCATTTCTCACTGAGAACCACTGGGGCATTCAGGTCTTTCATTTTAAATGCGGGAAACAAATGGTTCATATTTCAGCAGCTGTCTTTTAGGTTCTCGTCTCTGCTCTGACCTCACTTTCTTGCCTCTGTTATTGGCATCAATTGTTGTTTAACAGAATGAGAAAGTTCCACAGTTAATTATTCTTCTATCCAGTCCCCCTTTAAGTGTCTTCTAATAAAACATGGGATCAGACATCCTTGTGAATGCTAATTTCATTACTCAGCTAAAATACCATGCTTTATCTGGTGGAGGGTGGGATTTCTGAGGGAGTCTGAGAGGGTTAGTTCGCTGAGTTTCACTGAGGTACAACAGCCAGCTCCTGGAAAAAAAAAAAAATTAAAATCACATTTTACTCTTCAAATGTGGAAATCTTTGCTCTCAGAAAAAAAAGTCCTTTAAAGTCTAAGTCTAAGCCTGATTTAAGTTCTTGACTAAACTCAAGGACCACTGGGGCCCTATTCAAAGTGTTATTCTGCATATAGACAACCCAAGACTGTGAAAAAACAATAAAAGGAATAAATAGCACACAAGGGTTGGAGAAAAAGTTCATACTTATTTTTCTAACCAAAGCATTAAAAGCAATGAAAGTCTGTTTCTTTTCTCTTCACCTCTATTAATGACTCTCCTTCAAATAGCTGATGGAGGCTTTTGAAAAAGTTCCATACGAAAAAGAGAACCTACATGGTAACCATTGGAGCAAAAGCCAGTTTCCCCCTTCTGTCTGTCTGATGTCTGGTAAGCATCCCTAAACAGAGATCAGAGAGAACACTTGTGTCAGTCAAAACTTTTGAAAAACAGGGTTCAGATAAATAAATATCAATTGATTGAAGTCAGGTGATCAGATGCTCACACTGTGCACATGTGTTTGTGGTTTGCTTTTATTTTTTAACAAGTGTTGGCTTCTGGTCTAAAGGTGGAAAGTACATAAGGAATTTTAATGGCCACTCTTTCTCAAAAATCACATTCATGAGCAAACCTGGTTTACTGAAGAGATTAACTTAATGTATAGATATAAAAACAAAACATGATTTTCCAAAGTTTGTCTCTGGAATATGCTTGGCAAGCATATTCCAAAATTTTCATTCTTTCCTGGTCAGCATCCCACTTTTACCCCAGCAAACCCACCACAGCTGAGGAAAAGTAAGCTTGAAAAACAGGCATAAGGCCAAAGAATCATATTTAGCCACTAGACTGAATAGGAGGCAGTGCAAAGTCACCCTGTCTGGTGGGAGTTTTGGGGAGGTCTGAGTTTAAGCAGAACACGTACTGTTCTTTAGTGACCTAGAGGGAACTGATGGGGATGAGGGGCAGAAGAGCTGGTTCCTTCCTGTTTTCCTTGATAGGACTGTGGCTCTGTGGCTCCCAGGGGACCTGGGGGGACTAGGACTGAGGTGACTCCTGAAGATGGTGCAGCAGCAGCACATAGGGCTGGAAATGGAGGAACTACAGTCTGGGCACTCGGGAAGACACTTTGCTGGTCTTAGGAGATTTAAAGCAGCTTTTTCCTCCTGCTTATTCTGATATTCATATTTCCTCTGATCACGGGAAGTCTTGCCTATATGTCTGTCTAGTTTGTTTTCATAATGGTCTGAATAAATAATATTTTTATATCATGAGCTGTTCTAAAAAGGAAACAAATGGTTACTGGCATAGCTCCTAATACTGTACATTTTAAGTTTAATGTCAGCCAACAGCAGCAGGGGAAGGCTGTGAACCTTGAAAAGGTGGAAAGAAATCCTGCTCAAAAAGAAATTGCCTTGGTTTTGCTTGCTAGAAACATCTCAAAAAGCTGAGCTAGTAAAAGAGGAATTTTACCAACCCTGCTATCTGAGTAAGCAGCAGCAGCAGCAGCATCTAACTTCTGCTTGTCCCTTTCCGAAGCAGTGGCAGCTGTGTGCTAGCTAAAATCCACAGAAACCTCACCGTGCTTTAGGGAAACACAGTCATCCCAGACCAAGAATCTATAAAAGCATTTGTCAGCACCGTCATTTCAGTGGGCCTCAGCTCCGTTGCCACTGTGTGGGGCAGAGACACTGGAGTGAGAGAAAGAAGCACAAGGAGGGACAGGGAAAGGCCATCCAGCAATGGAAGTAGGAGTCTCACAGAGTCCCTCAGTGTTCCTCCAGTGAGCTCATCGGCCCATCCACCTCGACTGGAGTCAAACACCTGGTATGCACCACGGGGGAGTCTGTGCCCCTACACCTAACCGTGAGCAGGTGTTTCAGTTTAAAGCTGCTCCCAGTTGGCAGTTGGGATTTTTATGAAGGGATTATGAACAGTTGTTTCACGGAAAGAGAGAAAACACTGTGCAGAGGCACAGGGACTGCCCTTGATGTTATTATTACCTTGCCCACCACATCCTCTCATGTAAATTGCAGAGGCAGATGTGTACAACACTGACCTCTTTGTAATGCCACCGGCACCTGACCCAGTGCTGGCAAACCTGAGCCTTATCCTCTCTTCAGGGTTGGAAATGACTCCTAGGCCCCTCATGACCTCTTTTCCAGCCTGTATTTCCCTGTCTTGCCTCGTTTGCCAGTGGCTGTGTGTCACCCTCTGCTCTACCTGTCTGTGTGCACAGCTGAGAAACAGCTGCGGAGGTGGAAACACTGCAGCCAGATGCTGCTGACAGAGCGAGGAGAGGAAAGGGAGAGCTGCTGAGCATCTGCCAAGACAGAAGCAAAACAGAAAAGCTCTATCAAAATGCTACAGTGAGAACTATGTGAAAAAATGTCATTTCAACCTTTAGAAATGAACCCTGTTACCATGGGTGTGTGGCATTTTTCAAACACTGCTCTCTATAATTTCTTCTTTCATCTGGAATTATCGTTATGTTCATACCCAGGCAACTGCATTTTGGGGCAAGTATGTAGTTTCTGAAGAACTCAGGGATCTTTTGGTACGACAAAGTCTTGGGATGTTGGCCCCAGCTCTTCTTCCCTGGGACAGGAGTCTGGAAAACATGAGGCCATCTTTCCAGACCCATAGTTTTCATTAGCTCTGTGGTCATGAAGTGATCCCATCGGTCTGCCTGACTGCCTATTAACTAGGCAACACGAGCAAAGGTGAGCTTGTGTGCCAACTTACACGTCTGCATTTGCCTTAGGAGGGTATCCATCATTTATTACAATGGGGAAAACAAGCACAGAGAATTGTCATCCTTCCTTTTAGCATGTAATTAAGTTGGGATTTTTACTGTCTAGGTAGACTAGTGAGTCTGATGAACGTCAGCAAAAAAATGTTTTAGTCCACGGGTATAGGATCTGCCACATGTAGGTTTTATACCCATCTGTATCACTCACCAGACCTATAAAACCAATCCTGTTTCCCCACTTTGTGAGAGCAGAGTGTCTTGAAAACAGAGACCATATTTTTTTTATTATAGGATATGTGATAATATTACAAATGAGCTCAGCTGAGACATTCTAAGAATCAAATCAATAGAAATCAATGTTAGTGTGAGGATCAGGAGACAAGATGAGGAAGAGACTGCCTGGAGACCCTGACTGGGGTTTTTTGAGTGAATTCTTAGCATATCTATTTGTTTTGGAAAAATTATGGCTAACCATTGTCTTTATTCATCTACAGTTGCTGCTGCCACTGTTTCTGTGGTCCATTTTGTTTCCTGGGAGTTCAAAGTCTGTATGTATCAAACAATATTTTCAGCAACATCAGACAGTGATGACAAAGTTGGAAGTGTATATTGGGAGAAGTTTTATTCTCCCTTGATTTGCAAAGACCTTATTCTTGTAAACTGAAGATGAGAAAAAATATTAAAGGAAGAACAAACTGCATTGAGACTATGAAATTTTTCTCCCTCCAATGAGATGGGTGTCTGCTAATGTAATAAATTAGTTACACTTTAGGAATTCAGATCAGAAAATTCTGTTCTGGAGGATAATCCAAAAGAGCTAGTGCATAAGATGGCTTAAAATACCTGTTCTGATATTTATACAATTGTCTTAGCACATGGGTGCTATGGTAGTAGTGACTTTGTATTTATACTCTTTCTCCTTCAGCATAGGTTGTATTATAGGATCTCCTATGTTTTGTAGTCTTTACTGTGTATAAACACACACACACATATGCATGTATACATACATTCATACCTGTGTACATATGTGTAGATATGCATATGTAGACACACATATATTTTTCCTATATTTGAATAGAATATGCCATATATTGCTGTGTTATATTTATTTGGTCATGGATGCTATAATTCTTAGGACGAAAAGTGTTGATAGAGCTTTTTTTCCAGCCTGGTAAACTCCTGATGGTGGTTTGTGGAGAGGCATAGTTACAGGCATGTCTGGCCATCAGGCTTGGTGTCTAGGCTGGGGCAGGTTCTTGGCTCACCCATCACTCCTGTTGGTTTTACATTTCAGTCTTCCAGGATGCCGTGCGCTTCTTCTCCAGAGATTCATAGACTCAAAGACTCATAGAATGGTTTGAGTTGGAAAGGAACTTAAAGTTCATCTGGTTCCAAAACCCCTGCCATAGGCAGAGAGACCTACGGCCAGATCAGGTTGCTCAAAGCCCCTTTCAAGTTGGCCTTGAACACTTAGAATCGAAAGAGCTTTGAGATCCAGCATATCTCATTTGTCTGGCTGGACATACATAGAATAGCTTTTCAAACAATGAAGTTAAACACTTCTGATTTAGAGTTAAATTCCAGGTCAGTACAGAGAGTTTTATTATTTTTGTTGCTATTGTTATTTGCATTTTAGGTGACACTGCCCAGTAACTCCATTTATCTGGCTAGACATTTACAAATATCTTGTGCTAGCTATTGTACAAATGCATAAAAGATAGCTCCTGCTCCAAATAGCTTACATAAATTTCACAGCCCTAACTAATTCAACTAACTTTCTGAAATCTTTCTGAAGAAAAATGCTGTTGCTGGTGTAGGATCAATAATTTTCTCGCAGTTGATGTTGTGTATTTTTAAAAGGTAGAGAAGGTAATGAACATTGTCCTTCTTTTCCTAATTTTTTCTCATCTTTGTACTATTTTTTTGAAATTTGTTTCTGATGGTCTGTTTCCAGCAAGCTTATATCCTCTTCTCTACAACCACTCTCCCCTTTGACCTGGACCTACGTTTTCTTTTTTTTCACTCTGAGCAAAAACTGAGTATTTATGATAGGTGTAAAATGAGATGCAAACTGATAACATATGAAGCACTTGCCTCATACACCATCCAAAGTGACACATTCTTTCCCTCTTGCTTAAAAGCTACTGTGTGTCCTATGAAGTAGGATTCATAGGTCTGCCTTCTCAGTTTTGTCAGGTGGTTTTGGAAAGGGGCTAGTCTGTATTAATCAGCCATGGGGCCTGAAGGAGTCAACAAAAAACATGGTCTTGCTCCCAGCATTTTCTCCTTGCTTCACTTCAATCTTGTATTTTCTGGGTTTGGCTTTTTAGTTGCTGTCTACTAGCTGTATCGGATTTCTTGCATCTGTGTGTTGCTTCTACAGGGAAGTCTGTGGAGAACAATATGTGAGAAGTAATCTGCAGGAGTCCCTTCAGTTAGTAGCCCCCATGAAGAGGTTACCTAGACTCAAATTAAAAAATTGGCCCAGAAAAAAGGGTAAGACTGAATAATACAACGTTTATACAGCCTTTGCTCAAGAGAGAATTAGATTCCTATCCAAGGAAAGAACACCAAACTCTGATGAGACTAGATCAAACTGAAGAAAATATTTCACAGAAAAGTGGTATTTTAAGCATGCAAGGTTTTTTATCTTAATACATAAAGAAAGGACCTGACTTGTAATTAAAGCTAACTAATTTTTAGGAGAAGGAGAGTCTTCCTTTCACATTCAGCTCCCCTTGCACTGTCCTTCCATCCAAACCCACCACACTTGGGATAAAGAGCCTATATTTTTGTATGCTTTTATATTTTTTTTGATGCTTATGAAGCTTTATATTATTATAATGGTATGTGTCCTCATGCAAATACTTATAAAAGTTACATATATATATATAATTTATACAGATTACACAAATAAGCAGTACCCATCCTCAAAACCTAGAGATGACTTTGAAGATAACAAGAACAAGGCTATGTCTGTGCAAGGTTTCTTCCTTTATGGATACAAAAAGGAAAAGAAAAGGCAGAAGAAAAAGGAGACATTAAAAAAATCAGGATAAAGTCAAAATGAAACAGGTTTTAAAGAAATTTAGACATGAAGCACTCAAGGGAAGAAATTTTTCTCTTGAACAGTTCTGCAAAATACCACTTGACACCCCACCTCACTTTCAAAATTGCATCAATTAATCACTTAGTTTATCCTATAGCTTAAGGCAAAACATGTTAAATTGAATTCTTCAATATTTAGGATCTTACATGAAAATGGTGAATCTTACACACATTTGGCTACTGGCAACCAGTTCATCTCCTGGACTGCTGGGTGGGTCCACTCAGGCTGTCAGAGAGGAGGGGAGCTTTTGAGACTAAGGTTGTTTTCACAAGACACTGTCAAGCTATACCTGTTGAAAAGTAGTGGTGGATTTCAAAACATGAGTAAAGAAAGCAAGGTGGGAAACTCAAGAGAAGACATGTTGATATTGTGTTACATCCTTAAATTGAAATGGTTTTTCTTCCAGCAATGCTGATGATCTACAGTTCCTATAGATTGATTGTTTTCTTCCCTCCCTTCCCTACCATCAGCTTTTTTCTCCTCAGTATTAACAATTTTTACAGCTTAAAGGTGAATATACATCTACAGCTAATCTACTCTTTTATGTTTGTCACCACTGAGAAGACTATAGGGTTATTTTCCTTGAGTATCTGTTGACAGTATTTTAAGAACTTATAGTAGATGTTGACTTTGTAATGGCAGCCAATATATGTGTCCATTACAATATAAGACTTGACCTTCTGAATAACTCAGTCAGTATATGCCAGACCCATCTAAATGACATAAAAATCATGAATAATATCAATGTATGATTTTTTTGTTTTTCTGAATAAAATTGCTAACCATTACATGTTGACATTATCATTTGACTTAGATTTACCTTGGAACCTGGAAACAAAGCTTGGCAAAGGCTGAAGTAGGCAAATATTAATTTCACTGTTTCAAATACAATGCTAGGTGATGCCCCCAAAAACAAATATCATACCATACTCTTTAAAACCAGTTGAAACTAATTGCGCTTGAATTATGCAAGAAATTTGTGAACAATTGCTGCTTAATGAAAGAGAACATCTAGTGGTTTCTGACCCCTAGTGCTCAGTCTTTTCACTTGAAGAGCCCTGTTGAAGCAGAGAAAATTGCACATTGCTTTTAAGTGCAGAAGTAGGCAAATTATAAGATATTAGTATATCAGGGCTTTATGTACCTGTAAGCTTAGAAATACGTTCAACCCATTCTGAATGAAGCGCTCACTGGCTTTTCTTCTGTTTTGAGACCTGTTTTAAAGAAGAATTTCATGTAATTGTTCACTTCTCTTTGCAAGTTTCAATAGAGTTGACCATGTTTCATCTCTTCCTTTTTCCCTTGTCCAATACTGCAGATGCACAATACATGCTTTTTGTGCCATTCTGCAGTAAGAAATATTTAAATAGAAACTGATGTGACATATATGATTTTTACTCCAGGAGATTTTTCTCAGAACAGTGAGATAAAATGCAAGAACCTCACTGCTGTTTAATAATAACTTTATAGAGAAAATATTTCTCTTGCTTTTGTCATACTACCAAGAACAATGTGTTATTCATCAGAAGCCTTTTGCAACAATTAGTTTGCTACTGAATATGTGACTTTAATGTCACAGGACTAGGACTTTAAGATCAGGATCACCTAGGAATCCAGAAGAGGATTTCTAATCCAGCCATTTCAAATCAATAAATGGTAAATTCAAGACTGCTTCACCTTCTTCTTTCTTTTTTTTCCTTACCATCAACTTTTTCTTTCTCTGCCCTGAATCAAAAGTGCTATTCAGCCTGCAGCCATATGTGAGCAATCACAGCTTGACACAGGGTACTAATAACACCTACTCCAGCCATCTACTTTTAAATTGGAGCGTTGCCATTGATGTGTGCTAGAGATTGCTCTGGCTTATGTAAGTTGCACATGAGCAGCAGCGGGCACCGCAGGAGAACAAACCGTGAGCCCCCGCACCGCGAGGCCAGCAGCAGCGCCAGTCTTCCAGCAAACGGAGCACGGCCATCTGAAAACGGAGCAAGGTCAGAGATCATCCCTCAGTCTGATTTCGTAAGTGGCCCTAATGTGCTCCATAAGTATAGATCAGCAAAGGGAGTCAGAGTCAGACCTCAGATTAACATTTGTTTTCATTTTTCAGTGGCTTCAGAACACACGGGGTCATTGAGCTGTTCATGCTGCCGCTATTTAGCATTCATGGTCTGGAGGAAAATAAAGTCCTAACCTCTGACCTTTCATTAGAGTAGAGCACACGGAGGTTAGAGGTGAGAGGGAAGAAAAAGGGGGGAAAGAAAGTGTTGTTCTCCCTCAGAAAATAAGTGGCTCCTTTTCATGCTGCGGGTCTGGTTTGTCATTAGCACAGTACTGTATTTGCTAATAGGTAAAGTTATAATGTTCTGTGGTACACTGAAGTACCACAGAAGATTAATTTTCCTAAAGCCTAGCTGCAGTAGCCCCTTCTTCTGAGTTTAACACTCACTGAGAAGAACAACAGCATGGCCTGTCAGGATTAAGGTCCGTGCTGAGATTGGGTTCTCGTACTAAACATGTACCTGTTAATTTTGCTGATAACTCCAATGTCCCTCAATATCTTATTCTGAAACTATTTTCACTTTATTTGCAATAGCTGCTTCCTAAGATTATTTTTTTTTTAATTTTTTCTTCCTCTATGAAAAATAGGTTGTTTTTACAACTCAGATGCATGTGCTCCCTCTGAGAAAACACGGATTGTTTTCACCCAGCACTATTAAAATAAATACCTTCCATAAATCTCAGTTGATGCTATGTGAAGTTCACTGCTGTGTACTGGAATGAGAGATTGGGCTTGGGTATCCTTCTACAAGCCAGCAGACAGACGGAAGCAGTTTCAAAGGCATTACCCATACCAGCTAACCATTTCAAGGAAAGGCCTGATTTTCCACTGCTTTCCCCAGTCTAGTAATTGGCACTGATGTAAACTGTCAATAAACCACAGCTCCTGGCTCAAGTCTAATGATATACTTGCTCTTTCCATGGTTTAAATGGATGCACACAGTGCAAGGCAGTGCGAAGGACAGGAACAGATCGGCAGGCCAAGAAAACAGCTGTGCGTCTTATACCTTCTCCTATGAATGAACAGAAAACTAAACCCACATCCCCAAAATACTTCAGCGCCTGAGGCTGGCGAGGCTAGCCCTGGAAAGGACTCTGCTTCTGAAACTTCCCCCAGGGCATGCTGGCTCCCTGCTGGTCCTCTCCCCAGTGCAAGCCTTCTGGGCCAGAAAAAGCAAATTCACTCCCCTACGTACCTGGATGTAGTTAGACATTCAGGCAAAACTCCAAGGAGACCAGGGCAGATATCCAGGGAAATTTAAACCTGCAGCATGCTGCTAGAAATCCTTTGCCAAAATGAATCTTGCCTAAAACCCACCAGGATGCCATTCCTGATGGCTCCTGTAATATTTCAGAGTTGCTTCGTGAAGAGCAGGAGTGTGTTTGTGAGGTTGGTTTAGTTTAGCTGGAGCTCAAAACCCCTGTGAATGAGGTAGAAACATGTAAGTTGTGTTTGACAAAAGGATGTTTGGATGGAGCTGAAGATGCAGCTTGCTGCCAAGTTCTTAAGAGGTAGAGAGATCTGTGTGTGTTTCCCCAGACTCAGTTGGACCTCCCTTCTTCTACTGATGCAGTTATACTGAGTAATCAGTAAGTCTCGCCCATTGTATATATTTTAAAGCACCCAGTCAGAATAGTTTAAAGAAACAGTGTATTTGTTGTATAGCTTGCCAATTGTTACATTTAGAATATTTTGATTTCAAAAGTTAATTTTTTCAGCTAAATATGTACACTGTGTTTGTTAATTATATAATATCGTTTCCTTCTCTCTTTTGGTGGTCAAAGTAATAAGTCAATACAGAAGAAATTTTGAAATCCATATCTGGGTGTAGCATGAAAATTTCACTCTGCCATGGTCACACTGCTATGTTGTGCAATCAGGAACAAAAGCAAACCAGTGTGATTTATGTAACTATTCCCACTGAGAACTGTGAATTATAAACACAGAAATTAAAGTCTCTGTTGAAATTGTTAGTGTCTGCAATTGGGCTTACAGCACAGCTCAAATTTGCTGAGAGTGAGTGAGGTAGGAAGAATTTATTCTGTGGATTTTCATGCTGAAGAACTTGAGTTTGCAAGGATTTGTATGAAATAATCATAAAACATTTATAGAAACCTTCCCGAGAAATTAACTTTGTATTAGTACAAATATTTGAAACAAAGTTTCCTCTCCCAGCTATTTCCTGAGCTGTAATGTAGAGGCCTGGTGAAGGCTGAGATGTGTTTGCACAGGTATTTTGAGCAGACAATCCACAGCGCAGTTGCGGTACTTAAACAAATAATGATGAAAATTGTGAGTATTGTAACTGTGTACCAATAGCAAAACTGGGTGTGTACCAAGGAATTATTCTTAGCCTTCACCCTGAATTACCTGAAGGTGTAACTGAGATCCTGCTCAGCTCAGTGTCAAAGTGCGGCTTCCCAGAGTGAATTTCTGAGGGTGCCAGGCTGCTAACAGAGTTTAACTTACTGTTTTCAGGTCTTTCTAAGTACTATGGAGCCACAGATCTGTAGGTATGAAGAGGTATGAGAAGTTGATATTCATTAAAAATTCATGGTGCAAAGTGAAAGAGCAAGTTGTGCAGCAGTGTAAGAAGGGATGTTCTATAACCTTGCCTCTGGAGGAAGAAATGTGAGAGAAGCTACAGATAAATTCCTCTGCAATGAGCATTGCCACTGGTTAATTCCTACCCTTCATACAGTTATTCTGTGTCAACTTTTCCTTCATACATCCAACTTCCGGTTATCATCTAGATGAACCTGAGAAGCAACACCATTGTTACACTATATAAATAACTTAGAGATGGTGTAAAATAGCACGAATGTAGATACAATTTTTTCCAAGGTCTAATCTCACTATTAAAACACAAGACATTCTCTCAACTGAGTTTCCAAAAACACTTTCTTGAAGTCAGCTGGGTCCTTAGAGAGTAGTTATATATAAAATAAAGTATCTTACTTTTGAAAAATAATGGTTGTGCCTAATGCTGAAGATAGTGCTTCCCTACACACTTGAGTGTTGGCATATCCTTATGACAGACAGTAAAAATTAAATGTTGGAAATAGAAAGCAAGAGTGGTGGCGACTTCTAAATGAAACAAGAACTCAGGTGAATGTGGCTTTCAAAGAGAAATAGTGAGTTTACAGCTCTATAATACAGATGGAAAAGCTCATTTCCAGAAACAGAATCACAGAATATGCTGAGTTGGAAGGGACCCACAAGGATCATTGAGTCCAACTCCTATCCCTACAACAAGATGACCCCCGAGACTCACACGATGTGCCTGAGAGTATCATTCAAATGCTTCTTGAACTCTGGCATGCTTGGTGCTGCAACCACTTCTCTGGGGAGCCTGTTCCAGTGCACACCCACCCTCTGGATGAAGAACCTCTTTCTAATATCCAACCTAAACCTCCCCTGACACAACTTCAGACCATTCCCTTGGGTCCTGTCACTGGTCACCACAGAGAAGAGATCAGTGCCTGCCCCTCCTCT